>CP092088.1:38675006-38867506 GCA_029203775.1 Neoneuromus ignobilis
AGCTATGTTCTATTTACTAAAATATTTTTAATACATACATATATATATATATATATATATATATATATATATATATATAATCAAAAATTATTACAGTTATTTATTGTTAGTACTTTTAACTTTATGAGAATTAATTAACAAAATGTGACTTTTATACAAATCAATTTTAATTTAAAAGATATCTTTTTGAAAATCGGTAATATATTATCTTCAGCTTATAGTGTTCCTCTGCTTAATATATGTTATATTTCCAAAATTTCATTTATTTATTGACTATTTTTATATATTTTATATACTTTTTTAACTGTGAAAAATTGTGAATAGAAATTTTTGCAAATCCATTTTTATACGTGTAACAGTGTAAATTTATTTAAAAGCAAATGTATACTTAATATAAATCAAAAAATATATATATTACTTCCGGTATATTAACAAAAATCTTACACATAAATAAATTATCTATATGATATAGTACAATAGTTACTGAGTAGTATATTGTAGATGAGTTTGAAAATATTTCAAACAAGAATACGTTTCTCTTATTCCTTTTCGTTGGAAAATTAATCCTCAAATAACATTTTTTACCTTCAGAAAAATGACTGTTACGTGAAACTGTTCGAAGTTATTACGAAAATTGAATTGTTATTGCTGTTGAAAACTTTCAAAGTAAACAAGATTAAGGTTTGTTTCAATTCGTTACGCAAATGAAAAAAATATCCTTATACCAAAAGATACATAAATCAGTGTATATATACATACATACAAATATATATATATATATATATATATATATATATATATATATATTCTTAAAATATTAGTTGTTATTTAATTAAAAAAGTTTTATAATGATAATTCACTTCTAAACTTAAAAAGAATTACTGAAGTTTCTTAAAATATCGAACCGTATATATACGAGAGAAGAAAGTCATTTTAGTGGAAAATGGATGATTTACTACCCTCTGGGGTATTATTCAAATAGAACATGGTAAGGCAATACTATTTATTAATCTCTATAGAACATTATTTTATATATGCATATATATATATATATATATATATCTTAATTTATCGTATTCATTATTATAATAATATTAAAAACTATGAGAGAAAATATTTTCAGGATCAAAAATCTTTTAATAAATTTACTTACACAAAATTACTTTAAAAAATAAATTTCTAAAAAATCAACAAGAAATTTATTTAAAAAAAATCATAAGCTAATCATTTAACTTGAATACAAGATATAGTTTTATAACGTTTTAAAATAATATACAATATAAATATTAATTGGAAAAAATATATAAATTAAATATTATTTAAAACACAGATAAAAATGTTATAATTAACATAAAGAATTAAAATATTAATTAAAAAACTTTCTAAATATTCATACAATCACATTTAAAACCCCATTATATATACTAAATAATCATTTAATAAATAAAAGCGTATATTTATTTTAAAAAAATACTTCATGTAGAGATAATAAAATATAAATACGTTTGATTTAATTTTTCGTCCGTATCCAATTTCATTTGCGAATAAAAGAGAAAATATGTAAGTTAAATTAGAATACGTAAACAAAATAGACTGAATCTGTAATCATTTTTATTTTCATTTTCTATTGGATTATCTATCTTCTTTCAATTGATTTAACGAATGAGGGTGGGCGGTAGTTTGATTTGTATGCCCTTGAGTTTAATTGAATTCCTTGAAATTTTCTCATATTGTTTAATACATAAAAGTTTTCCTTCGTTTTTGTTCAAATCAATTGAATTAGTACTTGATGAAGAACGTTCTGGGACATATTCATTAAAATCGTTTCTAGCTTTTAATTTATTTTCATTTTAAAAATTTCTCTGAAATGTTACATCAAAATTATTTAAAGTAATATTTAGTATTCGCATTAAAAAGCAGACACACAAATCGTTTATGTATTAGATAATTAATAATAATAAAAAAATAATCATAAATCTTAATGTTTTTAAATATCAGTATATTATTATAAAAAATGACAATACATTAAAATATTTTTAAAATAATAATATTTCTATGATAAAAATTATGTCGATTTTGAAACTTAATATTATATTAATTTCTAATATTTTTTAAATTACAAAATAAATGTCATTCGTTTAAAATTATCGACATATATCCAAATGGTTGTATTAAATATTACAAGAAAGTTAACTCTCTTCTAATTAACATTAAATTTTAATATATTTTTCATCTTTTTTACATATATTTTTTAATATTTGCTGAATTTTAATGAAAAATCTTGAAAAAACAAATGTAACATTCTCTTAATTATAATATATATATATATATATATATATATATATATATATATATATATAATTTTTTATTTTATAATAAAAAATATACTGCATAATTTTTTATTTTTTTTTATTCAGTTCTTAATAAAATTATGATTACAAAAGTATCAAAAAAATTTGAACCTCGAAAATTAAATGCAAATTAGGTCACAAACATTTTAAATACATATATACGAGTATATGAAATTGTGTTATTATCTGGTGTGTCGTTTTCAATTTAATAAATTTCTTGACCAACAACATACAGATAATATCCTATAATACTATGAAACTTTTAATAGAAATTTATAAATTTATCTGAACAATTACAAGTAAATTGCTGCGGATCTTTAATTTGTTCTAGTAGACTAGAACTTGAATTACGATATGAAAACAATAAATTGAAACAATCGTAACTTTTACAGTAAATTTCATAAATACGTGCAACTCGGACAAACTGCATTGCGGTACATGGAACATAACTAACGCACACTCCACAAGTTTTGATATTAGCTGCCATTATGAATGCACAACCATACCATAGTTAGGTGGAAACTCATTGGAGGGTGCTAGTTGAACGCTACATAGTCTAGGGGGTACGTGTAGATCGTACGTCCTGCATAAATTTATTAACATGCTAAAACAGTGTGGCTTCGCCAATGGCTAAAATTCAAAGCGCAAATTTGACCATGTTTGAAAATCATATGCAAGAACATTGTCTATTTTTATAATTATGATATTATCTCTGTATATATTGTTTATATATATATATATACATATATATATATATATATATATATATATATATTATATATATATCAATTAGTATTTTTTCATATTTTTTTTATCAATACAATACTATCATTATATCAACTTATATCAGTCCACTGCTGATCAAAAGTCTCATTGAATATTACCCATTCACTGTTACTTGGTCATATTTGCAATATACTATTGTCATTTAAGCATAAATGTATAATTCATTTGCAATTTTATTAATAATAAAACAGACATTTTTAGTTAAAAAATATTTACATTTGTTTACATTATATTTGACTATTATTAATATGTTATGTAATTGTATAATACAGCGGTGGAGAACCTTTTTATATGCGCGTGCCAAATATTACAATTATTTTTTTGGCGGAAAATTCTTAGTAGGAAATAAACAGTAAAAATTTAATTGTTATAAAATTTTATTAAATTAAGGAATTGACTTAAAAATTCACAAAATAATTGTATACAATACATTTTTCCATATAAAAGTCAATACTAATTATAACTTTTATTGATGAGATTTTTGTTGTTGTACTTTGGATGCTAAATGTTGTATATCATTGTAAAATGAGGATAAAATTAAAAAATCGATAACGTGCCAGAAAAATGTTCATGCGTGCCACAGGTTCGCCACTGCTGATGTAATATATATATATATATATATATATATATATATATATATATATATATATATACTCGTATATACTCTTAAGGTCAGCTTGTATTTATTCAAAACATTTAAGTATATCGAATCATGTAAATTTAAAAAATGATCGAAATCAATATTCAGTATTGATATAGTTAAATTTTATTTATTTTTATACTATTTAATAAATATGTATACGAGGGTCGTTTGATAAGTATGGTAGAAAATTAAGAAAAACTGAATTGAAAAATTTAATTAAATTAATTAATTAAATTAAACAAATAAATTCATCATACTTACCAAACGAGCCTCGTATATTGTAATTTGTTTATCAGTTAATAATGGTGTAGTTGATATTTAAAAACATTTTGAACTATTGTATTAACCGATAACTAATTTTCTTTGTCCTAGTAAATTTGTTAGATTAACTATAATTCGTTACTTTCTTGGGAATCGGTGGTCTTCTACTAAAACCGCTCGTCTGTAATGTGGGAAGTTTGGGGTTCGACCCTCATTTACATTATACGGATTTTGTTTAATGGTTTGGAATATGCCTAAAACTATAGGTACATTTATAAATGCTTTACAACTATATACAACACTATAGTGATATTGTCGCAAATTCAACTTTTGAAATATAGTTAGTAATATTTGCATAGATACACATACAACACACACACACACACATATATATATATATATATATATATATATATATATATATATATATCAAGGCAGAAAGAGAGATAGAGATAGAGACAGAAACTTAATAATATTTAATCATTATAAGTCATTACCATAAAATATATATGTAAGTAAAAAACATATCATAAAATAAATTTTATATTATTTAAAACATAATACTGAAAATTATAAAAATCTTTATTTCTAATAGTTTTATAAAAAAATGTTTATTATATAATAAAATTTGCTATGAATAAAATTATTTGCAATTATAAATTAATATCTTTGATATTTCATTAAAATTCTCAAAATTTATCATTAGTTGTTCATTTCATAAAAAATAGATAATTATTAGACTGTTAGATAAATGAAACTTTTTTGGTGTACGGTGAGTTAGGTTTTTGTGAATGTGAATTTAGATTTAACTACAATGTCAAGTTGTAACTATATGTATAGTACGAGTATATTTAATATTATTTCAGTAAGTTTAAAATGGAAATAGTTCTGAGTTTCAAAATGTAGTTAAATATTACATGCTTGTGAATACATAGTGTTTCTGTATCTACGTGCAGAATATATTAACATTTTATTTAGTCATATATTTATAAATTATAATTCGAATTCCAAAATGGTAGCTTGAAATTTTGCAAACAATTTTTTGAATAATCATACTCACTTTTTTTATGTACATAAATATTCCTGATAAATGTCAAAAGGAAATGAAAGAAATGTTTCAGAAATGACTAAAATGGCTATTTTACAAAACTGTTGTTTACACAGTTTATTCTTGTCTCACTCTCAATTACAACTCCTATTTAAATCGTACTCTGTAAATTCATTTTGTACAATGTAACAAAACCATAAAATATACGACAAACACGTTACAATTTTGAAAAACGTATTTATAAAATACAACAGACATAAAAGTATTTTCATCAAGTAAAACCATGTATGCAATTGTATTCTCTAAATAACGTATACGTGTTTAGATTAAAAATGATATTATTGCGTATACGTATAATATTTACAAAATGTTTCAGTTACACGATTTTTTTAAATAGTTCTAACCTTTTTTGAAAAATTACATTTATATATAAATATACATGTACTGTAATTCAAGCATTACATGTACATATAAATAAATTGAAAAATGTATTACTCCTCAATATTTATTTAAAATATTCGATGTTCATAATATTTACTTATTTTTAAATTTCTAGAAATAATAAAAATAAAATCGATTAATGTAATGAAAATAAATTTAAAGTGTTTTATTTTTGTTTGAAAAAAGAAATTTATATGAAAAGAATAATAAATTCAACTTCTCTATATTTGAGAAACTAAAAGTATTAGAAACATAATATCAAAAAAACAATGTAAAAATACGTAAATAGTTCAATATAACGTAAATTCAGAAATAAACGTAATAAAAAAGTTAATTGCCTGTAAACATGATAAAATTTCTGTCTACGAACACAAAATTTATAAATACATGGAACAAGAATTTGTGCAGCTTCAGTAAATAGATACAAGCGAGGTATTTACTAAAAAGTATTGATGTTTTTTATATCTTCTTGATTTAACGTAAAAATAATATATATATATATATATATATATATATATATATATATATAATATAATATAATGTTTTACATCAATATTTAATAATTTTTTTTCAATGAAACGTTATCAAATATTCATCTGTTTATATTATTACTCCGGTTCTATGACATATACTTCAGTCCAATAGAAATAATATTTTTCCGAAATTTCATATTTTGAAATATGTACAGACGGAAATACATAAAAGCAAATTGCACGTATGACATCAAACAAATATTGTTTCAAGGAAGCTTTAGAGTAAATACTAATACGAATAACTCAAATACAGAGACTATTGCTTTCTACAGACATCGACATTCTCTATACCATATGGTATTCGGCGCATGCGACAGACATTCCGCTCACATATCCGAGTTCATAACTCGACGTAGGTTTTGTAACGCTAACCTCTGTCAACGAAAGACGTCGTCTCTCCTTCAACTGAATATTTCCCTAGAGGTCTATATGATACATTATTGTGATCTTAACACATTTACCAAAGTCCACACATTGTGGTTTTTAACCACTGCCCACGTTTAGTGAACCTCATCATCAGGAAGTAAATAGTTAAGAAAATTTGTTCACTGAAATGTTAAGTCGCTTCTTAAAAAATTAATGATTCAGCTAATATTTGACGTATCTCGATCGACCGTAACGATTTCGTTCTAAATAACATATTCGTTTGGAGGACTGGTTATCCATTATAATGATTGTCAGAACGTGCATATATTTTTAATATCGCCATTTATAAAAAATATAAATTATATGTGATGTTAAACGTATTGTGACTGTTTTGTAAATGTCTTTCGAAGAAGATATAAATAGGATTGGACATATATGGGAAGACTAGCAAAATTTTAAAATGATAAATTATTTCTGATCGAATCATTTTTTTAAATAATTTATAGAAATTGATAAAAGTCAGAAGTTAAAAGCAATAAGTATTGTAAAACGTCGAACACTTTTAAATATATAATATATTATTTCGTTGATATTTATTTAATAAATTACACTGACAACATATTATTAATTTACTTACTTTAAACCTTGTTGTATAATGTTGTACTCTTTTTTTCTGTTCTGGAATGCAATTAATAATAATTTTAAAAACTGTATAAATAATGAACTTTCTTCACATGTTTATTTATTTATTAAAATTTATACTTGTCTTTTTTTGTCAGTATAATTACAAAAATGTTATTTGTTTTAATTTCTGTGACATTTTAAACACTACTTAAATCTTACATATAAATTTTTATTTTCTTAAAAGTAAATCATATTTACCACACACCTCTCATATTTTCATAACACATTAAATTTACATATACTGTTTCTGATTAAATGAACATTTTAAGTTGATTGAAGACTTTTTTTTAAAAATAAACAAATTTTAATATTAATCCTTTATATTTCATTTTTCCCCATTCCCAATAGTTTAGTTAGAATGAATTTTTAAAATTTTTCAATTTATGCTTAATCTTAAAATTTAAAAAACAAAATAAAAGTAAAATAATTTTATTGATTTCTTGATTATATTTTTTTATTGCAGTTTAAAATTTTTCTTAATGATGTACTGCTTAAAGTAATTATAAACATGAAGATCAAATTTTCTTTTGCATGTTTCACAAATATAAATAATTTCCATAGATTTTTTTTCACAAATTAAACATTTCTCATGTTGTTCTTCTGATTGTAAACTAATAGTGTACAACTTCCCATTCAACATTTTTTTGGTCTAAAGTGGAATTTTGCCCTCTTATTATTGATTTTAATTCTTGATGAAAATCTCATACCCTCATACCTCAGAAGTTAAGATCTTCTATAAAAAGTAATACGAAGCAACATATTGATCAGTAGTATCGATAGCACTCATATTCTTTGCTTAATTGATCACTACACTAGTTTACCACAAACTAGGTTATTTATTCTCTTATCTTCGTACTTACAAATTTAAATTATTGAAGTATTCCAACTCCTCAGTTTAATTACAATGTGTTCATCATGCTATAAATTAATATTATCTTTTCTTAATTTTCATATAAATATGAATTTTTATCCTTTCTTGAATTTATTTTTTTATGTGTTTGAGAGTAAATAAATAGTGAGAAAGAATTAGTAATGTTATACAAATGAATTTTAACCCCAACATCACAATAATTTAAAATGTTTAATAATCATTTATAGTTCACTTATTATTTATAATTATATAATCTATAATTATATTGGCTGATGCATTTCGATGGCGATGCCATCATCGTCAGAGCCTTTCTGATAATGACGATGATGGCGTCGCCATCGAAATGCATCAGCCGATATAATTATAGATTATATAATTATAAATAATAAGTGAACAATAAATGATTATTGAACACTTTAAATTATTGTGGTGTTGGGGTTAAAATTCATTTGTGTAAAGTGAATCAGCCACAGTTCCAAAACAACAAATAGTAATGTTATACTTAAAATTGTTTTTTCTCTAAAAACATGTGACACCATTTGTATATTCATTATAAAATAGTAACGAATTAAACTCTACGTTGGACTTGGAGCAACAATATGTGCTATTGAGTCAGTCATTTATATATATATATATATATATATATATATATATATATATATATATATATATATATATATATATATATATATATATGGTATAAATTATAAATGATCTTGAATTGACTTTTATTTTTTGCCTATACGTTTAATTTACCCGATTTGTTTTGTCGAATATGAGTTTTATATTCGTTTCAAGGTCTAATCGTTTTAACAGCCCGTGTTTCATCTGTGTTTTTCATTTTTAGGTTGTATATTATATTATCTTTGTATAGCTAAGTATTTTGAAACTTTTTCAATTATTTATCTTTTTCAATTTTTAAATCTATAAATAGTGATTTCAAATTTATAAATAACAACAATTTACATAAAATATACTTTTTAATAAAATATTTTACTACGTACATCGAAACACTACTTTAAAAAAAAATCTACAGAAACAAGATTTAAGCCAGATAGCAAGATTAAAAATTCTGTGCTTGACAGTTAACTTATGAGGCAAAGGGTGTGAAAACTCGAAAGCTGAGTGCTACTTCTTTATTTATATATACACCTGAGTGATCGATAATCCAATGTCGAAATAGAAGACGGAAAAAGACCGTTGTGATAGGCACCGTCAGCCTGATCGCCATATCTCAGAAATACAAATGTTGAACTGGCAATGACAGTGATTGATGTCGGAAGTAAATTCTTCAACTAGTTACCGTTTCTAATCAAATATAACAAAAAGAAGCATCCATGTTTTACCTTCGAATTGTATTCGATATTAGATTGAACGGAGATTTTGCACGTACGTTCTGTTCAATTTTTCATACGAGAAAGATCGATCTTGTTTCTTCGTGTTTAATTCACATTTAAATTGTTGTTACATATACATATATACACTTTATATAGTGATTGATTGAGAATTGGTATTGTAGAACACTGATTTTTTTTATTTTATCTAAATATTTTCTTTAATATGTTGTTATATTTATGTATCAAGTGTACATATATATATATATATATATATATATATATATATATATATATATATATATATATATATATATATATATATATATATTATTAGGCATATTATTTTCATTGAATATTTAAGAAAAAAAATAAGAATAACATTTAAGGAAATTTCAACTTTTTAATTATTTATTATATTTTATAAATGTATTTTTATTATTCATTTTTCACATACATTTTTATAAATTATTATCTCTTTTTTATTCGATAATATTCTTTAGGTTTATAATTTTTCATGATATTTCTTTTTGTTATAGTTATGTTAACGTGCACATATATTTAGCTTTCTTGTATTAATTTTCAATTAATAATTGTATAATAATAATTTAAAACTATTAGAAAAAACCTGGAGTATCTAAAAATGGTTTTGTTATTTTTTTAAAAAATAAATTCTTTCACAAAAAAAATTCAAGTGTATAAATAAAAGAATTATATTTATAATTGAATAAAGTATTCGTGTTTATATATATATATATATATATATATATATATATATATATATATATATATATATAGAGAGAGAGAGAGAGAGAGAGGGAACAATAAGTGACCAAATGTATATTATTAAGAATTTACATTCGTAAATAGGAGAAAATTTTTTGTCATTGTTCAATGAGTAAGCCATTAAATACAAACTTTATGAGATTATAACTAGAGATACATTGAAACAATATATTAAAATTCAAATTATAAAATGTAATTTGAATGCACTAATATATGTTAATTGATTTTAATGATACAATTTTATCTGATTTAATTACATTTTCACAGGCGTATTGTATTCAAATTAATTATTTCCATTACATTTAATTAACAATGTAAATTATATATATATATATAAATCTTTTCATATCTGATACAAATAATAAGATTTTAAGATAAAAATACGATTAAAAATCCAATTCATTTCTTTGATAAACAGTTCAATGCTTATCTTTCCATAAAAATATCAATTTAAATTAAAAATTATGTTTTTTTATTATTTATTTATATATTTAATATTTTATTTGTATTTATCTCCTACTTATCTAGTTTAATAATTTACGAAAAATTATGTTCATTATAAAAGATTAATATATTTCATTTACCCTTAAAAATACATTCATTTTTACTATTTTTATTCTGTATTATATTAGTATTAATATATTATGAGAAACTTCTATTAAAAGATCATTTTTTTTTAATTATTGTGAGTAAAGTTATTAATATATAACATTTATTATCAACTATATATATAATATAATAATAAAAATGTAGAAAAAATTCCGTTAGTACAATAGGTTAGAGTACAATAAAAATTATATAATTTTATAAAAACAAACAATGTACGTATCAAAGATCATTATCGGAAATTTGAGACACGCATATAGAAAATAAATATTTAAAACATAGCATGCAATATCTTAATTTGCATCTCAGTAAATATACAGTAGAAAAGGATTTGAAAAAAATACATTTATAATGCACTATCTTTATTTATGTAGTTCTTAAAATATTTAATAGACACTTATTAAGTTGTTCTGTCTATTCTGTAAATAACATGAAAAAGAAATATAAATATCATTATATTTATTTTATTAATTATAGCTTAAAATACTTTACCAGATTTTTTTCTATATAACGAAAACATTTGATTAAATAAAGTGAAATAGAATTTGTTTTCTTTATTGATGCCAAATGAAGAACATCAGATGGAATAAACAAGAAAAATATATCTCAGAAAGTTGGTTATTAACTTTTGAAGAACCTTTCCAAGAAAATCTAAATTATGACAATATTATCTTGGAGATTGTTTGATTAACTTTGACATTTATCAATATGTATCTTCAAGAATGTTCGTGTAATAAGAACGATCTTGTATTATATTTTCGAGACAAAAATACTTTATTTTATATTCATCATAATATCTACGTTTTTTTTCTCTTAGGAGTCATTGAATAAATTCATATTAGTCTACTATTTCTACTCTGACAATATTTGATATCAATATACTTTTGGCTTTATATTTTATTCAATTTTCTTTATATATTTTTTTATAACAATACACATTAATATAAATATATACATTCGTTTTTATTCTTAAAAGCACCTTCTTTATTTTAAGTAAAAAATCATATCTAAAAGTAATCAAATAAAAAAAATATTTGTTTTTTATATATCTTTTGAAAAGTTATGTAAATATCAAATACTCTAGATCGTTATCATTTTAATATATTTTCAAATTATTGTGTTTATATTATAAAATAAAAGTATGTTTACATATATTTGTGTATATATATCTAAGTAAAGTAAAATTGAGATAAAAACAAATTGTAAAAGTTCGTATGCTTCGTGCACTTTCTTGCAGTTTTTCCAGATTATAAAATTAATCACCGTGATATAGTTAATGAAAAAAACATAAAAATTGACCTGCACAAGTAATCCGATAAATGGATCAGGCAATTTCGAAGACAGAGTACGTATCGTATCGGTTTGGTGGTTGTGAGTTGGATGGATAACGAAGCGAGAGCCCGCGGGTTTACGATTCCTGTCGACCGCCTTTTAATTAATCCTTCCTGCCTCTACTACTAAGTGGCTTCGTTTACTGCACGCACCGCTGCATAGATAAGATGTGACCGCAATAAGATCAACCAGTGACTATGAACCAGTCGTTTAAAATTATTTATTACATACTAGATAAACGCTAAATGAAAAAATGTGTGTGTTTAGAAGGTTTACTTAAAATTTAAATATACATTGAATAAAATCTTCTATCATACCCTTATAGATACTCTTATTAAAAACTTTTTTATTGTAGACCATTGAATACAATATTTTTTTTAATTTAATAGAAGATAAAAAATATACTATTTACTTGTCTCGGAATCAATTGCTACAGCAATATATAAAATATAGAAATTTTTACCAAAAACCTTAAACTACAGACTATATTCTAAATAGAAATTGATTTTCTAACATACAATACTTTTTTGTATAAACTATTTTTTCAAATAACTAAAGAATAAAAAAATATATATTGATTAAATTTTGAATAGGTCTGAACAATATATCTAAATTAGTTTATTTTATAAAACATATTTTTAAAATACTTTCGCTATTATTTTTTGTTTCAAAAATGTTTTTTCTTACTTAATTGTTCAAAATAAATTAATAAAATTTAAAAATAAATTGAACCTATATTACAACTGTGTAACTATATATATATTTATAATTATTATTTTTATACATTTACATAGTAATGTTAAATAATATTAAAAAAATAATTTAATATATTTACGTCATGTATGAAGTTTTGTCCTTATTATTTTCCATAGTTTTTATTTTTCTTAATTACTTTCTATTTAAATTATGTTACTATATTTAGATTGTATTTAAATTCAAATAACTATCTATTTCGGTGTTAATGCAAAATAAATATTTATTAACTGTGACTTGTTATTTTTTAAAAATTAATAACTTGTCATAAATGGTTTATCATTTTTTTTCTTAATTCATTTTGATGTATTTAAAAATAAAATATTTTTGTGTCTTATAAAAAAGATTTCTTGAAAATTAATAAATATTAGTTATAAGAATTATATTTAAAAATGAGAGTCAGTCAACAATTTATTATTTTTATACAATATTTAATCATACAAATATTCAAACTCAATTTTATAAAATTATTCTTATTTTTCAATAAATATTTCGCAGTATTGTGCCAAAAAAACTATGATATAATCATATAAATGAGAAACATATGAATATAATTTAATAATTTATATTAAGAATTGCAATTTTTAAAATGTGTTGAATTTTATGCTGAGATTTTATAAATACCATCATAATATTTAAAAACATAAAGTATATTTTCATTAAAATATGTACATATTAAAAATATATAGATGATACTTCTTTATTCCTTTTATACATTTACATATGTTTTAAAGAAAATACTTGTATTTTTAATAAATTTTCTTAAAACTTATTCTTTTTATACTGTAAGTATAGAATATCTCATACATTAAATGTGTCGAGAAAATACGGAATTTATTCCAGTTCCATGTTTATGAGTAATCTCTGCAGTGTATATGAATTAACTTATGCTAATTTAACTCATACATATCGTACACATAATATGGTGATTGTAAGAAATATGTAACGCCAGTTCTACAGAAACGATTTCGTATAAGATGCCTTTTATCTTTACATATTTATACACATTTATACATTACTCTAATATTTGCTCATTTTACATATAATCCTATAATTTTAAAATAAATCTGTTCAATGTTTATTATCAAATTTGGATACATAGAATAGCATTGAATATTTATTATTTTTCAAAAATAAGTTGTTAAATATCTACTTAATTCTTAATTTTTTATTATTTTTAACTTTCTCTATTTTATGTTTTATTAACGTTTTCCCTCAATATTTAACGAGTTAAAAACAATTTAAATGTATAGTCATTAACAATATTATTTGTTGTACGTTTTCTATATACACACACACATACATATATATATATATATATATATATATATATATATATATATATATATATATAAACAATTACACATCTTGTACTAAACATTTTAAACTTGAATTATCTCCAAATGAAATATTTTTAAAACAGCCATCATGAAAATCTCATGAACATTTCTTTATAATATTTTTAAACTCTTAATCTATATTCTAAGCAATAAAAAATAATTGTTTGATAATTAGATATCTAAAGAGTTATTTTTTTTTTAAAAAAAAACACATTTTAGATTATTTTGGTTTATATGTATAACTGCCTTAAGTTGAAACTGAAAATTACTTGCATCTTTATTTATTTTCGTTATATTAGCATGCAATAAATCTTTGAAATTTTTTATATATTATTTGTTATTTAAATAAATACTTTTTTAAATATTGAAAATATATTTTGAAAATAATAGGTGAATTTTTATTTATTTTAAAGTATAATGAAAGCTTTTTATCTATTCTGTAGATAATTTTTTTGGTTATTGAATTAAAAAAGACATTTTTTAAAAAACTTTTATTTTTAGAAATTATTTTATTAGTCGTTGTAATGATCATCTGTCGACATTTATAATAGAACAATTAATTTCCTTGATTTTAGTTCTATTTAATTTCCAAATTATTTATTCTATTATTTATAAAAATCAATGTTATTACATAAAATTAAAATAATATGAATTAAAATAAAATTCAAAACATTAGTATTCAATATTAATGAAATGCGATTCAATATTAATGAAATGCGATTCAATATTAATGAAATGTGATTAAAAATAGTATAAATGTTATATTATTAAATTATTTATTTCTGGTGTATAATAAAAAGAGTGTTTATAAATATTCACTTCAATAATCGTTCCAAATTAATTAATGTTAAAAAACAAACATTTACAGCCTAAAATGATAACACATGGTTAATAAATGCCATGATACATAAATAAATATTTATGAATATCAATTGAAAATTTTCATCCAGCAGTTTTATAAATTATTAAAAATAAAATCAATGAATAATAAGTAATTCTTATTTTTTAAAAAAACGAAATTAGTACGTAAACTATTTAATAATAACCAAAAATTAATAGATGAAATTAAAAAAAGTCATTATAAAAATTATTTAATTCTATTTATAACAGTCATGAAAAATAATATATGTTCTTAAGAAGAAAATAATACAAGTTATCGAATAATGGACCTTATTCAATGGCGCATATGTAATAAGTTTCATTTGAGATAAAACACGCTAATGGATGAGTTTATTAATTTACTTTTACAAACGTTACCAGTTCATTTACTCCAATACTTAACAAATTACTCAATCCGCTTATTCATTATAATACAAAGTAGTCAAAGCAATCATTCATTTCGTAGAAAACAGAATGTGTCCACCCCGTTAGTTTCCATTTGTTACGCTTCTTAGAAAAATAAACTCGTCACAAAAGACATCTCTTGAAACAGAAGATGCGAGACGAGAGAGCGGAGACACATTCAAGAAAATGTCTGCACCTCGTACAGAACACGAAATCCCTGGTGGTGATTCATTGCGCTGCCACGACGGGTCTCGAACTACGCCCGTCTGTTTTGTTTTCCACCCCGAGATAAAGATAATTTACCAACTCTATTTTCTTTTATGAAAAAAATGTTGTCCCATATATTAAAACGCTGAAACTCCAGACATCATTGGCGGCGCGCACTCTGTTTTGTCACAGACTCATATTTTATTCATATTTATATTTAAATTGATGATTGTGTAAAGAAACGATTATTCGAATTACTGCTAGGGCCAGAGCTTATCAACGTATTAATTTTTTATTACACGGTAACATCGTTATTGATCGTACACGGGTTCATGTTATTTGCTATACAGAGTTAAATACTTCAATAATTTAAATATAAGCAAATACCTTCATTCATTTATCTACCTACGAAATATGTTTGTACGAGTATATATATATATATACATATATACATTTATATTTTATTATAATGAATGTAAAAATGTTACTAATGAAAATGAAATGATGTGGCTTTTACAGAAATAAGAATATACACAACAAATTTAACAATTTTACACAAAATTATGCTACAGTGTTTTAAACAAAAAAATATAATGTTTTTAAATGAGAAGTAAAATGTAATTGACGTGTAATTTTATATTGTGTTTTAATATGAAGTGAAAATAAACTCTCTCAATTTCGGTAAATTTAATTACAACAAAAACTCGTAGCGTATTTTTGTTCTTCACTCAAGTATCTTTTCTGAACACTTTTTTTTAATTCTATTATGTTCTAGTGAAATTATTTTTTACTACATATTTTATATTTTAAGTAAAATATACACTTACTATGAATTCCTAATTAATAAGAAGCCATTTCTGTGTGTACTAATTGTATTTATTATTTTAAGTCTCAATTTTTTGATATTAGATTTAATTAAATATTTTTAATATATATATATATATATATATATATATATATATATATATATATATATGTGTGATAATTGAATAATTTTATAAAATCTTGTAGTATTTAAAGCGAGGAATTTGTTTATGTAAAAAATATTTATATATAGTCATTTTGCATATTATGAACTGAAGAAATAAAAAAATCAAACAGTTAAATTTTACACAATTTAAATAAAATTATAGATATTATCATGTCATTATTATATTTATTTGATAATTATTATATGTCACTAAAATACTTTCAAGATATTTGTATATATTTAATATATACATGTATAATAAATCAGAATTTAATGAAATTTATTATAATATCGCAATGGATTTTTTATTTATTTTTTTAAAGCAAATTTTATTAAAAAAATGTATAATTTAATCATATGTAATCAAAATATTATATATATATATATATATATATATATATATATATATATATATATATATATATATATATGCATACAATTTCATTTAAAAGTTGCTGAATAATATGTTTTAAATGTATAATGTTTTTATAAATCTCTTTTTTCTCTTGTGTAATACCTTTATTCCATAGAAGAATATAATTATTCAAATTAATTAATTTTCTTTGTGATCATTTTATAAATAAACAACCAATATTCATTATCATTTGAAATGAACCGCAAACAAAAAGCTATTGTGGTCCACTCTTCATTCTTTGATAACACTTAAACATAGTGAGTTATTCTTAACGAATTCTTGTATTTAAGTCGTTACTGTTGCTTAATGGGTTTTATTATTGAATAATGCCTTTTATTGTTATTTTTATTTATGAAAAAAATAAGTAATAAAATTATCTTTTGAATAATAAAAACATCCAAAATATTTCATTGCAATTTTATTATTTTTTGATTTTATTTAAAAATGTCATTGCAATGACTCTTAATAATATTTCAGACTATTATATAATTTATGCTCTTAAAGTAATTAATATTGTAATTATAAATAAAGAAATATTTTTATATATAATTTTATACTATAAATAAAATTGAAGTTACTCTTTAAATGTATTTTATTATATATTACACTTGATTTAATGTAACATTTCAAAAAAAAGTTTAATTATGGTATTAAAACATATTTTGATTTGATACCAAACTTCATTATTGATAAATATGTATGTAAAATTCGTATTTTATATATTTTTTTCATTATAATATATATATATATATATATATATATATATATATATAAATTGAGAAAAATAAATAATAAATTAATTATATTATGTAATAAAACAGATTTTTAATTAATATTCGTAATGAAAACGTATAATTTAAAACGTCAAAGGGCATTAAAAATATGTTAAATGAAAAATCCAACACATACACTTGACGTTATTATATTTTAATAGCCACGCCTATGAGTTCGTCGTACGTTTAAAAAAAATCCTTTTATCTCAGTGGCGTACACAGATACGTCTAAGAGGCATAGAGCGTTGAACCGTTACCATGCAACATCTTTTTATGTATATATGTACGCTTATTACACGTTTGTGTAAATTTATGGTTCCAAAAATACCGGATGATATAGATACATACATTACCTCTGCTAAATTCTTTTAGTTGTCATATAAATAAATATGTAATATGTTCTTGTATGAAAATGTGTATTACTTATGTCAACTATTTTTTAAAAATACGAATTGAAAAAGTTTACGTTATCATCTTTACATTAAACATTTTATTACTATATTTATTAATATGTACACATGAATGTAGACATGTTTACAGACTTTTATATATATATATATATATATATATATATATATATATATATATATATATATATAGTAAAGTATATGTATACATTTTCTAGCTATGAATCATAAATAATTTAATGAATCAGTTATGTAATAAAATTCATACTTATTTAAAAAATCTATGCTTTTTAGTTAAATTTTTATTTAAATATTCAATAATTCAGCAACTTTCACGTGTAAAATTCAAAATGGAACGCGTTCCAGTCTGATTTATGAATTAGCAGTAATTATCAGCATAATATAATTGAACCTTTAGAAAATATATTCTTTTTTCCTGTAAAAAACCTAGAAATAATTTAAATACAATATTGTGTAAATCCATAAAAACAACAAAAATATATAATATCACATATGTTTAAACATATAATTATAAAGAGATAGCCAGGCAACAGAGTGTGTGTAGGTAGGTCGACCAGCAGTATGGAGGTTGCAACTGGACCCTGATCTCTCCTTTTATAGACGCTCGCAATTAATACACGTACTGGTCCGACTCGTCGATCTGATCATTCATTGGTTGCAAGGACGATAGATTAGGTGGATTATAGATCTTAACATGTCTGCAGCACCACTTGTTTTTCAATTATTCGATGTCTCATGTATTTGTAATTTTTTTTATATACTCAGTTAGTAACAAGCAATTGAATTCTGATAATTTTCTTGTGTATAGAGAAAAAATGCTAAAAACACACCTAATGATTAAGGATTGTATAAATACAAAAAATCAACCTATCTGTTAGATTTTAAACCGTATAAGTTTATAATATTCTTAATTTTATATAATTAACATTTTTCTTTTTGAATATTTGATATTATTTTTATTTATTTGAAACTAAATAAAATATGCATTAAAAATTAGTTAATACAAAGAACAAAAATGATTATTAATCCTTTATAGTATCAACATTACATAGAAATTTACTAATAATAAAATAATATTTTATAAAAAGTAAATGTAATATATATTATACTATTGGATGACTTAAATTAAAAAAAATTAATCAAATATACAATATTTTTTATTAAAATAAAATAAGATATATGTATTGTATTTCATCGAACTAAAGTATTAAATAGCAGTATTGAATTATCCGGATTTGCATTTATAATATTTGACATTAATTCGTGTGTATGTTATTTGATCTTTAATGTACTACTACATCAAAAGTTATTTTTTTATCACATGACTATCATTTGAATAATTATATAAACAGGTGTTGAACATATATACAGATTATATATATATATATATATATATATATATATATATATATATATATATATATATATATATATATATATATATAATATAGAAGACCACTGTTATTGACGTATATAAATTTTTTAGTAATAATTATTCATAATAATACCTTTTGATTTCTGAAGTAAATGAACATTTTTATTTTATTAATTCATGTAAAGTATATTATTATTATTATTATTATATGTACTCATTAAATATATAAATCATAAACAAGTATAAGTATGTTTGTTCTAAAAAAAATTAATTTATTTGTATTAAAATAATAATACTATAGATTTTATACATAATAAAATTAATTGTACAACTAATCAATAACTTTTTCTCAGAATTTTAATTTATATATTATTAACATTTTATATTTATTTCATTTTTATACTGTTTTTGGTATCTACATATATATATATATATATATATATATATATATATATATATATATATATATATATATATATATATATATATATGGATAGAATGTATGTATGGATGTATATAAATGAGTAATGGTGAAAGTAATATTTTTTGTAACTATCATGCTGTCATAAAATAAATAACAAGCCATTCAGTGCAAAGTGGCACGATCTAATGATAATTAATACGGATTATTCATTAGTCCAATAAATAAGACCAAATTTATATAATATTTTATCAAATATAAATATTCAATTTATTTTACATAATCCATATTGAATATAAACTTGATCTTCCCACAATGACCTTATATCGCTATATATTAGGTAGTAATAATAACAGTACCAATCATTCCATGAATAATAACTACGAAATATCTAGAATCGACGTTATTTAAATTATCTATAAATAATATATTCTCTACCTACGCCTGAATCCATCTCTGTTCACGCATATTTCTTTTAGAATTAATATAGCTTTCCGGTCAATTTTCAATGTTTTAAAGCGATACCAGTCGAGTTAATGATATCAAGAATCAGATAAAGTGCAGTCGGCTCATTTTGGGGTTGCTCCCTTACGGAAAAACGAAAGGGGAAGCTATCATTGACAATTATACATATACGGTGAATTCGAATGCTGACTTCTAACAAATTTTAATCCATGCTTTAGTATTCAACTATTGCATTCAAATATATTTCCATCAGTGACGCTAATCTTGAAACTTGCACGTTCCCTAGCGATATTAAAACTTATGACGATACTACATTCACGAATATCAACTCTGAATTTTATTAAGTTCAAGTTGGACGTTTGAATGCTGAAATTTATGATATTTTCAATGCTCTCTGGCACGGTGGCATTTGAAATTATGAGTTTTGTGTATACATGTACATATAGAACTGCGTGTGTAAAATAAATTATATTTTAAACTGTTTCTCAATGTTCTTATTTTAACAATTAATATACAATACATATACATACACATACTTGTATACATATAAATCAATATATACAATTTTTTATAGGTTATAACAGATATTTACACATGCACATCATAAACAATTCATATGCCCATCTATCAATGATCAAACAAATAAAATTACAGCAACTTATCAATCGTACTTTTTCTATAAATGTCATCCACTTCTATGTTTACTGAGTTCGATTTTTATATATTTTTGTTAGCTGCGTACAGTTTCTGTTTGAGTATAAATCTCTTAAATCCTCTGTTTTCACAATTGTCTCGTGTCTTGATGTTCTATCCTGCAATAAAATCTTCCCGCCTATTTCAAGTATATTTTTCGGAATTTACGCTTGTATTTTATCTTTATATATATATATATATATATATATATATATATATATATATATATATATATATATATATGAGGTTTTTAACATTATAAAATACTTATTAAGATTGTAAAAATGGTTTTAACCAAATTTTCTCATATTTTAAATACAAAATGTTATATAAAAATTCACAAATATGGCTTAATATCACAATTTTATAGATGCATTATGTTTTTATAATTTTTTTCTTCTGTCATTCTTCACATTAATTTTTTTTCTGCATGAACTTAAATAAGAAACCGATTTTTATTATTTTTTACTTTATTTAAAAATAAGTTTATTTTCATCAAAACTGTAATAAAAAAAGAATATTTCATTTCCTATAATTATTTGTATTTTCTTCACACTTAATTCTGCTTTTAATTAATTTATTTTTGATTATTCTTGTACATTATAGAAATTAGAAGTATTCAATATTTTTTTTAATTCACTTTTTTGCAAATTCGAATTTCGATAGCTATACCATAGTCTTTAGAAAACGATACTGTTTTTTTTATGAAATATTATTGATATGAGAAATTCTTTTTTTAAACATTAATATTTAGTATTTTGTTGAAATATTTGAGATTTTTTACGGAATTAATACCATATAATCCTGGAAATATTATTTTAGAATATTTTATAATGAGATAAATAAACAATCTTTATTAAAAAGGAATTAAATATTTATACTATTTTCTATAGTTTATGTATTGTATTTAGGAAAATTGCTCAATTATAATTACAAAACCTTTAGAGTATTTCCAATTAAATCAATGTATTTGAAAGCTGTTTACTTATGTAAATTAATAAATGGTTTTATAATAATAAGAATAATGCGTGTATCAGTATGTAACTCATAGGATACATATTGCATTCCGAAATAGTTTCTGAAATCGGACTTGGACTGTACTTAGAGTCAACACATTGTATTCATCGTATAGTTAATTAACATGTAATTACGCAAATTACATTAGCATACAGCAGTTATAACACCAAACACAATTTGCTTGACAACAGTACCTATCAATCTAAAGCTAATAAGTCATTCAGGAGCTGACACCGAAATGTAATAACAGGAACAAGGAAACTAGGGAGATAGGTAGGTAACCAAGGAGGAGTGTTTCGAATCAACGTGTTGTACTTGAGTCAACTATGTCAAAGCAATTAAGTCGACGCACGTTATTAGAGCATATCACGCATTCATCCAGCAATGACAACAAACTCGCGCTTCGCTAGTTTGAACGTCGGCATATGTATGTATGTGTATGTATATCTCTCTAGTACACCTTCGTCAGATATCAGAGAGACGTCGTCTCAGACAAACTCCGGCTGTTTCTGGGGGCCTGCGGTCGCGTGCAATTAGCTTTCTGTGCTCCGAGTTAATTAATAAGAAGGTTCCCGAGGGCCTCGTAACCGCGGGACAATATGGGCTTCGGTGAAGGCCACAGTTACATTACGTGTATTCCAATTCAGAATTTATTCTTGTTGCGTCGTTATCCGATTTGTATACGTCAATTAGATGACATTTAAAGACAGTGCACGGTTGCTTCATTATTATTGCACACATTGGAATAATTTAAAATATTATTCGGGCTGAATTTAAAGTTTGTAGATACTTTTAAACAATCGTAATTACTTTGATGTTGAAAACATTAAATAATCGTACTTAAGTTTCTATTCATTATCTATTGTTTACTTTGAACTTATTTTAAATAAAAAGATTATAACTATATAACAAAAACTACACTACAAATTTTCACCTACCTTTATTTCATTTAAATCAACAAAAACTTCTTTATACGTACATATATATATATATATATATATATATATATATATATATATATTTGTGTATTTGTGTGAATATATGTACAAAAATTTACAATTTTTTTTCCAGTTAATAATTTAGTAACTATATTATGGCATATATGTGTATTTAAAATTAAATGTTTTCTATTATTGAATTATATTATTTTTTAAATAATAGTTTTTGAATTTTAAAATTAAAATTTTAATATATAAATTATCTTTAATAAAATTTCATATCCTTTTTAAATATCAATTTTCTCTTATTTGTGATTTTGATAACCTTTAAAATTTAATAACACATATACACATGTACATATATATATATATATATATATATATATATATATATATATATATATATATATATATATATATATATATATATATATATATATATATATATATATAGGACATAGTGTGGCTAATTGGTTCCACTGATTTGCCGGATATTTGAAACCGGACTAATCGAAACATTAACTAAATACAAAAAACGTTAATTGGTTCCAAACAATTTTTTTCCTGTTTTTCAGTAAATAAAATAAGGGTAATATATTCAAATGTTTGTATCAACAAAATACAATCAGGGGTTTATACATACATTTTAAATACATTTTAAATTCATTTTCAATTAAAATTTAATTATCAAAAAATTGACTATTCTAGAGTTACGAATCGAAAACTAATAGAAAAAGAAAAAAGACCACAAAACTAGAACTGCGTATGCGCATATATATATATATATATATATATATATATATATATATATATATATTGAAAAAATTCAAACCGTACTATAGTGAAACCGTATTAATCGAAGCAGCACTATGCGAGGTATTCCTGTATAATGAATTATTAATAATTTACTATTTATACTGTTCTAAAATAAAATAGAAAAATGTGTGAAAATGACTTTAATGAATTTATATCAACAAAAAATGATCCCTCATACATTCATGCTCAATACGTAGTATAAGTAACACAACAGAGATGCTGAATTACAAAGAAAAGGATATATACATATAAACCTAGGGATTGCGACGCTCTTGAATATACAAATGTAATTTGCAAATTCCTAATTAAACTGAAATATCTTTATATAACAAGAAGTGTATATATATATATATATATATATATATATATATATAAAGAATATGTGCGTGTCTGTGCATACGTATACAGTATTGACTACAAATATGGTATTATTACGAACGTTATATTCGTATTATCAAAACGTTACTTTGGTATGTTGGCTGCTGCGTTTAGTCAACATTTAATTGAAACGAAAACAAAGCAAACGATAATTCTCGTATTGTTTCCAGAATAAAAGTATTAGAAGAGCTTTTATAAGAACAGTACAGATGCAAATGCATTTTGTATGTTTTTGTGCATTGTTTCACTACTCAGTCACATTAACAATTAGCTTCTTTACTGTATTGTTTTATATAATTGTTGTTTTACTCCTACGAGCGGATAATTTGGCTTGAATGTATCATTCCACTGTTCCGTTTATGCTCTCATCATGTAAACTTTAAAGCTATTTCCTTCAGAAGAGTAATTTGTACGCTCGTTTCTTTAAATTAAAATGAAAAAATGCACATTATAGTAAATTACTCTTTTATTTTAATATACACCGAAACAGTACTTATATATAAATTAAAATTTAGTTTACAAGAGATGGATGTGTATAATAGAAATATTCCGCGGAAATAAACAACTATTGTGACAATTTTTTATAAAAATAATTTATTTCAAATTATATATAATTACAAACAAGCACTGACGCGTTAAATTATAAACCTTATCGTTTATTACATAATTTTTTTATATATACACCTTTGTGTGGTAACAGACACCTACATAAATAATTTTAATAATTATAAACTTACTGCAAGTACCAATATAAAACTATACTTTATACAGATTTTATTATGTATTGTGAAAAAAATTTTCTTAGTAATTTATTTGCTATGAGTCAAACACTTCCCTTTAATTTATACACATATACATATATATATATATATATATATATATATATATATATATATATATATATATAAAATTGTTACTATTGAAAATAGATTGTGAATAAGGAAAATTATTCGTTAGGATTAACTTCATGGCAAAAAATCTAGATCGTGTTAAAAAACATACTGTTCTGTTTAGAAATATATTATAATGTCAGCTGCACATTTTTAGAACATCCATTATTAGGTATAATTATAAAATTTAATGAACTACAACTTATTGTTTATACTATGCATGTGAAAAAGTACTTTTAATTGTTTGTTATGGACATATATATATATATATATATATATATATATATATATATATATATATATATATATGTAATATAAACTCTAGAGAAGTATCATTTTACGATTTGATTTTTTTAATATGTTGAACATTTATAATAGAAATAATATATTCCCATTGTGAGAATAAAGTTTTTAATGTATTCACATTTCACAAAAAGGAAAATGGAAACTTTAGAAATAATATGTCATTTAATTAATAATATATTTAGGATACAAATTTCATATAAATATATATATAAATTTATATGTATGTGTGTTTATGTACACGCTTGTATATCAAGTCATGTGTGTAGTTTTAAAGTAGTAAGAATGTATATATTTAATATGCGTATAGTTTCTTAATATCCGACTAACCAAATATTCGTCAAAGTTTCCAAATAACTTAATATATGTAGATTTAGGTAAACAGGAAATGAAACAAAGTGTTATGCCACAAGCAGTTGACGTCACTGAGAATATGTGTTTGCACTATGCGTTACATAGTAGCAGGTAATGCTCTCCCGAAAATAACTATTATCTCAATGTTCATATAATTGCAATATACACTAATATCGTTGCACGAAGACGTTGTTTGGGCTCACATAAAATGGCCGTTGTCTTAATTCTACATCGTTGAGAAAAGCATACCTGCCCGAGTGAGGGTTCGAACGCCTCATATTAATGCAGTAAATCCCGTGGAAGATGATACGTTGCGTCTGCATGTGCCTCATTTCCATTAGCGAGTCTGAACGAGTGTCGACCCCGGTTGGGTGCATGCACTCAAAATTAAGCTCGAAATTCACCTCATTTGCATAGTTTACCATACGGCGTTTGTTCGCCATTAAATAAAACGTGTTCTGTGGAATAAAATTACTAACAATTCATTTATCTATAAGTAAACAAATTTAAAATGTTAAATGAAAACGCAATAAACTGTACTCGAATATTAACTATAATTGTATAAGATTTGTTTTACTTTTTTACCAAATGAAGTAAAATGAGATTTTTGTTTGTTTTACTGTTCATGTTCAGTGTGAAAAGGTTTTAGTATAAAATTAAACGTATCGTTAAAATGTAAATATTTTCTCATTTTGTGAGTAAAAAATTCCTTATTCGTTTCTAAATACATTTTCTATCAATAATTTACTTACAAACTAAAAATGCAATTACAACGGCATTTAAATATTGTCCGTTTGTTATCTGCGTATGTATGTGTACATAAATATACTTTATATATATATATATATATATATATATATATATATATATGCATATATATATATATATATATATATATATATATATATATATATATAAACACACACAAATAAATGTATATGTGTGTACTGCAAACATATGTACCATACAAACTGTTCTTATTTTTAGTTTTGTGTTAATTTACAATTGCATTTTTATCATAATATTTTATATATCATCGTTATTATAGAATTATTTCTGCAGTAATACTGTCTGTGTAATTAGATTATATAAATTTAATTATTCCACATTAAAGGGTACAAACGGTATGATAATCATAATAAAGTGCTTTTGTTAATCCGCTTAATATTCACTACAATGAGAAATGCATTATAATTAGTAGTTATCTTACCATAGTCCATTTATTGTGGCTTCAATTTATCTTATGTGTACATTTTATAATATAATTTTGCAATAAACTCACATTTAATTAATAATTATTATTATAATATATATATATATATATATATATATATATATATATATATAATATATTGTATACATTGATAACATTCCAATTATACAATATCTGGGTATTTAAATTTTTAATATAATGATTTGTAGTTTTTTAATTCATTTATTTTTTAATTTAACTAATTTTATTCTAATAGGTACAATCAATATTATAATTTATATCTGTTTTATTATATTTTTGTATTATATATTTTTATTTTGATATATATATATATATATATATATATATATATATATATATATATATATATATATAATTTACTAACAGATACATAAAATTCCCCATTTATTATCAAAAATTCGTTGCACGTTAGTGTAAGCGGCATCAATTCAAACCTAATATTACATACAAATGTGACTGATAGCCGTCCTATGAATAATCATTCAATTAAAAATGAAAAATGTGTACCCATTTATGACACCCGGTTGTATATGACTGCTGGTCTGATGGTGAGCGTGGTCGACACGCGATAAGAAGGGCTGCTGCATGTATTCAGGGTCATTTACCGATCGAACAATCCGCTGGATATAGTACTATGTACATACATACACACACATGGATATACATATACATATACATATACATATATATATATATATATATATTTATATATATATATATGTATATGTATATGTAGTATGTTTGTATGCAATATAGTTAACACGATATAAACGACATCCAATATGACATCATACCCCTAGCGACTACTAATTAAAGCACTGATTGATTCCAGCACCATTTCTCGACTCCGGCGTCCTACGTCGTCCGGTGTCATGTCCGGGCTTAGAATTACACTCCGGTGAATGTAATTTGCATTCGTGCATGTATGAGTGCTAACAGATCCGTATTATATTATAACTTGTTTAACCATATTATAACTTAATGTAAATCATTTATTAACACTTAGGTAAACATCTTTTATTATAAACCATCTTGGTGAAAATCTATATAGGTGATTGTAATAAATATACTAATAAATACATAAACAATTTGTTGTTTTTGATCATCCTATCAATGTTTGTTATATCCTTTTGATAGTGTTTTTATATATAATAATAAAATAAACTCTAACGACGTAGTTTTTTATCATATAGTAAATATTCTATGCTTCACTTGAAGATAATAGCGTTATTATCGTAATATGTATAAATTGTTATACGCAGTATTAAAGTATTATTCTATGTGTTGGTATAGAGAGCTTTATGATATTGGATTTATTCTATTTTTATATTATGAATCATCTATAGTATATACATTTAATATTGCCATTGTCCTGTATATATACTTAAAATAATTCGCCATTTCATACACACTATTTCTTATTGAAAGAAAATATTGATTATTATAATTATTATTATTTACCATATAATTAAGTTACAATAAAAAAAGTTAATTATATATATTGTTACATTTTGAACAAATTTACTGATATCTTTTCGACTTACCAGGACATAATAATTCATTCTAACATCAGTTTAGATCAAATACATATGAATTAAATATATAGTCATACAAATGTGATGCTCAGATGTGTGTTTCATTAAAAAGAAACATGTATATAAGGTGATGTATAGGGAAACATGTGTATAGTTTATTTTGTTTCTGTTTAATAAAACACAAATCTAGGCGTCACATTTGGATGGCCATATATATTTTAATACAACTGATGTAAAACAAATGTTAATTCGTTAAATTATTTTAAATACATATAAAGTATTAAAATAATATGTACTTTTATAAATATAATTTCTATTATGTTATTTGGATTCTTTTTATAGGAAAATGATTCATTTCTTAAAATGCTTAAATAGGTGGTAATCAGTTTTTATATAAATCAGTGCCAATGTTATTAGGTTTCCTATTACTTTCATAATAGGTTACATGTAAGGGGAAATGATGATAAGTATTCTGTTAGCACTTATATTTCACTATATTAACATTTTATAAGACTTCATTACTAATTCGAATTAATTTAATGTTTATAATATCTTATTTTTTCTAAAAAATATTATAAAACTGATTGTTTCTTAATGATATATATATATATATATATATATATATATATATATATATATATATATATATATATATATATATAATGAATTAAATCAGGTATAATTAAATTAGAAAATGCAAAGTATACAATCATGTTGTTTGTAATAGTTCACATTGTATGCCCAACTAACCTAATTGATATTGTGTTTGTTCTGCAGTGAATGTATGGCTCTAATAATAATCGTGACAAATCTTAACGATATATTTACTTTGAAAGTGATCTTTTTAACTATTAAATTAAAATTTAAACAAACTTATTTTCATGTATACAAATATACATTGATCGTATTTTGAAACTAATATTTGAAATGGTTTAATAAAAAATGTTTTTTTTTCAAATATTAATTCAGTTCCTTTTTTTGTTACAGGTAAGCTATTCTTTTCTGTGAATTTTGGTTACACTTTAACATTGTAAGTATAATGTATTTTATTTTGAAATAAATATTTAATTTTTGAAATAAACAAAACTAACAATATAGCAATTCAATATTTAAAATATAAAATATATTTTAATAAAAATCCAAATGTAAACTTTCACTGTTTTATTTTTATTGTTCGTACTACTTTTTTTGTTATTACAATAAAGTCAGTTACTGCATTAAAAATTAATTTTATGATTGTATATTACGGTTTTGATATTAGAAAACCATTATTAGATATTTTAATTTAATTCTTTGATTGTATATATTACCACAGTTTACGTAAGACTAATTGTATATAATTTTTTGTTTTCTTTAAAATGTTTAATGCAATGTGCCTGTTATTATTTTATAACTGATAATATAAATAAAAAGGTATTATTACTAAATGTTATAAAATATTATATTTTCATTTTAGAAAAGTACATTCTAAAATAATTTATTTACGTAATATTATTTTTATTTAGTGAGTGGATAAAACTATTTATTATTTTTAATCGTCTATTATTTTATTTTATCTATTAAAATTTGATACATTTATTTATCTATGTTCACATTTTTAATTACAAAAACCTTGTTTTTAAAAAAAAAAAATTAATATCTCATATAGCAAGATTTAGTAATAGTCTCTTCAATTCTCACATATTGTTCATCTTGTTATTAATGTGAATTTCGATTGCTCTATAAATGTAATCATCTTCAGTCAAAATGAACAATAAGTGATTATTGAACATTTATAAAATTTCATATTACTAGAAAATAATTACTGTAACAAGTGAATTTCAAACAAATTGTGAGAATTTTTGTTACATTTTCTGCTTATTTATTTAATATCAATTGAATTCTATTATTAAATAAAATGTACAATCTATTAATTTCAAAACATTTTCTTATTGATAAATAATGAACTATACATCTAATGTATGAATGGATTTTTTTCAATATAATAATTGACGCAAAGAATATTTATTAGAACTTAATATAAAGAATAAGAAGAAAAAATAATGAAGAAGCCTAATCTATCATATACAAACAATGTACATGTAATATATTGTATTATGGTTTTATTTATTGCCAAAATCACTGAAGTGACTGTATATGTATTGGTAGTATGCAATAATAATAAATAAAGATAGTATAATTGAATTCTACCACCAAAGTAAACAAATGTAAGAACACATTTAATACACTAATTTTTTATAGAAAAAAGCTGACACTAAAAACGCAATATATGAGAATACTAAAAGCCACGCCAAACTCAATTTAGTCTGTATCTTATCGAGGAATGTTTGTTTTTACTACAACACAAATACCAGAAACAAACTGACATTGTAACAGTTTGTATGAGTGCCACATCAAATGAAAATAACCATCCCCTTTCAGTTCTGTAACTTCGCGAGATAAGTCAACATTATTTTAAATCATAGTTCTCTCTGCGCTCTAGTGCGTTTTCATGCAGCCATCAATCTACACAGTTGAATATATATATGTATGTATGTATGTATTTTAGTAATGTGTTCGTATATGTGCGTATGCTTTTGAATGTATGTGTTTGTTGGTATTTATTTTATGAGAGTCTATCTTCATGTGTGCGTGTTTAACCATATAAACACACCACCTCTAATCTTGACGTACGTCATCTGTCATACCAATATCAGACGCTCAAGACACTGTCATCAATGTGAAGTACTTGTCTACTTTTTCTTGGCTTTGATATTGGAAGTTTTTCAACTTCTTAGATATTCGTATATATATATATATATATATATATACACACACACATATGTGTGTGTGTTTAATTAAAAACTTTATCAAGGAATAATGTTAATTTTAAAAATTAACATTATTATGTTGATATTTTCTTCTGCAAGGATTATTATTAAATATTTTCACTTTTACACTCATTTAAATTTTTAAAGTATTTTATAATAATAATATTTTTACTCTCACCAAATTATAAAATTATTTATGTCAATTATAGATTTACATTAAAGTTTTCAATATGGTAGTTTTAAATAAATTTTTCCGTATATACATTAATTATTATAAATTGAATGATTTTATGTAGCTATTTTTAATAGCTAATTTTTAGTAACAAATAACAATTCTTGATTATCATAGATATATATTTATATAGACATAAATATCAAAAAGATGGCTGTCAAAGTTTCTATGTAAAAGTAAGATATGAATTTTCAAAGAAGAAAACAGAATAAGAATAAAAGCAATAAAAATGTGAATGTGAAGGGAATAATAAAAATCATTAGGACAAAAAATATATCCACTCAGTCTTCTGAACGTAGTACTTGAAAAGAGAAAATTATTTGTTAGTATAAAAAGAAAAAAACGTAAATTAATTGGACATCTGCCGAAACACAATAGAAAGATTTGGGAAAGAAAGAAAGAAAGTGTAAGATTAAAGAGGGAAAGAATATTTGTGGATTAAATAGTTAATTATAGTCTAAAAATTATTAGTGTAAATTGAAATTGTATTATTTTTTATTATTTATTCTATATGTTAAATGAAAACTATTTTATTGAATTTAAATACCTTATTAATTTTTATTATTTACTATCCAGATTATTATTTTTCATTTTAAACTGACATTAAATAAACATATTAAAATTAAAATTGTGATTTTATTAAGTAAATTATATATATATATATATATATATATATATATATATATATATAAATGTGTGTGTGTGTACAAGTTGATGTATAATCAGAAATAATGAATTCAAAATATGCAGTTAAAATGAATTTTATTTATAATTATTAATAATTTATCCGCATAATTCTTAATCAATTTATATAACATAATTATTTTATAAGAGAATACAATTCTTGAGTATATCCCTGTCGTAATGTATAGACAGTAGCCGTAGAAAGATGTGCTTTAAAGTTCAATTAAGTGTATAATTCAATTCTAGTTCGATGTAAGACATGCAAGGGGGAACGGCTCTGATGAACATGGAACAGTTCACATCACAAAGCGTAGCAGACTTGCTCTCAGATTTCTGTAGACGTCCTCGTGGGACACACAATGTCTGTCCTCTATATGCACACAATATATATATATATATATATATATATATATATATATATATATATATATATATATATAAGTGAATATTTCCTAAGATAAATCGAATGTAAATTGAGTATTCGTTTTACTCAAAATAGAATTTTATATATATATATATACTTAAATAAAAGTGTGTGTGTATAGATATCTGTGTATATATAAAATGAAGTATTGTATAAAAATCTGATGTTTACAATTATGTCTTGAAGTCATTTATTTCAATAGGATGGTTTTCGTACAAGTTTATTTGTATTTCTTCTCTAAATAGGGAGGCTGGAAATAAATACTACATACATATATTGACGAGAAAGTTAAGAGGAAGTTTTCTTGAAATGATTTATTTAGTCAGGTTCATTTGTGTAAGATATACATGTATATATATATAAACTATTTTAAATACTTTACATAATTTAATTTTAAATTATTAGTATTAAAATATTTTCTTTTCATCTAATTTTACAGTTCCAAATGTAAGTTTTATAATCAAAATTTCATTCCTAAAAAATTAGCAACGTACATTTCTCAAAAAATAATATATTCATTATTTCATGCCGTGTTTCTTTAACGATTTATACCAAATGTTAATAAGTGAAATGATTATCGGAAATCTTACTAATAAAATTGTAAAAAAAGAAAAACAAAAAAAAAATTTAACCAGATGCTTAACTTTTTTCGTAATATTTTCTAACTATCAAAAAATATGTAAATGCTGAATTTACCCACGGCATAGATTTTATCAGTTAAGTAAATTAAGTTTTTTCCTCTAATTTTTTTATAGATTTTGTGTTAAATTTAATCGCATAGTTTTTTTTAATTATATATATATATATATATATATATATATATATATATATATATATATATATATAATCGTCCAGTATACTGTTAAACAAGTTATAAACATTACCTTACTTAATAATTCTCGCTCAGTAAATTCTACCTCTGTAAAATTTGGTCTTATTCATTTAATAATTTTATTTTCTTTGTAATTATTCAAATTTCGTTTCTTTTTTTTCTTTCTTACACTAGTGTGTATATGCATATAATTTTTTACTCGTATATTTTTCATATATGAAGTAATAAGCTTGCATCTTCAATTACCTTTTTCATCATTTTCTCTTTTTTATTACACACTACAAATGATTAGATAAGTGGTACGTTTTTTCTCAACAGTGAAGTATATTGAGATATGACGTATTTTCATTTTATTAAACACAATAGAAATATTGGATAGATCCTTGATGCATTTTGCAACTGACATTATTGGAATAAAAAAATAGTCTTGCTTAATTCTTTAATAACAGTTATAATTGAAAAAGTACAGGAAAGTATCTAATAGTCAAAAAAACATTGATATCATCAACATAAATAAAAATGAAGAAATTAGGTACATTTTTTACAGAATGTAAGTTCTTCTAGCAAATTAAGTTAATTTCACTGATCGTAAAGAGATACAGTAGCGTTACATGTTTTAATTTTCATTATTAGATCGTAATGTTCATTACATATTACTTGTATATACACTAGTAGTATAAATGTATTTTAATAATATTCAATTTATTCAAACTAGTCGAAAATTAATTTAAACGCGAATTAAGTAGATACTTAAAAAGTAACAGTAAAAAATACTTCATCGAATGACGTTGAACTCAACAACAATACGCGATTAAGCATCAGCTTTCCAGGATTAGACCGCAGATCTATCGAAGACGATGGGGCTGTGTACATAAATATAATGCAACGTCAGCTATGACACAGTGTATGTTCCCTTATCAATCATTGACTGTCAGAACAGGCCGTGCGTTGAATGGTGTATTGATAAAGTCTGATGTGTACCAGACACTAACACTGTCCGATACAACAAGTTTATTTCTGATTAATGGTTAAAAAATGAACATACGTCAACAACAACAATGGCAGACATAGAATAATGGGAGTATGGAAATTTTTCCAGCGACAATTTTCATCATGTATACTAGAACCTTTTGAACTTTGTGTCGAAATGTTCAGGAAAATTTCATTGTTAATGATGTATGAAATTTGTTTAGGCAGACTATAAATGGATCTAGGGTATGGGGTATTCCATTTTTTTTTTTGTTAAATTTCTCTTATTTTATATCGATTTTCTTTTAATAAGTTTCTTAATTTTATAAACTTGTATTTTATATATATATATATATATATATATATATATATATATGCACACACATATGTATGTGTGTGTATTTATTACATTTTCATATTGTACATACTTATTTAATCACTCTTATATAGTCATTGTAATATATATTATTAAATTATTTTGTCTTTCAAAAACTATAGATTACAACAAAAAAATTTCAAATTTTTATACTAATATTATTTTTATATAAATTGAAATAAAAAAATATTTTTCCTATTAATTTTTTTAGTATCCATTTTTTTATAAAATTTCTAATATGAAATATATATTTCTAATATGTAATAAAGTGAACTTCAAATTTTTAAGAACGCACTTTTAAAAGTTACATTCAAATATTTCACTTTTTATATTGGATATATAGGTTAGATATTAATTGCCATCAACTATACCAGTAAAATAATTCAAAGAATATCTGATTTTTCGAAGAAAAATGTAAATTTATAATGAAAAAAATTTGATTAATGATATAAAATTTAAAATTGTTTTAAGTTCATTTTTTTTCTTAAAGAAAATAATGATATAATTATATTTAAATTTAATCAGTGTTATTAATTATAAGTTGAAAGTAAATAATTCGTAATGAAAGTAAATAATTAGTAATAATTCTCATATTTAACATTCGTACTATAATTTTTCAACTCGTAATAAAATTGAAAAATCTACAGGTTATTGTCTAAAGAGCAATATAAAATGACTGATTTTTATTATCGTCTGTTTTACATGATACACTTCTTAGTATTATAAATTGAATTGTTTTACTTCTATCTAACCGTTTTGAATAATAAAAATATGAAACATATTGTAAGTTCTTTTCACTTATAAAATCATTGTGCTATATCTATATTTATCAGTCTATTTATCTATCTACATATCTATATCTGTATATATATATATATATATATATATATATATATATATATATATATATATATAAATTTCGATTTCTGCATATGTTCGTTTTATATATAATATAAAACTTGTTTTGGACAGAAAAATATTCTGAATGACGCCTTTTGAAAGATTATAAGGACATTACGAACTTTTTCGTTCCATAAATGACAAATAGTAAGTACATTTGCAATATACATAATGCTACATATAACATTAAACCTAATTTGAAATTCACTTCCAATCCCCTTTTTACCATTACCATTTCATATTTCTCGTAAAAATTTACATCTGTGCATATTTTTGCGGACGTGTACAAAATTTAAAAAGTGCATAAATGAAAAACGGATAGCGTATATTAAGTAACATTATCGTATATCGATTGTACGTATGTTAATATATATATATATATATATATATATATATATATATATATATATATATATATATATATATATATATATATATTATGCACGTATGGTAAAATCGTATGTGTTTTCGTATGTAAATGTTTGAATACTGTATACATTCACAGAATCATAATTTGCATAGCTGTGAATGAACTACACGTTGCATATGACAGTATAGAAAGATTGGATGCTGCGGTGGGCAGCCTTTGGCAACCAACGGGACAGAGTTTCAAAGTAGGGAGGAAGGACGTCAAGCGTCGAGACGCAGTTACAGACGAACGCGCATGCTCTGTAATGACTCATAGTTTATACAGACACTTCGATGTCTGTTACAGCAAAATATTTCTGTACAACTAATTTAATATTTTTAAATTTTAGGGTTTCGGAGAAAAAAATAATATTTTAATAAATTAAATACATGTAATAGAAACTATGAATAATATTACCAAATTATTAAAAAAGGTTCATTTTATGGTTAACAATCTTCAATATTTTAATTGTTTAATTGATATTTTGTGTTAACTAATAATAATCAATTATGGAAAACAAAAATGTGGTTATTTTTTATATTACTACAATAAAAAATAAATAACATGTAATTATATTTGTTTACTGTAATTAATAATAAAACAATTTATTTTCTTAATATGTTATAAATAACTTTCAGATATACCTTATAATATTAAGTGTACGAATTTTGGTTATTCTTATATTACTCTGTATTTTGCAAACATTAGATATCTAAATATATATGTGCAAAGTATTAAATTAGGATTAAGTACTAATATATTTTCAATTCTAAGTTATTTTGTTCCTATAACTCTTCTAGTATTCTTTTAATATTTACTGATGAATCATAACAATAATAATAACATTTCTTCAATAGAATTATATTACATTTTATAGAATTATTAATTAATGCTTATTTTTATATTATTAATTTTAGAATTGATTACTATTTTTACAATATATTTCAGTTTATTGAAGTCAGTAATTCATTGTCAAATTATAAAAAAACTAACATTATAATATTTACATATTTTATAAAAAGAATTAATATATTTTTAACATTTAAAATAAATGTTCCTAAAAGAATCTATAAAAATAACAATGAAAAATCAATATGTTATATTTCATTAGTATCTTAAATAGTTTTATTTATTTTATATATATATATATATATATATATATATATATATATATATATAATCAAAAATGTATGTTTAATTTTGGGAAATAAGAGAGTTTTTCCCCCATTATTGTAATATTTATAAAATTTTGTAATTTTTACATTTAGTATTTATTTGTAAATGAAATGCGAAAGGAAAAATTAAAAAATATCATTTTGAGAAAATTGAAAAATACTATTGTATATGTCAAATCATTAATAATAATAATGCAATTTTTTTAATCAATCGAAGTATACTTAGTAATGCTTTTCATACAAAGTATGCTTATCAATCGAAGTATACTTAGTATTAAAAATGTGATTACTGAATTCGATATTGATTCTATATAAACACACACACAAACTCACACACACACACACACACACACATATATATATATATATATATATATATATATATATATATATATATGTTAATAATATTAAAAATAGTAATTTATTCACTAAGCAATTTTTACAATAATATAATGTTAATTTGATTACTTAATTGGTTTTAATCAAATTGAAAATTGGTTTGTTAATACCTAATGGTAAATATTTTAAAAAATCTGTAATAGAAATATTAAACAAAAATATAAGCGGAATCTCCATTATATGCATGTTAAGTGTATTTACTCAAAAGCATTTATTTGTCAAGAATATTATGTGTTCAACATGTAATGGAAAAAACAACCCTTATTCATTGTCAAAATCAAATACAAATTATACAGTGCTTCTGTACTTTTATATATATATATATATATATATATATATATATATATATATATATATTTGCAACTAGGGTCACGCACCAGCGGCGGCGCGTGCGGATAAAAATTTCCGGGTGTTAGGGTTTTCGTTCCACGTGCGATTACTGAAGGGGGTCTACTACACAGGCGACATTTTGCTTCCCGCTGCCGTCACCAATACACGCTTCAATGCTTGTATATGTGCTTCTTTGAATGTACAATCCAGAGATATTAAGTATATGGAAACAGCTTAAAATCAATGCTTGTGTGTATGTGTGTGTGTTTGTAGAAATTTTTAAGTTTATATTTTTTAATATAAACTTATATGTATTAATACAAATAATCATATTTCAGTATTTTGAGATATCAACAAAAAAAGTAAATAGAATATTTTACACATTTAATGTAAATATTTTTAAATTCAATATCAATTTATAATAAATTAAATAATTTTAAATCCAGAGATACATGTTTACCCATTAAGTACCCTCTTTATTTTATACTAATATCAAGGAGAGCCAAAACATTAGTTACAAAATCAATTTCTTATAATAGCCTCTTTTGAAAAATTTAAAATATTATTTATGCCAGAAGTAATAAATAAAACTGATTTTATAAATGTATTAAATTATATCATTTCAAATTTTGGTTATTTTATATTATTTAATTGTAAATTTTACTATAGGAAATCTTAATTTTAATAATATGTTTGCGCTGATATTCTAAATGTTTGATTATCACTAGCATATCATCATTATGAGAAAACCTGTATCAGTTTACTGCTGGACGAAAGTATCAAATGTCATTAGGTCTTTTTAAATGTTTTCCCAAGGTTTTTCTATCGTTTTCTTTTCGCATTTAATCTCATCCAACCCTCACCTCCACTATACTATACAGTTTCTATTACTGATATATATATATATATATATATATATATATATATATATATATATATATATATATTAGGTTGGCATATCTCCCTATATATAGCCGCGAAATTCAAAAGACCAGATGAAAAATAATGCCACCCATTATATTCATAAAGTAACTTCTGGAATAGGGATATAATTTATTTATGTGAAAAAATTACTAATAATTGTTGCATTATTTAGTTCTAATTTTGTGAAATGTTTTAGAAAAGTAATTTTCGAAAGTTTCTTTATCGTTTTTAATTACAACGTTATTCAATAATTGTAATGTACATTGATATTTTAAATTATATTTTCAGTTATATGTCATTAATTACTTTTTTAATGATCTAATTATTATATACAACTTATATTTTCTACAAAACTTTTTTCATTTTAATAATGATTAATTTAATTCTCCAAATTTAATACAGATCTCTTATCTTGTAATTTTTTAATATTTCAGATATTTTCGAAACACAAAAAATACTACTAAATAGATACTATATAGGACAATTACTGCCATACTAATCTACATCACTGAAATAATAATAACATAAAATTTCTTTTTAAAATAAAAATATCATATTTTGTACGAATAAAATTATCAATATACCATGTTCGTGTTTAGTTTTTTTATTTGTATAAGTTAATATTTGACAGTATTATAATTATTGTTGTTACATGCAGCTTACTAGAAAAATAAAGTTAAAACTAATATTTGCGATAAGGTTTTTATTTTTTAACCAAAATATTTTTAAATAAAATTGATTGTAATTATACACACACATGCATTCATATATATATATATATATATATATATATATATATATATATATATATATATATATATATACTATGTATATATACACATACGAAATCAAATAAGTTTATGATTCATCGAGTAGTGAATATTGTATTATAATACTGTTCACGGAATGCAAAGGATTTTAGTTTGAATATTGACTTGACCATATGTTTTAAAATACGCGTTTAAATTTAATTTTGAATCAAAGTCAACGATTATAATAACTGTATTAAAATACATTAATAAGTTACAAATATATATTTACGATAATACTGAGAAATAATATTATTTTTTTTGTAAGTCTATATATACATATATTGACCATATATATATATATATATATATATATATATATATATATATATATATATATATATATAGGGTCATCCAAATAATACGCCTAGATTTGTGTTTTATTAAAAAGAAACTATACACATGTTTACCTATATACCACCTTATACATATATTTCTTTTTAATAAAACATAAATCTAGGCGTCACATTTGGATGACCCTATATATATATATATATATATATATATATATATATATATATATATATATATATATATATAAAACGTATGTATGTATGTATGAATGTATGTATGTGTGAATATATGTATGTTTATATGCATATATGTATGTATTTATGTATGTATGAATATCTGTATGTATGTATGTATATAATTCATACATGTATTGTTCGAAAACCATATCCAGTTATGTTAGATCGATGGACACCAGTGAATAGTATCGAATCTTGCCAGTCTAGTCTAGTGCGATGTCCGTTCACTGCAATAGCGTTCCTCAGTTGAGCCGCGGCAACGTTACAGTGAGGACGTGTGGGTGTGTATTCTTATCGAACATTTCCACGAGACAAACGTTGACTCTATGTGCTTACCGCCACCTTGTTCTTACTTACATGTTTATACCGGCGTAATTCAGTAGTGTTACATGTGATGTGTCTATAGTTTTTGATATTATTGTTAAATATTTTTCTTTGGTTCATCAAAATTTGTCAGTTTAAGTGAATTATATATAATAAATGGTAGATAAATAATCAAGAATATTTAATCAGTCTTATTATTGTTTTGGATAACTAGGTATAGAATATTTATACATATTTTTACTTTATATACATACATACATATATATATATATATATATAATTTTGGCAAATCATTTAAGAAGGCAATGTTTTTTGTTTTTATTTAACTTTATTATGTGTACTATATTATATTAATGTGATTTATATTTTTAAAAAATATTCAATTTGTTGAAATATTTTAATAAATTTTTTTATAAAATGTATTTGTATTAAAAATGTTTAGGAAATTCTACAAACGTCATATATATTTTTCAGAAGATTGTGTAATTACAACTTTGGTGTTTCCACCACAAATATTTATACTTACAAATAAATAAATATATATAAATATATATATATATATATATATATATATATATATATATATATATATATATATATATATATATATATATATATATATATACAACAAATATATATATACAACTTTTTCAACATATGTTCTAAATTAAATTATTTAGCTTAAAATCATGGATAATAACAACCCCCAATTGACATTATATGTTTTTGAAAACTTAAATAAAATTTTTAAAATTTCCTTTACATTATTTCCAATAACGTAAAGAAAATCAAATCAAAATACGATGTACTAAATAGAATCATAAAATTCAATTTCGTAAAGATAAATATAAGAATAAACATGGATACTATTATTTTTGTATTGAGTTATTTAAATGTATAGATATGAAAGATGTATTAAATTCTATTTTGTAAAAAGTACGAGAAATTGATGTGAATTTAATTTTGATGTTTTTAACATCTACAAATAAATAAATACACTAAATATTTCTGATTAACAGAAATAAGTGTTCATAGAATAAGAAAATTATCAAAATAAAATTGTATTGAAAATTATATTAAACTTAATTATCAAAATTAAAATGCGTTCTTGATACAGTTGTATATAAGTATGTTATCAGTTTTAGATAAAAAATTATGAAGAGTAAATAATGTATTGTTTTAATCTATAAAAACACTTCACAAATGCATATATATATATATATATATATATATATATATATAAGCAGTCAAGTATTACCGTTCTATTTCTTTTCTTTTGAATAATACATTGTTGAAGAATTCAAAAAATAGAAGTCTTATTGACAAATAATAATAAATAAATATTTATATAATTAATAACTGATAACTGTAGAAACTTATATTATTTGCTTTAAAATAATTATTCCGTAACTAACATAAATGATAACGCTCTACATTTCTTATTTTTTTACATAAAATAATAAAGTTCAGAATAATGAAATAAATAGTTTTTATATTACCATTGTTATTTATCATATCTAATTTATTTATCATTTAGATTATGCAGTTTACTGTGTGTCTTATAAGTATTATAAACTAGATATAATATACATGATTTTTATGTAGTTTAATAGGTTACTTTAGATAGATTATATATTGAATTATTATACACTGAAGCAAATATATTTATTTATGTGTATATATATGCAACATAAATGTGTGAAAAATCAATTTAAAAATAAATTGCTATTTTCTACAATATAAAACGAACTATGGTTGAAATAATATAAAACTGATATAAATAAATGTTGTTATACATCTTTTATCAACGATTTTTCTACGAAGAATAGGCTTACTTTTATTTTTTAAGATTTTGGCAAGAATATCAGTTTCTATTTTTTTTGTAATATGAAATAAATCATTAAATAATACAGGCATACAGTACGATGTATATATATATATATATATATATATATATATATATATATATATATATATATATATTAGTGCCCAGTATTAATGACAAAGTGATCATATTGCACAAATGTATTTTAATAAATATTCAAAAATACCGCAGATAAATGAATAAAGTATTATAATGTAGTGATAGAAGAAAATTGAAATTAAAATATATAACGAAATGAAATAATATTTTTCATATGACCATGAAAATATTATCTAAGAATAATTTAAAACTCGACTCTTTTCTATTTTAATATAAATCCAAACTACACATCTGTATATATAGGATTATCCAAATGTGACGCCTAGATTTGTGTTTTATTGAAAAGAAACTATACACATTTCTCTATACACCACCTCATACACTTGTTTCTTTTTAATAAAACGCAAATCTAGGCGTCACATTTGAATAATTTATGTTGTAATACAATATTTTAATCCAATTAAAATTTCATATCCTAATTGTTTTCTCGAAACATCACTACTTAATGCAGAACTTTTGAAGAATTGAACATTTAAATTAAAAGAATTATAGCAGAAAACAAGTTTAAAAGTGTCTGTTAACATAAGTGAAAGTGGCAACGAGATGAGGGATTAGTGCAGTTTGAATTTATTATTTTATATTGTTATTCTTAATTAACGTTCCGTTCTAATTAAGTAAAATCACAAATTTACGGATTATCGTCATCCGTGCGTTGTTTATTAAAATATCTTATACGCACGTTTTATTTGCAGAATAATTTCACTATCAAACACTTTTATTTAACAGGTGTATTTGATGTTATAAAACATATGGATACTTTATTTATAATATAACTTGTACATGCTGAGATCTTTCATTGCAACGGCTGTATTAATAAATGCAGTTAGAAAGCAGTTATATATTAAATACGTATACGACGCATACGTGTAATATATATATATATATATATATATATATATATATATATATATATATATATATAAAATTTCTGATAATATCATCATAATTTTGATTGGATTTTTATTATCTGCCCTATTAAAAATTAGAAAGCAAATAAAAAATAGCATGAATGATTTCTTGAATATATTTTTAATTAAAATTTATTATCTTTATTTTATTGACATAAAGATAATTTCTGAAAAAATAAATGAATAAGAAAATATAATAATTATCATACGATTTTTTATTTTGTATAGAATTTGTATTCTTACTTTTACTCTTTTAGATAAATCAGTAGTTTTTGTTACTGTACTAAAACACAACATAATTTTTTAATTATAATAAAATTCTCACTTATTATATACTTATTTATATATTAGTTAGAAGTCTTTTTGCATTATTATATTTCATTTTATTCGTAAGTTATTAAAGACGGTATCATATATAAAAAATAATATTTATATGTGTATGTTTTTCTAATAAACAAAAATGAGAGTACTTTTAGTGAAAGTAATAATTTTAAAAAATCGTTAAAATGTGACCAATTTTTTAAAAACATACGAATTTTCTTTGTGTTCATATTTTTATTGAAGTAGGTGTATCATTTATATTGAATTTTGTTATATTCACCTTTTACTTGGAATAATCTAAATTAAAAGAAAAATGGAATTTATTAGAATTTCATGAATTTTTTCTTACACATATTCAAGTGTGAAGTATGGAATTAATACTCAAAAAGTCTTTTTGACACTTTTCAAAATCATATGTTTATATTAAATTGTTTAATACATTTTAATGAAAACTCATAAATATGAAAAAATTGATCATAAATTATCTTTTCCAAGTGATTGTAAAAATATACAATTTTATCTTCGAATATAAACGATAGCGTATTTTATACCGTATGCTTTATAAATTTTATATTCTATTAATTATTAAAAAAAATATTATTCCAATAACTCTTTCAAAGATAATATCAAATGTGTAATTTAAATATAAAATAAATTTCAATAAAAAATAAATATATGTGTATATATAAGAAAGTCACACACTCAAGGTTGAAATTTATTAATTTAAGTATTATTTTTAATTGCAATATATTCGAAACTTTCACATTAAAATTAGTTTTCTAATTGATCGAAATCGTAGTTTTTAATTTACTTTCAGTGTAATATTTATAAGTGTATTGTTTACAAGTGTTCTGATGATCTGTATTTTTAAATCTTTTGTAAATTTTTATTCCACATTATGTTTTATAAAGTTGCATTTCATACAATGTTTTTATTTGAATAAACCATATACGATAAATATGCTTATATGGACGAAATACTTTATATCAGTATATTTTTTAATTAAAGCAATAAATTCTTCTTTCAGATGTAATTGATCACATTTAATAGAATCAATTTAAAATCTTCTAAATATTTGTTAATGTAAAAGCGCGAATAATTTTAATAAAATATAATTTATCAACTCAGACAAGCAATTTGAATATTAGATTATCGATCCGTCGACCGAGAAATTGAATCTACTTTGAGAGGATTTATTTTTTTGTGCAGTTGTAATATAAATTCTTTTAAGAGATTTATAATGTGAGCGGTTATATCCTATTCACGACAAATTTGTTCCCTTAGTGAAAAGTAGCACATATAATTAAAACTTGAATAGAATTTCATTATCTTTAATCTGAAATAGATATAATAAATGTATATTGCTATTTTCACAAATACTAATAATTTTTCTTTTAATGAAAATTTACTAGGAATAACTAAATGTTTAAATACATCACTATTTAATATTTATTATCATGTCTCTATAATAACCTTATTATAAATAAAGTATCGAACTATTATATATATATATTAGATTCAGTAAATCTATTTATTATATAATCAATTAAATTATAGATAATTATAAATCAAATATTTATTTTCAACTACTTAATAGAACACTTTGATATCTTAACTAAACATATTCACTAGATATCAATTTTTTTATTGTGTGATATCATGATAATAATTATATATTCTTATTAATAGAATATCAAGAAATCAATCATTAATTACTTTGATTTAACTGTTTAGAGAGTATCCATAAGTAACAATTTTTAATTATTATTAAACATTTAATTAACTATAAAGATAACTCGCTTGTAAATGACATAAGAACTCGACTGTTGTCTTTATTACCTGACCTAACAGCTTTAATACCTATGTCAAATGTTTTTATTCAATCTGAAACCATAAAAGTATGTGCAATCTTTTTAGCGTTTATTCTTATTTATTTGAGTTTAGTTTAATGGTCACGCCCAGTTTATCTACCCATATTTGTGTCATTTTCAAAGTTATAAAAATCGTAAAACTGATTGGAAATTAATATTATTTATTCTGTATACTTTAAGCAATAATTTTGTTTTATTAGGAAATCTTTAAATGTTTATATGTTTATTTACATTTCTTTGCAACAAAAAAATCCCAAATTCAAATTACACGTTACTTTTTCAAATAAATTAGAATTTTTATAAAAAAATCTTTATTTTCTTGAAATCATCACTTAGCAAGATTGATAACTTTCACGACCGAATGACACTACTGGGAGTAAATTTCATTAATCTTTTTCATTTTCATCTCGTTCCGCATAAATTCTTTAATTAAGATTTGCAAAATATATACGTTTTAATAGTAATAAATCATTTTGCATGGTTATTATTTCGTAATATCATGGTTGATCTTTTATTTACTTGTTACAACCATTTCAATTTTTTAAAATAGGCGTATTTAAAAAAATAATGTGTTGTAAGTTCAAAATAGAAGTTAAATAATAAATCAGACATATAAATAGTCAGTACTGAAATGTTATGAAAAAAAATTAAATAATTATTTATTATTTTTTTATTTCAGTATTACTCTTATTGGTTGTACGAATATAAAGAAAATAACTGCTATTTGTTTATGTCATATACAAAATATCGATGAAATTTATTCATTTGATTAAATGAATGTCATTTATTCTCAATGAACATTTATTTTATTCGAATAGCTGTCTATTATAATAAAACATGTGACAAAAAAAATATAAATTTATTATATTTTTTTGAAAGACTACAAACGTAGAGGTTATTTGTTCTGTAATATTTTTTCGCGTATCTTTTACATATTAAATAACAGAACTGTCAATAAATCTATAAATCCAGATGTACCCATAAATTTGTGTACGCGAATTTATATGTGCATTATCTTACAATGAAAGCATGCTAATGTTTGTGTCCATTTTTATTGAAACATTATGCAAACATATGATTCATTACTATTATTCGTTGCCAACTGTCATAATTTTCTTCGATCACTTTCTCTTCGAGATAACCAATTTAAGATTGCTAATCTAGGTATCAAGATCGAGTATTTTCTTTACGATTGATCGACGCAGACGTCATTGATAATCATGACACTGTTGAAACATCAGATAAAATATGTATTTTGCGAACTTTATATTGGCTCTAATTTATTTTCTGCTCTCTGTTCAGAATTCATTTTAGACACGTATTAGTAAGCACATCGCGATTATATATATATATATATATATATATATATATATATATATATATATATATATATATATTTATACATATACGCGTAGGGTACTGAATGGGAATTGAACAGGTGTGGACAAGGAACACCTGGACACACATTAATTATTCCGAACGTTATATGAAAGTGAATTACTTATAAATAAAAAAATAAATACAAATATGAAATATTATTAAAATTTTTACATTGTATTTTAACACGTACTTATTCAACCATACAAACATTTAATGTAACCACAAACCGATTATCTAGCATTTTTATTCCGTTAAATAAATTGAAGAAATTTCATTATTATTTCGTAAAAATGATAAATGTTCAACTTTTAAATAAAATAGTACAACTTTTCAATTCCATTTAATCAACTTGTAAAAACTTTTATTTAAAATAATGTATTTTAATAGTATTATTTTAATATTGTATTCCATATATTTTTATAATTAATAATTGAATCAACAAAGTCAAATATATGTATATCAAATGTGTACGAATAAATATATATATATATATATATATATATATATATATATATATATATATATCATAAATGAAAAATATATAATATGTTATTAAAAAATATTATCAAATTATTGTTAATAAAAACTCATATATTTTATATTGAATTAACTATTAAAAGCTTTTAATTTATAACATTTTATAACAGTCTACTTTTCATTTTACACAAATGAATTTTAACCCCAACACCACAATAATTTAAAGTGTTCAATAATCATTTATTGTTCACTTATTATTTATAATTATATCGGCTGATGCATTTCGATGACGACGCCATCATCGTCAGAGCCTTTCTGTTAAAATCTAGACTAACTTTTAATATATACCTTTACTAATTTGTTTTTTGTGTCCTTATTCAATCCATCTACAACTGGACGTTGTCTCTTTCTTTTCGTCATCTGATCTGCAAGCATGAAGTGTTTTCAGTTATTTATTGTCTTTGCAACATGTTCTTTTTCATAGATTTGTGACCTTTTTTGATGACATGAATTGACTTATTTATTACTTGTGACGGTATTCGAAATTTTTTAACAATTTGTGAGGTCCGTTCTAGATGAATTGAATATCTGCTTGCGTTAGTTTTGTGATTTAATTTTTTAAAAGTCTATTTTTCATAAAAAAATACTTTATTTAATTTATTATTTTTATATACATATTTAATATTACTACATTTTGTTTATTATACAAACAAACCACTTAAAAAAGAATTATTTATATCTGTTAAATGATTAATATGTTTGTATTTAGAATTAATTTAATAAATTGAAATGAGATTTTTTTATTTTTATAAAATCAGAGAAACAAATTCTCTTATTATATTTTTCTCTTATTTATTATTTTGATTTGATTTATTAAAAATTATTTAGCGAACTAATTAAATAATTAAAACAGAAACATTACAAACAGAATATTCTATATTCAATGTAGGTTACAAATTTAAAGATTGAATATTTTTAATTTATAAAAAATTCGATATTTGACAATATTTCGTTGTTTTTGTCACCAACAGTAAATGTACACAACTCTCAACACTTCATATATATATATATATATATATATATATATATATATATATATATATATATATATTTCAAGGTCATTAAATGTAAATTTCCCTAAGCCTGTTTAAACGTATGACTGTTTTATTCATAGCAGCATTTCAAATAGGAATATTTAACGAGTCAATGTATTCTGCAGGTGAAACATTCACCCACGCATTTGGCTATAGGAAATAATTCCCATTACGCCTACTTGGGTCACCTACTTCATTACTCACTTATCTTAAAAATCCATTAGAAATAAGTAAAAACCAAAAATACAAACAGTCGCTTAAGAAAAACACTCATGTTTACAGTAACCGGTCTGTTCACGAATGTAACTTGTACGTTTTCTTTACTTTGTGTTTGTTTGGATTTCCTTTTTAAATTAGTGTTATTCGATACAATTCCAGGCGGTTTTGTATTATATGTGAAAACAGCTTCCGGCATTAAGATTAAAATATTTATGTATAATTAAAGAATAATTTGTAAAAATAACCAACACGCCAAAAGTAATCACGAAATAATAATTACTAAATAAAATATAGATTTTAGAATTTCAATCATGTTTTTGTACATTCTTAGATACGATAATTATTTTTTTTATGTTTTATTCTTATATCTGCTTCAATCAAAATAACATTAATATTTTTATAATAATGAATATAAATATTTCTTATTCTGATATCAGTTTTATTTCTACTTAATGCTTCTCAATTATCATTCCAACAGCAAAAAGTATTAAAAAAGTGTTCGATAATTATTCATTATTCACTTTCTTTGTTTTATAAATTGATGCGCATTTCGATGGAAATATAGAGAATATTTATTTTTTTTAAAAAAAATGTACATTTTCAACTTGTTAATTAGTATTTGCGCATAAATATACATACATACAAATATATATATATATATATATATATATATGTCTTACAAAAACGTGTCATAAATTTATAGCAAATTCATGGGTAAACAGTTGAGATAATTCTTCAGTTTTATAATATTTCATCCAAGCTTATGTTTTAGGAACAGAAATTTTTAAAATTTAATCTAAATTTATTTAATGTTCAATATTTTTTTACTAAAACAGCATTTAATAATAAAGCAAACTTAATGTGAAATTAATTAAAAAATATTTTACTAGAAAAGTTAGTGTATTTTGTATCTCTTTAATTTAACATCAGAAATCGTATAACTAAACTTTTTTTACACTGTAATTCAAATGTGTGATCAAATTTATAAAACCTTTATTAGATATTTTATTTATATTCTTATGCTAATATTTTACTGAAATTCATATTAAAATGTTTTCATTGCTGTTTATTTGTAAGATACACCCTAACATCGTATTTTATATTAATGTCCAAAATAAAATATTTCAACAAAATAAATAAAGCAATTTTAAAATAAATAGTTTCCTTTGAATAATTATACTAAAACAATGCAATTAGTTATGTAAATGTGAGTAATATTACAAGAGTTATACGAACATGAGTTACAAACATTGTATTTAAGTGGAACATGTAAAAATCATCAATTTCAACAGTATTATCCATTTGAGTCACGTTTTCACTTTTTTCGAATCCTTAATTTTCTTTATTATTCTATTCTGCCATTCGTATTTTTCAAAATAAAACATTCTGTGTTTTCATTGGATAATATAGATGCAATCAAAGCACGGTAATAAGAACTCTTTAAACAGTTTGTTATTTAGCATAATAAATGAAAACCATTGTCTTTATATCTTCCAATCGCATATGTAATGATGGAAATCGGTACTATTTTGGTATTGACAGCATACTCATGTTTTTGTACGTTTATCTTATTTATTTCTCTCGAATACAAATGATGTTTGTTGAATATAAATTAAAAATATTATCAAAATATCCAACAAGGATTTATTTATTTTTTATTATTTAATTATAAATTTAACGCAATGTATTGTCATTAGTTTTTAAATAACAATCATACAAATACAACCAGTTTTACAAACATAACATTGTTTATGACAAAACTATGATCTTGATAACGACTAATTTAATATATGGTCAATTAGCAGTTAAATTTGATTTATTTATTAGAATCCAGTTACAAAAATACTCTTATCTCGTTAATAATTACGTTCATACATTCATAAAAAGGATTCATGAACAACATAAAATATTTTCAACGTTGTAATTTAACATTTTAATTAATTTGTTTGCTGATAATGTCATTTGAATGATGTTTATATTTAATGTTAATGAAATTATTTTTATTTTTCATCTTGAAAAATAAAAATACAATTTTTAAATATTCATGTATCTACTAGTATGTTCATGTATTTTCATGTATATTGGAATTAATTTTATTTATTTTTAATATACATAAATTAAATATTATACATTGGATTTTAGTTATACATATGAACGAAAATGTTTATTGTTGTGATAAAGTGTGAAAAGATTATAAACGTTTATTCTTTTTTTGTATAAAGCTTATATATTTTTTTAATAATGTTTATGTAATATATATATATATATATATATATATATATATATATATATAAGTTCAATTTTAAACAATAATGTTTTTATCATTACTCTTCCATTGACTGCACGTCACAATACAAAGACATAGAGAGCTTGTTAAATGCGGAATGTTAAAAAAGGCGTCTCATTAACTTGACAAAGCGATGTGTTTCACGAGACCTATATCACTGTCATTGCCGTGTATTGTTTGTGTACATTGCTGAAAAAAAACTGTGTGAAAAATAGAACACATTAATTAAACATAATACTTTTATAATCTAGTTTAAGATGCGTAATCTACATTTTGACATTATAATTGTCTTCGTAAATATTTAATCTTTTTACTATTTTATATCAAACAAAAAAATCTTTATCGTTTTCGATTAATATATATTTTTCTGTAATTGTTTCAAATAGAATAGAGAGTCAAAACATAATAGACATTTTTAATTATGACATACTATTTTATTGCTATTTCACATATTGTTTTTATTGATCATTTGTGTTTTTTACACTCTTTTATACATATATATATATATCAACAACCACCTCTTTCTTCTCAAAACTTTTATATATCTAGGTTACCAATCAATAATTTCTCTTATTCATTGGAGATCTTATTTTTTTGTTGTATGACTGGCCCATTTCCATTTTAAACTTCTCACATTTGCTATAACATCCACACCTTGTGTTTTCTTTCTGATCTGTTCATTTCCCTTCCTATCTTTTTATGTTATTTCTACCACACATCTTTCCATACTCGTTTGTGTTGTCTGAAGCCGCTGAATTATTCGGTCATTCAAGACCCACGTTTCAATGTCATAAGTGAGAACAGATAAATGCATTGATCAAAAACATTTTTTAAAAATAGATAAATATCCGACTTCAAAGTTGCGTGAATAGAATATATTGAATTTTGTATTAAAAATAAAATTACTTTGGTTTATGAGAGTATTGTATTTAGATTTATGAATATATAGATTTTGGACGAGCTACTGACTATAAATATTTAAACCAAACATCATGGTGTTTGTAACAATAAGTCATTTTAAATAATTACATATTAAATATTTTTCTTCAAACATATCTGCAGTTATTGAAATAAATAATATTATTTTTACATTTTTAATAATTTTTAAAATTAATTTATTTAGATGTTTTAATTTAAAAACGTGTATCCCGCAGGATGTTGAAAAAATGTATATAGTATTTTTTATTTAAAAATTTTTCTTGTATAAATAAATTACTTGCAAGATGTAATAACACTACATTTTCTATTTGACCACTATATTCACAAATGAACATTTCGATGGCCTTATTTTCATTGTTAGAGCGTTGTATTATAAAATCCAAATGTTACTAAACATGTAGATTATAAAAATCACATTTATTTTTTAAATATTTTTATAGACTTTTTATAAACTATTAATATGCACGAGTGATTTTTTTGTATTTGTTTTTCAGACATATCAAAAGAAATAACAAATAAGGCACTCTAGCAAAACAAGATCATCTAAATGCTTATCAAGGAATAAAGTAAAAAACAATTCATTATTGAACAGTTTTTTTTAAAAAAAATCTTTTATTACATCTATTAATTTATTCGTATTTAACTCAACTTTAATTACAAATCAACTTTCAGCATATATAATATGAAATTCTCAGTATAATATGCAATTATTTTTATTTCTTAATAATTTAAAACTTAAGATTTACTTTTATTTACATATAAATAAATTAAAATAAAACATTGCGTATTTATTATTTCTCTTGATATGTCTATAAAACAAATACAAAAAAACACTCGTGTATATTAGTAGTTTATAAAAAAAATATTTAAAAAATAAATGTGATTTTTACATCTCTCATTCAATGATCTCTTAGTAGTAATGCATATTCAAAGAAGCCATTCCTTATTTTTAGTCTTATTTTGTCTGTCTCAAATATTGTGTTCACCAGTGTTATCCGATTACATCTTTCATATATCAGAGACGATACTAAAATTGACTTTTAAAAATTCCGTCAGAAGAGAACTGGTAATAAATAATGCAAAACGCACATGTGGAAAACGTTAAACAAAAATGTATTGTTCAATTCTTTGTTGGAAACACAGCTCGAAATCGTTTCTCAGGCCATGTATCTTCTTGTACTTATTACCAAAAAAGGTTGTCATGTCAATTCTTGTTAGGTCAAGGCAGTATACTTATATACTATGATATGTACAAATACTTTACACTTTTTTCGAGAATGAATGAATGAGATTTATGATTTTAAGAAAGTTGTCCGGAAATGAAAATTCGACGGTTGAAGTATTTTTAAACTTCTTGTTTACGTCGTTCAGTTTCACGCACTTAAATATTGCTTAAGTTTATTTATATGCAGATATATATATATATATATATATATATATATATATATATATATATATATATATATATATGTTTTAAAATGAAGCAAGCAAATACTAGTAAATATTCTGAGATACATTTTTAATAAACAATGTTTAGAATTATGAAAGTGGAATATTTATTATATTTTTTTTTATTAAAATTTATCAGATATTTATTTGTTTTAATTTTTTTCAACTTGCGTTATTATATTTTTTCTTTTGTCGTAAAGACTTTTATATTAAGATTATAAATCAAAGAATATTTTTTTAAATTCTATATTATTTAATTTTAATATCTTACTACAGATTATCATTTAATTTACAATCTTAAGTAATCAAGTAATGTAACTTTATTAAAAAAAAATTACAATTAGCTAGCACATTATTATTAGTTTTGTAACTGTTGCGAATTAATTTTCCCACAAATGTACTTTCACCCTAATATTACAAGATATTAAAAAAGTACTCAATAATTACTTATTGTTCACTTTCTTTATTTATAAACTGATGAGCATTTCGGTGATGATTGCAAGAAGACCGAATCATTATTAATTATTTTAAATAATAAATGAATTTTCAGAACATTCCATTTAACTAATTTATTCAATCTCTCAGTTATTTTTAAATGAAGATCCTTTAATATAGATTTACTTGATATCAAAAATGTGTTATCAGATGACAGGAATGACATTTTAATTTATTTTGCACTTATTTAATTTTTAGGGTAATATCTTTATGGTATTGTTTACGATGTTTTTATTTTTAATTGTAAATTTATAATAATGTAATAAAAAAGTACAAATATATAACATATTTGTAAAACAATTCTTATTAAAAAATTCTTCAGAGTTTCAGTATTTAGATCGTTAATAACTGCTTTCGAACAATTATTATTCTCAGTTTCTACTGTCATTCGCGATTCTTGAATTTTTTCAAGAGATTCATCCGAAACATCGATTAAAACTTTTTGAACTTCTTCCTCATCAATTTCATCTTGATCGGATTCATTTGTAATACTATAAAAAGCTTCTACGTTGGACAGGTCTTTAATTTTTATATTTGCATTTATTTTACATATTATTGTAAAATAAATATGTGCAAAAACTTTTTATCTCAGACATATATCTATGTACATTAAATTAAGGTTTGCATTTTTAAGTTGAAATATGTATATTTAAAATAACAATTCGTTTCAATCGATATAAAGAGATTTACATTTAATGTTGTATATTTTTTCCTTTATATATATATATATATATATATATATATATATATATATATATATATATATATATATATACTAAATATTTTTAACGTTCCTTTTTTTGAATAAGAATAAACGTAAAATCTTTTAATAAAGATTTTTTTTCTCTTTTTGTTTAATATAAACTTAATAAATCACATATAAAAAATAAAATAATTTATTGAAGTAATAATAATTAATTATTTAAAAAATAAAATAAAAACTTTCTGACTAATAAATAAAGAAGTCTTAAAAGTTAAAAATATTCTGAAAATAATGAAGCTTTGATCTTAATATCATTTCAAAAACTCAGCTTAAAATCTTAAAAAAAAAGCTTTATGTTAAGGAACCTAAAAATAAAAAAGTAATTTATTATTCGTAAAATTTGAAAATATCGTATTTCAGACATAACGCCCAATTTATACCATTCATAAAATGTATTCTTGTCAGAAAATTGCGGAAACCTACAGGAAGAATATTCTGATAACGCGCTTGATTTGCTATAATGACTTTAAGTAAGTGACGTAACCAGAGTAAATGATGTATTTAACAATGGCTTCATACGCGTTATGTGTACTATAAAGTATGGAGAAACCGTTGAATAAAATATAAATGCTTTGCCTTACACGACATTGCAACCATTAAAAAATAATCGAAAAGAATGCTAACACGAACAATGTACATCATTCTACGGTAGCGGCACGTCGTCAGATTCAATCGAGTTGAATGACCAGATCAGTTTGCCCAGAGCAAAAGAGTGAATATAATGTTGATTTCATAATTTATGTACCAATATTGATTCCTCATAGACATTTATCTACATTAAATAAAGCATATTAGAGCATTTTATACGCGATCTGATATCGTACAAAACGGTCGACGGAAAACGTAGTATGTATTAATACTGTAATTTCACATGTAACCGAGCGTAAACATCGCGTTTTATTTGAATGAGTTCAGGTACATAGGAAACCATTTGTCGAAAGGTGTGTGTGTATGTGTGTGTGTCTTATTTCTTTTGTTCACTAACTGATATATAAATGGAATTCTATTGCATTGTATTGACATCAATTACAGTCTTTAAGAATTACTTTAATAGGTACTATTTCTGTAAGTTATAACAAGAGAAAGATAAATGTCAGTGAAATATTTCATCATTGTGTCGATAATAGTTCACGTTTTATTTATTCGTCATTTTAATGTATAACATGAATTAAAAGAACAATAAAAATAATATTTACTACACAAGTATTGACAACTACGAAACGTGGTGATACGTATACACGTAATAATTTAAAATTCAATATCTACAACTCTGTCCTTCAACACGTGTTCGCAATAATAATACACATGTATGCCTTGTACACCATTTTAATTTATTATACAGACGCTTTCTGTTATGTTATCTTTAGTTTTTTCACAAAAAATATATCAATTTTTTTCTAAACTATTAGCTCCATAATTAATATTACATAAATAAATATACATAATATTTTTTATGAACAACATATCTCTATCTATATTATTATACATGGTCATCCAAATCTGATGCCTAGATTTGTGTTTTATTAAAAATAAACGATAGAAATTTTTATACACATGTTTCCTTATTTATCACCATTACACATGTTTCTTTTTCATAAAACACAAATCTAGGCGTCACATTTGGATAATTATATATATATATATATATATATATATATATATATATATATATATATATATATATATATATATATATATAGGGTTTTCCAGTAAGAATGTCAGAACTTTGATAGCTGGTGTCAGCCATGTTTGTTTTTTAAGTTCATTTTGACATTTCAACTTAGTATAGTTTAGCAAATTATCATGGGACGTTTAACACTTCAACAACACCTAGAAATTGTAAAAACGTCAATAGACTTAATGAAACAAAAGTTTAATAAGCCCATTATTTCATGAAATGGATCCAATAATTGGCCACCAAGATCATGTAATGTAATTCCATTGGATTATTTTCTGTAGGGTTATGTGTAATAATTGGTTTATGCTGATAAACCACAAACAACAGAAACATTAAAAGTAAGCATTGAATGTTAATTTATGAAATTGGACCTCAATTATGTGAAAAAGTGACTAAAAATTGGACTAAACAAATGCACTATGTCAAACGAAGTCATGATGGTCATATGAATGAAATTGTATTCCATCATTAATGCTATAGAGTATGCTTAAAAATAAAAAAAAGACAGATAACTAATTAAATAAATACTTATTGTTTTATTTCCATTTAAACTTCTGAATCACTTATTGGAAAACCCTATATTTTCATTGCACATTTAAATAAACAATAATTTATAAATATCTTATTTAAATACCAATATTTATAAAAAAGTAAACACTTTCATAAGTTTTATTAAAATGTTATTTTTATAAAACATAATTTGAAATATCAATTTCTATTTAAATATTATTCATTTTAAATAAATTACTTATGTAATAGTCAAATTGTTTAAAGTTATTTTAGTATCAAATAACCTGATTTTGATTTTATTTTTTTTTTAAAAAAAAAAACAAAGTAGAAATATTTAAAAATACGGGCAAAAACGTTTTTGAGTTCGTTTTATAAACGTATTTTAAATTCGACGAAAATAACTGCAAAATTTATAGAATTTATTGTACTTGATTTTATCTTTAAGATAAAAAAAACTTGATATATAAACCAAAATATACATATTGGTATATTTTGGTGTGTGTGTGTAAATTTATATTTATATATATATATATATATATATATAAATATATATATATATATAAATATTTAACATTATAGAAATCATTTTTTTAGTAAAAAATCAGTGAAATTTCTGTGATTCATATAAATTTCATCAACTAATTAAATATTCAAAATATCACATTTCTCGGATTATATTACAAGAAAATATAATTAAAACGAAATGCTCATGAAAAAAGAATGAAAACAAGTAGTCAGCTGAGTAATTCGTAGTTTAAATTAAGTTTTCTATTTTATCAAAATACAAATAAACGTGAATAACTAACGTTCATTACGTGCATAAGTTTATTTCAGGTTGTTGTTGAGCCAACAGGAAATGACCTAGAATCCATAATAATCTGACGTCGTTGCGTTAACTCCGAACACCTTGTAGTACCTTTTTTCGTTTCGCCAACAGTATTCCTGTTATTCAATCGTAAATCTCTACGATCCATCCAGTTGGTTTTATTAAGATACGACTATAGCCCGTGTCGTATGACCATAAAAACGATTTAGATTGTTTAAGTGCCATCTGCACGTACCTAATCAATAGTAACGAAATCACTTTGCGTTCGTGTGATCTTGATTCGGGAAATTAATGGGCATCAACAAATGAGGGTTTTTATCCAATATACCTGGTTTTGAACTTCATCGTGACTACAATGAGTATATAAATAAAACGTGTTATTTAATTCTGGATCATAAAATACATTTGACACAAACAATTAATAAATATGACAATTAAATTTAATTACTCACTGGTAAAGTTAATTATATGATATGATGACATCTACGTTGCAAATAATAAAAGTCATTAGTGTAAAAAAATTGCTCATTTAACACGTTTTATTTATGAAAAAGCGCACATCAGTTACACATACACACACATACATATAAATACATACATACATATATATATATATATATATATATATATATATATATATATATATATATATATATATGTTATACTGGTTCAATTATAGTACATATTTTTTATTATATACTGTATAAGTTTAGTACAGAATATATCAGATAAACTTTTTAAATATATATATTATATACAGTTATAACATTTCTAATCTCTGATCAAAATTTACTTTGCGATCTGGACATTCAACATTTTGTTAAAATATCACGTTCAGATTTTTTCTTTGCAACACACTTCAGTGATCATGATTTCTAGCAGTAATAACAGTTTTTATGTCACCGATATGAGTGTCTTTTGAGATGTTAAAGATTTAAAAACAATCTGAAAAGAATATTTTTTTAAAGAACTTTGAATAGTTTAATCGTTCATAAATGTAAAAAAGCAAATCAGTGTAATTGGTGTACAAAAAAATCGCATTTATTTAACATTTACCGAGATTACATTTATTTTATTTTGTTAACTTTTAAATATTAGTTTATTCTTTATTTAACTCTACATAAAACTATTCAATTGTACTTAAAATGTAAATAATAACTGGATTCATTTGAAATAAAACTGTTGATACAAAAATTTAATTAATTTATTAAAAGTTGACCTAAAATTTAAGAAATTTATAAAAGTATTAATTATTTTTAATGAATAGAAAATAACATATGTCAACCATAGATATAAATTTCAAAAATGAAAATAGCTTAATTGACTAACATATGTTTTAAAGTTTTAAAGACAATGACAATTACATACATTGGTTTGTAATGTGAATTGTGTTTAATTATATATATATATATATATATATATATATATATATATATATATATATACTCACTAAATGTGAAACAATAAAATCTTTTATATAACTATTATTGGTGTTTTAATTAAAAATAAATATTTTTTAATTAATGTACGTGTATGTGTGTGTTTATATGCATATATCAAGAGAATTAACATAAAGGCACACATCCCAAATTAGAAACTATTGGCAAAATAAAAAAAAAAACACTTTTTCAATTTTCTATGGAATGGTTTTTACTTCAGATAAAAAGATAATCTTTTTAGAATTGTACACGTTTTTGTTAAATGAGTAAAATATTTATATAAACTGAAATACTTTTTTAAAATCGTGATTCATACGTTATTTTTTTATTTTAAAAAAATAAAAAAAAATAGGTAATAAGCTCTTAGGTAGTACTTTATAATTTTTAATATTTGATTTTATATATATATATATATATATATACGAGGATCATTTGATAAGTATGGTAAAAAAGTATAAAAAACTAAATTGAAAAATGTAATTAAATTAATTAATTAATTAAATTAAACAATAAATTAATTTACTATACTTATCAAACGACCCTCGTGTATATTTATATATATATATATATATATATATATATATATATATATATATATATATATATGTAACAGACTTTTCAAATGAGAACACTTGGGAGTACACTATATTGATTGTTAAAAAAAAAAGAAAAAAATAGAATCAAATTTAATAGAATACATTGTTTGTTGTTGTCTCTTTGTCGTTACAATGACTATTTTAGTTTAAAGTCATGATAAACTTCTAAGAAACAAATATTATCTTTCATTTACACTTGATACAAATCACAAATTTAATTATTGTTTTCTACTCTTCTGCTAAAGTTAGCAATTAAAATCGTGATAACTAATCTTAGTACTTAGTTTCATCTTATTTTTATCACTAGTTATTTGTTACGAAAAAATGCATGCTCAGAGAACTACATATTTTTTCAAGTGAGAAATATACAGTAAAAATATACAACATGCTTAATTTACGAATCTGCGATGTTGTCTAACCGGATTTGGGGGTTGTTGAGTTGCAAACATTTGTATACCTCTTTTTTTAAAATCATGTATATACTTGATTATTATTTAAGATCAAAGATATTCATTTTTATTTTTATTTTTTTTTGAAAAGTTAAATGATTTACAAATGCCTTCTTATATGATTTATAATTTAAAATTTTATATTTCTTTTATTACACTATTAAATAGATCCTTCAAGTTCTTCGATTTCTATCAAAAAATGAATACTCATTTATCAGTTGTAAAGTAGAAAAAGAATAAGACATTAAAAAAGAACATGTTTCAGTAATAGTAGAAAAATATTGTTAGTTATCAAAAAAAAAATAATTATATTAAATATAAATGTGTGTTACTAACTACAAAACTTATTAAAATGTTACCACCGGCTAATGAAACAGTGGTCAATGAGAGAGCGTTAAGAAGTCCGAATAATAACAGTGATGCTAAACAATTATTAAGTGGAACACGGAACAGTGTGTGTTTAAGTGAAACTGTTGTGCCAGTGGTTGTTGGTCCAAAACGTAGGAGTTGGTGTGGTGTTTCACTTAATGGTCGTCGTTACGCTGAAGTCGGTCAGTGGAAACAACGGTAAGTTTAATTCACACAAATTATATATATATATATATATATATATATATATATATATATATATATTTGTTTTAATGCAACATATTTGCAATTATCTTCAGTATATACCTAAACAGATAAATAGTTATTTAAATAATAAACATTATATAAAGTTAACATGATTTTTTCGAATAATAGATATTATATACTCGTATTTCGTGATCATATCGATTTATAATGTATCGCCTAAAGATAGAACATAATTGTTTCTAATATGTACACTCACGCATATATATATATATATATATATATATATATATATATATATATATATATATATATATATACATATATATATATATGTATATATATATGTATATATATATATATTAGGTTGGCAAATATCTCCCTTCCGCCTTCTGGTCTTTTGAATTTCGCAGCTATGTAAAAAAAAAGCGGAAGGGAGATACTTGCCAACCTAATATATAAATATATATATACGAGGTCGTTTGATAAGTCCGTGTAAATTCCGAAAGATGGCACCACTGGTGCATATCGAGGTTATTTTTAATTAGTAGCACCTCTTGGAAGAACACACATCAAGTTTCAGCCATATCGGTCTATTCCTTTGTGTTTGACAATCGTTGGAATCAAGGAAATCGAGTGATTGTCAAATAATGGACGAAAAAGAATTTCGCGTGTTGATTAAACACTACTTCATTAAAGGCAAAACGCCTCAGGAGACTAAACAGAAGCTTGATAAACATTATGGTGACTCTGCACCATCGATTAGTGCGGTTTATAAGTGGTTTCAAAATTTTCGGAGTGGCCATATGAGCACAAAAGACGCTGAACGTTCTGGACGCCCTGTTGAGGTCACCACTCCAGAAATCATTGATAAAATCCATGATATGGTGATGAATGACAGAAGAGTGAAAGTGCGTGAGATTACTAGTGCTGTAGGCATCTCGTGTGAACGGGTACATAATATTTTGCACCAACATTTGGATATGAAAAAGCTATCCGCCTGGTGGGTGCCGCGATTGCTCACGATCGACCAAAAACGAGGTCGTGTGAAGTGTTGCAAGAACGGTTTGCAGCTGTTTCAGCGAAATCCGCAGGACTTTAAGCGTCGTTTCATCACTGTAGATGAAACATGGATACATCACTACACTCCTGAGACCAAAGAGCAGTCTAAACAATGGGTTATCAAGGGGAATCTGCTCCGAAAAAGGCGAAGACAATTTCTTCGGCCGGGAAGGTTATGGCGACTGTCTTTTGGGATTCGCAAGGAATAATCTTTATCGACTATTTGGAAAAGGGTAAAACCATTACAGGTGCATATTATTCATTGTTATTGGATCGTTTGAAAACCGAGTTGCAAGAAAAACGTCTCCGATTAGCCCACAAAAAAGTCCTCTTTCATCACGACAACGCACCAGCTCACACCTCAGCAGTTGTGGCCGCAAAACTAATGGAAATAGGGTTCCAAATCGTTTCACATCCCCCCTATTCTCCAGACTTGGCTCCATCGGACTATTATTTGTTCCCTAATATGAAGAAATGGCTCGCGGGAAAAAGATTTTATTCGAACGAGGAGGTGATTGCAGGAATGAATGACTATTTTACAGACTTGGACAAATCCTATTATTCGGAAGGGATCAACAAACTAGAGCAGCGTTGGATGAAGTGTATAAGCCTAAAAGGAGACTATGTTGAAAAATAAAAACGATTTATTCAAAAAAATGAAGCAGTTTTTATTTTTACACGAACTTATCAAACAACCGTCGTATATATAAAAGAAGTAACCCTGAATAAAAAATCCTCACCAACCTGCTTGGTCATCGTGGTGAGTATGACCAAATACCTGCGAATAGTAAAATTTATTGAAACTGTCGCTCTCTCTCTCTTTCTCTCTCTCTCTCTATATATATATATATATATATATATATATATATATATATATATATATATATATATATATGAATAAAATGGTTAATTACAAATGAAAAATTCAACAACTCGTTAACATATTTTTATCCTTTACAGTATTCCACGAGTTTTTAAATAATGTCAAAAATAGTAATATTCAATAAACCTCTACAAAATACATGTGAAACGAAAAATACAACATGAAGAATAAAAACAAAATTCTGTGTAGTCTGAAAAAGTAATATGATATTTTAGAAACCGTAGGAACGGAAAAAAATAAATCAAGAACTTAATATATATTTGACATTTGTCAAATGCATATCAGTTTCATAAAATCGTTTTCCATTTGTCTTTTATTCTGCAGTAATTTTAAAACACTTTCATGGAAAAGAAATGAACGTTTCTCAAACAAACACAGTGAATTTATTTCTTTTGTAAAAGTTATAATTATAAACAAAAAAAACGGGATTTGTTTTCATTATTCCCAATTACACTGTTTCTGTAAAATTAACATCGTTCTATAATAATTACAAAATATAAAATATGATTAACTTCTTCAGAACAATTTAAACTTGCATTTGTATTTATTCAAGCGTAACGTTTATAATCAAAAACGTAATGGTTAGAAGCAACAAACTTTTAGTAATTTACTTTTAATTTCTATATAAAATGAAAGCGTTTAAGATTATTTTAAACGTTGAAACAAGCAGTTTTAATATTAATTTAATATTTCAAGATGATATTAGAAAACGACTTTTAATTTTTATAGAGCGTACAACTAAAAGTAGTGAATACTATATTCTGCTAATATTTTACTAAGATTTACGAATGTTATATTTAAAAAACAGATTAACTGTGCCTTTTACAGTTATTCAAGTTATTATTGCACATTGAGTTCATTGAATGTTTACAGGTGTAAAATAAGATTTTCATATATATGTGTATATATATATATATATATATATATATATATATATATATATATATATATATATTTAATGTGTGTGTGTAACATCTGTGTCATACTGTATAATTATTTTACATTACTGAAACTGTCTATTGATTCTTTTAATTTTCAAAATCAAGAGTAATTATTGTTATGAACTTTAATTTTAAATTAGTATGCAATATACATATATAGTTAAATCTTATTTTAAAGAAAATAATAATAATAATTAAAATGCTTATGCAATGTCTACAAGAATAATTGCTATGATAAAATGAAAAAAATATATATTTTTAAATATTTTATTCTGTTTCAATAGATACAATTAACTTTTTATTGTTATTTTTTATTTAGATATTTAATCGTTCACATTATTTATATATATATATATATATATATATATATATATATATATTAATGAACTTTGAAATATTATGCATCTAATACAGTATTCAAATTAACGTTGCTATTAACTTGGTACTGTAACTAATTTAGTTTTACACATTTTATAAAAGTGTCCAATAATCACTATTGTTTACTTTAAATCCTTATTTCCATTTCCATGACGGATATCATTCTACGTTCAATAATGTCATCATGTCTATAGAAATACCTGTAATCAATTAAAATGAATAATAATTGATTACTGAATATTTTTATATAAATTCTGTGATTAGAATAATTGATTCGTATATGTGACATTTATGAGGAAAATATTGTTTGTCATTAACACTCATTTTTAAATAAAAATAATAATTTGTAATAAATAAGTTAATAAAAAAGTAAGTTTTTCAAATCCTAGAAAATCTCTATATTCAAAATAGAGAATTATTCGAAAATTTAACAATTTCTCAATCGACTTTTATACTTGTAAAAAGGAATATTCTTTAAGAAATGTAAATTAATCGAAATATATTTACAGTAGTCCTATGATTAATGAAAGAACAATTTCAATAATTTGTAAGTGCCTATTTATTTCGAAGCACATAATGAAATTTACATAAAAATAATATTCAATTCTAAATTAACAGAAATTCATTTACATACCAATAAATCCGATTGTAGCGTATACTTTTTAATGCGATTTTTTATTCATACATACAAAAAGGTCCGCAAATATACTTAATATATGTATATATGTGTAAGACGTTGTCATGTCTCGTGTTTATTTTTATCTTTCAAGTGAATACATTTCAAAACAGGAAATACCAATTTGTAATTCAGAATTGAATAGAAGTTAAAGATGATGTTTTTTTTAGTGATAATCGAAGTTATAACACTTCCATATAACTAAAAATGCATTATATTCCATTGATGTTCAAATCGACGACAAATCATCCCCCTGATATTTTCTTTATCGCGTGTTCAGGTTTTGATGTATATATGTTCTCGTTAAGTTCAAAATTTAGATAAATAAGTTCTTTAACGCATCTTAACCTCAAACGGAAACAACAGACAATGTTGCACTCTATCAATCTCCTTCAGTGGTGTTTGCGTCGAGTTAGTACACCATTATGAAGCCATTATTCCGATAAACCAAAATTAATGATGTTGTTGACATTTAGCCACGTATTCATTTCATCTATTACCCTCATAAAACGAACGTCTCTTTTCATGCGTAAAGTCATCAATGCATATCTAGCTGACTCATTTGATGTCTTAAATACCATTTAGAAATAACTCCCGTTATGACATTTAGGAAGTTCATGAGGTCGTTTTCACATTACGTTTATATTTTGCTAAAAATTTTAGCGTTTTACGTGTATATGACATTTCTGCGACATTAACGCCGTTTGTAAATTGCGTAATTATGTTTTTTCGAACAAAATAAAGAAAGTAGCAATAGCAAGGAAATAAGTGATAACATTTTATATTATTTGGCCTTGTTGTTACTCAAGTATTTTCCATAAACATAGTTTAATCTTTTATTTTAAAAGAAAATAGGTATATATATATATATATATATATATATATAAAGAGAGAGAGAGAGATAAACAAACTGTAATATTAAACAAAAGATTTAATCATTGTCTGATCAAGTAAAATGATTTGTAATATGTTAATTACTGTTTTATTGCTCACAATGTAAACGTACACTTAGTTTTAGTATTTGTAGTGCTTAGTTTTCGTTTACTATAGTAATGATTGCGCCCTTTTTAGATAATGTTGTAATCATTAGAAAGTATTTATACATTGATAATTACTTTCTATGCCAATCTGAAAATTGCAAATATTCTAAAAAAAAATTGCTTTTTTTTAAAAAATATAAAAGTTATTTCATCGTTTTATTACAACATAACTAATTTTATATTGTATTTAATTTATATACATATGTTATTATATGTAATATTTGAATGTTAATTAATAATATTTAATAGCTTAGCAATAATTTTTCTTATTTTCATTTTTGTTTTTATTTTATTTTTTTCCCCGTTTTTTATAAAAATTGAGTGATAATTTATTTTTCATAAATGTATTATATTTTTAATAATATTATATTTTTATTTGATATAAATATCTAATATAGCAATATAAATATATATATATATATATAAATATATATATATATATATATATATATATATATATATAAATATATATATATATATATATATATGTACAACAAATCAGTATTTACAAAAAATGTAAGTTGCATATTAATAAATAATAAAAAATAATGTTGTATTAACCAAAATGATATTAATATAACTAAAAAAACAACATGATAGGAAGTATTCTGTTACAAAAACCGTTAATAAGCATAGTGATGTAATAATATATTAATATATTATCAACGTTTGTACGAATTAAAAAAATTAACATTTAGTTTGTTTTATTGCGTATCGTTAAAATAAAAAATCGTAGTGTTAAAAAGTAATTGGTATATAATTAAAAATATAGTAATTCAAATTTCTTTTTAGTAAAAAATTAACTCATAATAAATAAAATTACTTTAAAGTGACCAATATAATAAATCACACAAATTATTGTATCTTTTAAATATATATATTTATAATTTTCATGTAACCTGTTTACTTAAATATATATTTTAATTCGATAATTTAGAAAATATGTTTTCCATTACTAATTTATCAATAGTCACGCTATAAGTTATCACGAATTTTATAGAAAAATCCTTCTGTATTTTATAAATGTGTGTTACAGCTTATTAACATTTTTGCGAAACGACCAAAAGAGTAATTTAAAAACATTTTTTCGTGCCGTTGAATACCTGTCAAGCAGCAATTATAATGTATTAAAGATGAATATTTTTAATGTGTAGTCAGGTCACTCATCGATCAACCTGTGTCAATACACTATAACAGTTACTGATCCACATAACGTTATATGGTCATTTTTTTTTTATATGTTGATTGTATATATGTGTATATATATATATATATATATATATATATATATATATATATATATATATATATATATATATATATATATATATATATATATATATATAGTGTGTGTGTGTGTATCTTTCTAATTTTTCACATTTAGTTATGTTTAAAATATTTAAATTTATACGACAGAGTATTTATACTGTTCGTAAATAAAAACTGTTTTCTGCAAAAATCTTTTGAAAATAATATCTCCGCGTTTTACTAAACAAATAACATATTTTCCCCTTATATCCATTATAAGATTAAGTTATAGTCAATTGTTGAATTTATGTAGCATTTCTAAGAAAACTGCGCCAGTATTTCTTCTGTCATTCTACAAATTACATTAACATTCTTTGTATTGTCTTTATACTACGAAAAGGTCAACCATTTTTGGAATCAGTCGAGTAATAAATATTTTTTAAAAATATTTGATATCTTATTATTCAAGTCTGAAATACTCACGATATGATATCATTATAAATTATTAAAATTCCATGTTTTGTAATTTAACATTAGTCATTTGTAAACACTTGCGATTTCCTCAACATATTTAGAAATATATTTTACGCAATACATTGTTCACAAGTAAGCATAATAAGGTAAAGGTGAATGAAAACATTATTTTTAATTTATTTTATTATGACAATTAATTTTTAATTTTAAATTTATCTTTATAGCACATAAACACAAATTGTACTCATTAATTGAATTAGGAAATTTTTCTAAAGTGTATCTGAACGTTTCTAACTATCCTTTTCAATGTTTTTAAAGTTTGTTGCTACATTATTTAATGGACAATTTTTTAAAAATTCGATATTCCATGATATATCGTATTCATTTATTTTGTGCGTTTTAGTAATTCAGTATTTCTCTTTCTGTAAGTTTTTTCATAACTTATAAAATATAAATGTATTTTAAAGGTTTCAAACGCTTTATATTTGACATAACGGCCATTAATATAATCAGTAATTAATGTAATCAGTGATTAATCAATTTTAATATTCGAAATTATTTAATGAATGGAAATGTAGTTTTAAACTAAAATCTTAAAGTAAATAATTAATAAATAAAATAACATTATTAATAATTTATTTATAAAATTAATTATATCGTAAATGTGATAAAATAAAAATTATAAAATGTATTGATTTTTATTAACAAATTTAACGTGGAATCCAGAATTCAAAATTAGAATCCATTAATCAAAATATCCATCTAATAATCAGTCATCGACAATCAATATTTCATTGAATTTATAAAGAATTAAGCATTTTTATTCGTAGTAATGAATGAAAAAATACTTCATTGAATTTCTATGAATATTCGTCCATCTGTCAATATTTTCTTCATCGCTATTTATACATTCTTTTTATGTAATCATCACATAAACATCTGCATATTTACATCATTGACCATTTTAAATAGAAATATTGTTGAAATATGTAACTGGTTTAGTTTTTTTCTTTTTATATTTTTATTGTATATGCACATATGTTTGTAGAATGTCTTTTGCACTGATTACTAAATTATACACAGACATATATATATATATATATATTTAATTAATAAAACTATAAATAAATATAGTTTATATTGATTTGTATACTAAACTGATTATTTTTTACTAAAAGATAAAGCAGTATTTCTTTAAGGCAAAATATGACAACTGTTATTAAAATTTCAAATAGAATCTCATTAGAAGCAAGCATCATTCTTGATTTTGCGTCACACCTATAGCCACACCCGAATAAGGCGTTGTGTTAAATATAAAATTTACAAACAAAAATAATTATAAACATATCTCCTCAACGGATAAAAACTCACTTAGTCACTTTGAAATATACAAACTGTACAAGCCATCGTTCTCAATCCATAAAAGCAAATGCTCCGTATTTGAAAGTGTCACGTATCAATTTCTTAACTGGGTTAGAAACTTGAAACTTTGTCAGGATCGCCTGAAATGGGGCCATACGAAGAGTATTCACCAATTATTCCCTTGCAACAAAAACAATCGCTACAATGTAATATTATAGTTGAGCAGGCGCCGTAAATCTTTTACCAGTGGCGGCGAACACGCATGGACGATGGCCTTGAATCATGAATAATGAATGACGTATAGCAACATTCCTCGATAGCAAATGTGTGTGTGTGTGTATTTTATTCTTTGCCTCTCCGTCATCACTAGTTATTCCACTGACCGTTACTTGTCAATTTGTCCTTTTATTAACTTCAAGATGAACGCATGCATACATTGCCATCTTGTACACTAGATTGTTTAATCGCCAATTTACATGTACGCTGTTTTGTTTTATTCGATAATTCGTGTTTTGTTTTATGTTGTTAGACTACGAACGTGATGTGAGTACATTTACATGTGATTAAATACATGTTTACCCGTTTATTGTGTTCAGGTTAATTGATTTTGATGTACGTCAATAAATATCAGCAATTAAAAACTAAATCAAAAATTACATATAAAAATGTGCAAGTGAAATAAAGACAGACACATTTTAATTATACCTCAGTGAGGGGTTTTTATAAATACATGTAAATTCTCTCTCTAAAAATAAAACTATTGATATGCCCGTTCTGTTTCAATATTATATCGATCAAACATGTAAATATCCAAAATATATATACATGTAGAATGCGCACAAAATATACAAATAACTTTTTTGCTAAATATTTGATTCATCAATATACAACATTAATTTACATAGTAAAAAGCTTTTTCATAAAAAAAATAATTTAATTAGCAAGTGTGGTATATATATATATATATATATATATATATATATATATATATATATATATATATATATATATATATATATAATGACGCAATATCTTCACGAGATGAAAAAAATATTAATATTTTATAACAAGTTTATAAGCAATATACATACACTTATTCAAATATTTTAAAAATTGAAGGAGTTAAAAGAAAACTTATTTCTGAATATGTTAATCAGACAAGTATTAAGGAATAAATTTAATCACCACCTGTAACCAGTTTAATAAATAAACTGTTTTGTTATTGGAAATTGAAATATGATGTAAATTTTAAAAATGAACGCAGTGGTAGATTAAGCCACATAGTGGAAATAAAATAATAGAGATTATTTTTTATTAACCTCTATAAATTATATATATATGAGTTAAATGAAATACATATAACTTTCCCAAGGTTGTTCCTACGGGAACAACATACATAATTCATACGTTAATTGTTGACGAATAAGTCCGTTAGTAATCATTTAAACCTATAATAAACGCGACAATCAATTTCTGATTGTCGATAAAACACCGCGATAATGAGAACTAGAGGTTTCTTTGTTACTTGTTATATTTAATAAAATCAGTTCTTGAGTAGATATGCTAGAAGTAATATCGAATTCTAGCAATGAAACGGAAGAACTCCTCGAGTCACAGTTGTTGGCTGATGGATTGATTATTTGATTGTGATAGATTGATAAAAATAAATGTGTTTTCTTTAAAAGTCGTACTTTCGATTATTTAAAATAAAACTTATGTGTGTGTGTTTGTGTAATTATATAATACACATTTGAACAAATAGTCATATTTTCCATTATATTGTAATGTATTCATATATGAATATTGAAGTATTCAGTGTTTTTAGATTTATTAAAGAAATGTTATAAATATAGAGAAATTGAATTGAATAATCAAAAACCCAAAATATCATAAAACATTGTACATTAATAAATTTCAATCTATTTGTCATAATTCTTATGTATACATCAATTGCTTTGTTTTACTTGATGTGCTCATAAATTATTTTATCATAAATTTCAAATTTATACAATACAATATTTGATAGCATCCAATCAATCATTTCATTAAAAAAATGTGTCCAGAAAGAGATATTTAGTTATTAACATCATTAATATATGCACTACTGCTCTTTATTGAAAATAAATAATATTTTAACATAGAATATGTTCATTTCGTACTAATAAATAATACTAAAATGTATTCATCAATCTTACAAAATTAAAAATAAAAGTCAGATATCATTTGTGATCTCATTGACTTACATCCGATTAAGAAAAAGTTCTTTACCGTTAGTTTCTGCCAAATAACAAAAGAGATAATTTCAATAAAAAATTACAATTTAATTAGGTGAATGTCATAATAATGACAAAAAAGTATCATTAATAAATATAAAAATCATACCCTTGTAATACAACTAATTGTTGAATCACATTTATCTTCATAAACCCATCAAAAATTAAAGAAAATAAACAAGGATTTTATCTACCATCCATAATGTTCATATAATCTAAATTATTCTAATTTGTATTAGATTCAACCATCATTGAAATCTATTATTGAAAATGAATATAATAATGCGAACAAATTCAACATATCTGTAAATTTTTGCAATAAATTACATAATTTTTCAAAAATTATAATTATAAACAGTCTACTAAGTTGTTTTTAATGAAAAAGAAAATGTATAAACTTTATATTCGATAAATACTAATCTATTGTAGAATGTTATTTAAGAACGAAATTTTCTTACAACCTAATAAATATATTTTTACATCTTGAATAAGTATATTTTAGTAACATTATGAAAAAAAAGTTAACAAATAGTATAAAACTTTAAAAATGCCTGCTTGGTCGCTACCGGAACATGCATTAACAAAACTTGTAAAAAAAGTTTTAAATGAATGAACTTAACATTTTAAAATACTTCAAATTCCATTTTAACACTTCTGGATATCATGTATAAAACTACGTCCACAGATAAATGTGAACTTGTAACATATGATAGTATTTAAGAGAGCACACACGACACAAATAAAATTTTACAAATAAACACATTCTCACAGCATACATAAAGATATTGTAAGGTTCCTCACGTGTCAAGTGTAAATAAAAATAAAGTTAAGTGAAAGGCATCTCTGGTATAGTTTATACAGTATAGTATAATCAGAATAGGAGCATAAATACGCTGTATTCTGGTCATATTCCAATTGGATACGCTCTAGAACAAGCCAGGTATATTATTCCAATGACTCATTGTTTTGTTCGAAAAAAATCACAACTGGTGGAATATTTTTACATTCGCTCGCACGCAAAAGTATAAACAAGAATACAGTGACCTGTTACTTCCATATACATAAACTTTTGAACCACTATTATTCGAGAGGTTTTTTTTCTGTGCGTTTCACCAAGCACGATTGATTCTGCGTAACGACTTATTATTGACACAAATATATTTTTGCTTCCATTCTCGTTTATGTGTTTCGAGAAGCTGTATACACACAATTTGAATTTAACATTGAATATTTGCATGTTTAATGTATGCAGTGTTGTTGAAACGTGGATTAAATAATAAACGGAACCAAGTAAACATCATGCTATAAATATACAATAACTTATGTCAAAATTTCATAAAATATTTAACACCATTTTCAATTTACATAAAGCGATACTTAAAATACAAATGTTATTTTCAGATTTTTATTGTTATCTAATTATTGCGTAGATCCATGTCACATTATATGTACAACAAATTTCACATCAGGCACACACACACATAAAACCTTTTTTATTAAAAAATAGTAGTCCTACATTGTTCATTATTCTAAATAATTTAATTTGTATTGTATATTGTATTTTAAATAATAAATTTCAAACTACGGACTTAAAAAACATTAATTAAAATAATTTCTTACAACTTTTCTTTATTATATTATTTATTTATAAACAGCATTTAGAAAAAAATAAATTACTATACTATTTGTTTTGATACTGTGACGAATTCCCTTTCATACGAATGAATTATCACCTCAACACTAAAAGATATTTAAAAGTGTTTAATAATTGGTGATGGGGTGATAATTCATTTGTGTGAAAACCAATTACTATAATTAATAAGTGAAATTTTATTGAAAGAAATATTTTCAAACTTGTATATAATATACATACATATGTGTATATATATATATATATATAATGTCTAATTATACACAATTACTTCATCCAATTTAAAATACATGTATAGAAATAATTATTACCATTAAAAACTACATTTTTTGAAGATAACATATTTTATTTTCCAGATTTTAAATATTAACAAGGAAATGCAATAAAACGAAATTGGTAACTATTAAATATAAGATGATAAAAAATATCAATTTAGTTCACTAACAGAATTGCATCGTCACTCTTTGATTATTTTTTTATATTAAATAAATATTCCATTAGTAATTCTAGTACATTTGAAGATTTATTTTTTTTGTGAATTTATAAGAGGATCTAAAATTTAAGATAGTGAATAGAAAAAAATAATAAATAGCAAATAAAATTGTTACAAACATTTAATTGGATCTAATAAGCACAAACACTCACTAACACACACACATATGCATATATATTTGTAAAATCAAACGTACCAATGTTAATCTTAAATTTAACTCCTTCATAAACTGATTAAAAAAACAGTAAAATGTATGTTTGTATTTAAATATTTAATTTATCATTTATTTAAATTTTAATTACATTACACAATTATAGAATTTTTAATTTAAATAATTTTCATATTCTCATTAATATAAACACAATGTATACGAAATGATATTACATAACAATGTCGCTAAATGGAATGTATACATTAAAACATAGAATATGGAATGTGTATTTTAGTTTAGCTCAATATCAAAACAATTTCATTATATTTAGTCTGCATAAATAACAGAGTTTATCTTCTGTCAAGTGAAAAGAGACATAGTATTTCTGTATATTTCAATTTTGGAAAAAACAAATGTTTCAACATTTTTTTATTATAATTTAAATTATCTGGCATACATTTTTTAATTTGAATATTAATATAACTATTGTATTTTTTAAAAAAATATTTTTTATTAATAATAGTAGTATTATTTTTCTTCTTGAAATTAAGTTCTATTTTTTATGATTATTTTCAGTTCCTTACTTATAATAAAATGAATTTATGTCATTAAGTTTATACACTATTCATATTTAAATTTTATAAAAATATTTATTATATAAACAATTATATTCTATATATTAACACTTTTTGAGTAAAATATTATTATGTTAAATAAAAAAAATGAATAATTATTTACACATTTTAATTTATCATTAATAACTATTATTTGTGTATATATATATATATATATATATATATATATATATATATATATATATATATATATATATTTGCTCTATTATAAGTATTTGTAAATTATTTATTTGATGATAAAAATATTTTTTACTTACAATTACTTGAAATAGATAACTATCGATTTATCCAAAACTTGAGTCATTATGTTATTTATCTTAATTTTAGAAATTCTATTTGTAGTCATACCCATTGATGAATCATATTATCGCAGCTTCCCGGATGCCCTTGTTTTTGAATTACAATTTGCATAATCGTTGCTATTAAAGTACGATTTGATGCATCACATGTTTATTTAAGTATTTTTTCATGTAAACAAATCCAAACAAAACAATATTTGTGTACAAAATGTGGATGTATTCATTTAAATAATTCTTCAATTGCTCTTAATAATATTTACATTATTAACATTATATTTACATATTGTTACTTAAATTATTTATCCGAAATTTCGAAATTATTTACATGAAGAACAATAACATTAACCAAGTTTTATTATAGAACATGTGTATATAGTATTGTGTGGAAATTATAAACGAAAGTGAAAAAATAATCTATTCAAATAAACATTCATTTTTATATATATTATACTATGTTAAATTTAATTTTAAATAACAATAAAACTTAACTCAAAGTATATATATATATTAGTTTTAAGTACTTTATAACTTTCCAGACAGAAAAAAATAATATGTAACACATGTCGAACATTAATATTACAATGGATTTATAATGAGATCATTGTAAACATTCTTTAAATATTTAAAGAAAATCTTAAGCCATACCTGCACATCGTCAAACACTTGTGTCACAAAAATAGATTTGATGAAATTAAAACGAAAGGATGTTCACTTCAGTAAATTTAATTTTACAAGCATGTGAGTTTAATCGATCACTTATTTTTATTTTTTTTAAATGTTTTGTAAGTATTGCCAATTATTTTTTTCAATTTAATGATTGTTATTCTCGATGTTAATTTTCTAAAAATATTCAAATCACTGTTTCTATACTACGAAAATGTTTTTTGTAGCAGTAAAAAAAAATAATCATAAGAACGTGTAATACAGATTATTGTAATTACTATATAAATATAATAAATGTAAATTATATATTAACTTTTCAAACCCATTCAGCAATAATCAAATTATTATAGCCTTGATATTCAGTTTAAGATATTGAAATATCCGCAAGATGTTAATTGCATTAAAGTATTGGATCAGTCTAAGTGGAAAATTTTGGAAGAAGCCTTCATCCAGTAATGGATAAAGACTGATGTTATATATATATATATATATATATATATATATATATATATATATATATATATATATATATATATATAATACTGGCTCAGGCATCGTGGTTACTGCACAAAGAATGGATGTTTAGACCATCAGCTGTGTGTGACATTGCGCGGTATGTCATCCCCTAACATGGACCGACGGGGTGCTGCAGCGTAGTACAAAAAAGAGGGTGTATATTGTTTTCTGTCATTGTGTATGTGTTGCGTTATTTTGTACAGTATGCGTTTTTAGTGGATATGTGTGAATATAGCAACGCATACTACGTTACGTAGACAGGGTCAGCGGCCCCACCAATCCTCTGTACACTTGTAGCAGACGATAGAGCAGTGCCTTCCAATCTTTTATTATATGTTTTTAAATAAAAACAGAAAATTCCACACACATAGTATTCACAAATAAATCACTCGCCCAACATAACAAAAATGTATAATCATTTATTATTTACTTCATTCACATAGGCGCATTTCGAAGCCTTCTCATCATCGTCAGAGCATTATAAAATTTAGCAAAAATAATTATTATTCATTGTATTTATTTTAAAATAGTGTATTAGTAATGAATAGTTCTTAATTTACTGCTTTATCTATTAATATATAATATTCTTTGTAACGCAAACATTTAAAAAAAATACTTTATATATCATCACAAATATGAACATGTTAATCTTCATTTAATTATATATTTTATTTTTTTATGTTTTTAATTAAAAAATAAACATTACCTGTTTTGACTGACATTTCCAAATATCTATTTTTAATTTTTTTTTGTTATTAAAAAGGTATATTTTTTATTGAAAGTATATTAAATAAATATACATATTCATTTTTCGTAAAAAGAAAATTTAATCGAAAAAAATGTAAAATTACTTTTCAAAAAATAAATTCCTCATTAATCAGATATAAATATTGTACTCCAACATCACAAGATTTTATAATCAGTTATTGTTCATTTTATTTGATAATACGCATTTAGATAACTATATCATCATCATTAATTATAATTATTATAATCTTAAATTTTGTAATGCATGATTTTGACAACAGCAGTTTGGTCAATTAAATATTCATTAGCAAATAATGTGAGCAATAAGTGATTATTGAACATTTTAAAGTCTTACGGTATTAAGATTCATTAATATTAAAGAGAATTTGCCGAAGTACCAATACAAATAATTATTGATCGATTAGATTCGTATTAACGCGTGGAACAGTCTTTAATCAATTTGGTTGAAATTATTATTTTATTAGATTGTATAATTTATTTATTTCCTAAGACGAATAATTAGTAATTTTTAATATCATAAATATAAAAATTATTAATTAAAAACGATTTTCTTGGATTGTTTTATGAAAAAATAGACCATTAAATAATAAGTACGGTTTATTTAAAAAATTTCATTATTTATATATCAGATTATATATCTTGCTCATTATGATTTAAGTATGTTACAAAATAATACATATGATTAAATATTGTATAATATATACGAACATTAATTATAATAATTTACAAATTTCATCACTTAATAAAATTACATCATTGATATATATATATATATACAGATTTTATAACACAGTGTTTTGATGATGATGACATTGCCATTGAAATGCATATATAAAAATTAATATATTAGAAAATATTCTTAAAAAACAAATATTGTTGTAAATTGATTTTTTGGTGTATATATATATATATATATATAAAATCAAATAGCCATTTATTTAGATGCACTGTAATGTAGAATGACTCCTGTCTCTCTTATCGAAAATAGTAGAAGAGTGATTTTCAGACTTTAAGCAACGATTGCCGCTCTAGAGAAGTGTTTCACTTTTGATGTAGATTGATGGAACAAGTGCAGACGGCAAATTATTGCTTTTATAAAAAAAAATGGTGGTGGAAATTTCAGCAAAGAGATTTTTCACGCGAACATTCATCATACGACATTATAAGTGCCTTTGATAGTTCTCATTTGGTTGAAGTGATATTTCCCTCATCTATTCTCCTGTTTTTTTCATGCTTATAATTTTATATATGATATAAAACGTGCATTATTTTTAATTTATAAAAATATTCAATGTACACATTGTACCGTGTGAGACAAACATCAAACGAAATGTTAAATTTGTTTGTTGAAAATTTAAGTTATGCGTTTAATTAATTTTTATTAAAAAATCGAATGTGTGTTTTCATACTTGAATATGTGACCGTAATTTCACAAACGCTTTTCTTATTCCATCCGTTTATAATAATTATTTTTGTATAACGTAATTATATTTTATATAATATATTAAAAACAAATCATTATAATTTTTTATAATATCTTTATTTTAATTAATCATTTCGGATTTAATTATTTCGTACATTTTTTCACTTAGAATTAGTCACAAAAAATCATATAAGAACATTTCGCAAAATATTAATTTCATTGCGTTAATATATTTTTTTTTGTAAATAATTGTTAATATTTTTCAAAAACTATAAACATATAATAGTAAGTAGACAACGAAAATTAAAACAGAACCAAAATGACGTCAAGTGTAATAGAGAGAAGTAAAATGAAGTACATGTTTACGATCTCAAATACGTACACCACGAAATTAGTAAAAGAAGATACTGATATCTGTTCCACTTTGTCTGGTTATACTTTTCAAGGGAATGTTCTTTTTAGACAATGGAAATAATTAAATACAATCTAAGAAATGTTCTAAATTAAAGATAAACTGTTATCACTATTGCTTTCGTAGTTGAAAAAGAAGTTTCAAAATATTTTAAATGATGTCTAATAAAAGTAAATGACATTTTAATTTAGATTTTTTTACGAATTTATCATTATTTTTAATGACATATTACTTTTATTAACTGATTTTCAACTGAAACTTATGAATAATATTCAAATTTTATAGGGTCATCCAAATGTGACGCCTAGATTTGTGTTTTATTAAAAAGAAACTATACACATGTTTCTCCATGCACAACCCTATACACATGTTTCTTTTTAATAAAACACAAATCTAGGTGTCACATTTGGATGGCCCTATATTATTCATATAATAACATTCGTAGAATCGAATATAATGTGAATTTGTAATGTTAACAATTGTGTGTGTTGTCGACAAATTACATTTTTTAAATATATTTTTGAATATTCAATGGTGGTCGATGTATATCTTTTTACTATTGTTTATCAGTGTTGAAAGAAGAATGATGAAAGCTCTATTGCATGTTTGGTATCTCTGTCAACAGTTTTGTTTGATAACATAGTGCTATGTTTGTTTAACGACTCGATAAACGTGTCAGGGACATCACTGTGGCAAACACAAGAAACCATTCGTGACGAATACGAAATGTTCACTTATATGCAAGTGTAGGTTTTAAGTGTATGTGGATACATTTAAGAGAGACTACAGTCACTCTACACCACTTGAGCAAGAGGTATTCAATGTACATTATTACAGTTATAGAAGTGTGATGACGGTTCATAACATGTTAAAAGGTAATTTTAGATTTTAAAAGCATAAAAATCTTTTCCATTTACTCGAGTCATAATTCTATCAACCAGAACTGTTCATCACATTTATGCTAATTATATTTATGCTATTTAGTGTCACTTGATAGCTTCAATATACATGAAAAAATGATTTATAACCGTTTTTTTTTTTAATTCATAAAACGTTTAATCTGTTTATTCAATCCATATCAAATCCGTTCTACATTTGAAAATTTCATATTTTCTTACTACAGAACAAAATTTGAGTTCATATATTTTCAGATCGTTAATATGTTTTAATATTAATTTTATAATGAAAGACATTTAATTAGTTTTAAACGTACACATAAATATTAAAACAGTTTAAAAATATTTTTTAAACAGTTTCAGATTCCAAAAATTTTCTTATATTCAATTAAACTCTGTGTACATAAATAAATGTATTCTTCTAGTATTATATATTTAAGAGTAGCTTAAATGAAACTGAAAAATTTAAATATATATTCACTTCCTTATTATCATTTACTATTCTTCAATTTCATTTATGCCACCCTATATATATATATATATATATATATATATATATATATATATATATATATATATATATATATATATATATGACATAATTATTAGTGTGTACGATGCATATCGATTTATTAAGCAATTTTACACAAAAGAGTAGTTTTATGTTATTAATCAACTCAGTGGAATTTATTTTAAATTGCTAGTTAAATGCATCGTTAACAACTACTTACTGTTATGAAATTGTTTATTCTACTTAAGCAACTGTAACGAAACAAAAACATAATAATGTTAAAGTAAAAAAAAAATGAATCAAACTTGAAAAGATAGTTATCGTCTTCTTCTGTGTACAGTATTTTTTTAGTTGTATTCGATAAGTGAAAAGAGATTCTCCTCTCATCTAAAAATATATTGTTATTCTTGGCTATGATAAAACTATGTTAAAAATCTGTAACCGTGTTGTGTAGTGTTCTGATGATGTTTTTCGACGACATCTCATCTCATTTCAATCGAATTCTACCACGATCCTTCTTTAACTGCAATAGGAAACTTGTTTCAACGTCTAAAATTAAGCGTAGCTCCATTTTACGTATATACATATATACGTATATGTAGAAAGAACATTTAAAGCTTTTGAATTAAAATTAATTTTTATTGTTTCAGAAACGATGCTGCGTTCCTCGAGCCTTATATGCAAGGGCTCGATGCTGGGCATAACATTCCCACCAATGAAGTTTTGTCTCCTGAAGTTCCGTTGCAACCGTTGCCAGTTACAACGCTTGCCCCCTTCAGTCTGGGCCCCCTAAGGGGTAGTGCTGGTGACAGCTTAGATCAGGTATAATTGTTTTTACGCAAAACTGGTTTGTTATATAAATTAATTCAATTACTGTTACAATAATATATATTTTTTGTTCAGTAATAATAGTAGAATTACTTTTTCGTTAAATATTAAAATACTGTAACGTTTTAAATATAATTTTTATATATTTAGGTATTTTTCACTTTACTTGTGCATTTAATTAAACATTTTAGTCATTATTCTAGTAACTCATATGACTATTTATTGGTAAATATGTTTCGTTTTAATAAGAAAAAAGTGATGTTAAAAATAATAAAAAATATTATTGTATATCAATTGCTCTTCAAATTTAGTTATGAATTAAAAAAATATAAGAACATACTCATATTTGTAACTTTATGAATTTAATATTTTTCATAAATGATTATTTAAAAAAATCCCCACTGTATAAATATAAAATTGACCAAAGTAAATATTTGTTTTATAATTGTTATTAGAGTAATTAAATTAACCGCATTAATAAATATGATTCAGAGTTAGTTACATTTCATAAATTAATTAAATAACGTCAGTAGATTTGTTCATTTCAAACCAATGTTAAAATAATATTAGTTTATACAATCCGATACGTGTATGTATATAAAACGTATTTTCATCAATGGACTCAAAAAACCATTAATTCTTTGAAACGGAAATAAAAACTCATCAACGAATTTTTGAACGGAAGAGAAAACACCGATAATTACTACCATTGTCCATGGAGATTACAATACTTTCAATATATCTCTAATGAGACGATAATCTCCGCTATATTTTATCATTTTTATGCGTAGAAGCAATGTCATGTGAATATAATATATATATAAATATACATACACATATACATACATGTGATATTCATGAGTGTTTCACCATACGCATGCGGTGCTTAACGAGTCCACGCAATTACAATTTAAAAGCGTGTACACATTGTACACATACGCGTACACCACCACATCCATACATACATACATAACAGATCCATAGAGAAGTGCGTAATCGTGACTATCGTATGCAACACACAAATACAAACAGCATCCATATAAACGTTGGTCACTGCCACTAATTGCCGAATGACCTTTCTCATGATAAATGAAGCACAATTTGTTGTACAGGAATTTGCAATGTGCATCAGTTCGGGTAATATAAGCTTATATATATGTATATGTATGATACGATTCAAAATAATGTGGTACTACATCTTTTTAATCATTTGAATTAGTATACATTTTAATTATATCCGTTCATTTTGAAATATATCTATTTATTCAGCTTTATTTTATTTTTGGAATAAATGTTTATAAAAATTTTCATTTGAATTTTAAACCCTTTTGAGTTATTGATTTTTCAATTTATTTTTATTTTAACTATAAATCCATGAAAAAATGTCATTAGAGTATTAAATCAGTTAAAAAATTAATATAGCGATAAAAATTTGTATTAATTTCATATCAAATATTTTTATTATACTAGTTTTTTTAAAAAAAACAAAAATATTTATATTTTTAAGTTGAAGTTCAGTTCATTGTACAACATAAATATTACACTTTAATACAAAATACTCATATATATATAATTTGAATATATGGGATAGAGATGTAAAAAAATCTGTCGGTGTAGAATAAACACTAAATCGCTAAAAGTGTAAAGTTTTGAGAGAGAACTTCATCCAGTAATTGTATGATCAATTTTGTATCCTTTTCAAAGATTATTATTACGATAAAATATATATTTATTTTATGGTCACTTAAGGGGTTATACGCACTTGCGAGGCGCAAAAATGACGTTTTTTTAGGAATTTTTTTTAGAAACAGTATTTATTTTCCAATTACAAATTATGGTTATTTGAATAGATCGTACTTTCAAGAATAAAATAACATGTCGATCATAAAAAAATATTGAAGTGCACCGCTCCTGCAGACGATGTCCCGAACGACCTCCAAAAAAAGGCGCTTGGCGGTGATCTCCATATCGGCGGTTTGGATTATTTGAAATCAAAAAATATGGTCAATTCTTTTAAAGGATAGATTAATGCAGGTATTGAAACGAAGGAGTAATAAAAATTTTCATTTTTGACAAAATGGCGTCTACTTGAAAAAAATGTTTCGTTTTTTACTAAAATTTTCGCTCCAAATTGTTTTTAAAAAAAAGTAATAATTTTTGTAAACCTTATTCCTTCGTTCAATACCTGAGGAATATATTTGAGAAGATTGTGTGAAAATTTGAGACCGATCGGTTCAGCTATTTCTGAGATATCGAGATCACCGACTATGAAAACACCGTTTTGAGATAAACGCGTTTGAAGTTTCGGAAGTAGTTTACACAAAGTTAAAAATTTGGTAAAAATTCAGGTGTATGTCCGAAAATATTTATCGGATTTACTTCAAATTTTCAGAGAATATACTCAAATATATGTGCATTCCGAAAATGCAAAAAAAAAATCGATTTTTTGAAATTTCTAACTGCGTATAACCCCTTAATATAATTCATTCAGAATGTAAATTTCAATTATTAAATTATAAAGCCTATTAATTGTAATTAGTTGATAATTATACACTTACATATGTCATATTATAAGTAAGTTTACTATTCAACATATTTAAACGACAAATAACATCACATCACTTCAAATATCAGTGAACTCTTATAATATTTTTGTACATGTATTCGTTTCCTGTGTTTGACATTCCGTATTTTAATTTTTTAACGGGTAAAAGCAGTGTATGTGGTGTTGATGGTGTCTGTTGTTGATAGTTATAATGGTGACTGGAAGCAATAAAAAATCGCTCGATGTCAAACGGTCAATTCATTAAATGAAAAGATATAAAAAAACAGCCGCTAGTGACTCTAATCGCTATCCGCTTACTGAATTTTATTGTCCTATGCATTATATCCCGTTTACTCAGTCGATGCATTCATCAATTACAATTTATTTTAAAACCAACGCAAGCGTTGTTTAAATCATTGGGGTGTTTGTGAAATGTGCATAGTTACATTCATTTCGTTGCAATTGTTCTTTATTTCGTTGAACATTTTAGAGAAAAAAGAATTTTTGTTTTTCTTGTTAACAGCTAAGTCTGAGTTTGAAAAATGTAATATAAAATTAATTTGTAAATATTTAACTTTTTGAAAAAAAAATAATATAAAATCTTATATTTTATATTTCTCCATTTTTAAAAAATAAATTTCAAAAATGGAATAAAATAATATATTAGGTTGGCAAGTATCTCCCTTCCGCTTTTTTTTTTTTTTGTACATAGCTGCGAAATTCAAAAGACTAGAAGGCGGAAGGGAGATATTTGCCAACCTAATATTTATTCATTTTAATTTGTTTATCTGCATTTCATTGGCATTGCTTTTAGGATAAAATTTCAATTTATACATTTATATATCAAAAAATACAATACTATTAGTATCGAAATATAAAAATATTAATAAATAAACAATACTATATTGTTGAAAATTTCGATTAAAAATAATGTAACAGTAGAAATCATTAATACTTCTTTTGGTACTTTAATATAAGTGAATCATTGACCTCGACACCACAAGATTTTATCAAAGTTTTCAATAATCACCATTGACCACATTATTCGCTGATAGGCATTTTTATGGCTATGTATTCATCATTAGCTCACTACATTGTAAAATTTATGAATTTTGTATTTCAGGATTTTGATAAAGTGAATTTTATAAATTTAATAATAAGTGATTATTGAACACTTATAAAATGTTGTGGTATTGGGTTTACTGATTCATTTGTGTTAAATAAATATCATTAATAAATTTTAATTTTGACTACATTTCTAAACTTCAGTTATAAATGATATTCTGATTTATTGTTCTAAAATTACTATGAACAACGTATATGAAATGTATTCTTTTAAATGTTACAAAATATGTATATATTTATTTCTAAAATATGTTAAGTATATTTTCTTACAATTGTATATTCTTTTCGTTAAAAAAAAATAAATTACGTTCGAATTTCTATATATACAAATATTGAATATTTTACACATTTATCTTTAACAACAATACTGAAGTATAATTATCTATTAAGGAAAAATATTTTTTATAAAATTTCTTTGTCAATGTATAATCTATATTTAGATTTTTCTGACTTTATTTTCCTTTAAATAAATTTTACATTATTGTTCTGTTAACTCATTTTTCGCGTAAAAAATATTTCCATATTCACCGCATTTGTTACTTAATATAGAAAGGAAATATTGTATGTAACTAACTAATTATACGTAAATTCTATTTTATTACTTGTTTTAAACCATTTTTTTACAAAAAAATGTTAGATAATAAAAACATTCATTTTGATATTACATTTCAAGACAAATAGAATAAAATGTATATAATATCAAGTAAACAAGAGTAAAATTTAATAATGACTACTGTATGTGACTATTGTTTATTTTTTTTTAAATTAATACGCTCCTGAATGAGATTAACAGTTTATACATTAGAAAAGATATAAAAAGCGCGTGTGTTTATAAAGACAAATATACACAGTGCCACAATCTATTGTACTAAACAATCGATTATACATTAAAGCATATTTATCAAAATGTGTATCTGAGCTTACCAATAGGGCCCGTTTTAATATAAATGCGTATGTCATTGTTCTATATGGTTGTATATATATTTTTGGTACGAGTTTTGATTACAATATTTATCATTCAAGAAGTGTGAAACGCGGTATTCCTTTATCATTGTCACTTTCTATATTAGCTAGCTATTATTTTTAGTGCTTCTAAAGTATACACTTAAAAATATATTACTACAGACTGCGTGTCTAAAAACAGTCATCGGTTCATTAGTGTTTGAAAGTATTTGAAGGTTAAAATTATGTTTATTTTATAATTAAAAAGTCGTTATTTTTTGCGTTTAAACAAAGTAATATTATTTAAAAAAAATGTTAAAATATTTTGAGATTTAAAAATGATCTTAATTTTATTATTTCATTTTTTTATATCTAAATTATATCAATATATCGACATAATTTAAATATTTTATTTTGTTATAAATTTTGAATTTATATTTAAAGTTAAATTATTTAAAAATTATATATATACATGTATATAATATACAGAAAAAGGTAAAATGAAATTCAAAGTTTTCTTTCTTTAAAACACTGCTTTATGTATTTTTAAATTATTCGGTTTTATATTTTATTACAACTATTTGAATCATACGTTTTATTTTTATTAACATAAGTTTTTATTACTAAATTATTATTATTTTATCAAGGTTTCAATATTCATTTTTCAAGTAATTACTTTTATAATTTTGTGTTTTTATGAACATGTTTTTTTTCTATAATTTTAGACATGATTTGTCTTGTTAACTGCTTATAACTACGTAATTGTATTATTTACTATTTTTTCCATGTCAGTATGAATTATTATTGATTAATATGTATGAGTGTTTATTAAAATTTTTATCAGACTATATCATTTATTTTTATATAATTGTACTAAAAGAAACTTGTAATTGAATTAAGATTTTTGAAAAAAATGAACAGGATACTTTTTAGAAAATGTATTCATTAATAATCTAAAATTATTGATATTTATACCTGCTTAAAATTGCCACAAACTAGTAATAAAGATTTCATTTGCCTACTTCTCTTAATATTTTTTTTGTGTATGAATGCTATTAAGTGTGTTTGAAACACATTGTTTACATAAATTCAAACATTGAAAATTGTATCTATAATTTAATAACGTTATAATTTAAGTTTATTCTAATATTATCTTTTAAAATTACTTATTTATTGCCATTATTGTCAATGATATAATTTACATTAATAGAATACATTAGTTTATTTGTACACACTTCATTAAAAGCTAACGAATTGTTATTAAAATAAATACCAATTTGCAAATTTTAAATGTATATTAAAATAGGATTATATACAACATAATGTACAAATGCAATGAATTTATGTTCTAGTAAAGTGTATGCCTCCCACTGTACAATTTTAAGTAATTATTATCCGGTAATAACAAACTATATAAACACTGCATGTGGTGTTATCATGTGCATTGTGCAAATGTTTTTGCTTGTTTATAAGTACTGAAAGGATAGTACGCCATATGTTTGCAAGCTTGATAAAATTAATTACTGAACTTGTGTCCCCCTTGATTTCAATTGGAATATTGTTTTAAAATAGTACTATGGATAATTTAAAATTGCCTTTATATTTTCTATTATGACATAAAACTGTTTTAATTTTCATTGAAAATGTAAGCACTTATAGTTTTTCTTAATCTTCATTTTTAATTAAGATAAAATTCAAGAATACTTTAATTAGTTTTCTATCAAAAATTTCAAGTTTTAACAATATAGCCTTTTTCTGTACTCATATAATTCAAAGAAGTGATAATTATTCAAAATATAAATTTGTTATTTCAATATAAATGTTATATACATATTTCATATTACATTATCATTTTCAAAGAAAACAATTTTTTTATGTTAACTTTATTGATGTCAAAAACATGTAATATGAATGAATTTTACCAAATTTTAATAAATTACAATTCAAATGTATATTCATCTTTTCATATCAGTGTAATATAATGTGAAATGTATTTCAAACAATAATTAATGATGATTTTGAATGATTTTTTTTATAATTGCGGAATAAAAATTTAATGATGAAATATATCCACAGGCAATTTATTCAATGCACGACTCTTACAAAAAACATTATTAATAACAAAGAGCATATTTATTTCTAGAAAACTCGGTGGATAAATTGAAAAAATAGTTAGTATTCATAGAGCTCTAACACTATTCATCTGCGTGTATACATTTGAATAGTCGTGTTGTATAATTTTCTAAAATTACTTTAGTAAAATGTGGTAATAATTATATAGTTGATTAAAAATTCATAGAATTTAAATGAATTATCTATATGAATTAGATATCATTTTACACTTAACAATCACTCATTTATGTTTATGAATTATTACTCTTAAATTATAGTCGTGTACCATGTACGCTTATGTGAATGAGTATGTGTGTAATTAATTAAAGATAATATCATAATTATTTGAGTTTTAGATTTTTATTACTACTATTGTTTTCAGAGCAGAGATTCAATATCATCGGGTGGACATGCTGACGGTTCCGATGGCGACGCTGATGGCGATTCTGAAGGGGGCACTGATAGTAGTACGGACACAGGTTATGATGGTGCGGCCTGTGATATTGGTCTAGTAGAAAGACTTATACGAACCCATCCTGTATGGTTTCTGCCTGGAATCCAAAGGGCAGGCGCATTTCATTTACTTCAAGGCAAAGAAGAAGGTGTAAGTATATTAAAATAGCAATTTTAATTCAAACTTTTAAAATACTTAAAAAGTATCATACACATTGGAATATAAGTATAATTTATATATAAGACTATGTTCAGAAATGAATATGAACAACCATACATTCATAATTTTTCAGAAAACGTGATATTTTTTGTATTATTTTTATGTCTAGAAACAAGTTTATATTTTTTGTACTCATTTATGTTCGTATATATATATATATATATATATATATATATATATATATATATACATAAACATGTATATATTACTGATATTGTTTACAGAACTTTGTTGTAAGACAATCGAGTCAAGTGGACACAATGGCATTGTCAGTGAGACTACCTACAGATAAAGGACCTTACATAGAACACTACCTCATTCAATCTTCACTAGGTCGTTTAGGTCTTGAAACATCCGAAAATCGCTTCGATGACATTCCTTCACTTATTGCCTATTACTCTCAATGCTGGTAAATTTTTGATTTACAAAACATACATAAATAAATATTCTAAATTGAATGAAGAAAAAACGCGTTTATATAATAACATGTTTATTTATTAAAAAGAATTGTATATGTTTTCTCCTTTATTTCCAGTACTTTATTTGTTTATATTTTTTTAGTGATGAGCTGCCGGTGCAATTAACTCTACCGAGAGCTATTCGTGATGCAAAAACAAGACAACAATTAACATCTTTAGCTTTATTAGGACAAGGTAACTACATTTTACTAATAAATATTTTGTTATCAAATTACATCATTTCAAATATATAAAAAACAACAAATTTATATTAATAATATTACTTTGAAAATCTAATTATTTCTTATCTAATCAATATTCATTTCATAATTGATCTTTTTATTGATATTTACTTTATAAACTATGTACTGTTCATAAAAATTATTTATATTCATATTTTAATTTTCTTAATGAATATTTTGTAAAAAAATAATGAAATATATAAACAGATGTATTAAATTAATAAATCAAATTATTTAACATTTTTTATAATGACACAATTTATTAATAAATTATTTTGTTATTGAATTCTATTAAAAAATAAATTGTTTTAGAATTTTGGAGATATCCAATGGCAAATCCTCGTCCACCTGATCGAGAAAAAGATTTAACTGCACAACAGAAAAATGATGGCAATTTTTCTAGCCCTGATACTGCAGAAAATGTTCTTCTTAATTTAAATCCTATAATGAGTACTTTTAAAGGAAATACTGGAACAACATCAACTGAAACACTTGCCAGTAATACATCAACAAAGAGTAATGGAGTTTCTAGAGGGCCTCGACCTACGCCACCAAACACCTTAAATCTTGTGAGTAATATGGTGAGTTCATTTAATTTACACTGATATCCTTATAGTAACAATTCATTTATTTCTTCAAATTTTTCTATTTTTTACATATTAAGAAAAATTATTTACTTTTTAAAACATTCTTTTATATTAAAAAAAGTTGATCCCTGGGTTATGCTTTCTGTTTTAAATTACCTATTTTTTTTTAAAAAAAAATAATAAAACTACTAATTATGCTTGCATATTTGTTGCAAATATTTATTATATAAATTAACGAAAATTTGATTTCATTGTAATTTAACACTCCAATAATTAAACGCTAAATGGAAAGCATCTATTAGCTGTGTAAACCCATATGCACGTACATTTTATAATACAAACACACTTCACATATATACAGAACACATATATTTGCTTATCCTAATTCTAACTAACATGTAAACAATAATTATTAACCTTTATCAACCTGTACAGGATAAAAAAATCACATTTTTGTTCTTAGTAAAATCATTTAGTATATAAAGATTAAATTAAAGAGTAATTAACAATTGTTTATTTTGCTTACGATTATATGCATGCGTACATGTATAAGAATCTGCGTGTGTGTTTATATATATATATATATATATATATATATATATATATATATATATATATATATATATATATAAATAATATTATAAATAATGCATGTAATTTGTGTGTACTTAGATTAAAATGAAAAATAATAAATCTTATAATTTGTTTACATTATAAGTTAACAAAAATGTCAAAATTAGTTTTTATTAATTATAATTTTACTTTGGATTATTTTCAAAAATATTTTATTAAAATGTACATAAGTATTGAAAATATAAATATTTAAGACATAAAATAATAACATTATTAAAAAAACCTATTTTAATGAATTATAATTACATGAATTTTTGTAAATTTATATTAGGTTTGTTTAATATTGTGCTTAGGTTTGTTTTTTAAAAAAAATTAATGAGAAATTAAATTTTTCTTCTTTTAACTTATTTTTTTGATAAAAATAACTAAATTGATTCTTGTATTCAATAAATTATTAAAATAATTACATTAAGTCACTAATCAAAATAGAAACAATTAACATTAAATGGTGTTTATATTAGCAAGCATGTTATTAAATGCTTTACTTATTAAACTAATCTTTTAACCAGGCTTTATTGACCCGATCATCCATAACTCCAAACCATGAAGGCAACACAAAAACACCTCCACCCCCACCACCACGATGGGCAAAACCTATCAAAGTAGATGGTTCTACAGCGAATAGCCCACAAACCCAAGGGAGTAACTTTACAGTCACAACTACAGTAACATTCAGTGTAAACAGCCAGGCTAATATCATTGAACAAGATATTATACCAAGTCCTTCACATGTTGAAATATCTTGTGTTAGAGAGGCAAGTTACAATTATATTTTTTAATATTCATATATTTTAGTGAACACTAAAGAACATATATGTAACTATGCACTGAAAACAATAGTATTGCTTATAATAATAAAAATTTAAACGGAATATAATAATAATCACTGTTGATAATAATTTAAATAAATTTATAATGTATATTTATTTCAGGATCCATCGAAACGTTTATCACCTGAAGGTCAGTGTCATGTATCAACATTATCATCTCAAGGTAGCATAAGAAGAGGATCTTCTGTAACCAAAACATCGACATCCTCAAATTCACTTTCAACTAGTCAAATCCTCAGCCCATCTAGTGATATTATATCTTCCTCTAGTCAACAGTTGGTTTCACAAACTAGTCATGTGTTGTCACCAACTAGTAGTAGTGTCCTGTCTCCATCAGATAGTGTTATTTCACCTACACAAACAGGATCGGGTCCACCAAGTCTATTGTCTCCAATAACACCTGATACTGTGTCTCCGTTATCTATAAATCGGGTATCAGGTCGACACAGTAAGCGGTCAAAATCTAGTAGGAAAATATCACGACATTACCAGGTATGTATTTTTTTTATAAAATCATTAATTTGAATTTATTACAGTTTTTTTGATTTTTAGGAATCTGATATCTTAGATTCACCAACTGTGTATTATAGAAGTTCAGTAGTTGATAAAGTTAGTGATTATGAGGATATTTGGGGCCCTGATCATTCAGCATGTTCCACATTTAAACCAAGAAATAGTTTGTTTGCATCCCCAGATTTAATACAGCATACAGGTTAGTTTATTATGTACTATTTACATATTGTAAAATTAAAATCTTTGAGTAATCTATCTTAAAATATATTACATTATTAAAAAAAATTTGTTGTAGGAAATATAATATCATTAAATAATAATGTTTTAACACCAGGCGAATCTGGTAACAGTGGAAGTCAGTCTAGTTCTCCTCATGAAAATCATATTTCATCATCATGGTATATAACATTTTTTTTAAAATATAACTATATAGTTTTTCTTAAAAAATCGTTTATTTTATTGAAATTTAATAAGGATATATTTTTAGCTAAATTTTTGTATATAATTATTTTTATTTCTTGTATAATAATAATAATATAGTATTTAATAAAATAAAAGTATTATTTTAGTGAGGTGAAAAATAGATTGAACTTATCAATACCTCCAAGAACAGACAGCCCTAATTCAAAAGAAAATTTGCACACACCTTGTCCTGAAGAAGGAACAGTTCCAAAACCAAAACAAGGCAGCCCTTTTTATGCTGAACCTGCAGATGCTATTGCACAAGTTAGTAATTGAATATTATTTTTCTTCTGTATTCCCTACATGGTATCTGTAAATTAATGCTAAAAATGTCTGTAGGTTGCAGTAATACGAAGACAAGGAAGACCTGCTCCATTAGCTTTAAATCAAAGACATTCAAATCCTTCATCATTTCATTCTTCTAAATTAGAAACATTCATTCAAGAAAGAGAAGATAGATTAGAATCATCTGATCTATTAGTAAGCCCAATTTCAACATCAGTAGATAATTTAAATCATATTAACTCTACAAGAGGTTTAAAAAGTAGTAGGCTTGGAGCAAAACCTGTACAACCTCCAATGATTAGACCACCTTATAATCATAATAAAATTGATCCTTCATGGACTTTGGATAATAGTTGGCAATTTATTGGTAAATATTTTCATTTTGATTTATTATTTATATAATACCATTAATTTCTTTTATGTTAGGCAATGAATCTGATGAAAGTTATATAGAAGATTCAGATTGGTCAACACCTTTTCCACCTTTACCATTAATATCTCCACATACACCTGAAAGTCCACGAGAAAAAATTACTGTACAGCAAGTAATTGCACATAAATTTCCTGAACTAAATCTCATGCATGGAAGACATACAAGTGAAAATAGTAATTGTAGAATGTCTTCATATGATAATGTTGAGGGTAGACCTCCTGCAGCACCGCCTTCTGAAATCAGTGAACCATCAACAGTATTTTCAGAACCGTGGACTGAAAATAGTTGGTCAGCTCCAGCATCAAACAATCAATTATCACAAAATAATGTACTGTCAAAAAGGTTGTCAATAGTTCACACAGATGAAATGCAGGTATATAAATCATGTGTAAAATAAACCTACATATTATACATATATGTGTGTGTGTATGTAAATATTTTTTTTTTATTTTTATAGAATGAAGAATGTGATATAGAAAATGTTGAAAAGCATTTTGAAACACCTCGACTAAGAGAAAAGAGTTTTAGAGAAAAATTAGATCCACTTTTATGTAAGATTCTTTTCTTAATTGTTTGATCAATTATTTAATAAAATTCTAAAATAAAAAAAATCATTTTAGCACCTCCACGAGTTCAAGCATTACGAAGTCGAGAATCAGGTGCTCTAGGCGCTGGAATAGCTATTCGTAATTATGCTTTAGAACTTGCACGAGATAAAAGCACAACCTTTGCTCAAAATATAGAAAACTTTATTTCATGTACGCGTGAATCAAGAGAGGTCAATCCACAAGTATGTACTTGGTGTAAATATTTAAAAATTCAATAAAATAAAATTTTGTTACAAAACAATATTTTTTTTTCATAAAATATTTTTTTACTGTATATTTTTATTATTTGTGATTATCATAGGTGGTCATGAGAAATATGCGTCAATTCATGTCAGGCATGAAAAATTATCTTGTGAAACATGGTGAACGTGGATTTGAAAGTGAAGTGGAAAAAGAGAGAAGCAAGGTAAGGAGAAAATTAAAGAGTAATGTTATTGTAAATAAATATTTTGCAAAATAATTGTTTTGTATTTATGTGTATGTGTGTGTGTGTGTTTATATATGTGTGTGTATATATATATATGTGTGTGTGTGTGGGTATGTGTCAAATTTATATTAAAAAAAAAATTTTTTTTTAGTTGAAAGCAACAGAGTTTCTTAACTTGGATGCAATACTTGAGGGTGTTCTACATCGTCTTGTTGTTAGACCATTAAGATCACATTTACAAACTCTTTTTGTCGATCATTATACCAAAACTGGCGCTATTAAACTTTTAGCAGATAATGTTAAATATGCAAATACTAGGCCGCTATCTGAACTTGCTATTCGAGTAAGTATTAAGTGAAAATAGTTAAATAAGAATTCTAATAATATGTATTTTTAATCCACTAAAATTTATTTTTGTATGTATGCATATTGTTCATATATATATTTTTGTTCATATTTATAGCCCAAAATTGTACCGCCCAATGACAATGATTTAGAAGTAATTTCACATTATATCCAGAAACTTCAAGATGCAGATTCACCATTAGAAAAATTAGAAAATCTATTAGCTGCAATTGCTACTATATTTCATTCAGTAAGTATTTTTTTTTTTAATTTGAGTATTTCAATTATGTAAACCTCTGTTAGTGCAAATATCTCATTATATGTGTACATGCATCATATGTCTGTGTGTGTGTAGTCTTTCCATTTATATAGTCATTGAGTAATCATATATAAAACTAAAATAAAACAAATTAATATTAATTTATATATAATCTTCCTAAAATATTAATGAAAACTAGTATATTACTAATTTTTTACAGGTAAAATGTACAAACTCTAGTAGATCTTCAAATACATTGGGTGCCGATGATTTTTTACCATTATTTGTTTGGGTATTAGTTAAAACAAATTTTGTAGCTGCAGAGATTGAAGCTGAGTATATGTGGGGTTTGTATTATATTTTTCTCTTTGTTTTTTATAAATTTAAAGTTAACATCATTATTACATTTTAAATTATGTATTGTATAATTATTAAATATTTGTATTAATTCTAGGTTTACTACATCCTTCATTATTATCTGGTGAAGGTGGATATTACCTTACAACTTTATCATCAGCAGTACATGTGTTAAAAAATTTTAAATCAAGTTCAGAAGATTCTCAAAAGAAAAAAGATTTGAATTCTGATGTAAATAAATGTTTCCAAATAATTTAAAATCAATAATGGTAATAAAAATAAATATAATAATTTATTAAAAATAATTTCAGTTTCCTCCAGTATTAAAAGTAGTTGTTCCTGATGAAAGACATGGATCTATTCTCACAAAAACTCTTCCAGTAAGACCTCATATGACTACTAAACAAATATGTAAAATTATTGCTCACAAATCTAGAATAACAAATCCCCAAGATTATGCTCTCTATCGTTTAATTGACGGAGAAGGTAACAATTAATTTTATGTATTTTTGATAATACAAAATATTTTTTTTACTTTTTAAGTGTTTTAATTATATTTCTATGTAAAATTTATTTAGAAACGATGCTTGCTGATAGTGAATGTCCACAAGAAATAACATCAGGAAATCGACATGGTATGCTCGTATACAAAAGAGTAGATGCAAAAATTGCATGGCCAAAACAAAGCACCTGTCAAACATAGTATTTTTATTATCATGTTTTTGTTTAAAATAATACTAGCAGATTCTTTTAAGATATTCAGAAAAAATATTCCTATAGCAGGAAGTAAAACTGTTGTAAATATGGGCATTTTATACTTTTTTATTTATGATTACAAAATCAATTCATTTACTAACAAAAGTATATTTTTATTGTTTAAAAGTATACTATTATCCATCTATTTTTAAGATATGAAAGAGTCAATGTTGTTAAAAATAAACAAAAAAAACATTCATTTTGTGCTTTCATAACTTACAAAAATACAAATTTATTTATTGCTAATTATACAGTCAAGTTAAAAAATTATTCTTATCAACGGTAACCTTTATTAACTGTATATAATTTTTGAGTCTGATTTAAATTAATTATTGAAATATTTAGTAACAATTGTATTACATTTGTCTATGAGTAAATACTTTTTACATTACATTTAAATATTTTTTAGATCAACTATATATAAGGTTCTTCTAAATTTAAAAATTTACTTAATTTGCATAAATGTAATATATTCAAAAGAGTATTTTTTTAAAGTTTAAGATCTTATTATATAATCATCTAAAATTTTAATTTACAAAATAAAAATACATTTGATTATTTCTTTGTTAAATATATTAAATACATTCATAATTTGCACAAAATTCTTACTCAACCGAAAATAAATTATATTCTTAGATTCCTTTTAAAAAAACAGTAAAATGAATGCATTTCTAATTGTTAACAAAGAATCTGCATAACACATATAATCATAATTTAACAGTATCAATAATACCAATAATTTTTTTACATTAATGTTTGTGAACTGGAGTGAGAAACTGTATATGTGATTGTGAATATAATACTGTGATTGTGGATGATGCATATAAAAAGAAAGTAAAGATAATATAAAAAATGAATTCATAACAAGTTTGTATTGATTGGTAGTAACTACCATTTCTATGATAATAAAATGATTTTTATTATATTGGTTATAATTATTTTTTACCCCAAACATATTGATTTTTTTTTATTCATAATCGAAGTAAATAACAACATTTTAGTGTTAATAATTTTAATTCTGTATATATAATATGTATAGTATGTTTAAACTATGTACTTTTTTATATTTTACTTGAGTATTGATTTACAGTATCTAAATTTATTTCATTTTTATTAATTAAGTATATTAATTTTTAATAATATAATTGTATTTATGGTGCTGTGTTAAAAAATTAAATGCATCTGAAATACACTGTAAGAGTCAATTGTGAAATAAAATAATTATAATCATAAATTTATATTTTTCAATATTGTTTACTAAATATTTGTATATTGATAAGTGTGTGTATGTGTATATATATATATATATATATATATATATATATATATATATATATATATATATATATACATACACACACACACACACACACATACATACATACATTCATATATGAAATTATTCATAGTGCTAAATACGTTTTTCATCAATTTTTCTTATTAGTAAAAATGAAAACTGAATATTTTACAATATAAAAATATTTTCTATTTCATAATCCACCTTTAAAATTTTTTATTCTAATATTTTTTTATATACATATTAAAAAAATATACTTAGATGTTATTGAAAATTGAATAAAAAAAATGATCTAATATCTTATTGAAAAGAAAAAGTATTTTAAGTTTTATTTGTGTTATAAAAATTACTTTTTTTAATAAATACATATTTTTACAAACAAATTTTATATTCTAAATACAATTTGAATATAAAGCTATTTATATATTGTATTAAATATAAAAGTGTCAAACTTATAATTTCGTACAGTTTAATGGTAAATATCATATGATTAACGTTATCATTACTTCATATATCTTTTCTTTACATAAACAAACTATTTTTCTTGTTTTCTATTTATTTACATCTATCATATCTAACTTTATGGCATTGGTGTTAAATGAATTAGTACTGTTTAGAATTAAATTTGTTTTAGAAATTAATTCTTAATTACTTAATTTTATTGAGTTATACAGTAATTTTTTTCTCATTACATAAAATACCGTAAATTCACCAAAATATTCTTAATATATTTTAAGATGCAATTAGTTATTTTAATTATAATATCATTATTATTACTGTTTGTTTTGAAACTGGCGGACGATTTTTATAAAATCGTATGGTAAACAGCAATTCTTTTATCGATACCGATTTTGAAACAATTTTTATTACAATATTCTCGTTATTGATTTAATTATGTTTATACAAATATTAAAATTAAATAATTACATTTTTAACATTTTCATTTATACTTTCGATACTAGATGTTTTTAGACGACTAAAACAATATTAACCAAATTATGAGAAAAATAAAATATTTCAAACATTTTTTTATGAATTACTGTTTAGGAATGTATGACAAAGATAATGACATATGTATATATATATATATATATATATATATATATATATATATATATATATATATATATATGAATTATGAAAAATTACACAATTAAAATACACAAAACCGTGATATGTATGAATTTATCAAAAGAATAATAGAACTTTGTCTTTTATTTATATTAATATATATATATATATATATATATATATATATATATATATATATATATATATATATATATATATATATATATATATATATATATATATATATATGTATACTTCACGTGTTAAATACATGTAAATGCCTACGTAAAAATGTAAATGTTATACATTTTTTTTGAATTTAATCTTAAAATAAAATTTCAAAATTGATTGTGAACTAAAAATAATAATATAATAAAGCGGAATACAGAAGTGCAGTATTTTTGTTTAGAATAAAGAGCAGGTAAAGTAAATTTGTGAGTTAATACCACAAACAGGTGTATAGGTTTTGTTGTAAATGTTTTGAGTTCCGTTAGTTTGTCTGCAAGAAGGATATTTTATCAGCCAAACAAAAGAATACCCCTGCCAAAGTCAACCTAATGTTTATATTCTGTCTTTACAAAGATTTCTCGTACATTCTGATAAATGTATAGTTTAGTTGTTGATGGATTTTGTAACGTATTGGTGTAATTAGTCATTTAGTTTGCTTTGAGTTTTTTTAAAGTTATTTCATAAAGATGAAATTGTTTCAAAAGTGCATTTATTTACAACGTTTAGTACGTTGGTTTAAATATACTTCGACGCGAATAAGCAAATTTATACGCTCAATTATACCAAGTAAGAAAAAAATATATCTAACATAATATAATTTAATTCCGTTTATAATTTTTTGTTGGAGTAATAAACGTATTTATTCAAAGTTGATTTAAATTTTATATTTTAAATTATATAATTTTACTTATAATCAGTTAATTGTATTTGACAATTGTATTAGAAATATTAAGTTATATTTATACATAACTTAATATTTGTATATAATCTCAAAACAAAACGAGCATAAAAAATTATTAAAAATATACATTAACCCTTTATTAAAAACACTTAAGATATCATTCAATTATTAATTAGTAAAATAATTTGACGTACTTTGATTATTCCAAAAATTATATGTTTATTCATATTTGAAATAAATGCCAAGTTAATAAAAATAATTAATATTAAATAATTTATAACAAATATGTCTTTTGCATTTTATAAACTCAAATGGAACATCTATTATTTTTTTAAAAAGAAAAACAGTTTATATTTAACTAATAATACATTTATATTTTTATATAATTTACCACTAGTCTATAAAATGTTAATTTTGAAAGACCTGTTATTTTATTTATTTTTAATGTTAGAAATAAAATATTCTTTCGACTTTCAATTATAAAATGTATTAATTAACATTTTGTTTTATTTGTAATGCATTTTAGATGTTTAAGGCATATATTTTTTATATTGTTTTTAATATTCCAAATTAGAGTTATAAATTAGAACGATACTTTGAGTTTGAAAAACCAATAGATATTAATGTTCATTTTTAACTTTTATTTCATTATTTAGCTTCGTTACGATTTAATTCCAATGATTATCAAGAATCTGATATTATCTCTACTGGAATTATGGCAAGGAAATATGTTATGAACTTGGTACAAGACAGAAATTCTGATTTTTCTCGAAAAATCGAAAATTATATATACACAGTATTAGAGTCTCCCGAAAAAAATCCACATGTAAGTTAATTATCACTTTGATTTTGGAAACATTAGATATATTTATAATAAAACATAATTTAATAAAGCATTATTTATTTTCAGATTGTCATAAATAACATACGTGAATTTATTTCTGAATTAAAGAAATATCTTTTAATGGAATTGGATAATGATCCAAAAAATAAGAGTATTTGTAATAAGGTATTTATTTTTAAATTATATAACTTGTATGAAATTCTGTTATAAAATAAACAAATCAGCAAACAAATGATTACATTTATAAATTTACTAATTTTTTTAATGTGTTACTCTTATTATTAAAATTGAACACAAACATTATCTTCAGAATTATTTAACTTAAACAATTTAAATAATTTTCCAAGAAAATATTCTTATAAACAATACTAAAATGTTTCCATTTCGTGCGTAAATTTACTTACTGATCATTTTGATAAATACAATTAATTTTATTAGGTATTAAACCATAAATAATATATATTAAATTATATCATATTTTCTTTTCAGATTTTATCGATCGAATATTATATATTGGATTCTATTTTTGAAAATTTACTTCAACATTTGATCGTTGAACCACTTTATTCATATTTACAAACTCTTTTTACTAATTTTTATTTTCAACAAGGTTCGATTAAACAATTAACGGAATGCATACAAATTGTTAAAGAAACGCCGATTTCTAATTTGTCTCTGACGGTATTTTTTTTTAATATTCACATATTTGCTAAATGAATATAAAATAATGTTTCTTAATTTATTTATATCATGTCTTAACAACTACAATTAAATAAAATATGATGTACGAGTTTATTAAATATCTTACAGTTGATTAATAAAAAAGTATATGTTTGATATAATAATTTAAATAATAGATTTATTTTATTAGAAATAAATCAGTATCTCAACATCAAAAGATTTTATTGAAGTATGAAATAATTACGTTTTGCTTACTTGTATTTGCTTATATATATATATATATATATATATATATATATATATATATATATATATATATATATATATATACATGTCTATCAAAATTCCCGTAAAGAAAAAGGATGACATATTAGTAATTATTTAATGCTTTAATAATCTATTGTGTTATTAGGGCAATGATTGATTAATGTTATATAGCTTCAATATAAAATCATATTATGAAAGATTGATTTTCATATCAAATGATTTTCTGCAGAAAAATATCATGCTGCCATCTCAAGTGAATATGGAAATTATTTCTCATTTTATTGAAAGGATGAAAAAAACATATTCACCGCGCGAGAAGCTTGAAAATCTGTTAGCTGCAATTGCGACTTTATTTTGCTCTGTAAGTTGTTTAATCTGACCTACATGTAATATTTCATCAAAGTGTTAAACAATGGATATTAATAAGAAGAATATTATTAATATTTTGTCTGTCTTGTGTATTATATATATTTTTTTAAAAAACTAGGTGAAATGTTCTGAAACAGGAAAAGTAATAAAAACTCTCGGGGCAGATGATTTCCTTCCATTGCTTGTTTGGATGTTAGCACAAACTAATTTCAATACCGCTGAAATTGAAGCTGTGTACATTTTAGGTATGCTATTTAATAAATTAAATATTTATTGTTTGTTATAATAATTGTGTGATAAGTATTCTTATTTTTTAAAATGCCCATAACTTCTGCTTATATATTTGGTTGAGTTATAAACAATTTCCATTATTGATAGCAAGTTTTAATGACTCATTACTCATCCTAAAAACTCACTGCATATGACAAGTTTTTTCTTGTTTCAATTAAGTGAGTAATGTTCAGTGTTGTTATGATAATGGTAACTTATAAATCGTATTCAAATTATTGGCTGTAAAATGGAAAGATCGAAAGTGTATATTCGCCATGTAATGTTATAAGAGTTTAAGTAGGGGAAAAATGCTATGAAGATAAATGAAAAAATATATAGTGTGTATGGTAAAGAAATCATAACTGACCGGCAAGTACAGAACTGGTTTGCAAAATTTCGTTTTGGAAATACGCCATTGAAATGTGAACCTAGACAAGGGAGCTCTTTAGATTTTAATGAAGAAGCTTTAACATTGGTGAAATGCAGTCCAAGCCAAATCACTCCAGAATTAGCAGACAAATTAAACACGTCACAGTCTACCATATGTCGCTACTTGGAAAAGATAGGTAAAGTCAGCAAGTTGGGTGTTTGGATTCCACACAATTTTAGTAAAAGAAACAAAGCAGATCGTTTATCGATAGCAAGAGGTCTTCTTTCAAGACAGAGGAGTGACCCATTTCTGGATAAAATCATTATTGGCGATGAAAAGTGGATTACCCACGACAACGTTCTATGCAATAAAAATAATTATTTGGCAAGAAATCATTGTTATAATTTAGGAAATGTTTCCATAATTTGAAAGATGTATAGAAATACAGTGTTATAAAAATCTTAAACAATTAATATAAAAATAGAAATTATTTTCTGAAACTTTTTATTGGCAAAAATAAATTGTGTATCTAAGGGTATAAAAATCAAAAATATGTTTTATAAATTATAAAAATTAAATAAGAATAAATAGTCCAAAAAACACTATATATTAAAAATAATTTCCATTCATACTTTTGCGTAAAAAATATTTAATTAATTTTCATTTTCACCATTATTGTCTAAAAATTAATTATAATCATTTTTTTAATCTACTTTTAGTCATTTATCTTCATAACATAAAATTTCTTTAGTATAATTTTTATCTCTTATTAAATTTTTTTGATATCTTTTAGTTATTTTGCATTTTTTTTTTAAATTTTGTAAGATGAGACTAGATAACTTCGAAACTGAGTGTAATTTTTCTAAATTATTCATTGATATATTATTAATAAAATAAATCTCATTTTAAAAACTTACCTTTAGTGTATTATATAGTGCACAATTCATCTAAAATCTCAGACATGTCGGTTACCCTTAATAAAAATATTTTTTAACAAAATTTACTTCTATAAAAAAGATTTATTTTTATAAAACGAATGATTAATAAATTTATTTTAAATATTAAACAAATAAGGGTTTAAATTGGATTGTATTTTGCAATTATATACCAATATTGTAATCAAAAATAAATATTCATCGAAGCAATATAAATCTACTACCAGGTGTAAAATAATAAGAATTAAAATTTTAAAATTAAAATATTGCTTTTTTAAAAAAAAAATTCTTTTAACTTTTATATTTTTTCAGGATTATTAAATCCAGTGTTGTTAAATGGCGAAGGAGGATATTATTTAACAACATTATTTTCCGCTATTCACGTTTTAAAGAGCATTCCTCCAGATCTAATAGAGAATACGAATAACGTGGAAGTTCACACACAGGTTTAATAGTTTCTTTTTATTTTAATAATATATGATTTTTTGTAAATAATGTAGATTTTATTTAGAAAAGGAGAAATAAATTTAATTTAATATTTATATATATTTCAGAAAATTTTAAAATTAAAAGTTGTTATACCCGAAAATTCAAAATGTTCGAAAATATTTCTCATTGAACCTGGTACAACAACACGACAAATGTGTAAAATTATTGCACAAGATTATAAAATATGCAATCCACATGAATATGCACTTTATAGATTAATTGAAGAAACTGGTAAATATTTAATATAAAATCAAATCAAACAATAATTTAAATAAAATTAATATTAAAATAAATTCACCAAACATTTTCAGAATGTAAGCTACTTGATAGCGAGAATTTAACAAGCAAAGAAATTTTAGAAACACTCTGTTTTAAACGAATAGAGGCCAATAATTGGGATCCTTGTCAAAACAGTTATCAACAATAGTATATTCCTATACTTACTTATAAACAGAAAATGTAAAATTGTTTATTTGTTCTGTACAAAAATACAGGTATTTTTCAAAACGTTTTTTTTCTTTTAAAAAAAAAAACATTTTAAAAATATATGAAAAAATAATCTTGAGTGTCTGTGATACATTTTATAAATCAAAATATTTGTATTATTTATATTAAATATTGTATTGATATTCATAATTTTTAAATATAAATTAATGTTTATTATTTATTAAATACATTTTTACTTGAGTATTCAGTCACTTTATCTTTATAAGAAAATACTGTTCTATATGCTGATCTTATTCTTAATGTACAATATATATATATATATATATATATATATATATATACATTTCTTATTTGTATTAAATTTATATACATAATAAAGAAGTGTTTGTTTAAATATAATACAAACGAGTATATTAAGAAAGTATTTTAACTCTCTATTTTTTATTACCAATTTCTTAGTATCCTTTTGTTTACTGTCTAAGTCATTCCACACAAATTCATCTAATAACAACATTATATATATATATATATATATATATATATATATATATATATATATATATATATATGTAAATTTTATATTGTGTATACACTATTGTCTCGTTACTGCATACATTATATAGGTGGACCAAATGAGATTGAAGGACAATAAAGAATAGTAAATGATAATAAGCAAGTAAATGTATGTCTAAACCCTCCAGTCTCTTTTGGGCCACATTATAATTAAGTTTAGTCAAAATTCATATTAACAACCACTATACATTATTTTTGATCCTGCATAATACATTATTTATGTTTTCCAAGAAAAAAAATTGAAGATAGCATTCTTTATTTCTTAATTTAAATATTAAGGTTAATATTTAAAATATAAAGTTAATATTTAATAATTGATGAGACAAGTATATAAATTATAAATGAAAATATTATTCATTTATATGTTGTCAGTTTATATGTGTATTATTATGTATGTCAGTGTTGTTATTTAAATCATGTAATATAATATAATCAATTTTAAACTATTAAATTATATCACAAAATTCAAACCCTATTCAACGGACATAGTTATATAAATATTAAAGAAATGTATAGATGACACGCATGTATCTCAATATAATTTTTGTGTATATATAGAGTGATGTGGTTTTTTCTTCGTAGTGTTTTGTGTTTATTTGTGTTTATTTTTTGTATTAGTTTTAAGTTTAGTTTTAAGTTTAGCTTTTAAGTTTAGTTCTAAGTTTCTTTAACTCATAGGTTTTTTTGCAAATTTTTCCTAAACTTAATACATTAACAATAACAAAGATAGACAATTAAGCTAGTTACTAATAATTCATTACACAGCTATATTATAATTCATAGAACAGCTCACTATAACCAATTTTATATGTACAACTATAATTGTAAAAATGATTTAAAACAATAAATTTTCTTGAATCTTGAATCTTGAATCTTTCTTCGTACATTTGGTAAGTTTTAATATATTTATCATCACTTATTTTTAGAGTAATTTGTAAAATTATTGTTTAATTGTTACTTTTATTTTTAAATACTTTTTTTTTAAAAAAACGGTTCGTTGAATGAAAATGTTGGTTAGGTTTTTTGAAGTTTATAGTAAGTACTAAATTAAAAATTATTGAAGATATGTGTATATATATATATATATATATATATATATATATATATATATATATATCTTGAATACTGGGTAAAAAACAGGAATACAAAAAAACTTGAATACAGGATTCTAAAAAACATGTTTTAAAGAACTGAAAGACAATAAAAATTTATTTCTAACACTCTATGTGCGTTGTAAAACTGTAGACAATAAATATGAACAATAGTATTTATTTGTATTATTAATATAACGATCACAGTTCATTTACTTATAGAATATAAATTAAGGTCGTTTGGTAATGTGACATTATCAAGTTGACTTGCTAGACCGAAATATCGTTGCCGTAAATGAAACGCACTGGTTTTCGGCTGCCGTGCTCTTGTAAATATTCCTTTATTGTTACCTCCAACACGAGTGAACGCTAAAAAATATCAAAAATATTATTGTTATTTAAAGTAACGCTGCTGCTATCATTGAAACTTACTTTGTGCAGTTTTAAAGTCAGCAAAATTCCAAATAAATTCACCAATAAAGAATCCCTGCTTTCTTAAAATATCGAACGCTTCGAAATGTTTGGACATCATTGCGGTTTGGTATTCTTCAGACCACACATAAGCTGGATACTAAAATTAAAATGATCATTGTATTTTTTACGTAATTCATAAACTTTGTTTCATAATTTATATAAATTATTTTACTAACCAAGTGTAAACCTGCCATTGTGTCTGAACCATATTCAGACATAATGATTGGTTTATTATGTTTTTTGTACCAGCCAGTAGCTTCAGCTACAACTTGATTTGTAATCATATCTAAACGACCGGGGTTTGCGTACCATCCATTATAACGATTAAAACTTACTATATCTAGATGTTTTGCCTAAAAATGAAGTTTATAGAATTATATTTTGATCTATAAAAATATATAAATAATTGAAATGTATAGGTGAATATATATTTATAAATTATCAAAAATAAAAATGGTAATTTTAAAATAATTGTGTAAAGATAATCTTATAAAATTAAAAGTTATAAAATTGATTATGGTTTAAATACAATAATTTTGATTAATTTCGTTAAATTGTTATACATTGTAAAAATGTCATGTTAATATGTATAAACAATACACATTTATATAAAATAACTAATGAAATCTTAAGTTTGTAACAATGAAAACATAATTTGTAAAAACGTGTTAAGCATAAATAATACATATCATTTATTTCATGGATAAAAAAATAATAATTTACAAGTTTATCCTCTGAATAACTTCGCGCAATAGATGCCGTTATCGGTCGTGTAGAATCCAAAGTTCTTGTATGATCTGCCACTGCACCAAAGTAATCATCAGCTGCAACAAGTTGAGTTCTTGGTTCATTAGCTATTGACCATGAAATCACGGCTGGTCTATTTTTATCACGACGAATTAATTCCGATAATGATGCTTTGTGATTCTGTAGTAGCTCATCAGAGTAATTTCTAAAATATTTGTTCGTGTTGAAGATAAGATATTCTGATTACATCAAAATTAATTTATAGAACTTACTCTGTATCGACACTAGAACATTCATCTATTATCATTATTCCTAATTTATCTGCAAAATCCATAACTTCGTCGGCGTAAGGATAATGTGATGTTCTGTAAGCATTTGCGCCCATCCATTTAATTAAATTATAATCTTTGGTTACTAACGCCAAATCTAAACCTTTACCTCTTATCTGCAAATAGTTTGAAACGGAACATTCATAAAAATATTTTTTTTAATAAGTTGTTATTTTATATATGTATATATAGTCGATTTTTTTCTTATTTTTAGTGATTAAAAAATATCTTAAGGTAATTAAACATAAAATTATACAATTATAAGAAGATTGTACAATAATTATAGATTAACTTATAATTCTATAATAATGAAAGAAAATTGTAAATTATTTCACAAATATGCATGATCAGCCATTGGATGTATTAATTTTTTTTTAAATAATGTACATATATGTTGTGTTTAAAATAATTTTAATAATGTATAAACAATAAAATAAAAAATATGAACTTGGCTATATTTAACTTGCGTAATCTAAAATCATAATTAAGAACGAAATTTGATGCCTGGTATAAATTTATAATTATTAACAAATATTGAATTTATGAATATATGATTAAACTATTATTATTTTATAGAATATAGTAACGAAGATACTTATAATAACTTACATCAGAATCTTCATGCCTTCCAAATCCTCTTAAATATACTGGCTTATTATTAATTAAAAATGATGTGTTCGTCCATTGTAAAGATCTTATACCTATAGGTAAACGATAAACATCTAATATTAATGGACTATCAACTTCATTGATTATTTCAGTCTCATTTGGAACTAGTTTAATTTGTAACGTATACATGTATCCAGGCTCAGGATTCATTAAATACGGCCACCATAATTTAGGATTATTTACTACAATTTGACCAATACATGTCGTATTTGAATCATATTCAACTTCTCCCACGATTGATTGAAAATCGTCTAACAGAACAACATTGCAGTTTGGTTGATAATCATTGTTCTCAAAACCATTAATTTTTATATTGAAATTAACGTTCGCTATTTTTCCATCTTCTAATAGATCGGTCACAACAGTCACATCTTCAATATAAATTTTAGGAGTAGTATGTAGTGTTACAGGACGATGAATTCCGGCATAGTTGAAAAAATCAAACGAATAGGATAAAATTTTTGTTACTCCATTTTCACTAAAACAATTTATATATATAAATATATATAAACATGAAATGTTTCAAAAAAAAAATGTTTATAACAAAAGTAGATTTCCGATAATTATATAAACTATTTTCCTAAGAAAATGAAAGCAAGTAAAAATAAATTGTATATCTTTTAAAAAAATTACATACTTTTAGCATAAAACAAATAATACAGATATTACACTTATTAATTATTAAAGTAAAAAAGTAATTTTTTATACAGGTTATTTTCGAATTCGAATATATAAAACTTTTGCAAAAAAAATAAATTACAGTATAATAATACAATAATACGATTACAAAATACAACCGATTTTCTGAATTAATACCGAAAAGATGAATGTACAAATAGATAGAAAAAAGTGATTATGTAAAACATATAGAATTTTGTTATCTCACAAACAAAGTATTTCACATTTTCTTAACTACATATAGATAGTTATTTATCTGAGTACTTATTGTAAATAAAAATCTTTGATTTTCCTTAATTTTGTAACCTTTACATATTTTTTTTATTTCTTACATTTATTAATATTATGTTGAATGTTCATAATTACTGTTGTTACTATATGCAGTCTTAATAACTCGTATGTTAAAAAAATTCTAAGCTGCAACTGACTATATTTTTCTTTAAAAATTAATTAATAGTAACTTTATCGATTATTATTTATTTTTGTAATCATGCATAAATCGTAGGAAGAATAAACTACACACGGGTAATAAAGAATGTATTACATTTGTATATTGAATTACTGATTTGATAAATGACGTTATTTATTATGTAATTATACTTATTTCCACTAAGTTGAAAACTAGTATTATTACAATATTTTCAACAGTTATGTTTAAAATTATATTTACAATACAGTAAATTGTCAAATTATATTACTTTAAAACTTCATTATGTACTTACTATATTAAATTTACTATAAAATAAGAAATAATCTAGATATATGAGATAAATATGATTATATAAGGTCATCCAAATGTGACGTCTAGATTTGTGTTTTATTAAAAAGGAAACATGTGTATAGGATGGTGTATAGGGAGGTGTATAGAAAAACATGTGTATAGTTTCGTTTTAATAAAACACATTTGGATGACCCTATATATTAGACCGTGTAATATGAAATGTCTGATTTCTCATCTGTTTCTCTTTGAACAATCCGACATCTCATATTATATGACCTAATATATAGATAACTATTATTTACAATACATGTAATGCATTCATTTCTTAAAATTGAAATGAAATGTTTTTTCTTTAATATAAACGTCAAATCTTGTTTCCAATTTTTTTTTAAATTCAGGAAACAATATCAAAAAAACTATACGTCACATGTATACTTTCAAAAAAATATATTAAAGACAAAATATATTTACGTGTCTACTTCCGAAACAAATCCCTGAGGAATAGTATTTTTCGATAAAGAATTATCACAGGCAACAGTTACTCTATTAGAATCTCCGAAATGTAAAAGATTCGTAACATCTTGTTGAAATGGCAAATGTCCTATTTCATGATTCATGGCAAGTTGACCGTTTACCCACTAAAAATAAAATTGAAAAATGTCATAACATTTTATTTTTTTATATTAGAAGAAAATATCAATTGTTGTAATAATGATAATTTACAATTATACTGTAGCGCTCTAGTTAAATTCATTTTTAAAAATAAATCAATTCTCTAAATACAACAAATAAATAATTATCAAGATAAATAATGTGAAATTTTAAAAAAGGTTATTAAAATTCAATGATGATGTTTTTTTTTTTGAAACAGTGTTTCTTTTATGCAAATAAAATTTATATAATTTTTAATACATAACTCTTGTATTATATTAAATACAAATATTAATATTTATGAAAAATATTGAAAAAAAATCAATTAAATAATGTATATAATATTAAAAGACATTTGTTAGTCAAGTAAATTATACTTTCTTTGAATAATTGCTTATAAAATTGATAACTTCTAAAATTATCAATTTTGTACGCATTAACTCATTTTCAATAATTAGAAATATTTTTTTATTATTTTTATTCGTTTTTTATATAAAATTCTATAAATTAAAACCATTGAATTTTCTATGATAAATGTTAACATTCATATAAAAACAAATAAATCTTAAAAAAAACTCATTAAAATTACACTGTATATACAAAAACAATATCGTTCTATCAATCACCCTGCTTTCATTCCCACTTTCTACAAATCTAAAAATATATAAAAAAGTAATCGTTTAAAATGTAACGCTTCAGTTAAACTGTCTCGTACTATACCTACTTTCGTGTACAGTATATTTTAAAATGTTATTAAATTCTAAAGAACTTTTCGGAAAGTAATACTGCATTTAATTACAATGAATTTTGTTTAATTTTTTTAGATGTTATATTTCCTTTTATCACACACACATATATATATATATATATATATATATATATATATATATATATATATATATATATAATGTGTCTGTATGGTCATGTGTGACGTTTTCTAACTATATATTAAAAATATAACAATATGTGAAAATATATTTATATTGAACTTATAAAGCAAAAACAGTCATTTGTATCGTTGATAAATAATTTCTATCAGTGTATTTATTGTAAAACAATATTAATAAAAATAAATCACTGATGTAATTCTTATCATTATTTTTAGTGCGAATGAACTCGGCTGTTTAAGATTCCGTGATATATATATATATATATATATATATATATATATATATATATATATATATATATATATATATATATATTTGTATATTTATATTTAATTTTTTACTTACTACTTGCGCGGAATAATGAACACTGCCGAATCGTAACCAAACTCTAGTGTTGTTATTATTCCATGAGGCGGGCACAAAAAAAGTTCGATCGTACCAAACGGGACCAACATGATCTCTAAGCAACATATCTTCAGTAATATCATTGTAACTCGAAGGAACTGGCATTGGAATCACATCTCCTGTCTGAAACCCAAAAATATTTTATTTATATAAATTTTTACTGTTCAAAATAAGATTAACTGAGTTTTCACTGTTCAAAATAAATATCAGTATCAATAGTTTCACTTTATATTTATATATTTATAAATATATATATATATATATATATATATATATATATATATATACGAGGTTGTTTGATAAGTCCGTGTAAAAATAAAAACTGTTTCATTTTTTTGAATAAATCGTTTTTATTTTTCAACATAGTCTCCTTTTAGGCTTATACACTTCATCCAACGCTGCTCTAGTTTGTTGATCCCTTCCGAATAATAGGATTTGTCCAAGTCTGTAAAATAGTCATTCGTTCCTGCAATCACCTCCTCGTTCGAATAAAATCTTTTTCCCGCGAGCCATTTCTTCATATTAGAGAACAAATAATAGTCCGATGGAGCCAAATCTGGAGAATAGGGGGGATGTGAAACGATTTGGAACCCTATTTCCATTAGTTTTGCGGCCACAACTGCTGAGGTGTGAGCTGGTGCGTTGTCGTGATGAAAGATGACTTTTTGTGGGCTAATCGCTACTCGGTTTTCAAACGATCCAATAACAATGAATAATATGCACCTGTAATGGTTTTACCCTTATATGAAATAGTCGATAAAGATTATTCCTTGCGAATCAAAAGACAGTCGCCATAACCTTCCCGGCCGAAGGAATTGTCTTCGCCTTTTTCGGAGCAGATTCCCCCTGATAACCCATTGTTTAGACTGCTCTTTGGTCTCACCTGTTTATCCATGTTTGATCTACAGTGATGAAACGACGCTTAAAGTCCTGCGGATTTCGCTGAAACAGCTGCAAACCGTTCTTGCAACACTTCACACGACCTCGTTTTTGGTCGATCGTGAGCAATCGCGGCACCAACTTGGCGGATAGCTTTTTCATGTCCAAATGTTGGTGCAAAATATTATGTACCCGTTCACACGAGATGCCTACAGCACTAGTAATCTCACGCACTTTCACTCTTCTGTCATCCATCACCATATCATGGATTTTATCAATGATTTCTGGAGTGGTGACCTCAACAGGGCGTCCAGAACGTTCAGCGTCTCTTGTGCTCATATGGCCACTCCGAAAATTTTGAAACCACTTATAAACCGCACTAATCGAAGGTGCAGAGTCACCATAATGTTTATCAAGCTTCTGTTTAGTCCCCTGAGGCGTTTTGCCTTTAATGAAGTACTGTTTAATCAACACGCGAAATTCTTTTTCGTCCATTATTTGACAATCACTCGATTTCCTCGATTCCAACGATTGTCAAACACAAAGGAATAGACCGATTGGCTGAAACTTGATGTGTGCTCTTCCAAGAGGTGCTACTAATTAAAAATAACCTCGATATGCACCAGTGGTGCCATCTTTCGGAATTTACACGGACTTATCAAACGACCTCGTATATATATATATATATATATATATATAATTTATAGAAATAAATCTCTCTCCAATTTTAATTTTTATCTCTATATATATTTACATCAGTTAATTTAAAAGCAGACTAGATTTGATTTTTATTTGTAAATCTAATACATGTATATTAAATATTTCACACATAAAATATATTTATTACAATTATATAAATATAATAATATAAATATATATTTATTTTTGAAAATATATCATTATAAAAAAACATAAATTGGGACCAAAAAGACATTTTATCTTTTTAAAAAAAAGTCCACTATTTTATATTTTCATGAAATATAAAGTAAAACTTTCGTTAACAAAATGGTTTAATTTTATATACCTATCTTAAAATGTTGTATTTTTTTAACTAGCAAAAATTTAAAATTACTCTATTTTCATAGAAAAATATTATATAGTCAAGTTTTTTGGACACGTTTTTTTCACAACAGTAGTTAAATTAAAATTCTAAAGATGATTTTGGTTCTAAAGATGGTTAGATTTTATGATGAAAATGTAATTGTTTATATATATATATATATATATATATATATATATATATATATATATATATATATATATATATATATGTAAAAGCAGTAACGCAGCCTTTTCCTATCTATTACGAGTAAAGATTTTTTTCTAAAATTTTCCATTTTTAACGATTTAATGCTTTTCTCTTCCATTCCATACCTACAAATTTTCATAGGAATATTTCTCTATTGTCTCTATCCATATGTCTCTCTTAGGACTTTTTATATATCTAAATTCTCAATCAGTAATTTCTATTTCATTTGCTACATCATACATGGGTAAAAACAATTACAAATACAATATAAGAAGTATAGTTTTTAATATAAATATAGAAAATTTGAAATGAATACAATCTTCATTTATTAATTAATCTTTTTCATTAATTTAATCTTTATTAGTTCATTATATTATTCTATTCAATTTCAGTAAGCAATTAAAACCATACACCTTTAACGAAACTTATTAAGTAAATAAATGTCTGTTTATGAACACATTTCTCATTTTAATGTACGTCTATATTGCATGCACATCGACTTAATATTAATTGGCAAACTAAGTCTGAACCTAATCTTGTTAACGAGTAAGTTAGCTTTGAAGTAATGTTAACATTGCAGATATATCAAGACCAGAAAGGGTACTACGTAGATGAAGTTGTAACTCTTGTTTTAACGCAATATATTGTAGAATCATGCTGTTACAAACAATATCATAAGTCTGACGCCATTAAAATATGACGTTGTTATCAATAGCTTCACCTATTATAAACTTTTGATTACAATATGCGATCTCATTATTTTTATATAATGTTAAAAACTATCAGAAAACTTGATTGAAGGATTTATTACGCTCTATTACAATCATTGTTTGATATGAATAGGTTATTATATACATAAATATTACAAAAATAATTCATTCATTGCAATATTGAGTTCATATCATGCTTTTAAATTAATTTATTTTATTTTATTTTTGACTTATTAAAAATTTCGATGAAATAATTATTATGTTGTGTTATTGGTTACAATCTGTAAACTCCAAACGTTTTTTATCAATCATTTATTTAATCTAATTCAAATACAAGGAATAATTATTTAAATTAATTGTTTGATTTGTTAATTAAAGTTCATTTACCTGATATTTTTTGATTTCATTAAATATAGATTATGATATTTTGAGATTTTAAGTTATGGTAAAATATGCTTACTTTATCTATTCAAAGACAATTTTTCACTTCATGTTATAAATAATTTATTTTTTTATTGGCCATCTCAAATCGATTTAAAAATAAGTCACTTTCTTCGCGTTTCAGAAACGAATTATAAGCAAAGATGTAATCTATTATTTTTTTTATTCAACTACTATAGAAATATTGAGATATTTTGAATATTTTGCAATTTTTAGATTGACGTTGCTTAGTTCTTTTAAATTATGAATTATTGAATTATATTAATATTCCATTATATTCTTCTTTGGCCAAACGAAGAACATTAAATAAAAGATTTATATTTCGTATTTAATTTCAATTTTTTTTAAAAAAATACAAATATCTGTATACATTTTAGATAAATATATCTTACGTGTTTTAAATCATATAGATGCCAATAGTCTTTAAATCCTAATAGCGGTTCTGTGGGTGTAGTTCGCCTGAAGTTCCAAATACCGTCAAGTGATTTTTGTTCCCTGGTTTCTGATTCTCTAGGATAGAGCATACCAACCAGGGCTGATGGCGGATAATAATCACCGCAAATTGTCCGTCCGAGACAGCAAGTCATTACTATAGGAAAAATTGTATGCCATCCCAACATTGTACACCATAAAATACGTGTATGATTTTTAAACTTATCTCACTGTCTTACGTACTGTAATCGTATCTCTCACACCCTTACGACAAAGTTTGTGTCGTCAGTGTATCTGAAAATTAAAAAAAAACTCGTTTTAAAACATAATTTAAAAATATATCTTTTTATTATTCAGAGTTGTACTTTAATTGATATCTAATGTTACCTTCAATTTGTTTTATAAGAATAATGTTAAAAGTATGAATATTTTTATTTTAAATGTAAAAGACTTACTGAATTATTAAAGTTTATTTTATAGAAAGTAAAGTTTGAAAATACTAAATAATTTTAAAATAGAAAAACAAATTTTTATAAAATTCAATTTGATAAAATAATGCAATAAAATAGTATTAATAGAAACTCATGTTTATATGTACTCGTAAAATTAAATTTCTACTATAAAATACAATACTTAAATACAATAATCACGTTATTTATTGATATATAAATAATTATATTCAACTTTTAATGTCAATGATCGGCCATGAAAGAAAAATATTTTTTATATGTACAGAAGTTTTTTTTATAAATGAAAATATATTTAAAATACAAATATACTAGAACAAAAAAGAATACAGATAAATTGGTATATGTTATTGTTTTCTAAAAAAATAAGACAGTTATAAACATAAAAATATTTTTTTTTGTTAGTATTATCGACTACAATATCAATTTTCTATACTTTTTTCATAAAATCATGTAAATTACAACATATGAAGTTCTAAGTGGTAGATTTGATTAAAAACGACTACAGAAATGATAAATTCTTTCTGATCTCTCTAAATGTATAGGAATATTCAAAAATTAGTTTTAAGTTTATAAGATGTGGTTTTACTTACAAAATAATAAAAATAACCTTATAACGTATTGATAAACAAATATATGAAAAACTTGTACAAAAAATATATAGATTTTGGATTTGTAAATACTGTGTTTTGAAACTATAAACTCAATTACTATTTACATCGAAATTACTACTCGAATGCAGTAAATTCATCAAGCTACAAATTCTATACAAATTTAAAAAACTGATAAAACAAAATTTTTCGGAAAAATGTTATAAAATCATTTCTTATTATTTCTAGTTCAAAATTAAAAATTTGTTTTTTTTCGTTAGTTTTTGAATCTCTCTCTCTCTCTCTCTCTCTCTCTCTCTCTCTATATATATATATATATATATATATATATATATATACACACACACATATATACACACACATACACACTTACCTACTTTTAAAAATAATAACAAACATTTTTTCACATAAATGAATTATCACCCCCAACACCAGAAAATATATGTTCACTTTTTCTGAGCCGATGGTGGTATTGCCATCGAATGCGATTGCTACGGCAATGAACTTGCCTTGTTTTTGATTACGCATAGTTCGAAAAATATGTCGGTTTGCAAAACAAATATCGTCATTGATTAAATACAACTAGTATCATTGCACTCTATTCATGAAATGTTTACTTATTGATAAACAAGGTAAATAATAAAATCGATATTATCAAAAGATGGACCTTTCAATTTTAACTGCAACACATGTATTATTATTCTGTTTCAATTCGAAATATTGTTACATGTAATCAATATTAAATGTTTACTTGCACACCCACTCATATTTTATATATATATATATATATATATATATATATATATATATATATATATAGAGAGAGAGAGAGAGAGAGAGAGAGAGAAAGAGAGAGATCCACATGTGACGCATAGATTTGTGTTTTATTAAAAAGAAACTATACACATGTTTCCCTATACACATGATTCTTTTTAACAAAACACAAATCTAGGATTAGATAACCCCATATATATTATTAAAAACTTTTTTTTTGTTCGATTACTACAAGTAACGTTCATATTATTAGCTATTATTAATTATATATACAGGAATAACTCGCATAGTGCGGCTTCGATTAGTACGATTTCACTATAGTACAATTTGAAATTTCACCAAAAAAAAATATGCGCATGCGCAGGTCTAGTTTTGTGGTTTTCTTTTTCTATTAGTTTTCGATTCGTAACTCTAGAGTAAAGTCGATTTTTTAATAATTAAATTTTAATTGAAAATTAATTTAAAATGTATTTAAAATGAATGTATAAACCTCTGATTTTGTTTTGTTGATACATACAAACATTTGAATATATTATCCCCATTTTATTTACTGAAAAACAGGAAAAAAATTGTTTGGAACCAATTAACGTTTTTTGTATTTAATGTTTCGATTAGTCCGGTTTCAAATAGTCCGACAAATCAGTGGAACCGATTAACCGCACTATGCGAGGTATTCCTGTACTATACTAAAAATTTAAATCAAAAATATTAGATATCTGAATCCAACTTGAATAGTTTTTTTGATTGCATTGAAATAAATTGTGAATATAAATAATATCATAATAAACCTCTCAAGCTATCAAAAATCAAACACCTTTCATGTAAAATAATAGAATAAATAAGGTTTTTAATAATCGTGATTGAAGCCTATTGATTTTATAATTTTGTATTTAAATAAAGCATTTAAGTGTATTCTTGTTATCATAATATTGTTAACATGTAAAAATGATTAAAAAAAGTTTTCAGGATATTACACTAGATATTTTTTTGATATTCGCATAGAAATATTGATAGAATATATTTTTCATTGCACTTTTTTCTAATTATTGTAAATTGTTCTCAAATATATGCATATATATATATATATATATATATATATATATATATATATATATATATATATATATATATATATATGTAAAGAAAGAGTATGAGAAAGTTGATTTTTATTAATTAGTTTATTACAGATTATTTACAATTTAATTTATATTTTTCAATTAATAATATATTTTCTATATTAAGGGGTTATACGCAGTTGCGAGGCGCAAAAACGACGTTTTTTTAGGAATTTTTTTTAGAAACAGTATTTATTTTGCAATTACAAATTATGGTTATTTGAATAGATCCTACTTTCAAGAATAAAATAACATGTCGATCATAAAAAAATATTGAAGTGCACCGCTCCTGCAGACGATGTCCCGAACGACCTCCAAAAAAAGGTGCTTGGCGGTGATCTCCATATCGGCGGTTTGGATTATCCGAAATCAAAAAATATGGTCAATTCTTTTAAAGGATAGATTAATGCAGGTATTGAACGAAGGAATAATAAAAATTTTCATTTTTGACAAAATGGCGTCTACTTGAAAAAAATTTTTCGTTTTTTACTAAAATTTTCGCTCCAAATTGTTTAAAAAAAATAGTAATAATTTTTGTAAACCTTATTCCTTCGTTCAATACCTGAGGAATATATTTGAGAAGATTGTGTGAAAATTTGAGACCGATCGGTTCAGCCATTTCTGAGATATCGAGATCACCGACTATGAAAACACCGTTTTGAGATAAACGCGTTTGAAGTTTCGGAAGTAGTTTACACATAGTTAAAAAATTTTTTTTCAACTTACATGGTATAATAAATATTTATCGGATTTACTTCAAATTTTCAGAGAATATACTCAAATATATGTGCATTCCGAAAATGCAAAAAAAAAATCGATTTTTTGAAATTTCTAACTGCGTATAACCCCTTAAAACATGAAAAAAGTTTACTACATCACATAAATTTGAACTTAAAATGATTTTAAATATTTTATAATATGTTAATAATATTTTAATGCAAAATATTTGTAACATTATCATATAGTGTCATCAAAAGTCTGTCATCAAAACAGTTAACGTTTTAAAGTTACAAATTCATACAATATTTACTACCTTTGTAATACCGTATAAACTAGATATTATACTTCAAAAGTAGGATAGTACAATTTCACTTGATACTTATCACTGCCAAACACGAAACAGTGATAAATTGTATACATATGTATCACAAAGTAAGAGATTATTTATATATATATATATATATATATAACATTACATTACGTTTTAATATAATTGCGTTTTTCACTATAAACGCTCTTATAGGAGCTATTCGTACATTGTCTAAAATACGCATTTGTGTTTTGACAAATGTAACTATAAAGCTTTAAAATATGGTTATTATAAAAAATATTATCTATACACTGATGTGCCAAAGTCATGGCAAACACATGGGTAACATAAACAATTTATTGATATAATTAAATAAAGTCGTTAAATTAAAAACTTTTTTTTTATTTAATTGATAGTAAATATAATATTCATTAGAAAAAAAAAACCCACAAAAAACAATAATTAATTCTATTATATAATAGAAATTGTTAAAATAATTAAATCCTTACTTTAAAAGGAGTGGGCAAATACAACATCGGAAGCAACAAAAAAATTAATTTATTCAATGCCAAATCGTTTAAATGAAGTTGTAAAAAGAAAAGGAAAACAAACGAGATATTAAACTTTTTTTTAAAAAAATTGTTGATGTTTTTTGCTTCGAATAAATGTAACATACTGTTTTATTTTAACAATTTCTACTATATAACAGAATTTATTACTTTTTTTGTATTTTTTTCTAATGAATATTATTTTTATTATCAATTAAATAATTTTTTTTTATTTAATTTAACGACTTTATTGAATTATATCAATAAATTGGTTATGTTACCCATGTGTGCCATGACTTATGCACGTCATTGTATGTATATATATATATATATATATATATATATATATATATATATATATATATATATATGTGTATATATATATATATATATATATATATATATTGTGCTGATTCGTCTACATTCAATGTTATTTTCTTCTGTCAAAGGTTTCTGTTAACTATTTTTCATGTTACTCTAGAGAACTATTTAATTTTGTCACTTCACTTCATTTTTCTTCGCCATTTTACGAGTATATTTTCGAATTGTATATCTGTTATTCATTGGTTAACGCTTCATCTGGTTATATAACAATTCCATTACAATCATCTCTCTCTCACACACACACACACGCAACTGTCGACTCTCGACAATGTCGTTTTTACGTTTATTATTTCGTATAAACATTGATTTGTGTGTTTATTCGTGTAAAGTTGAAAACATCCTTTCGATTTTTAGGTCAATCTAAAATGTGATATCGCCTTTTACTCGAATTTTATTGAACACAGGAACAATTTACTTGCTGTTTAGTCAATAGTTTTATTCTGTCTTAGCATTTTTGTATCAAGATTTCATTATTAACACTTTTATTTTTTTATGATATAAAAAAATTAATTCGTTTTTCTGCAAATAAACGCTATGCAAATATTTTTTCAAAATAAATAATAATATATCAGAAAAATATTTTAATTTTGAATATGTAGTTGAAAACGAAAGAGTTTGAAATACATATTTATTTAAAGACCACTAACAATTGCACTAACGAAATAAATATATGATTATTATATACACATCTCAAACTATACATTTATTTTAAAATATTTGTTTCATACTAATGTCGTTATCAGTTTTCTGATTTTCTCAAAATATATAAAAATATTTACTTAAAATTAATCAATTTACTAGTATTCTTCATTTATAATATTAATTTAGAATATCACAAAGTACATGGAATAATCTGTATTGATTTATTTACATATATGTTTATAATCTGAGACCAAAATTAATGCGTAGTTAATATGTTTTATACAATTTAGTAATAGAATGAGATAATATAAATGAATTTTTTTCGCGTCTTTTTACCAGAGTTTAAACTTTCTCTAATATAAAATTTTAAAACCAAACTAATTGTTGCCTTTAACTATTTTTTTTTATTTTAACTTTATAATTATTCAAAATACTGTATTTCATCACGACTAATTTCAACATTTGTGTCATCCTTAAGTAGATAAAAGTGATCGAAACATTAATGTTTTATTATTACTCGGAGATTCGTTTTTCATTATCTAATTCATAATGACTCTATTATGGAAATCAGACATAATGAAATGTAACTCTAAATAATCAAAAATATATAAGTCAATTAAACAATGTTAAATACAATATAATGAGATCTTCAGATGATATATTATAAAGAATTTAAATAATTAACTATTAATACAAACTAAGTTATAATAAAAACAAATACACCTGAGTCTGTTTTTATGCGGTAGATACGTTCTGCAGAAAACCGCATTAAAAAAAATCACACAAAAAGACTTAACTTACATTGAAAAATTAGGGATACGTTCCGTAATTTTCAAAAACCTCATAAAACCAAAGCTACAAAGTGAAATTAGTCTAAAATTCGCATAAAAAAATCAGGAAATAAAGAATGCCTAAAAAAATTTCAAATATCTGCAAAAAATTAATACAAAACAAAGCTTTTTTAATTTATTTTTTAATTGACTGTTTAATTTTATTTAAAGCAATATGTATATATGTGACATTTATTTTAGAATCTTTCTTACATATTTTAATCATCATCGCAACAATAGCTGCATTGTTTAGAATAAAAAAAAGAAAAAAGAAAGTGAATAATCTGCACTGTTTTCAAGACATGTAGGCCAAAAGCCTTTTTCCAACAGGTATTCAAAGTGTGTGGTTTTATTTGAGTAATAGTAAAAGCAACATGATTTATAAAGTCAAAAATTGAACAATTTTTCCAAGCATCAGTTACTACTATTGACTCATTTTCTAGTTTATTCAATATAAATTGAAAAGTGCGTTTAACGTAATATTGTTAAAAGTTGAAATTATGCCTTGATCTAATGGCTGAATAATGCTTGTTGTATTGAGTGGAAAAAACATGATCTTTACATTTGGATATTTTAAACATGGATGACCTGGTGCGTTGTTAACAAGTAATAAAATTTTGAAATCGAGACCTTTTTGCTTCATATACGTTTTTTTCAGCAGCATAAAATACTCGATGTGAATAATATACACCATCTTTAATAATTTTCGAAACTAACTCTTTTGGAAAATTTTTGACAGCTTCTTCATCTACCGATACAACCGCGCCCGTAATCTTTACGTTATGCAGTGCATTCCTTTTTAAAAACTCGGTTAACCATCCTTTGCTAACCGAAAATTCCTTATCTGTTTGAGAAGTGGAAGTAAATGGCTCTGATTCCTTCATTTGTCCATAAAACTGAAGAGCTTTTCGTTGAATTAAATAACCGCTTAAAGGAATTCTTTAAAAAAATCGGCATAAAAAGATACTAAGAAGAAATATGAATCGCCTAACTTCAAAATCGTATTAAAATAATCCGCACAAAAACAGACCCAGCTGTATATAAATTACTTTTTTTTGTTAAAATATATTATTTTTTTAAAACGTTTTAATTTATTATTTAAGAATAAATTAGGAATAAAAGTAATTATGACAAATATTCTAAAACATGAAAAAATATGTGAAATATTTAATTTTATTTAACTTAAGAAAGGAGACGATATAATGTTTTTTAAACGACCCTCGTATATACATCTACAAGTACTAAATAAATCTTTGTAATTCGTAATATTTGCTTTATATTTCGTACTGTCATTAATGTGGAAAAATTTAAAGTTATAATAAATTTATTCTTCTGTATCAGTTTATTCCATTTTTTTAGTAACACTAAAAACTTGATTTATTCTTATAACAATAATAAAATCAGAGTACTTACTAATTGAAATTTATTACTTCAAACATTACTCTATATTCACTGTTAAAGTCAGATAATATTACTGACATCATTATGTAAACTCAAAGCTGGCTTCAGTTTCATATAATTGATTTTTTTTTTTAAAAAAAAATTAAAGAAAAAATAATACAAGATACATATTATTTGCAATATGCACTGGAATTGTACATTTAACAATAATGACATTTAAATGCTTATCATCTATAAATACTTCAATGTATATGAAAAAAAGGAAAATATGTAAAAAACCAAAGAAATTATTCATTTACGAACTTGTCGTATGTTTAATATATCGTTTAATTTTGCTATGACAACAATTTTATTAAATAAGTATCTACCATATTTCAAAACATCATACCTAGTATCAAGTAGATACTTATATATATATATATATATATATATATATATATATATATATATACACACATACAAGTATAAATGTTTATGATTTAATTGAACTTAATATTTTTAGTATAATTTAAGGCATAAAGTATTATTTACTCATTTTTTTCTGAAAACACTTCAAATGTATGCTTTCATTAAAAACCTTTTATTCATTATAAACAATATACATTTGATTATCGATTTATGTTACTACAATTTACGACGTTTTGAATTTTACTCTGTTTATAATTTGTAAAATAAAATTCTAATATACGTCTTTATCAATTTAAGTTTATATTTTATATCGAAACAAAAACTTTACTTTCACTACGTTAATTCGATTTATAAAATAATTTCCATGCGTTTATAAACCTAAAACAAATGTATTTTAATAGGAGGGAGGAGGCATTATTTAGATTAATGTTATTTTAATTTATAATATCAATATATCACAGTAGTATTAGTCGACTATATATTTACATATATATGTGATGTAAATTTTAATGTGTAGTTATAGGTTTATGTGCATGAAGAATTTAACATATTATAAAGTTATTTACATGAATTGTTAATAATGTTTTACTTATATTTTTCTATTAGTTTTTTCTATTTCAATGCAATTTATTCTTTAGTGAATGTTAATTTTGGAATATTTTAAGATTTATATATATATATATATATATATATATATATATATATATATACATACACACACACACACACACACACACACACACACACACATACACACAAATATGTTAATTTGGTGATAAAAACACAATGAACATTGTTTGGAGAAAAAAGAATTCAAATAATGTACTAAAATTTAGTTATAAAAGTTGAACATAGATCTTAAATAACTGATTTGACGATTTCAAACAAAACAGAGAAACGTAGGAAAACATTTATTAAGAAAGATAGAAAAAAATAGAAAAGGAAAATGGAATAGATGCAAACAAGAATTATGGAATAATTAAATAAATAAAGAGCTTGAAAAATAAATAAAATATTCCAAGAAGAGAATACAACAGGCAAATAAAAAATATTATTTAAAATTTAAGAGATATAAAAACATCCAAAATCAATGCAGTGTATAGGTATTTAAAAATGATCTGAAAATATTAAGAACAAATGTATTATTAAAATTTAAAAAAAGTATTTATCAATCAGTTGATTTCAAAAAGTACAAATTAAGTTATAAATATATATATATATATATATATATATATATATATATATATATATATATAATTATGTATATTCAAAATATGCACTAACAATCAATCATTTAATCTTAATTAGGCGAATTACAACAGATAAAAATTTATATTAAACAATTTATTTTAACAGGCTCGTAAATAAATTGTTTTAACGAAGTTATTAATTAATAACAAAGTTTAACAACTTATTGTGTACTTGCATAGAACGATATATTGTTCCATTATCATTATTTTAGATCATGTGCACAATGTTATATAGAGTTCAGGAAAACGATATTAATTACACGCTAAACAAAATTAAAACTACCATTATTCATTTCATGAATAAATTAACTTTATACGAACAAAATAGTACAAATGCGAGGGTGTCATATTTAAATAATATATGCAATATTAAAACTTTTTTATTAATTTGATCCAATTAAACATACAGAAATTTTCAATAATTATGTTTATATATATATATACACACAAGTTATAGTAACAAAATTCAAAAAAATATATTATCGGAAAAATGAGTAATAAACATTTTTAAATTTTGAATTGTAATATAATTATCAAAAAATAAAATAAATTTTGTTAGCCCAGAATTGATCTGTTACTATTAAGGTTGTATTCTATTTAATGGCAAAAAAATTTTTTCTAGAAATATAAAAAAAATTAAAAACTTTAATCTATCAATATTTTCAAAAACAACACTGAATATGTATATCACAATTTCAAATATAATATTTCGTTAGAATTATTTTGGTTAAAAACATTTTTATCGATTATATCACCTATCAATAATTTATGTTTTGAAAAATAAGAGTTGATTGACTATTAAAATTATCTGTATAAAACGTATTAATTTTCTGTATTTAAATTTTAAAAAACATTTAAGAAAAAAGGTAAAATAAGGATCATTCTGATAATTTTGTAAAATAAATAAATTAATAGAAATACATTCTGATAATTTTTGCGATCTTTTTTTGATACATTCTCTAAAAATATACATTTTGTTAAAATTATCCGAACATAATTAAATATTTTATTTATTGAATTTAACATATTTTTGATAATTTTCTAACGAATACTCAAGATAATATTTTCTTTTATCTACATAATAAACTCATATATTTTTCTAACATAATTTTTATTTATTACTTTAAAGTAATAGCTGCACTTAATAATAATAGTAATTTCAGTAATAAAATTCACAACAAAGTTAACTAATAAACTTTCATGTATGATGAAAGTAGTTACATCATTTTTTTTATTAGTTAGATAATAAAATTTAATTTAATATATAAAAATTCCTATTTATTTTTTGAATACAGCTATATTTTTCAAAGACGTTTTTAAAATATTTTTATATGTATTAATTAATGATACGGTAGAGTATACAATTTCATTTTTAAAACTTTTTAATCACTACATATATCAAATATTTATAGGGTTTTTTTTAACATTCATAACTCATTTTACTTATTCATTCATATGAATTGTATATAACACTAATAAATACATTAATGTACTTTAACAAAAGTATTTTTTTAATATTAATTTTTTACTATACTATTACAATATAAATCTCTCTTTGTGTATACTATTCTCGTTCATAAGTGCACCCGTTCGACTGGTTTAACCTTAACTTGCTTTATAATTAATTTTCAGTATCAAAAACTTATACAACCTTGACAAATAATTAAATAAATGCGAAACCTTGAATGCTCAATTCCGAAGATTTTATATTTCTTTTTTTTAAATAATAATTATTCACCGTTAACTAATTGACCAAAAATGATTAGTAACTAAATAATGCATTTTGACAAAATAAAAGAATGTGAAATAGCAGGGAATATGTGATGAAATAATAACAATATATAAACTTCCTAAATTGATTTTTAATATATTTAAAAAAATTATTGACACTGACTTATCATTGTTACAACGTATTTTGTAAATCATTTTTAATTTAAATTTCTAGTTAATTTTCACAATTCATTATATTAGAAATATTACACAGTAAATAAATAATAGATTTCAAATTATATATATATATATATATATATTAAAAGGCCTTTATTTTTATTCGATAATAAATATACGTAAAACTACACCTCATTTTATTATACATTAAACTATATTTTGAATTAGTACTTCATACTAACTAAATAATAAGTGACTGTTTCACCAATGTTAAATTGTTTTATAATTTATTTTTTTTAATAAAAAACAATATGGTAGTAAACAAAATAAATTATTGAAGATAAATATATATTTAATATTTTCAATATTTAAATAATTGAAATAAATATAATAATGTAATATATTATAATATATAAATGGCGTAACTGATATAATATTTATAGCTGATTTTATATTACAAAAAATATTTCTGTTAAATTCTAAGAAAAAGTTACAAAAATATGAATCTGAATTTTTTTTAGAAAAAATAATTTCATTTTTTGAAAATTGAAATATACATAGCAACAATTTATATTGCAAGAAATGATTATAAAATAAACATTGTATTAGTGAATTTTGAACTGTTACAATATTCAATACAAAACGCACGTTTGTACGTTTTCAGATATAAATTATCATTATTATAAAGAATTATCATTATTTTTTTAAGAAAACAATGCTTGTAAATACATTTTAGTCATGAATCTATGATAATTAATTATCAGAATTAACATATAAGAAAACAAAATATAAATATGAAAACTTAACTTATTTTGAATAAAAAACTTATTATTTTCAGTTTATATGTGTATGTATGTCTCTCTCTCTCTCTCTCTCTCAATATATATATATATATATATATATATATATATATATATATAATAATATATAAATGGCATTACTGATATAATATTTATAACTGATTTTATATTACAAAAAAAAAATTCTGTTAAATTCTAAGAAAAGGTTACAAAAATATGAATCCGAATTTATTTTGAAAAAATAATTTCATTTTTTTGAAAATTTAAATATACATAGCATCAATTTATATTGCAAGAAATGATTATAAAATAAAAATTGTTTACTGAATTTTGAACTGTTACAATATTCAATACAAAACGCACGTTTGTACGTTTTCAGATATAAATTATCATTATTATAAAGAATTATCATTATTTTTTAAGAAAACAATGCTTGTAAATTCACTTTAGTCATGAATCTATGATAATTAATTATCAGAATTAACCTATAAGAAAACAAAATATAAATATGAAAACTGAACTTATTTTTAATCAAAAACTTTTTATTTTCAGTTTATTTGTGTATGTATCTCTCTCTCTCTCAATATATATATATATATATATATATATATATATATATATATATATATATGTGTGCATTTATATGTATATTCATATAAAAATATTTACATAAATACTTTTACACATTGGTATCTATATGTACAGAAAGAATTGTTTGTTTGTGTTTATGTGTATGTATGTGTATATACATAAATATGCGTGTATATATATATATATATATATATATATATATATATATATATATATATATATATAATTTTAAGGGTATAATGTAATTGAGAATAAAAATTTAATAATAAAAATAAATTATTGTATTTATAACGTAATATAATTTTTTTTTCAAATTGTAAAATATATTTCAGTTACACTTATTATGAAAATCATTTATTATGTACTTATTATGAATATCTTGTTTTTTAAAAAATAATGTTATTAAAGAAATAAAATCTATTTTTGGCTGATAATATATATATATATATATATATATATATATATATATATATATATATATATGTGTGTATATATATATATATATATATATGTATATATATATATATATATAAATAAAAACATAAACAAACGATTAAAATACACGCATAACATCATCAAATGAAAAATATGCAAATCACTAATATGTAAATATTCAATATACACGACAGTCACTCACCTGTACAAATTCAAATTGTATATAGTATATACACGCTAATGTACTTTGAATGCAAATAGCTATAGTATCATCTCGTGCCAATAACAATGAATGAATCCATTTACTCCGAAAACCGGTCTATTTATGTTCGTCCGTACCACTCAAAATACCGCGACTCACTAACTGACGTACTGTCGAGGGTTCAGCTTCTACGTTAGGGCTCGACCCCACGCCGTGCGAGACGACGCACAGTCATAATACACGTAGAAATACAAGACAGGCGTACAGAGTAGATCACACAGTCGAGACAAAAAGATTTATACGAAGAACGACTCAAGCTCATTGTAAAAATCATAATAGCAGGATTCTTGCGTAGCAAATTCGTGACATTACATACATACACACACATATGTATGTATATATATATATATATATATATATATATATATATATATATATATATATATATATATATATATATATATATATGTACACACTTACTTAATTTACGCATGCTAAAAATTATTTTTTATTATAATTATAATTATTGTAAATATCTTTCTTTGCTAAAACATCTAAACATAAATTCATCAAATTTGTAATACTGAGAGTAAATTTTATATTAATTAAATATCATTAAATACATTTTAGAAAAATTGCTTGATAACTAAACAAAAATAGTATAATTATCAATTTGAAAACAATATTTTCGTGCTGTTTATAAATAATCAAATTACTTAAATTATATACCAAAATTGAAATGTATAATTATATATATATATATATATATATATATATATATATATATATATATATATATATATATATATATACACATAAATAAAAACACAACGCAATGAAATAGTAATTAATTTATGTAGATTCTTAAAGTTTTAATTAATATATTGCTACACCAAAAAGTTCAATAAATTCTATATTTTAAAGCAGCAAATTTTTACATTGTAAATAAAAACATATTTTTATTATAGTTCTTTTTGATACTGCAGCAAAATCACTTTAAAACAATATTTTATATTAAAATACTATGATGATTATAAAAAACATTGAAATGACCGGCAACGAATTAAGTAAACAATAAATTATTGTTAAAAATATAAAAAATTATGATGTTTGGATCTGTAATTTACTCGTATTGTAAAAAAGTATATAAAAAAATTAAATGCATAGAATAAATGAATCATAAAGAATTAATTTAATAAAATACCCTGAAACTACTTAAAATCATTTATGTTCATCACTATTATGTGTATTTTAATAATTTAAATCAATAAAAATTTAGTATAACGCCTAATGTTGTTCAATAAAATAAATATTATCTTTTATGAGGATAATAATAAATCACATGTGATATGAAAAACTGTCTAAAAGTCATATGAAATGAATTGAAAGATCATACTTCACCCATCCTGTTATCGAGATATTGCATTAATATACTAACTTCTATTCAGATCACTTCAAAATGTTTGAACAGAAATGAATATCTGAATCACGAAAATATTCTAATGACAATATAGAAGTTATTTGCTGCAAGTACCTATATGAATAGATCACATTACCCCCCTCTCTCCCTCCCAAGAAAAAAACTGTCAAAATTGTATTTTAGAATCAATTTCAAATAAAAAATAACACAAACATTATTATGTCCAATAGAAAATAATGATAAAATTTTTGTAAACTGTAATTTCTTCATTTTTACAATTATAAGGATATTATATATATATATATATATATATATATATATATATATATATATATATATATATATATATATATATATATATATATATATATATATATATATATATATGTACATATATATATATTATTTCCCTAAAAGAAAAGAACTAACCCATAACCCACAAATATCAAACAAAAACAGTTCTGCAAATTTAAATTTCCAACTTTTCAATAATCATAGTAATTGTGCATATTTTCTATGTATATAAATACATACTTTTTTATATATTGAATATGTATAAAATTAACAATTATTGTAAATAAAGTGGTTTCACTTATATAACCAACATCTCATAGAAAATAATCAATATTATATAGTTTGATTCAAAATTTACAATAAATTATTTTTGTAAAAAAATGATCAAATTAAAATGGAAGTTTAAAATAATGTTATTAATACACATTTTCTAATTTTCTCATTAAATATGGTCTCAAAACATCATTAAAATGAATGACGAATTTCTATTTTAATTAATATATATATATATATATATATATATATATATATATATATATATATATATATATAAACTATTAACGCTTTTTCTTTCAAATCAATTTCATTTTGTAATACAAACAAAATAAAAACAAATAATTACTACTGATAACAATTATATTCTTTATTGTTATATTTATTTATAAATAAAATAAATACTTTAGTACATTATCTTGAAAGTTATATTAATTTATTGAAAATTTAAATACAACAAAAATAATTACAACAGAAGATGTTTTTGTACTTAATCACTAATTTGTAGAGATTTATGTTGTTCAGTGTAATCAAAGCACAAAAATAATAATTATACAGATAAGATTACATTACTTTTATTAGAAACAATACAAAATGTTTAATAGGTATAAAAATAAATACATAACAGATTAATATTGTTCACAAAAAAACGGACTAAACACTTTAACAAATCTATAAAAATATCGTACTTGAAACGTTTATGGTCATCCAATATAAAGTATTGTAATTTTTTTTGATATTGTGGAAATTTTGATATTTTTTTAAATATTTTACATTAAATAAATTATAAAATATTCTTGAATTTTTACTAATATGAGGGCTTTATTAAAATTTATCCTTAATACCCATACATACTGTTATTTCATTATATAATAAATGTATTTATTAAGAGTATATTTATTAGTGTTTCTGTATAAAAGAAAGAAAAACTTAGTTCTATATTTTATTAAACAAGATATCTTAATCTTTTTAAAAAAATCATTACAATTATGTACTTATCTAAAAAATACATAATTTAAAAAAAATATAAAAATGAAAATATAAATGTTTTTATTTTATAAACAAAATTATAGCAAATATAAAACGAATTACAATGAATTGAATTAAAATTATTATAATGATTACTGAATAATCTCCCTTCCGATATATATATATATATATATATATATATATAATATATATATATATCATTATTTAATTTTTTTTTTGTATTTTTTAATGTAATCTATTTATTATTTTTATCATTAAGAAGCGAAAAACTGATCTATGAAGAGAATATTGATTTACGAAAAAAATAATCACTTTAAATAATTTTTTTTTTATTTTACTCATTTTTTTAAAAAAAATAACTTATCGTTTTAAGTTTAATAAGCACAGGTTAATATAATATTGAATTTTTAAACATAGTAATAGTAATACATAAAATAATACTGAAATCAGAAAAGTTTTGAAATGTCCTAAAAATGTTACTTTATCCGTATTTCTAATGATTATTAGTTAACGGATACTGTTATTGGGGTTATGCATTAAAATCTAATCGTAACATCCATTTTAAAAATTTAATTAAAAGATTATCAATTAGTTTTAACAGATAGTTTACTAAAAATAAAAAAAATAAGGTTAGTAGACTAATATCTGTATTTTATAAATTAATATATGATTATAACATCTTATTAGGCATAAATACATATTTAAAAATTATAAATTTATCTTTTCTAACAATCTAATCAATATAAATGCTGGAAGAGTTTTATTTATATATATGTACGCTTTATTTACATCCGTAAGAAGGTAAAATTTACATTTTGAATATATATATATATATATATATATATATATATATATATATATGTGAATGAAATACATATATACATATATATATATATATATATATATATATATATATATGTATACACACACATATGTGTGTGTGTGTTTAATGTCCAAAGAAAACCTTACATGTCTTTTACACATTACATAGCAAATATTCATGTTCACATGGAATAAAAGCACGTTTGGTGTCATTATATCATTCATTCCTTATTTTTTAATTTTCCCGAATCAGCAAATCGTGAATACTCGTGCATACTTACTATGCATTCATGTATGCATGTATGTACGTACGTATGTATGTATATATATATATATATATATATATATATATATATATATATATATATATATATATAAATTTGAAAATTAAATAATCTTTCAGTCTCTTTTAGTCTAGAATTACTAACAATTCCATCTGTACATACATTCCATATAAGCCACGTTTACAAAAATATTTTATAAACATGAATCTTAATTTTCATATCTAATGATTTAGAAATAATTAAAAAAACTTCTCGAGTCATATCTTTTTACTGTAATTCGACAAGATAATAACAATATAAAATGTAATTACTCGCAAATTGATACAAAAAGGCACTTATATATAAAAATCTCAACTTATATTTAAGTATTTTATAATTTGTAAATGATCTATATTATTGATAAATAATTTGAATAAGTTCGCTTATTTCTTTTAGTTTTAATAACGCATCTATGTAGATAAATTTTTATCGTTTTACTATCCTACACAGGCAAATTCAAATAATTATCTCAGAACATAAGATAAAAACACAAGTAATTCTTTTCAACTATATGAAAAGTCCTTGAGATTGAAAAAAAATATATAGAATTTATTTTTGATGGAATAATTGTATAACAAAAGATATTGTTTAAATTTTTTTTCATAATATAAATCAATTTAATCAATACAGAGACATAATTTTTCAAAATTATGCTTGTAGAATAAAATATCAAAAATGTTATCTCCTTAGAGAAACCCCATGAAGGGTGATATTTTAAAGTCTACGTTTTTCAAATGGAATGGCTATATATATATATATATATATATATATATATATATATATATATATATATATATATATATATATAAATGCATATCATATAAATGAATGTAAGTAAAATGTATCAATTATTAGATAACTGGAATATTATTTAAACGTTTATCGTTAATTACAATTTTATAAATTCATTCTACTCGTGTTTCAGCTTGATATCAAGTACATTAATATGATCTAAAAATTACACAATATGTGTTTTTTTCGCATAAAAATGTATATTTTATTTAAGTTGTTTGAATAATTTTATAGCCTATATTTCTAGAAAATATATGGTCATACGCATAAAGTATATTTCTGTGCTATAGCGAACAACTGATATATTTAAATTTTTTATTAATAATTCAATAAAATATTTAGATTTTTTTATTTAATTAATAATTTGTAATATTTCTTAATATTTATAAGGAATAATATTTCATTTGAAATTCAGGATGATTATTACAATAGATAAAATGCTTGAAAATGTAACAGTTCTGTAATTTTCAATTTACATTTAATTCAATTAATGAGATTTTATAAATAGATTTTTGAAATTTTCCTTATTTGAAAATTTATTTATTGTATTTTTAATAATTTTTAAGTTTTTGTAAGTTATGTTTTTTTAGAAATTTCTTTTTTTTAACCTGTTAAATTTTTATTAAATAATTTAATTATTTTTATTAAATAATTTATTTAGACAATTTAATATGTCAATATTTCCATTCGTCAAAATATAAACAAAAAACATCTTTTTGAAGTAAGCATATAGATGATTTTAAATAAAATTAAATTTCAAATATAATAAATAAGATCAAAACTTAAAAACAAGTAAAAATATTTATTTATAACAATATAAAAAGATAAAAAACTAATTATTGCAAAACAAACACAAAATGTGCACATATCAATATATTTACTACAATTTTGTAAATAATATTATTAATTTTAGTAGAAAGAAAAATTAAAAATTAATTAAAATGACATTTATTATGAGATTACTTTATATACAAAAAATATATTAAATATTTTTATATAAAATGTTTTTAACCTTAAAAATTATTAAAAGAATATAACTTATTTTACTCCATATATAATAATATTTTATAATACATCACGATACATTATATAAATATCGAAATAAATAAAAAAAAAATAATTCTAAATACATATGTCAATTTTTTAAATATAATAATCATCTGACACAATTTTAATATAAATTAAATTTTACAATATAATATTAAATAAATAAAAATGCAGATCTTCTGTCTTATTACAATAGTTACTTTTACAATATTAAATATATATATATATATATATATATATATATATATATATATATATATATATAAAATATGTATATAAAATGACACATAATTTCATATTAAATGATTGATGATTATCAACACTCGATTGATGATTATCAAAAAAACTTACTAATATGGCTATTCTCAATTGCGTATCCTTAAAATGTCTAGAGAATTAAAAATACATATATATTGATTTTAACTTTGGCTATAAAGAGCCGTCGACAAATTTTTCACTACAGTTTCACAACTGTATAGACTATATTCAACCTTTATTCTTTTTGGCACATTTCCAATAAATAGTAACTAAAGAGGTTTTATTTTTTAACTTTCTTTTTCTTTGGAAAAATGCTTACAACTAATGTTCAATAAATGTTTAATTTTATGAAATTAAATTATATATATATATATATATATATATATTATAGGGTTTTCCAATAAATATAATATATCAACACTTTGACAGTTGATGGCAGCAATGTTTGATTTTTTTAAGCTCATTTTGATATTTTAACTTAGTATAGTTTGACAAATTATCATATAACGTTTAGCAATTCAATAATACTTAGAAATTGTAAAAATTTCAATAGACTTATTGAAACAAAAGTTTAATGAGTGTATTATTTCACAAAATGGACCCATCAATTAGCCATCAAGATCATGTGATCTAACTCCAATGGATTATTTTCTGAGGGTTTATGTGAAATCATTGGTTTATATTGATAAACCACAAACAACAGAAGCATTAAAAATAAACATTGAACGTGTAATTCATGAAATTGGACCACAATTATGTGAAAGAATGATTGAAAATTGAACTAAACGAATGCATTATGTCAAGCGAAGTCGTAGTGGTCCTATGAGTGAAATTGGTTTCCATCATTAATGCTATAGAATATACTTAAAAATAAAAATAAAAAACTAATTAATTAAATAATCTTTGTTTCATTCCATTTCAACTTCTGAAGCGCTTATTGGAAAACCTTATATAAAAAAAGAAAATAATAAAATGATATTAATGTAAAGAGCAATAAATTAAGTTAATTTACATTTTTATATTTTATTACATTTATTTGCAGTTTACACTATTTCTGTATATTCTTAGAAGAAAACAATAAAAAAATATAAAATACTTCAAATCTGACTTTTCGAGAAAATATTCTGTTAATCAATTATATTGCATTAGAATTGTGTTTTAAATTATGTACACTGTATACACAAACAGATTTTCAAACAATGGTACAAAACATGCGTATAGTAATCATTTTCATAAACGTCATAAAAAAGTACAATTTTGTATCATAGCTCATAATGAATAATAGAATACGGCGATTTCTATAAATATGAATATAAATTATATTGAAATGAATATATTTTGAATTGAAAATAGTACAATTATTGGACCTTAAAAAACACATGTGAAAATGTTGCTAAAAACCCATTTAAATTGTCGCATATTTTCGGAAGTATGAATAGAAAAAAACTTCCTGTGCAAAACAATAGGTGATTATTATGAATATATTACGTTTCTGACCAGGTATTGGTGTCAACAATGGCACAGCATGTGCTGTCGCATTAACAGCTAAATTAGTCTAATTATTTAAATTATAAATGTATCAAATATTGATTAAGTTATATATTTCCGAGTGCGTCATTTAATATGTGCAAATATTATGAGGATAATATAATGCAATGTAAACTGTTTTATCTAATCGTTAGGTTTGGCACAACGCTTAATTACGCTAATGGATGTATATATACATACATATTTGTCATCACAATGTAAAGAAATAAATTAAATTAAACAGCCATGTACAGATCCATTAAGTAATTATTAATGCTTTTTATTAGAAAAAAGTATTTCTATATTAATTTAAGTAATATACTCATTGTGATGAAAAAACTTACAAACGAAAATTAACACACAAACTGCCATTCGATTTAAACAACCCATTACATATTTAGCTATGAAGACTCGATTATTGGCGATAATTCACTTATGAATACATTTTGTGACATATAAAAGAGAAAATGTACGATACAAGAAACACTTTTATTTGTTTAGTATCTTATTTTAATGTAGATCATACATTTGCAAAAAAAAAAAAAAACACAAAATCAATATTATTGAAACTAGATAAAAATTATTTGAATATTAATCTAGCAGAGTATGAACACGGTCACATTCAGAATCTGCAAACTATTTCCAAACACCTACGTATATTTATTTTTCACAACTCTGATGAACAAAGTTGATTCTGTATCACTAAACTACTTACGTATCAACTATTTATATCATTGTACTGATTGAAATCCAAAAAAAAATGTTTTAAAATAAACCGGTTTTAATCACATCTATAAATATTATCATAATAAGTGAAAGAAAGGGTATGAGAACTATGTGAACGATGTCATCGGGCTCATGAAACTATTTTCTGATTTTATATTTATGTTAATATAATTACTTTACAGAGCGTTCAATGAAGTGTAACATAAAGTTATAGAGTGAAAAAAATAAAATCAAATTCTAATAATTTTACATTGCATACATCAAAATATCAAGAAAATATATTGTTTTTCTTTTTTTAATACTTTGTATATGAATTAAACGCTATTAGCAATAATATAATTTAACTCAAAGAAATAAAATATTGAAATATTACATTTATATATATATATATATATATATATAATTAATATTTAGTAGCAGTATTTAATCTTATATTTTATAATTTGTTTTTATTCTCTAAGCAATCATTAATTATATTATAAAGTATAACACATATCAAAAATCGATCATTTTTAAAAAATATCTAAAATAAATCACAATAAAGTTAAAATTTACTAAATATATTTTAAACAAATATATTAATTTATTTTAAAGACAACTTTAGATAAATATTTTCAAGTGTGCCAAATATAAGTTGAAATTTTATCTTATTTTCATTCTATTAACCTTGCATTGAGATAAATATTGAATTATTTGTTATAAAAAAATTATATTACTAATATATCAAAAAATATTATAATTAAGTATTATGATATTACCTGCTTTCTTCCCGAATTCAGCTTTGTATCCACACACACCGACACCGCCTCTATTAAAAACCTACTATTATAGTAGTTGTAATAAAAATTAAAGAAGAAAAGCATTAACATCTTAAAAATATCTGTATTAAATATTTAGAAAGTATATCAGTTTTCTCCTCATAAAAAATAAGTTTAAAAAAATAATAAAAATATTGTTCGTAGAATACATTAAAATTATAATTGTTTTTTCCTCTTTTTATTCCATTTTATATGAATGATTTTTAATTAAATCACTTTTATAGATATATTGTTAAAGGTTTTAGCAACAAAAACATCGAAATATTTTAAAAATTGTGTTATATTGTAAATGCAAAAAATACTTAATTATTAACTGGTGACTACGGTGCTTTAAAGTAAGAGATCTTGAAATTCGTTTCAGTAGATGGACACTTTTTCTGCAACAAAAACAAACGTACATAATGAAAAGAAAACAGCTTATAGATTAACTTGTGTTTGAAACATCATCAATATAAATGTTGTACATTTAAATATATTTTTGTTATATTGTAGTCATTTATACGATATATTATTTTTGTATAATTCAGATATATAACATTTTATAAAAATGCATATAAGCTACACATATAACACTAAATACACACCTTTAAATTGCATGTAAATATAAAAATATTCATGAAAAAAAATATTAGTAAACAACGCTAACAATTTCAGCATTAATTATTAATATATATATATATATATATATATATATATATATATATATATAGAGAGAGAGAGAGAGAGAGAGAGAGAGAAAGAGAGTTTTAAAATTATTTAAATAACAAAAGTGAATTAATTAAAAAAATAATATTTTTAGACTGTTTAATAAAATCAGAAAATGATCATGACTAATTGAAAATCACAAAACTTAAATAAATAAATAATTAATGATAATTTATAATGATCAATAATATTATATTCACGCATAAAGCATAAAAAAGAAGTTGATTGTGAATAATATTAGAGTAAAATTATTGAATATCTTTTCTATATTTTGCTTCAAGGTTGTTTAAAAACATTTATAATCAAATTATCTATATAATTTTATGATATATAAATACGAATATAACAATTTCAAACAAGTTCAGTTATTAAGACATGTCTATTGTCAATTAATATCGTTGATACAATTAAATAAATTTAATATACTTTTGTTATAAGAATCTAGAATTAATGTTTTTCCGACCTTGACCATATAATTAATATATAAATGTCAGGTAACTTTAATTTATTAAAATATTATAATATATACACATGCTGGAAGTATTAATAAAAGTACCTATAATTAGATCAATCACTTCACAAATATAAAAAAGCATATTGGTTATAATTCAAATATTTTTTATATATTTATATATATATATATATATATATATATATATATATATATATTATATATATATATATATATATAATTTATTTAATTAACACACAAAAATTAAATATTTCTAATAAAATCGATATAAATATAAGTTCAATGTAATTTTAATAAATATTATCTATCAATTAAATTTAACCGTATTTTTTTTTAAAATAATTTATTTTTATGATTTTAATTTCATTAAGAACTGAATTATATCGTAAATGACTCATTATGGATACCATTTTGCAAAAATTTTTTCACGTATGTTTTTATATAACTGGATATTAAATAAATTTTCTATTCAGAAAGAGCATCTTTTATATCTACATTTTTTTTTATTAAATTATAAACATCCTTAACTATTTGTACTATGAAAATAACATTCATTGCGGAAACAAGAATATTAATATAATTTAGCCTTAATTACATTTATTTTATCAGATTATTTACTGATAATTCTTTATTTTGATTTCTTTATACCTTTCGATTACAATACAATATGAAAGCTCAAAAAATAAGATTTTCTATACCTGTAAACAAAATATGATTACATAAATAATTATTGAACGTAAAAATAAAGGAACTATAATATTATTTTATTTCATTCTCATGTAACTGACTAAAAAACGAAACCTACACATAATTGTAGACAAACGTTCAGCATACTAATTTATTCACCAATATACCATGAACTTGAAATTAACTTTAAAGAGTATTATAACTTTCATCAATGAATAATTTTAAAAAATAGTTATAATAAAAAGAGAAGTAAAATAATCTTATTTTTACTCTTCATTATCAATGGATATTTTTCTAGATTTATTTTAACTAAATTTTAATATGTACTTAAAATATATAATTATTAAACCTGAATAAAAAAATATACATTTTAAATAAAAAAATGTATTAAAATAATGATATCTTAGTTAGAATAGATCGTTTAATACAAAATTATTATAAATCTTTGTACATTACAACTAAGTTTTTATAATTGTGCAGTTAGTAACAAAAAATGACATTTTTATTTTAGATGACTAAATATTTGAAAAATAAAAACAGATTATTAGTTAAAATCTTAACAATGTGTATAATATTTTATACGCAACGATGTGTATGATTTCTACAAAAAGTTATATAATAAGGGTTTAAAAATTGCATATCAAATTATTATGCATCAAGTGCAATAAAACTGTATAAAATCTTGAACTTGAACTGGTTATAATAGAATGAAACTAGAAGCATTTTTTTAGATTTTCAAGGTGATCGACTCATATATACAACTAGTATAGACAAGTTGTAAATAATTATAAGCACGGGATCTTACCACATTTTTCTCTTTAGTTATCAATTTAAGAACGTGGAAATAATTCACGATTTATGTCGGTTTGTTTCATTTACAAAAGGCGTCTGTATTTTTAATAAAGATAATGTATCATTTCCTTTTAACTAAACAAACTTATTACACATTAGGACACTCTTGAAAAATTTTTCTCTCCTTATTACTTTTTTCACTCTTCCTAATTTAAGCATTTTGTACTAAATGATTATTACTGGAAACGATTAAAAATTTGAGAATATGTTTATAGTGCTACTTTTTTCCTGATACATATGATAAATATTCGCAATTTTAATGGACCTGGTAAAAATCGATTGTTATATTTTATATTTAAGTCCGTGTACCTTTTTCCTTAAAATGAATTATAATTTCAATACTGTTTATTATTCATATACATATACATATATAGAGGGGGAGGGGGAAGCGAGAGCAAAAAAACTTTCATTCAGTGGTTATATAAAAATTAATTGTAATTAATAACTATATACACAAAAACACGAGATTGATGATCTCACAATTTACAAATGTTTAAAATATAAATTCGGGTTTATTGGACGTACTTCATCAGCCTTGAAATTCCAAGGTTAAGCAGGACCATTGCTTACGTGCAAAATTAAGCTATTATTTCTAACAAAAAAGTGAACTCTCTTAAAATAAAATTGTATATATATATATATATATATATGTAAATGTATTGAAAATATTTTACACAAATGAATTATCACGCCTAACACCACAAGATATTAAAAAATGTTCACTAATCATTTATTGTTCATTTTATTGTTTATAGTAATAATAGGCTAGTGCGCATTTCGATTACGATGCCATTATCATCAGAGCAAATTATAAAATATTATTTAAAGCATAATAACATTTTATAACGCAATGCTCTGACTACGATAGCATTGTTATTGAAATACTTATTAGCCTAATGTTGTTATAAACAACAAAATGAACAATAAATGATTATTCAACACTATATCTTGTAGTGTTAGGAATAATAATTCATTTATATGAACGTGAATTTGTCACAGTTTCAAAACAAATAGTGCTTAAAAATATATTTTATCGAATTTTAATTTTAAAATATAGATTTTTTAAATAAAAAATAAATTTAAAAATGAAAAAATAATGATTTAAAACTAGTAAATATATCAAATCACTTACTTTGGACATTTAATATCTTTATTTTTTATCATATGTATATGTATTTTATACATACATACATATATATGTATTAATAGTATATATAATATATATATATATATATATATATATATATTAATTTAAATTCCACATTTTAATTTTCACTTTGAAAAAAAAGTCTATCAAAAAGTAAATTTTTTTTTCCAAAAATGTTTTGTTTTAATAAAAATATATCACACTGGATATTGGTTTTAAAAACTATATCATTTACGTTAACAGTTAAGTTAAAAAAAATAAAACAGCTAAATACTATTCTCATGTAAAATAACCTACTTTTTACATATGTCTACTAGTCTTATAAATGTTGACATTACATTTTCATTGATTTATAAGGAATGTTAAATTTAGTAATGAAACAAGTTTTATACTATTTCCATCTAGTAATAGTAAAATAAAAGTTGTATACAACACTTTGAACTTACCGGTTATTATAACTAGGTTTCCCACTACTAGATGGCCGTATAATCCACTTATTTAATTTTTATTTTAAATAAATTACTGAAAATAATATATTGTAAATATTATTTTTATATAAAAATAAATTATTTTTCTTATAAATACAGTTTTTAATTAAAAAAGAACAATTTTATTAAAATAATTAACATTTAACTTAGTCATAATTTTAACATATATATTTATAGAACTAACTTGCATAACATAAGGAAAATTGAAGTATAATGAAATATTTTATATTTAGATAAAACTACTGTAATAATGTTTAATTTTAGAGTTGTAAATTGGCAATCGTGTGGTTAAAATGTATACCATAATCAAGAAAAATTAATAATCAAGAATATTTTTATAAAAAAAATGTTTATTTTAAAATGACATTTTTTTATTCAATTGCCAATAACGTATTAATTATTTTAAATGGACAAATAAAATTGTATTGAAAAAAATTATTTATAGACAATTAAATATGATCCTTTTTTTAAAAAAGGACTAAATATAACTAAATAATATTTTTTTCTATTTATATCAAAAAATCTATTTTAATCTCAATATTAAAAATATTTTCCAATAATAAAATATAAGTAAAAAGTGATTTTTACAGTTATATGCGATATTACTAATATTAATTAAATAATTACTTACTTAATACATGTGTTGTCAAGTATTTAACTTTATTGAATTTATCAATTATCTAATCAATTTATGTAATTAATTTAAAGAAATTTTCATTTCAATTGTCATATTTTCAATTAATACACATATTTTTTAGTTCTTTTATTTGATATTTACTTTATTGCTATTTTTGTACACTGATAAATATGTTATGCTATATTAGATATTTATATTATTAATATTTTAAAATAATGATTTTATTATATTTACATCTGTATATATATATATATATATATATATATATATATATATATATATATATATATATATATATATATATATATACCCAAATGAAGCTGAAGAGTTTAGACATATTTTTACTTGCTTATTATCATTTATTATTCTTACTACTACCCTTCAGTTTCATTTTAACTTTATATATCAATATATATATATATATATATATATATATATATATATATATATATATATATATAACATCATCATCTCATATTATTGCTAATCGAATTTATTAAATGTTACCATTCTACTATTCACTGATATGTACTTGGTCATATTTATTACACTGACCAGATGGATTGATGAACATTTTTAATTCAGGATTTACTAACTTAAGCAAGTACCTTCACCCAACTAAAGAACCTTGCATGTCCTATTTCTTCAATCAGAGATTGAATGTATTCTACAGCATACAGACAATGATGTTAGCCATTACACTATCAGTTATATATATTTATATATATATATATATATATATATATATATATATATATATATATATATATATATATATATAGATACCGACTGGGTAGCACAGTGGTTTACATCACCGCGTGTCATGCGGGAGATTGTGTTCGATTCCCAGTCGGAGAGTCCCTCATTTTCGAGGGTTGAACATGAAGGCCGACAACCTCATTTTATAAAAAATAACTGTCGAGAAGGAAGTAAACCCCGAATAAAAAAATCTTCACCAATCCGCCTGGTCAGCGTGGTGAATATGACCAAATACCAGTGAATGGTAGCATTCACTGAGACTTTCGTCCAATAGTGGATTGATATATGGGCTTTATGATGTGATGTGAATTAATATAAAAATAACCATTTAATATTTCGTCAAAATTCTTGTTTTTCCATTTGAACAGTGCGTGTACGTGTGTGTGTGTCTGTGCATTTACATATTTTTACACATATAAGTAATAACACATTTAAGTATAACAATAATAAATGTATTAATAGTAAATTTTGTAAAAATTGAAATAAATTCTTTTTATAAATGCATAAACGATAACACGTCCGGAACACAAAATAATCATATTCTCGTTTTTGTCTTCCTGACATCTTATCCCCACTGCTTTTGATGGCGCCCGCATATACACATCCTACACACATCCTATCCTCTTGTAAAATGATACTAACATGGCGACTTAGACAGGAACGGCATATCAATGCAACGGAAATACTTTCATGTAACGTTTTTATTATTATTAGAAAGAATAGTGGACAGAGGCGGATTATTTTTATAATGGATTTGTTATTTAAAATAGAATTATTGCAAAACAACTTTACATTTCATATAAAAATAATGCTTTTTTTGTCTTCCAGAAAACAAATAAATATTTCAGAGTGTATTTGGTTTTAAAATATAAACGTGCTTTTTAATGATTGTTTTTAATTTACAGTTTATTTTTTTTTTGGTTCATTTCAATGTAAAATGTGTCTTGTTTGTATACTTTTATAGAAATTATTAATTATTTATATAGTCGAACTATTTAAAATTGTATATTTTTCCTATATGATAAAGCAAAATAAATATTATAAAATATCAAATTTTAAATTAATTTCTAACATTAAAGATTATTATCTATTATTTAAAGTATAATAAATATAATATAGAAATATAATTAATGTAAATATTTATATTTTAAAAATAATGCTAAAGTGTTTACTTTTTTAAGAAAAAGAAAAAAAAACTAACCTAGAGTTCTATTAATTTGTTTTAATAATGAAATGCACTTTAAGAATTATGAAAACATTTAAAATGAATTGTTTTTATAAACTGAAAGAATGTACCATGCACTTTAAATAATCAAAATAAAATATTATTAAAAAGAAATAATCATTTTATAATTATTATAAAAAATAATAAATCTTACATTCCTGTAAATTCAAAAATTTTTTCACTAAATTATTATTTAAAAAATAGGTTAAATTGAAAAATAAAACTGTACAATTATAAAACAGCACATGCATTTAATCAATATGTATGTGTATAGTGAAGTCAAAAAACCGATAATTCTGAACAAAAATATTTAGTAGCTTTACAGCTGAACTAATATTATTGCCAAATCCACGTTCGAAAAATAAACTGTTGTCTAGAAATTAAAAACAAACGATAACAGTGAATCTTGTGTTACATACATCCACATGCACCTCTGTATTGAAACTTCCTGTCGGCGTCTGGTTCCGGTCTAAGTCATATCATACAGACGCCATGCGAGGTCACTGGCTCTCCCACCCACGCGACCTTGCGGACGATGACTGCATCTAAATATTGTTTTACAGAAAAAATTCAGATTATTTCCACATATATTCAGCACAGTTTTGCACGAAATCATTGTGTCAGGAGGATGTCCTAATATAATCATAGTACGAATTAAAATAATCAATCCATCGTTACGTCTCATTCCGGTTTTTGTATTTCTTCATACACTTCCTGCGATGCGTTTACTTTTTTAGGAAATAAAAATATACACTTATATATATATATATATATATATATATATATATACATACACATACATATTTAAACTTTATAACTGCTAATTAAAAATAATATAATTAATTGATTTAAAAAAAATTGAAACATTCTCTAAAGACTATTAAAAATTATATTAATTTACACATTTCCCAAACAAGTTAACATTCTTAATAAATTAAAGAGATCTTTTATCAAAATGTCCTATTACTTTTCAAAGTACGAATACAAAAAATCAATACTTGCACTGTTTTACAATAAAATAACAATTATTGGTCATTTTGATAGAAGAAACTTTTAATATATTTATATGTGAATGTTATTGCAGTTATTTTCATGTGATTATATCCAGAGTATGACCTTTAGCAAAGATTGCCATATCATTTGAGATAGCTGTAAGATCTAGTTCTGCTTCTTTTCTTTTGAATTTCTAATATAGTAGTTAAATAACACTAATCCTTAGTAACGATCCTTACAGGATTCCAACAATTATCATTCTTCTCTAGGAATTTTTTCCATTTATTTCTAAAAGAAGTATTCGTCTGACATACCCATCTATTATTCTTGACTGGTAGCCGAGAATACCATAATGGTTTAATTTATATATTATGTCGTCGTGCTATGAGATATCGAGCACTTTCTCCATATCTAGTAATATCATTTCCGTATTCAATCTGTTACCTGTCATTTCAATCGTATATTCTATTATATGAACTAATTTATACACATTTCTGAAACCAAACGATTTTTCTCAATAATATTGGCCACTTCTTCATACTTTTTAAATCTCTTCAGTATATCTATTTTTTAATATGTATTCAGGTCACAAGTTATTTTTAGAAGTATTTAATATTTTAAGCCTAATATGTTCTATATTCTGAATACTGAGTTGTATATATATACTTCTAATAATATATATATATATATATATATATATATATATATATATATATATATATATATAAATTTAATTAATATTATATTAATTTTCAATTAAATATATATTTTTTTAATTTAACGACTTCATTTAATATATCAATAAATTGATTGTTACCCATGTGTGCCATGACTTAAGTGCGTCAGTGTATATATATATATATATATATATATATATATATATATATATATATATATATATATATATATATATATATATGTATAATTTTTTTGCAGAATAAATAATTTGTACTAAAAAATCAATATAATATTTTAATAAATCCTAAATTGAAAATCGTCAGTTAATTCTTTGTTTAATTTTAAAATTCGAGTATAATTACTATTTAAATTATAATTCGCAATTAAAAATTATAATAAATAAACAACATCATTAACACTTTTATATAGATTTAAAAATATCATTTTTTTTATTTAAAACCTAATAATGTTAAAAGCAATGATATTTAACGTGGAAAATTTCGTCTGATTCATAACAACCGAGAAATATTTCTTGTATTATTGAAGACATACATATGTACCTTCATAATTTATCACGAACATTAGTGAATCGATTATAAAATTACTAGAAATATGAAGATAAAAAAAATATGTTGACTATATACAATTCAAGTTAGTGTAATTATTTTTTCCATTTTGTGTTTATGAGGCCATTGACATATACAAAATGAATATAATTTATAATAATTGTGATACGTATAATTTTGTTCTACAATAATAACAAAGAAAATACCCATTTGTAAAAAGAATCACCTTTGATCTTTCTTGTCAATGTTTACTTATATGTACTTAACATATTTTTGTTAAAAATTAAAAATATATTTCTTTATTATCCATCTTATTAATACTATTAAGAGAATAATCATTCTGTTTAAATAACGTCATTTAATTGCAATGCACAAGGCAATATGGTCTTTTGTTTATGCAGTAGCCACGTGAATCAACGTCTTAACACCATACAATTGCGCCATGTGCCTTTGTTTATTATATTCTGCAACGTCTCGACAAACTCACGCCTAACATTTAAACAGACAGAATGGAATTTCTTCGTTGGTATATTTTTGTTAGAAAAATTGTGAAATATTTGATTTTAAATATATAGCACGAATTAAATTTTATTATAAAAATAGGTTCAAATCGTTTCGTCATTTGTATTACTATTCAACGACAGAAATGTTTTTCCATTCTCTTCTGTCTAGTCACAATTCTATAGGATGTTTATTAAAAATGATACATTATTTGGATTATCGTAAATTCTTGTGAAATTGATTTTTAATATACACTGACGCACATAAGTAATAGCGCACATGGGTAACATAAGTAATTTATTGATATAATTCAATAAAGTCGTTAAATTAAAAAAATATTTAATTGAAAATAAATATAATATTCATTTTATTTAATTTCAATTAAATATATATATATTTTAATTTAACTACTTCATTGAATTATATCAATAAATTAACTACTTTACCCATTATATCAATAACTTATGTGCGTCAGGGTTTTACCCATGTGTGTGTGTGTTATGTGCGTCAGGATGTATGTGTATATATATATATATATATATATATATATATATATATATATATATATATATATATATATATATATATATATTAGTTTTGTTACAAAATAACTACATAGAAGTTATACATGCTACACATACGTATCTTATCAAAAAGATTACATAGAGTATGGTTGAAGGAAAAATAAACATCGTATACAAGGTTCAATTTATTTGATGGTTAGTACGTAAAAACCAGTAACGAGAACTAAAAGTGTTTTTTTCAAGAGATAACAGATATTGAATATTAAAAATCGAATACAAAATAAACACCTTTTACTTTTAATTAAAAAACAATGCATTCAACTAAGAAAAATCAATTTTTTAATGACTAGCTAAATATAAAGTAGCCCAAATGATCCTGAAGGGTTTATACGTACATTTACTTGCTTACTGTAGTGGAGTGAATTAACTAAAAAATGTTAAATTAATTTTTAGTATTCTGCTTTCACTCATTCATTCCTATGTTTAAGTTTTTATTTAATCTTTAACCTTTAATTAATAATTTCTGTCGTTCTCCTCCAAATTACATTGTATATAGGGTCATCCAAATGTGACGCCTAGATTTGTGTTCTGTTAAAAAGAAACATGTATATATGTGTATAGATTCTTTTGTTTCTTTTTAATAAATCACAAATATAGACATCACATTTCAATAAAGCTATATTATATATGTAATATATATATATATATATATATATATATATATATATATATATATATAAATTTCAAAAATGATCAAAGGATTAAACAAAGAATGTCAAAAAATGGTCTTATAATAAACCACAAGACAAAAAAATAATGTACAATAAATTTACAATTCCAAGTAAAATAAAATTAAAATGAATACAAATAAAAGAAATTACAAACTATGTGTTTTTAAGAATTGATCTTAATTAAAATGAATATTTATAAATAAAATGAACAAGATAATAAAATTGAATAGAGATTCAAAAACTCACCTGAACCCTATTTTACACTTTGAGAATTTATAAATATCTATAAATTCGAATAAATATAAATATTCATTATTTTATCAAGCTCATTTAGTATAAAATCCACATTTTAAAAAATATATAACTAAAACTATTTCATAAAATAATTTATATTAATTGATAAATTTATTTTAGGCATAATTTTAAACTGTAAACGTGTTATTAAAGTTTATTTTTATATGCATATTTATAAAATATATTGTGTTTAATATTATCATTTTTTAATAAAATCGTGCTTTTTATATTAAATATTTATCAATAATTGTTAATAATAAACCATCGTTTTTCAAAATATTTAAAAAAAAAACATAATTAAATATATGATATATATATATATATATATATATATATATATATATATATATATATATATATATAATATTCACTATGTCTGTGTGTGTTTATGTATGTATGTATACATTTATTAAAATTCAAATCCATGCAATGCATTTAATAATTACAAGCATAGTCATACATACTGCATTTATCAACAAATATCATTTTACACAAATGAATTTTCACCCCAACACCTTTAAATTATTGTAGTGTTGGGGTGAAAATTAATTTGTGTAAAGTGAATCAGCTACAGTTCCAAAACAACCAACAAATATCATTTCAAAACGAAGATGTTTCAAAACAAAGACTTTGATTATGTAGGATATAAATAAAAAAATGTTTCTAATTAAATTATTAAAAACAACTATAAATTTTGCTAATTATATTTCAGTCACGTATATAATTTTGCATGTATATTTATTGATAGAATAGAATAGAACTATTTATTTTTTCAATTTCATATATATTTTTCTTTATTTTATTTACATACACCTATACATAAAATCAATTCTTTATTACCATTCAAGACTTGAAAGCAAAAACCATAAATCATGCAATCAATCTTACTTGAGTTTTAATATAAAATATTGATACTTACGAAAGAATTGTCTATATCAGTAAAACGAATGTGATTTTTTGTTGAAGCGGATGCGGTCGATGATCAACTAGTTGATGGGATTACCTGAAGTACGTGATCATATATATATATATATATATATATATATATATATATATATATATATATATATATATATATATAGCGAAAATCATAATTAACCAATAATTTCCCTTCAATTTCTTTATTAATATAAGTGAGAAATTTTAGACAAAAGAAATATTATTGAATCATAATTTCGACTCATCTAATGAAAATGTTTTTTGTCCATTAAAACATTTCTTTAGCTGTACTTTATTAATTTAATACCATTAATCTCATCAGGTTGGAATTTATTCTTTATGTTAACGAGGATGTATTTCAAGCCACAAATATGCTTAAGAAAACGTTTCTAGCTGAATCATTCTAGTCATATTCTATCATTATAATATACTATCTTAAGATTATTATTATGTAATATTCATATACACATACATGCACACATGTCTACATTTATATACTATTACAAATTGTTTTAGTTTGAAATACTTGTAAAATTAAAATCATGAATTTTGGATAGTACTCATTGTTAATGTTTCAATTAATTACAATTTAATCATTGAAATTAAATAAGTATAAATAAAGTTACCGTTGTTATGAAAAAAGTACCAAAAAATATTATTTTAAAATAAGCTAAAATATAGTTATAATGAAATCCATTTCAAAATGCATTCAATTGTGAATTACAAATTAGATAGCTTATTTCTGTGAACGCGACTAATAAACGTCTTTCATAACAACTGTGGTATAAATTCAAGTGTAATGAGAATATTATTCTGATAATCAATCCGCAATGTTTTTTTTTGTCTGTTTTTACTTTGGTAACAGTATTTATGCTGTAAAATACCGCAAGATATTCCATTTTTTATAACGTTATTTCCATAAATTCAGTCAATAAAGCATCTTTATTATTGATAAAAATTATAGAAATTCTTTTTTTATTCATTAATCCTTCTAAATAATATTTCATTATGATCTGAGGTATTCATTAACTAATGAGTGCTTTATTCAGTGAATGAATATATAAAATTATAATTTAGACTTTTATAAAAATTAATTTATACTTTTATCTTTTTAATAGATCGTATGTTTTAAAATTTATCATTTTCTCGACAATTATGCTATTAGTAAATTATATTCCAGTTCAATATTAAAAAAATTAAACTGATATTATAAATATTATGATTGAACAAAATATAATTATATCGAATTAAATTATTAAAACTTTGTAATTTTAATAATTAACATATATGTATATATATATATATATATATATATATATACATGTTTTATTTTAATCACTAGTTATAAATACAATTACATGCCTACAGCACCGTTCAAACACATTTTATAATTTTTATTATTATTTACTTTAATATTAACAAATGTCTACTATAGCTTATATTACTATTTTATTGTTGTTGTTTTCCTTCCAAATGCCTTTTTCAATTAACTATTTAATATTTGTGCTGATTATTATAGATTATACTTTTTACTTTAAGTAGTAATTAATATATATTTAAATGTTGAAATAAAATAATTTTAAATGCACTTGTTTGGAAAAAGAATATACATTTCAAGGTTTTTCCAAAAATAAAAGATAAAAAGGTCATCGAAATGTGTGACTGTCATAATGAATTTTAACTTAATGAATGTTTCAAGATAAACGCTTTAATTTATTTCGTGTAAACATACAATTGTGTACATTTATCTTTTACACAGTTTATTTAGAAATAAGAGTTATTTCGACGTTCGCATTTGATGGATACATTTTACTTATGTATTGCATATTGAAAAACACTAAAATATAATAAAATAAAATGAATATAGATGCACAATTTGTACATATATTCCATGTCGGATAATTAGAAATTGTATTGATATTGATAAATACAAACGAATTGAAACAGCTTATACATATGCTGCCATTATGTTGCCGAAGAAACCAGATCGGCAAGTTCATTTCCCTTATCTGGAAACTTGCCAAGTGCATTACACGGACTCTCACTGTTGTTCATGCAGTCCCATTGCCATCAGTGAACGTAAACAAAGATTATAACAAGCACAATGAAAATTCTCGTAGAGCGCGAACCGTATTTTTCTTTTAATAATTGAAAGAACGATGCAATTTCACATTACACAAATAAACTTAGAAAGTAAACAGCCTTGGCGAATGAATTCAGAAAAGATACTATATAAAACATTGATGTAGTCTTGAGTGAAATTTTATTTTTAAATTGATTTTAAAAAAGAATATCAAATAAAATATAAAAGATTAAATATATAATAATTACAATGTAAGTTAATAGTTATGAGGCATTATTTGTAGCGGATTATATATATATATATATATATATATATATATATATATATATATATATATATATAAAAAATAATATTATTTTTATTCCATTTAATAATGTTAAATGCTTGATTTCTTTTTCAATTATGCAGATTTATAAGTTAGAAAAAGTTATGAATAACTTCTGATCAATTTATTATGCGTGCAACTATCCTTACATTAATATTAAATTTTATTATATATCTATAGCTAAAATATACGCATATATATATATATATATATATATATATATATATATATATATATATATATACATACATGCATATATATATACATACATAAGTATAAATTTAATCCTATGCTTAAATGTTTTGTTTAAAAACATAAATAAGTAATAAAATTATGTACGAGAAAACATATTCAATAGTATCATGTAATTATACCAATAAGAATATTAAGAAAAGTAAAAGAAAATAATTTGATATGCAACATTTATTAAGGATTTCAAAATAGTGAAAATTATTATATCTGATATTTTTATTCCTCAATATAATGTTTTTTGATAAGTACATATTTCTTAAAGGTTATCATAAAAATATACAACAAAATTGTAAAATTTATATAGTATACTTTTTAAATTTTGTAATTTATTCATTTTTATGGTTAAAAAGTTATTTAATTTCAATTATTCTAAGATAAAGCTATATGCAATTAACCATAATTTTAAAAAAAATTATTAAGTTATGAACAGCCAATTATATTATCGTATTCGTTTAAGCCTAAATATAACAAAAAAATATTAAAACTCCAAAAATCTTTGACATCATTGTCAATTTGAAGCACGTTAACGGAAAAAATAAATATTCTACTTAATTTTATCGTTTAGAACACCACATATATTATTTTTTATCTACTCCAATAGATTTTAGATCATTGTATGTTATATAAATTTTATTGTATTATAATAATACGTTTTAACAGTATGTCATTTAGTTGCTGATTAAATTTCGAGTAAAAAATATTAATTTTCATTATTGAACAATGCATAAATATAACACATAAATACAATATATATATATATATATAAGTATGTATGTATGTATGTGTATATGTATTGTATTTTAACAATTCTTTTTATTTTATTTTAGTAAATTTAAAACAAAAGTTTTATTATACTCGTATATCGTATAAAACTTATGTTTTCAATTCCATTATATTCGAAGTTTTTTCGTTCACTTGAGACCGCAAAGTAAATAGCTATAAAAGTGTATTTGTTCACATTGAATTAAATATAGAACTTGTTCAAATTTATCTAAATAAATACAATTACTAAAAAATCTTATGAAAAAAATGAATTTACAAAAACAAATATTAACGTAAATATACATGCATTCATACATTCTGTACATATATATATATATATATATATATATATATATATATATATATATATATATATATATATATATATATATATATATATATATATATATATATATATATATATATATCTTGAGTTCCTACATCCAGATGACAAAAAATGCATCTAGATGCATTTAATATGAATAAAAAATGTATGTTACAATGTATGTTAGTTAATTTTACTTTATATTATTTTTAATTTTCATTTACTGTACGTAGACTTTTTCTATTGAATTTTATTAAATTTTTCTGTTTTCTCTAGTTTACTTTGTTTTTTATAAATTTAAAATGTTTTGAATTGCCATGTATAGAGAATTAGGAGTTCATAGAATTAATAAAAAATATGTTTGTTTTCAAATTTAAATTAATAAGTTTCTTTAATTGAGAAATATTTCCGTACTGATAAGTGTACACAGACTTTTTCTGCCTAGTGTATATATATAATATTAACAAATTAAATGATATATATTTTACATAAATAATTAAGGCATAAGTAAACAGATATAAAATATGAAATATATTTCCTTTATTACATATTATCATTCGTAAAAAAATCAACTTTTTCGTAATAAAAATTAGTCATTTATTAATTACTATTAACCAATATTACGTTTCTGTGGTTGCAATAATTTCATTCGTGTCTTGATTAGATACAAATAATAATATAATCACTTTTCGTAACAATCATCCAGTCATTATTTTAGTCATCAAATTAAACTGTACTTATTTGAAATATTGAAATATTGATAAATCAACAATTATTATTACTTTATCAAATTTGATTTGTACATACATATATATATATATATATATATATATATATATATATATATATATATATATATATATATATATATATATATATATATATATATATATATATATATATATATATATATATATATATATATGTATATACTTGTACTTATATGTACGTCAGTACTAATTTGTGTTATATATATTTTAGATACAAATGGTTCCATTAAGAAAATGAAATTAAAATAATAGTACATTGAATTTTAAATTAAAAAAATATATAAAAATTGACATAAATCGTTTCAATAAGCCATATGGCATAATAACATATAAATATATCTTTCTTGTAGTATCTCGTGCTTTTTTTGCATAGCGGGTGGGTCTGTCTGTATATAGACATGATGTTATGACAACTGCAAATGATGAGGATCCATACACATAATATACCAGAAAAATGTTTATCGCAACAAAAAAATATATATGTATAATCTTTTACTGTCCTTAAGAGGAAATAAAGCATTGTGAAGGTTTCCAAGACAAACTATTAGAAAGGAATCATTGTTTATTATATATATATATATATATATATATATATATATATATATATATATATATAAACTGTAAACATATTTAAAATGCTTCTAAATAACATATATCTTAATAAACAGCAATATGTAGAAATTAATAAGCTTAAAATACATATGTACACACATACACACACACACACACACATATATATATATATATATATATATATATATATATATATATATATATATATATATATATATATATATATATACTTAAAGAACCGAGTGGATCAGAAAAAAACAAGGCTATGGATGTTATAGGAAAAGTAAAAAAATTGAAATAGAAATGTGCCAGTCATGTAGTGAGAAGAGAAAACCATCGGTGGACAACACAAATTATTGATTGGGTAACTGAATATTTAAAAAGGTCTAAGAAAAGACCAATTGATAGATGAGACAAAAATATAAGAAAATTCGTTGAAATGGACTGGAAAAGAAAGGTATAGGATCGATCGAAATTGAAATTGAGACCTTCATCTAACAGCGAAAGATAGAGGCTGATAATAATGATGATGATGGTGTGTGTGTGGGTATATATGTATGTAAATATATATATATATATATATATATAAATATATATATATATATATATTAATGTACAAAAGACTAATAACTCAAAGTACTAAAGAAAACGTTTAAATATAATTTATTTACAATAAATATTGATTGTTTGATAAGATATTAATAAAACTAACAGAAATATATTAGTTTATGGAGATAATCAAGTATAAATATTATTATAAAAGTATAAAATATTTTTTATATTAGATTTATTAAATGTTCTTTTTTATTAAAAAAATATGTACGTAAATAAAAACATCAAAAATTAGATTTTCAAAACAGAAACAATTATCTAAAACAAGTACATTTCAATAAAATAGTTCTAAATATAGTTTAAACGTACGTAAAAAAATTCTGATAGTTTTTCTCACGTTTCCAATTTAATATTCACTGCAGGTATTTAATTTTAAGTAAATTTATTCCACATAATTTACATCGCAACAGGGATTACAATTCATATATATATATATATATATATATATATATATATATATACAAGTAATATTGAGAAAGTACACTTAGTTTTCCAAAATTAATTTTGAAAACTATATACATATGTATAAAACTCATACACAAAATCTGACGATTTTCTTTTAATGTTATTATAAAATAAAATTAAATAACACCATAAATAAACAACGACAATTAATTAATTAATATAAAAACTATATACGAAATTAAAATCACAAAATAAGAAAGTAAAAAATTCAATAAAAATAACAAAGAAAAGTAAAATATCTTATTTTTATATTCAAATATGATTACAAATTTACTTTATTTCGTATACATTTTGATTGTTTTTAAACTAACATATTTTGCATAAAATAACCTAGTTTTAAACTAGCAAAATATTGTACAGATAATATTGTTGCATCAACATTACAAGTATTCAATTTTAAACAAATAGTAAAATATTATTAATTAATAATTTATAATGTCGTTCATTTTTGTTTATTCTTCTTTTCTTCGTAACCATTAAACCCATTCTTTTTCAGAATAACTTCAAATTATTTTTTATTTACTTTATTATTATACAAATTTTAGTCCGTTCAGTCCTCGAAACGATTCGATGACGCCAATACTTACATTAAACCAGTTATTTATTCATTTTAACTTGAAGTGAATACTACATATTTCCATCGTTTATTAAAAAAATAATGATTCAGCGTATTTTCGAGAAATAAACTTGATTGGTACATACCTCAGGGAACTAAGAGCTCAGTAACTATTTGAAAATTAATTCTACTAGTCATGAATATGAACGTCATTTACATGATGAAACGCATTTGAAACCACAAATTCATTAGCCCTAAATTGGATACATACGTGTAATATCCTATTCATCTGATAAAAATGAAGTTCGATGATGATTTCAATTTATTAGTAATAAATTACAGGCATGTCTCGTTTAGCATTCCTCGTATAACGTTTTTTTCTAATATATATATATATATATATATATATATATATATATATATATATATATATATAAATGACATAATGAATTTAATATAAAATTAATAAATAACATAAAATAAGATTTTTAAAAATGTTTAGATAATTTTTCTAAATACGAGTATCTCTTATAAATTCTACACATCTAAAAATAATGTAGTAAAGACAATTGTTGTGGATACTTCATCCGATAAAAAAATAAAATAAATAATAAATAAAAAATAAACTTAATTTTTTTCTCAAAAAAAAAAAAAATAATAATATAAAATTGCATGTAGAAGGAAGCACAATTTGGCAAATTTTTCATATTATATTGATTATTAGTAAACAAATATACGATGATTGTTTGATAAGTCCGTGTAAAAATAAAAACTGCTTCATTTTTTTGAATAAATCGTTTTTATTTTTCAACATAGTCTCCTTTTAGGCTTATACACTTCATCCAACGCTGCTCTAGTTTGTTGATCCCTTCCGAATAATAGGATTTGTCCAAGTCTGTAAAATAGTCATTCGATCCTGCAATCACCTCCTCGTTCGAATAAAATCTTTTTCCCGCGAGCCATTTTTTCATATTAGGGAACAAATAATAGTCCGATGGAGCCAAGTCTGGAGAATAGGGGGGATGTGAAACGATTTGGAACCCTATTTCCATTAGTTTTGCGGCCACAACTGCTGAGGTGTGAGCAATCGGTGTGAGCAATTGCGGCACCCACCTGGCGGATAGCTTTTTCATGTCCAAACGTTGGTGCAAAATATTATGTACCCGTTCACACGAGATGCCTACAGCACTAGTAATCTCACGCACTTTCACTCTTCTGTCATCCATCACCATATCATGGATTTTATCAATGATTTCTGGAGTGGTGACCTCAACAGGGCGTCCAGAAGGTTCAGCGTCTCTTGTGCTCATATGGTCACTCCGAAAATTTTGAAACCACTTATAAACCGCACTAATCGAAGGTGCAGAATCACCATAATGTTTATCAAGCTTCTGTTTAGTCTCCTGAGGCGTTTTGCCTTTAATGAAGTAGTGTTTGATCAACACGCGAAATTCTTTTTTGACCATTATTTGACAATCACTCGATTTCCTTGATTCCAACGATTGTCAAACACAAAGGAATAGACCGATATGGTTGAAACTTGATGTGTGTTCTTCCAAGAGGTGCTACTAATTAAAAATAACCTCGATATGCACCAGTGGTGCCATCTTTCGGAATTTACACGGACTTATCAAACGACCTCGTATAATCTTGTACAAAAATAATCATACAATCTATTTAATGAGCTCATTGGCTCTCTTTCAATTAAATCTCTTAATTCTAATAAAGTATTCTGCTACACAAAATATGATATTCTAATAATTTAAAATTTCAATGTAATGTAAATATTAATGCAATAACATTACACTAATATGAGTGCTAATAAAACAAAATACATGTCAACAAGGTAAATCTGATTGAAAATTAAATTTTATCTAATTAAAAAATTACGTTAATTTCATTTCAAATTATTTAGTGGCCGTTTCTCAATTTAAATAATATTAAATATAATTAAAGTTAAAAAATGTTTCACAATTTAAAAAAAAAACATTTTAGGAGTTTTTATTTTGATAACGTTATTAATTTACTTAAACACAATTTTTTTCATTTATTTCAAAATTACAATATTGTATAAAAGTATTCAATAGTCACTATTATTCACTCTGTTCATATAATTTCACCTAATGTAAGGCTGTGAACTTTAGATTTTATAATGTAACATGATGATGACAAGAGCATCGAAATGTGCATTAGCAAATAAAGTGTATATATAAATATATATATATATATATATATATATATATATATATATATATATATATATATATATACAAATCAAAGATGAAACAATGAACTGTTATAATTTTTATTTTGTGTTTTAATAATCTATGATTGCGAATAATAATATTTCCATATGTTAAGCATTCTTTATAATTACTTTAAACTAATGTTTGGTTATAAACTCTTAATGTTATCTCTTGTATTTTTTTGAATAGAATTAACTATAGTCTCATTCTAAAATTACTTGAAGTCATGAATTCCTTATAATAATTGTTATCTTTTGGGAAAGTGGAAAATCAAAACATTTTTAAATAATTAGATTGCCTCGAAATTTTTAATAATTTATTTTTTTTAAAAAAAAATTACAGCTGTACGATTTCATGAATTTTATTTATCAATTCTATAATAATAACGTTTTACAAATCATAAATATTTTATGAATTTTTAAATATCTCCATTTAACAATATTCGAAGAATTAAACTAATTCATTGTTTATAGATATTTGAAATTAAAGTTTAATATTTGGTGTACGAATTTAATACTATAATCATTGTTTATATACAAATGCTATTTATACTTTGTATTTCATTGAATTCCTTATGTATTAAGATATTGGAATTACTTTTTGCATTGAATTTAATTATTCATTAATATATTTTGTATTATATATATATATATATATATATATATATATATATATATATATATATATATATATATATATATATATATATATATATATATATATATATAAAATGATTATTCTCATGTTATTATTTACAACAACTAGATTTGACATTTGTGCCATCTTTATTGAGATAAAAAAAATAATTAAAGTCTACTTCAAAGTCTTAATCTATATAAATATTAATATTTAACACTCTATTTAATTTATTATATTCGCAGTTATATATGTATACAAATAAATTAATTTAAAATCGGATTAATCAATAAATGAAATAAAAATATTAGAAAATCTATTATAAATATTTAAAAAATAGTTATTGAAATAATTTCAAAAGACATTTTTTATCCAATGGTGGACCGTCAAAAATTAATAGAAAATGATATAAATTATAAGAAGTAGATAGATAAATTTGTGAAATATTATATATAGATATAAAATATTTTTTTTTAATTGGCGTGTTTATATTTTGTGTTCAATATATGTGACGAATATGGGTGTGTAAGCATCTATAGTGTGTGTTAAAGTTGGTGTAAAAATATATGTAAGCACATGTGCGTGTGTATGTGTCCCCACGTAACGCTTTATTCTATCAATAAGCCGACGATGTCTAGCAAGACCACTCCCTCATTCGCACAATGTAATGTCTACATTTGAATGAATGAAACAGCCCAATGTTTACACTTATATATTCAATAGATCACCTATAAACACACGATAACATATTCATACAAAGCACGAAGTAAAACTGTGTTTAGATGTTTTTGATAAAAAAAGATGAGAAGAAAATGATATATCATGCTTGAGGGTGTGTAAAAGTTACGTGATGTAGACTGTTGAAATAATAGTTTTTTCTACAATAATCATTTTAAGTTTATATATATATATATATATATATATACTCTTTTCAAAAAGTACCGGGAATTGTTAAATGAAACTATTTTATTCTCTTAAAAATATTTCTCATCGGATGCAATACACATATGGTAATGTTTAATCCAGTTCTGGAAACAGTCTTCATATACCGATTTAGGAATGGATTTATACTCCTTTACCAAATTTTCTTTTATAACCCTTAGTGGTAATTTTAGTCTCTTTATTTTCCCCGTAGTAGTAATTTTAGTCTCAGAAAGAGAAAAAAGTCACACGATACCATATCTAGCGAATACGGTACTTGACATGTGTTGAGTGTTTGGCCAAAAAGTCGCGTACAAGGTCGATGTGTGCGACAGTGCATTATTATGATGCAATCCATGTGTTTTCTTTCCACAAATCTGGTCTTCTTTGACGGATCGACTCACGCAAATGTTTCATAACCCCTAAATAATACTCTTTGTTGACTGTTTGGCCCGGCGAAAGGAATTTATAGTGGACAACACCTCGATAATTGATGAAACATTCAACATTAATTTGATTTTTAACGACTTTCAGCTCATTTTCAAAGCACCACTCAGTAAATTGTTAACTGGTTTCCACGTTATATTCATAAACCCACGTCTCGTCACCAGTAATGATGCGTTTCATGAATGTACTGTCATTCGATGCTTGAGGAATCATCTTTTAGGCCACCAATTTTCAATAATTTCTTTACATGAAATTCAGATGCCTTGGAACAAACAGTCCAACAACTCGTTTCATGCTTAAATTACCAACTAAAATGGTATGAACGAAGCCGAGAGATATTTTAAGATGTTCAGCGATCTGTCTTTCATTCACACGATGATTTTCAAACATTAATCCTTTCACTTTTTCAATGTTTTCTTCAGTGGTTGATGTTGATAGACGTCCAGAACGCTACAAGTCTTCAACGAATTTCACGACTCTTTTTAAATGAATTATATGACTAATATGCCCATGTTTTTGACATACAAGTATCACTATAGGGTTTTTAAACATTTTTAGCGCTTTGGCACAAGAAATTTCATTCCAAACATAAAATTTAAAACTAACTCTTTATTCAACAATTTTATCCATTGTAAAAATCAGTTTTGGTACCTGCGATCGACTGATATAAACAGATAACATAAGCAAATTAAATAATAAATCGCGCTCAAACTTGACATAAAATTCAATTGCAGTATTGCCAACTTCCCCACAAAATAATTAAGATTCTTTTAATGGACGTCTTTTAAATAAATTGTAATTCCCGGTACTTTTTAAACACCTATATATATATATATATATATATAGAGAGAGAGAGAGAGAGAGAGAGAGGGAGAGGGAGAGGGTCATTCAAATGTGATGCATAGACTTGTGTTTTATTAAAAAGAAACATGTGTATAAAGTGGTGTATAGGGAAACATTTTCTTTTGTTTCTTTTTAATAAAACACAAATCTAGGCGTCACATTTGGATGATCATATTTATATGTACGTACTATGTATGTATGTTTCGTTTCTTTGTGCATACATTTACAAATGTTTTATTATGCCTTCATTAATTTCAGTTATTATAAGTCAAATGAAATAAAGATATAAATACATACAATATTTTTGCATAATTTTAGCATTGATATTTTAATTGTAACTGGAAGGCATTTTTGTATAATTTTCTGTTGATGAAAAAAACAACATATATTATTTCGAACGATATTTATTATTTAATTTGAATTATTCATAAAGTTCGCTAAATAAATTGAATATACTTATAAAAATAACTAATTTCAAAGCATAAATTTTAATTTAAATTACAATTAGTTTTTTTTTAAAAAATATAAAACATTTTATTCGTATATTTTTCTAATATTGTAAAAAATGCATATGTATAGAACCACATTTGAGTTATTTAAGTCAATAGGTTAGAACTGCTTTTATTTTTTATTCGTGTAATTTATATTTTCATAAATAACGTACTAATTAAAGTATTATATCCTATAATAGATGAAATGCATCATGCATATTACTCATAGTTCGATTCAAAATGATGCTTTAAGAAAAAGTTAGTTTATATGAAATGACAAAGTTGCAACTAACTCCTACACAATCAACGTTTTTTTTTTTATATATGTTAAAGATGGGGAGCTGTGTGAATCCGAATTGAACAACTGCTCGCAGTTCAGCGACTGCTAGTATTTTCCCTCTAGATACTTAAGCGTTTCATTCGTTCGGCAGATGCCGGCCGAGTCACTATTGAGATTTAACAGCGAACAAATCCAAATAGTCGCTCTCTATTCCACCAATGTGCATTGCTATACACGTCTTTCACATAATCAACAATCACGTGTTTTTCAATAGTTATAAAACACCAAATAGTGTTAACATTTTCAATGACGAAAATAACCTATTGTTGACAAATTAACACGTCGCATTTGAAAGATGCACTTGTCTAAAGAGATGTTATGTAAGAAAAATCACGTCGGTTTGTTACTGTTAATAAAAAAATGTTACCTCTTCGTTAAATAGCAGTTGCTATAGTAACAGCGAACAAACAATAACAATGCGTGGATAGTATTAAATGTGCTACAGAATGAATACGAGTATCAAAAGTGAATAAGAAAACATGTGTGTAATAGAAGTGCAGTGAACTAACTCTAGTATAAAATAATTTATCTTTAATTGTGAATATCTTCATGTTTACGCATTAATAAACTGTCTAACGTCATTTTTACTCCTTTTAACAGACTATAACTTATTAAAAAGTATTTTACGTTAACATTTGTTACTGAAGTATCAATCAGTTTATTTTTTTCGCAAACGGACACATGTAATAAAGTATTTATTATTAATAAAATCAAAAACTAAATATTTATCAGATAACATAAATAAATTGGTAATGATTTTTAATTTCTTATTTCATTATTAAAAGGGAATTTTGATTACCACAAAAAGGAAGCAAAGTGGTTAAGCATCATGTTTATACTAGAATGAAATAGTTTAAAACGAATTGTCATATTTACAGTTTGATCAGTCTCGTTCGAAATAAAGAAAAGTAATAATTGACGTGCAATATAAGTTTATTTTTTTTTATTTTACTGTCTTTGTGTGTATATTTTTATATTCATCAATAATACTATTAAAAATACTCTGTAAAATAAGTGAACTAATTCAATCAAATAAACATTTATACATTTACATTTTTATACATTTTTAAAACACATTTTCTCTGCTTTATAAAAAACACCGTTTAAAAACGTAATGCCAAAAATAAATATAATCTCAATCGAAACAATAATTATCTAATGCTCTCTAAATATACTCGGAAGATAAAAAAAATATAATATTGATTTTAATTTTAATTTTTATTACTTTTAAAACAGTGACAATGTCACGTGTTCGGAAACAATGTGATATAGTGAAATGTCAGTTCGGCGAGTGTAGTAAATGGTGTGCCGCTTTTCTTGTGTTGTGGTTCGTTGCTGGTGGATTTGGTTTGCCTATAAGACACAAGAGGCCTTTTGTTGATGATAAAGTGGTATGTTATCAAAACTTCATTTGTATGATCTTTTAGACTAACAGTACATAATTTCTATAAAAGCAATAAATTTATATATATATATATATATATATATATATATATATATATATATATATATATATATATATATATATAAATATGCATGAAAGCATTTATGAATTACTGGATTGACAAAAATGAATATTGAAACTTGAAACTGAATGTCTCAAATTTTACTTCTTTATTTATGCACTTTTATTAGGTGTCGTAAATATATAAGTACAACATACGGTCAACATATTTCTGTACAGTTATATTTTTAATTTACAAATCTAATGAGTCTTTTGGCTTCAACTTATAAAACATTGGCCATGAAAAAATAACTGATCTAAATATATTAAGCTTTTCTTTATGTTGAATCAAAGTATACGTTAATATGAAATAATAACTACAAAATATATTTATTTTTTAAATATATTCATAAAAAAATAAAAATTATATTTTCAACTGTATAAAAATGATTTTTATAGATGTATAAAGATATTTTTTAAAAAAATGAAATTTTTAATAATTTATCAATTATCTGTTGTATAGGAGCGAGTTCCCATATATATTTCATTTTGTAAAAATAACTATTTCAAAAATCATAATTAGGCAATAATTAAACAAAAATGTAAATTACATATAATTTAACTGAACTTTACCAAAAAGTCATTTTGTAATATCCAAATTTTTTATTTTTAATAATTATGATACAATTAATTAGCAATATTTAATAAGTTTAATAAAATAATTTAAATAAAGGGCATGAATTGAAATAATCGTTAATAAAATAAATTTAAATATTTCTACACAATCTTTAGATATTTAAATATTTCTACACAATCTGTAGAAAACAATCATCACTCTGTTGACATTTTTATGGATTTAAGGTCCATATTTTGTTGAACAGCACATGCCAGTCATTATAACAAGTGGTATTTCTTTTTTTTATTTTATTTTAGATGTAGTAATAAATCTCAAGTTTGTAAATACATGCACAAAGAAGTTTTTTCTGTACATATATGTATTTATATTTACATATATATATATATATATATATATATATATATATATATATATATATTTCACGTAAATTACGTTTTATATACATATATAGAGTCAATAAACTATATGTCCAGTCAGTTGAATTGTATTATATTATGTGTTGTAATTGTGTTTCTTGTAATTTTAAAATAGTTCTTTCTTGTTGAAATATATTTCTGAGACTATCTTATTCTATTTTTTATCCTAAAATAATGGATAAATTCAAAAGATTTTCACTATTTGTTTCTAAACTATAGAGAATTCACTTTCATAGAAATAAATTATCACCCCAACAATACAAAATATTCAGTAATTATTTATTATTTGCTTTATTTGTTTATAATCTGTTGCTCATTTCGATGACAAAGCGCTGTATTATAAAATCTTTTTATAAAATAGCGCTCTGACGATGATAGCATTGCCACTAAAATATGCATCAGTTAATAAATAAAGTAAACAATAAATAATTATTGAACACTTTTACAATATCTTATGATGTTGGAGTCATAATTCATTTGTGTTAAAAGAGCTTTAAATTACTTTAACTGTCTAGTTGAAACATCGCCATTAGAAATTCATTAGCAAAAAACTGAAGAACAAGTAATTATTGAACACTTTTAGTTTTTTTTTTAATGTTAGAAAGTAATTTCTTTTTATTAAGAGTTCTATTTAACTATGGTTATATTGTATTTAAGGTCTTTAAAAGATAAGTAAAACGTTTTTTTTTTTAATTTGTTCGTGGATAAAAAAAATTTGTAAAAATATACTAAAAAATTACATTATAATAGATATTTACTCTACTGCAAATAAGTTTGTACGTTTATTTTTGCTTAATTGCATTATACTTAAATAAACATGCCATTTACTAAGTCAACAAAAACAATAATATAAAAAGAACATTTCTAACATATTTTTATATGTGTAAAATTTTAATCCACGAATGGAATTTAAATTTTGTTCCTCTTTGGTCTATTTTTCATATATCTGTAATTGATTTCAGATGTTTATTTATATTTATCTTGTATGCCCTTGAAACATATTTCATATATGATTTTAAAAGATATATCAAGGAGAACCAAAAAGTTTTACAAGATTAAAATATTTTCAGTTTAAGAAATTATAAAATTTATCATTGTGTGAATCATACGAGATATATTATATGCATTGCGTTTAAATAAGTGACATACTATATGATATTATCAAGCTAATCATTGGTTTTACTTATTTATTATCTTTTAAGTTAATGAAGTAACATACTACTATATACTACACATATATATCTAAATTACCACAAGTAATTATGGAAATATCCAAATACTTATAATGGATTTTTTTATAATAGATAAATTTTCAGTACATTATCATTTCTTCGAAATATAAATACGATTAAATTTTATCTGATTTCAACGAAAAGGATACATGGAATATCTAAACAATATAACATATAATTTTTAAATCGTTTTATATTTTTACAAACAAAGGACGAAAATATAACTCCACGTTTTATAATTATCATATTTTCAAGTTATATATTTAACAATCTACATAGAAAATTGTTTAATTATTATCCATCTGCATTATGAAATTAGTTTTAACTTTGTTGTATTTTTTTATAATCTACAAAGAACTTAATTATTTTAAAAGCTTTCGTGTTTAAGCTGTACATGTTTTAATATCAACCTATTTACATGATGTATTGTATTGTTCCATGTTGTAATTCTGGCATAAAAATATTTTTCAGAATTACAAGAATTTAGTGAAAGTTAAACTTTAAAAGAATTGTTATATATATATATATATATATATATATATATATATATATATATAAGTGTGTGTGTATATGCCTGTGTATTTATGTACAACATATTGATGTTACGTAAATTAAAAATTATCAAAAATTATTCAAAAGAAATAGAAATCGATTATTATACTATTCTTGTTGACTATCAGAATATTTGAAATATGAAAATATTTCTTTATTTTGGACAGAAAAACGAATAAAACATAACGAAGGCCGTGTTGTAGATATTTTAACACATGAAAATAAACGATTTGTCGGGCGCTACTGACGCATCTACTATATATAATAATATGAAACATTGAAAAATTCAATGGCGTGTATTTTTTATTCAGATCAAATATAAATAGTTAATATAAGTGCAATGATTATTAAAAAAAATAATTAAAAATAAAATACCGTGACTATTTTTGTCACATATATTATTAATCAGTATGATATACTACTACTAATAATAATTATTATAAAATATCTACATAGTATAAAAACTTCAATAATAGAAGTTCAGTAAGAAACCAAAAATTAATTCTATGATTTCTCATTACACATTATTCTAAAAGTTAACAAATTATCTTAATAAAATAAAATAATCACTAACATTTTATTTTTTATGTTTAAGTATTTTGATATATCAATAGCACAGAGTAATCCAATTGAGACTAAAGAATAGTAAAATGATAGTAAGAGTAAATGTATGTCTAAAACCTTCAGTCTCATTTGGGCAACTCTATATAATTATATAACTTTCTTTTGTAAATCATATTTTTATTTAACGTACGTATTTTCTTGAAATAAATATCAATTTATTATCATAGACAAATATATTAAAACAAATTGTTGAGCTATATTTACTTTTATAATTTAACTGAAAATATACACATATACATGTATGTGTGTGTGTGTGTGTGTGTGTGTATGTATATATATATATATATATATATATATATATATATATATATATATATATATATATATATATATATATATATATATATATATATATATATAATAAAGTTAGCATTATTATAAATGTTATAGAAATAATATTACTAAAAAATCTTATTTAGTAAACCTTTGTTTCATAACACGATTATTTTTTTTATTTAATAATAGAAATGTAGGAAGCCATACTCCGCCAATGACAAACATTTTTCTTACGTTGCACAAAATTGAGCTGCTTCTTACTATGACGTTTTTAATGATTTTATTTGAGCTATTTGTATCATTAACTATTTTTTTACAACTATATGTATATATATATATTATTTGAAATATTTGTATCATTAACCATTTTTTACAACTATATGTATATATATATATATATATATATATATATATATATATATATATATATATATATATATATATATATATATATGTGTGTGTGTGTGTGTATACATGTATATGACAACCTTACTAAGACTGGACAGAATTTAAGTTTTATTAAAAATATGTTACCCTAGTTTAGATTGCATTTGATGTTATTTTATGTGATAAAAATCTTTGTATATACCGAAAATCTTTACAGTACATCCACATATTATATATATATATATATATATATATATATATATATATATATATATATATATATACACGAGGGTCGTTTGTTAAGTATGGTAAAAAAGTAAGAAAAACTAAATTGAAAAATTTAATTAAATTAAACAATAAATAAATTTACCATACTTATCAAACGACCTTCGTATATATGAACAAGCACAAAGGATCATTCATAGAAATAAATGTATATGTATATATAATTAAAAAGAAATATTCAAACAACAATAATTATTCTAAAGAAGGTAATTTTGTAAATAACTAAAAAATATGGAAGGTCAGCTTGTTGCTACCGAAGGCTTTATTATCGTATTTATCTAGCCAAGCATAAAGGTTTAACCTTCAATCACTTTCAATTCACATTGGATGATTTAAAGGATATACCAGATCTACTGTTATGTGGAAGGGTTTCCATTAACTATGAACTCGTATAGTTCTACAATATTTCAAATCTTTAATGTATTAATTTAAAAATTCGAAATATAGTTATACATTAACATTTAGCGAATGTTATATTAAATAAAATATCTTCATTAAAATACATTTTCTTACTTAATTTTAAAATACTTAAGAGTGGAATAAAAAAAGTTTGTATAAAAGTAAATTATATATATATATATATATATATATATATATATATATATATATATATATATAACATATATATACAACATACATATTTATACATATATGCATATAAAGTATGTGTGTGAATATATACGATCACTCACAACAAATACATGCACAAGTTCTTAAAATTTAAAATAATTTGAATTAACTTAAAATAATAATATGCAAGTAATACATACATTAGATATTGATCAACTACATAATAAGTGGGTTAGAAAGATTGAAGTGTTATACACCTTATCTTATAGTTTCCTATTGAAAATAGAAAACAAGGAAGTACTGATAAGAAAATGGTTGTTGAGCACGTACTCCTCTTGAAATATTAAAATTCTGCATGATTGTAAATTTCTTAATTGTATTTTTTATGACTTCTTACTTCTAATAATGTAGCTCATTTTTTTCGAAAAAATATATTATTATAAAAATATATAATAATTGGTGCATGATACTTGTTAATTTTAATAGTTGTTTATTAAAAAGAGAATAAGAAAGCAGGAGGTTTTTTTTGGAGATTCAGTCGTAAATAATCTTTTTTGTTTATAGTGTAAAAAAAAAATTAAAATACACTGAAAAATCATATAATAATTTATTAATAACCATTATAGACATTTAGAGTCTTTAATAAAATAACATATTTTATTTAATTCAGAAATGTTATTTACTAACTTGAAAACTGTAATTATGCAAAATAAAACTTAGTAGATACACAATTCTTATATATACATATATGCATGTGTGTATATATATATATATATGTATATATATATATATATATATATATATATATATATATACGAGGGTCGTTTGATAAGTATGGTAAATTTATGTATTGTTTAATTTATTTAATTAATTAATTTAATTAAATTTTTCAATTTAGTTTTTTTACTTTTTTACCATACTTAACAAACGACCCTCGTATATATAATATATAATATTTATTAAATACATATATATAATATTTAATACATATTAAATACATTATTTATTAAATACATATATATATATATATATATATTTATATATAAAAAAAAAAAAAAAAAAGCGGAAGGGAGATACTTGCCAACCTAATATAATATTTATTAAATTATTATTATTATTAGAATTATATTACATCTATAATTTAGTAGTATTTTTTAACAAAGGATTAAGTCTTTAACATTACATTATTTTATAAGTGTTTACTAACCACTTATTGTTCACCTTTTGTTAATGCAGATTTTAATAACAATGTCATCATCTTGAGAAAGCAGCGTTATAAAATTTGCCAAGATTTTATGATGAATATAGTTTTTATTATGTAGCACTTTCAAGATGACATCGCTAACTTATTCTCTTTAACATCAAAGTGAATAACTGATTATTGAATATTTTATAAAATCTGGCGGTATTGGGAAATAGTTTTTTTATTGAAAACAAAATTTGCCATAATATCAAAACAATTGTGAAGTAATAAAAAGTTTTTAAATATTTCACATAAAATTATATATATATATATATATATATATATATATATATATATATATATATATATATATTGTATATTCACATTTACTGTCTTAAATCTTTAAGAAAAATATAAAAATAAAATATTTGTATAGAAAATTTAAGCTTCGAAAAAAATATTTATTATTTTTTATCATCTACTGATTATGAACACATTATTAAAAAAATCTAAATATAAAGCTATAATAAATCATTTATGCGAATTTGTGAAAGATGTTCTTTAAATAATTATTTTCAATTACAATTATCATTTTTTTAAAAAAAATGTGTTAATAAATTAAACATACGGTTTTTAAGTAAAAATGCAGTTAATTTTCATTTTATCAATATTTTACTTAATAACTATTATTAATAATAAATTGTTTATAAGCAAAAGTCATTAGCTTATCCAGAAAATTCAACAAATGATTAAAATAGTCAGTTTTATACAATTGACTACACATTCTGTCTCATGTATTTAAAACAGCGTCAGTACTATTTATTCGGTTATTTATCGAAAGCTCATTAATCGTTAAGAAAAAAACACATTTAATCTTTCTGACCTGAAATGACTCGAGAATAAAAACCAGAAATATTGACTTAAACTAGTCCGATTTCCGTTGATAATATAATAAATTGCTTTAAGCAATATGTAATTTCCTGATTATATATGTATAAGGTCATCCAAATGTGATGCCTAGATTTGTGTTTTATTGAAAAGAAACTATACACATGTTTCTCTATATAACACTTTATACACATTTTTCTTTTTAACAAAACACAATTCAAGGCGTCACATTTGAATGACCCCATATATATATATATATATATATATATATATATATATATATATATATATAATTTCATTTCATTTTAAAATTTGATTTTAGTTCACTATCTTCTTTTTAATTGTATACTGTCATTAAAAAAATCTAAATTAAGGTCATTTACCCATATTATAATATTAATTTAAAATTACGTTATACTATATTTTAAATTTAACTAACACATACATTTATGTACATATATTTACTAGGAAAAGTATAGTAATAATAATGTTTTTACTTAGAACTACAATTTTAGTAAGATTCTAATAAAGAACGATGTTAATTTAATTAAATATTACTACTTGTTAATTTGATTTTTAAAATTTTTACTTTGGTTTATAATATTGGTGTGGAGATTATTTTAATTTTGAGTACATTTATGAAAAATTGAACATTCGCCAATTTTGTTTTTCCCGAATTTTCCAATTTAATTTTTAATACATAATAATTTCTGCCATAAAAAAGATATTCTCTAATTAAAATCCTCTTATAATATTAATTATTCTTAGTTATAGTATTAATTAATTTTCATTTAATTTCTTCCACCTATTTTTTATCAGAATTTTTATATTTTATTATAGTTGAAACAAAGTGTCAGTAATTTAATATAATGTTTTATGTGAATGTAATGTTCTTTGTAATAGACGTAGATACTAATAAGTGAAATTTAATTTTCAAAATCTAGGTTAATATGTATACAAATACAAATATCGTAAGAATAGAAAACGTTTACACAGGACATAAAACGTTTACAATTAGTTGTTACATATCTCAGTTCAACACAATGTTAAGTGCTGTAAAGAAAAGAAAACAAACATCGTCGATTTATTCTAACTTTGTTAGTATAGATTAAGTATAGTGTGCGCGACCGATATTGAACGTTTACATATGTTGTAAGTTTTATCGAGCACGTGCGAAAACCTTGCAAAAACAATAACGATGGTACTGTTTATAGCCTGTACATTGATCCTGTTTAAAGCGTTAGCAGTCAACGGATATGAAACTGATGATGATAGCAAATATTCATATGGCCTCTTCTCTGACACGTTTTGGTCACTTAAGTGTAGCAGACGATTGAGAGACGTGCTGTTTCATCTATTTTATTTTCTGCTCTTGATGATTTTCCGATAAATAATAATTTATGAAGTTTACACGATCGCCAGCAGAAAATAATTGATTTCACAATCATTGTGAACTTTCCACATGTGATTGATTACAATTTTATTTATTAACATTTTATTAATTCATAACAAAAATAATAACAGTATATATATATATATATATATATATATATATATATATGTATATGTATAGATCATTTTTTTAATATCTTAATTTTTAGGTCGTAACATATGTTACTGTTAAATATTTCTATATGTATTAATAAATAACAATGATCAGGTTAGGTATTACTGTTCAAGAATTTTAATTCTTTGTTTAACATTCTACTATATACACTTATGTGCATATATATATATATATATATATATATATATATATATATATATATATATATATATATTTAAATAAAGTGTTCATTCTAGCTAAAGAAATTACTAAACGAACTATTAAAACATAAACAAATATGTTCAATATTACCGGACGTCCTTTAAACATGTTTTAACATTCTTCCAGTGGATTTATATTTTACAGCTTTTTAAAAAAGGGTCTTTTATATACATATTATAATACAGACATTCTTGAATACATAAATTAGGTAATGCTTGTATATATATATATATATATATATATATATATATATATATATATATATATATATATATATATATATATATATATATATATATATATATATATATATATATACATTAATATAAAAATAAAATTTACTGTAGTGTTATTACAACAATAAATTATTATATCCGAAAGAAATTACTCAATTAAAACATATATTATTATATTTTTCAATGAGTTTTATTTGAAAAATGAAGAAAATATTGAATATTTTTTTTACAATACCGTGCATATTGAAAACAGATAATTATAATCGTTTATCATAAAATATATTTAAATTCACATTCATAAATTATTTTCGGATAACAACTAAAATTGTAAGCACCGTAAGAATATGTAATTAAAATTACGAAAAAAAATTGTAAATATTTAGAAAATAATATTTTGGAAATATCAGTAACTCTTAACTCTACAACAGAAACTGTAAGCTTATGAGATTTATAGAGAAAAAATAAATAAATATATATATATATATATATATATATATATATATATATATATATATAGAGAGAGAGAGAGAGAGAGAGAGAGAGATAAATTGTGTAGTGGTTTTAATATCACCCCTTGTCATGCGGAAAATATGACCAATTACCCGTGTATGGTACACATTCAATGAGGCTTTCGATTAACAGTGAGCTGATATAAGCTAATATGATGATGATGATGATTATTTATATATATATATATATATATATATATATATATATATATATATATATATATGTATATATAAATATAACTAATGTTTAATAGCTCTAATTTTTAATTTAAATAAAATAAATGTTATTAAAATAATACAATTTTGTTATATGAATTATTTTATTGCAATTTTAATCAAAATATCTAGTATATTATTAAAATATATTGGTATTAACTATTTAAATTGTTATACTTTATATTTCAATATATGCACATTTATGTGTATATATATATATATATATATATATATATATATATATATATATATATATAATAATATAAATAATGAACAATCATTTTACATCTGGAAGTAAGTTTATTCTTTATCGTACATATTCTATTTTTGCCAACATTGTCCTGCCAGAAATAACTTTTGCTTGTAGATATACATAACTGTTCCTATAACATTGTTTTCATTTTACATGAGCACTATTGTTAACATTACATTACACTAAATAGGTTAGGTACCTTATTTACTTTTCTATATACATTTTTATTATATACCTTCCTTTAAATCAAAAATTCGTCCTAATGGTTAATAATGTAAAAACTTAATATTTTTGTTACAACAACACCCAATCCGTTTTATATATGGTGCCTTAAAAAGAAATAAATATCTTACTACCCTACTAATTCGTTAATTTCTTTTTTTAATTTAAATAACATTTGTAATGTTAAGTCTAGCGTATCAAGTAGATATAATATATTTTTATTAAGATATCAAGAAGACATAACATCTCAATTTAAATACCCTACATTAGACAGAGAATGTCTTTTAAAGAATTATGCTATAATTAAATCTTATGTGCATATTAAAATTAATTTATATGCAGATGGTCAACAAATTCAAGTCATTTATTATTTATAGCAATGAATAACATTTATTACTTGAAAATAAAATCAACGACATATAATTGCTACTTTTTATAGTAGTGATAATAATAATAAAAATAAATAATTAACACCACTTTTTTCTATATATTAATATATAAAAATAATATTAGGAATTTTAAGAATAGGTTTTAAATCACATACAATTAAATGAGTTTTATATACAATCAATAATTATGAAAAATATTATTTGTAGAAAGTTCCTAAATAGTTTCTTATTAATCAGTTTCCGTGCTTGTCAAAATAATTGTAATTAATATATGACCAGTATTATGCTTTTTATATCTATCTAATATATTTATATATATATATATATATATATATATATATATATATATATATATATATATATATATATTATATATAATTCAAATAGAATCCGTTCTGGTACATGAATCACGAATTATACGATTTAATAAACGCCGCAACAGTATACAAATAAACCTAACTATCCTCATTGTGTTTTATGGCGGCCAAGTTAAAAAGTTCAGTAACCCGTGACTCATATTGACTCGTTATGCGCCTGCTCTTTGTCTCTATTAAATTTAACACCGGACACAGTCGTATCTACGTCAATATAATGAGGGTGTATGTTATGAGAAACAACCCTACTTTTCATTACTGTCATTGGGAAATACAATAGGTGGAAGATTTGTGCATATTATATATTCTTAAATATTAATAATACAATTATATATGAATAAATATATGTATATGTGTGTGTGTATCTGTATATATATATATATATATATATATATACATACATATATAAGGAATCAATAAAACGTTAGGTCAATTCAGAATTTTCATGCAAATCAAATTCAATTTTATATTTCATTATAAACATGTATATATTATAAAAATTTAAATTTAGTATAACAATTTTTAAAATAGAAAACAGTAAAATCTTTGAACCTCAGATATATTTTTTATTCATTGAATTAAAACTATGATAATGTATTTAAATATTATTGAGATCTACAACAAACATAATTGAGTTTCTTTCTCTGTCTTTATATATATATATATATATATATATATATATATATATATATATATATATATATATATATATATATATATATATATATATATATATATATATATATATATATAAATAAACATACACATTGTATATTTAAACACTAACTGAATTTTATTATTACAATCAAATTATAATACGCATAAAGAAATCGGTAAAATTATTCAATTAAATAAAATTAAATAAAAAAAAATGTAGACATAATTACATTAAATTAGTGCCAATAAAAACAAAATAAAATTCGAAATTATTGCGCATCTTACTAATAGATATAGAAGTAGTTAATTGAAAACATATTGTACAACAAATTTTATACAGAACAGTTATTTAATCAGTTTAAATTAATTCTTTTGAACTTATTCGATATTAATATATATACATATATATATATATATCGATATATATATATATATATATATATATATATATATATATATATATATATATATATATATATATAGATATATATATATATATACATACATACATACATACATATATACATTTTATATAAATATTGAGAGATCTAATTGAGACTGAAAGATAATAAAGAATAATAATATAGTGAACAAGTAAATGTATGTCTAACCCTTCAGTCTCATTTGGGTCATCATATATGTTGTGTGTATGTATTTAGAAGTATATATGTGAAAGAGAGAGTATTAATTTATTAAGTATATCTTCTACATGCTTGAAAAACTTTTAACCATGCTTTTATTTTTAAATGCAAGTATAGATCTATTATAAGTAAAATATGTTTATACTTTATTGAAATAAATCGCTATTAAATATTTTAGTATTATACCTTGTAAACTGGTAATTGAGTTTTGTAATTAAATAATTGTATTATTCACTGAAATAGATTAATTATTATTTCTTTAATGAAAAAAGTAAATAATAAGTAAATAGATGTGCAAGTTAATTTAATTTTAGTTATAAAAAAGATAATTTGGAATAGTATTGTATTTGTTATCACTAAAAATAAAATAAACGTCTTATGATAATAGTAATAAATTACAGGTGGTACTAATGTGTTGTTAGTAAATCATGTCGTTCTACTCGAAACTGCTTTTACAAATGAACAGAAGACAGAATTAATGATCAAAGCTACTTTGCTGTACTGTTGAAACATAAAGTGAAATTTCATCAAATGCAAACTTTATATACATATGTATATTTAAACATTTATTTCAGTACATTTACTATATATCGGAAAAAACGTAATTTGTGCCCAAAAACTTAGAAAATGTGTGAAATATTATTTACATTTCATTATTTTAAAATGTTGTTTATTCATTGATCAAATTAAAAAGACTATTAAAATAATAACAAATGTTCAACAGTAAATATTATAATTGTATATTTACATTTTATTTATTATATTTTAATACGTTAAACTGACAATATATTACTACATTTTTTTATAAAAATATTGCAACATTATTGTATAAAAATGAAAAAAACATTTCTCTCATAACATAGAATTATTCGTTGAAATGCTTTTGTCTCTGTTTTTACAAAAGATAAGCCAATATTCGTAAATATATATATATATATATATATATATATATATATATATATATATATATATATATATATATATACATATATAGCACGGCTAATACATATCATTTAATATATGATCGAAATCAACAGATAATTACTAATGTGAAATTAGTATGTTATTTAATAAATTTTCTGTTTCTGAATTAATTATGAATATAATTATCATATTGGGTTTGCCACTATGATTATTTCTCTTTTTTACAAATGAATTACACTTTAACTATTTTTAATTGTATGGTACCTGTTCATATAACTGAGCTGGAAGATATTTTATTACATTTAATCAGTTAATTTTTCATAATTATTGAAAAGACAAAATCGTGTATTATTGGGTTGAGATTTATTTATAAAAAAATAATAATTTTATTATTCTTCATATTGCATTTTTTTTAATACTCATTTAGCTCCTTTATACAATCGTCCAAGAAGTCGATTAAGTAATAAAATACGTGCTAATCTAATAAATATCAGTAACATTTAAAAGTGATATATCATAGTATTTCTCTTGAAAATATTGTTATGGCGACCATGACCGGACGTAGTAGGTCGACGCGTCATTGTGAACAGACCGCGGATCAAATAATTAATTGAGGTTATGTTGGGTAAGTTTTGCAACGTCCGTCAAATTTCTACACATCTAATTCGCGAAATATAAATTAGGAACATTAATCCGTATTTGGATAGACGAGACAATAGTTTACAGTCTGGAATAGCATATTTGGTATTCGAATTACTGATTGAATTTTAAATTTATTAGATTAACGTGCAATTGCTTTTTATTGTTTGATTTAAGTACATTGATCCGTTTATTTATTATTATATGCAAATATCCAATAATACTTAGTTTTCATAATTTAGATAAATAAAAAATTATATAAATTATTAAATTTGAAGTCACATTAAATACATACAGTTTATATACACACACACACACACACACACATATATATATATATATATATATATATATATATATCATATATACACACAAATACACACATATATATGAGAGAAATAGATGACGTATATACATAAATATGAAGAAAATTAACAAAACTTTCCTAATGATGTAATTGAAGCAGAGTAATATTCCTATTGTACCGAATTGATATTCTACACCAGTTAAGTCATTGTTAGTAAACATAATTATCTAAATTTATATATATATATATATATATATATATATATATATATATATATATATATATACATTACACACAAAAATTATAATTAATAAACTAAAACAAGGTTATTGTACTAAGTTCATTTTTATAAGTATATATTTTTTTATTTAAAACTATTATATATGACAGATATTAAAAATTAGCTACTTTATTTATATTATATACTAAATATTTTCACACTAAACAGACATAAACATTTTTAATATAATAAATTACAATAATAAAAAATAAAATTACTTAATGATAAAACTAATATATATATATATATATATATATATATATATATATATATATATATATATATATATATACAATGAAATAGATAGTGATATGATTTTAAATATAATGCAAAAAATTTCAATATATAATTTTTTTAAAAATCGAAAAATATTACACGATTTTTAAAAAATATCTTTATTGCTAAGAAAATAATTAAATTACTATTGAAAAATAAAATTGATCTAGGTGAAAGTAGATCCAATATTAATTCTCATACTCTTTACACATTATTTTCAAATGTTTACAAATCAGTTTATATAAGCGAAAGACATTTTTATACATATTATAATAAAAATATGATTATATGTTTTATTTTACAGAACATTGTGTATTTATAAAATAGAAAAGAATTAAGTGAGTATAAATAATTAAGCTTTCTTCCAATTTTTAACAAACACCTTCTAACACACACAAATTATTTAATAACATCTTTCTTAAATATTAAGCTTTAAGATTATTGCACTTATAATTAAATTAGAAGTTGTTTTTCCAATTTGATTTAATCATTTAATTAGAAAGTTTATGTATATATGTATATTAATTGAATTATTGTCATGAATGTTGTTTGATACTAAGAAAATGTTTTATGGCATCGTATGTCTCAGATAAAATAAACTTTAAATTAAATTCACGTCCTGTAGTAATGGTCAAATCAACGACGACCACCCACATGATGACAATACATTAATTGAGAATATACTATTAATCATAAATGTAAATTTTAAATTACGTAGTATACAAATGTACGTGGATTTGTTAAGAGTAATAAATTGAAATATATAAAAATGTTGATAAATAATTTCATATTTCCAAATTTGTTACTATCAATCACAACATACATAAATAATATCTACTAACGTCCATAGTATTGAAATTCAATATATTTAAATATACTCAAACTACACAAACACTTTTTCAAGTAACAAATTTAAAATTAATATTGTAATTAAAAGCTGTTCTATAGATATTTCAAAGAATTAATAATAATCCATTTATGTCAGGTGTCTTAAAACGAAGTTTAGATAGTAATTATTTTGAAATGAAATTAATTTAAATGATGTTCAATTGAAACTTAAAACGTATATAAATTTGAAATTAATAATATATTATTTTTAATTCGTGAATGATACAAGTTAAAATTAATATATGCTATTATTTATTTTTTTTAATAACTATATAAACTGTCTAAGTATTATTAAAATATTAATAAAATAAATTGAAATTCAATGAATGAACATAAAACGATTTTTAATCATCAAATAGTAAAAAAACTACATTTGTTTTTCATTAATAAAAATATTAATTGTGTACTTATTATTTACATATAAATACAAGTATTTAATTTTACATAAAAGTCTATTTACAGAATATTATGTTAAAACTAATTTCATTAAAAAAAACTGTATTCGATCAAAAAAATAGTCATAACAAAATAATATTCTAAAGTTAATTTTTATGAATGAAAAAAAGTAATGTACAAACAAGTAAAATATATTGCTGCAATGTTGTTATTACAGAAATATACATATATTAACTACAGAATGATAATTACAATTAGTAAAGTGTTATAGATTTATTGTATGCTATAATCATTTTATCAGCATCTGTTCTAATTCATCAAAAATATTTTATTTACTATCGCAACTATATACGTTATTGCCAAAATATATTGTTTTAAAGTGAATCTACGCATGTTTAATTAAAAACATGCATACAAACTGAGCCGGCGGATTTACACATCAACACATACGAAATTTATTGTTTCCAAACCGAGACATTTTTCTGTACTTAAATTAAAATTGGATAATAATCCGTAAAGAAATACTTTAGAAAAAGAAGCGGCGAAATTCATTAATACTTGTTTCAATTTCAGAGGTCTCAGAACATAGAATACTTGTAGCCTTGAAATTTAGTTTTAGTGTTACATTTGACTGAGTCATTTATATGTCTACGCCAAAACATTAACCACATTTTTTTACGAATTATTGTGTCGTGTTCCATATTCTTAGTATTAAGAAAATGTGCAACAAGTAATATAATTAACAGGCCATTATGTACAATACATTCAATTTATTTTTAATTCAAAAGAACAGACGAAATTAATTCTTTTCAAATATTGTACTTTCTTTTATTTAATATTTTTACAGTTTTATTGTTCTTGTAGAATTAAAAAAGTTTTTACTGGCTCTATCATATATTTTATATATAAAAATATTTTTGTATCATAATAAATGTTTTTAAAAATATAAGTATGGTATAACTTCTGTATTAAAAATTAATTATTTTCTTTTATTAATTGACTTAAGATTTAATACAAAATATTTTATTTCGAATGTGTTTAAACATTATTCATTTTATACTTCTATATATATATATATATATATATATATAATATATATATATATATATATATATATATATATATATATATATATATATATATGTATGTGTGTGTATGTGTAATAAAAAGTAAATATTAAGTTTTTATATTTAATCAACACAAAAAATGAAAACAAATATATATTTATTTTTATATTATGTCATAATTTGTAAAATAATAATAACAAGATATACATTTTGTAATATATTATTTAGGTGAATTTCATCTCCACCCATTGGACATATATATATATATATCTCTATATATATATATATATATATATATATATATATATATATATATATATATATACACGAGTATGTATATATAATTGTAAATCTCATTTTATAATCCAGTTATTCTTTTTACTATTTCCATTCTACTATTAATTTTGTCAAGTCGTTATCTGTCAGAATATCTTATCTGAAGTTAAATATCTATTTCAGTACTTGAAAATTTTTATTTTTTTAATGTAAATATATCTAAGACTTATTTTTTTTATTTCCAACTGGTATCTGTTTGTTACTTACAATGTAATCGTATAAATTATCTACATATTTATACAGATATATTTTACAAGCATTATAGCTATTTAAATTAATTTCATTATCAACAGCTTTTTAATATTTTAGTTATTTTATAAATAATAAATATTTTTATATACAACGTTGACTCTTCTTAAAAGAAAAATAAAATGTGATTTTTTTGAAATAAACCAATAAGAATTATAATCTCAACATCACAAGATATTATAGAAGTGTTCAATAATTTCTTATTTTTCACTTTGTTTCTAAGCTGATGAAAAAATATATATATAGTTAATAGGCGGAAATCATACTATACATGAATGAAGCTCCTTCAGTGCATTATTCAAGTACATCCTTAATTCTATAAACTAATAACAGTTTATTTAATGACATTATTCTAACAATAGTTAAATATTATTAACAATTTTCTGAGAAAATAATTCTGAAAAATGTTCTTCTTATATTTTGTATTGTTTTGCATTTAACTTCGACGTATTGTTCACTACAATAGAAAACATTTCTGCGAATCTCGAAATATAACGTCAATCTTCAACAATGATTATAAAATCACAAATGCATTTCAATATTTATTCCACAACCACATTGTTATCCTGAAAAAAATATCGCGGTTTTTTTTCGTTGAATTACAGAGTAGTTTAAATTTTGATGGCGGGTGCATACATTCGTCTATACATGTCGTTTTTATCCACAAGCAACGTCACGGAATATTTGTAATTTGATAAGATCCAAAACACAAAATGAAATAATTCTGCACTATTTTTAATTTAAACAAGTTCTTGTGAAACCATGTATATATAAGTATGTGTGTATGTATATGCAAATAAAAAAGCATTGATTCATAGAATAAAAAAGTATAATATCATTTTTCATTTCTTTAAAATAATAAATGTAAATATGATACTATTATATTTGTTTAATGCTTGAAATGAATAGTTATTAATAAATTTAATTAGAAAATCTTTAGATGCATTTACTTATATAAATTAATAATAAATTACATTATTTGTAATCGTACATTGCTAATGAAAATTTTTCGATTTTAAAGGCAAATATAAAAGCGTAAAAAACTCTTAATATTAATGCCATAAAATTCCAAATCAAGTATAAATAAATTCTATATTTTCATTCTTAAACGCCTTAAAAACACATTGAAATATTTTTTTTCAATTTTTAAGATCATAATATCTGTAAAATAGATGAATATTTATAATCTATAATTTTCTACAGATCTCGTATACTATATTTATTTTTTTCTTTTATATTATTTCTTATGCATTCACATTTCTTAATAAAAAATACTGTATACTCTATACATTTTTTTTAATGTTTATACTCTTTCAATTTAATATTAAACATTTTCTATTCCTTTGTTTAATATTAAAATTAACATATACTAACAATCCCACAATCAAATGTAGATATACTGTAAGTATAAAAGCATATTTCATTAAACAATATTTCTTTTAACATATTTAAATTTATTGAATTGTTTTTATAGCTTCAATCAACGCTTAATACTTAAATCAAAACATTATACTTTATCAGATGATGCAATTATATTCTTCCGGTCTACAAAAGGCGCCAAACGATTAATTTATTCCCATATTCTTTTTTTTATCTTGGTTTGTATTCTGATAATGTTAGACATGTTGATTATCTAATATTTCATAAAAATGTATCGTCTTAAGGAAAGCATTTGCATTATTCATAGAAATACAATAAAAAGCACATTATTTTAAAATACAAAAGGGTAAATTTCTATATAAATTTAAAATATGTTTTGTCGGAATATACAGTGAAATAAACATTAAGGATATAAAAATAGGTATTTGTATTAATTTGTATAACATGGAACGTATGATTTTTCTAACTAATCCTTTAGTTTTTTGAAACTGTACAATGTTAGTTTATTATTTCATATATATATATATATATATATATATATATATATATATATATATATATATATATATATAGAGAGAGAGAGAGAGATTTTAAGCGTGATAAAAATTTACATTGAAATCAATTTAAATTTCTATCACGCTTAAAAAACATCCCCACAAATATAAGTTTTTTATACTTGTACACACATATATAAAACTTATATTTCGATTTAAATATTTCACATATCCCTATCTTATCCCTATCTAATTTTTATTACACAAATGAATTTTCACCCCAACATCACAATAATTTAAAGTGTTCAATAATCACTTATTGTTCACTTGTTATTTATAATTATATAATTTATAATTATATCGGCTGATGCATTTCGATGGCGACGCCATCATCGTCAGAGCCTTTCTGAGAAATGCATCAGCCGATATAATTATAAATAACAAGTGAACAATGAGTGATTATTGAACACTTTACATTATTGTGGAGTTGGGGTGAAAATTCATTTGTGTAAAGTGAATCAGCCACAGTTCCAAAACAACCAATAATTTTTATTAGTTGACGATTTTTTCTCTTTTCCAATATATCTTATCAAATTCTATTATAAAATGTTATTCTTAATTATATTTCAAATATCTTTTTATATTTCTAAATATTTTCTGAGATTTATATTATTTTAGTAACTGCATATTTCATGTTTTCAAAAGACCAGAAGGCGGAAGGGAGATATTTGCCAACCTAATATATAAGTTTAATTTATAATAATTGAACTATAAAATCATTTTTTAAATGATATATTTGAGATTATTTTTTAAAAAATGAACTACTTTCATTTTTCTTATTCACTAGTTTTTTTCTACTAAGAAATAATTCTTTAAAAATGTGATTTAATTCAAATAAATTTAGTTTATGACTAATTCAATTTTTGTTCTATAATCATTAGGTAACAAGTTCTGTAAAAAATACAGTTATTGTGAATTACATCTATATCTATCTATCTATCTATCTATCTATCTATCTATATATATATATATATATATATATATATATATATATATATATATATATATATATATATAATTAACATTTGTTTTTATCATAATAAAAATAATAAGCTATTTATTATTGCAACAATATTATAATATGTCTGTTAAATAATATGAAGTATAATAAATGAACAACTGTAAAAATATTATTTTTAGGCTGTATATCATTTTTGATAATATATGCAAATACTCATTTCACATCATTTCTGTATGCATTGCATTGGAGGAAAATAGTGCACCATGTCGATTATTTGTACTAGCATTCACTGCACGGCCATTAGTTTCTTCAACGTTCACCCTACATGCCGCCGCGTCACTAGGGTTATTTATAAATACCATCCCTTCATTAAACAAGAAGCATCTGTTTACATGCAGGCTGCACTATATATTGCGTTCCACTCTTGACGTTTTTAAAATATCACACCTTCTCTTCATACTCTGTTGAGTTTACTTTTTGTTTTTCAAATTTTTTAGATCTAGTTAACTGTTCAGCCGTCAGTATAGATTGCTATGTTATTAATATGTAGTATGAGAAATGGATGCCTCGTGACCTTACTGTCACACATTTTTTTTCATATCTAATTTAACCCATTTTGTATCCATATGAGTATGTATATACATATATATATATATATATATATATATATATATATATATATATATATATATATATATATATATATATATATGTGTGTGTGTGTGTGTGTGTGTGTGTGTGTTTGTGTGTGTGTGTATTAGAAATAAGGAATTATTAAACCTTCTTGCACATTTGAAAATAGTTTATAATTTTAAAAATAAATATATTTGTTCGTAAAAAGTAAATCAACGTGTGTAATTTTATATGCAATTCTATTATATTGCAATATATACAATTGTTGTAAGTTTAAGATTTCACTGTTTAGTGATCAATATTATAGAATTCACTTTTTACAATACAAACAGAAAAACTTAAGATTTACTGTATGAAATATTTAATTATGTCGAAATACAATATAACATACACACACACACACACACACACACACATATATATATATATATATATATATATATATATATATATATAGAAGGTAATCCAAATGTGATGCCTAGATTTGTGTTTTATTAAAAAGACTATACACATGTTTCTCTATACACATATTTTTTTAATAAAACACGGGCGTCACATTTGAATGACATACATATATATATATTTATATATATATATATATATATATATATATATATATATATATATATAATTAAAAAAGTATAGTTGATTATATTTAATTTGTTTATATTACAAAGTCAATATTTTATCTACAGTTCATTGTGGTAAGGTGTATTCATTTATTTTTTAAAAAACAGGTACATGATACCATTAAAAATTTACAAAATCTTAAAAAAAAATATCAACATTTAATTAAGCTTTACAGATAGTACTTGTATATAATTGCAATATATAAACTAAATGCCTTATTAATAATTATTACCTTATTATTAATACCTTATAATAAATAAACAAATAAAAAATTCAATTAACTACAAATATTCCTATAAAAGTCTTCATAACAAACTTGTATGTATTTATGTACATCTTATTATTTTTATTATCATATATCTAACCTTGTGGTGCAATGATTGTAAAAAGAACGAAAACGTTATTAATATTTTTATCAAGCGAGAATATTTTCATTGGAAGGCAGTACAAGAAATACGTTAGCTTAAACCATCTTACATGTCATAAAATAAAAAGACACATTTTGAATTTATGGTCCCGTAGCTGATTTGAAAAAAAGTAAATCGTTACATTCAGAATTAATTATTTAATCAAATTATAGCTTATCGAGGTGTACTGATTCAAATGTTTTTTAGGACGATTTCATAAAAAAATATTTTGCTCATTTCAAGTAAAAACATTTTTGCACAAAAAAATAATCTAAAATTGAAAAGAAATTGGCAGCCACAAACGAATTAGAAAACCTTTAGATGCATTTACTTATATAAATTAATAATAAATAACATTATTTGTAATCATACATTGCTAATAAACATTTTTCGATTTTAAAGGCAAATATAAAAGCGTAAAAACTCTTAGAATTAATGCCATAAAATTCCAAATCAAGTATAAATAAATTCTATATTTTCGTTCGTAAACGCCTTAAAAACACATTGAAATATTTTTTTTCAATTTTTAAGATTATAATATTTGTAAAATAGATGAATATTTATAATCTAATCTCTAACTTTCTACAGACTTCGTATATTATATTTATTTTTTTCTTTTATATTATTTCTAATATATATTATACATATATATTTTGGAAGTAGTTGAGTATATTTTTTTAAAATAAACATTATAGATTTTTTGTAATTTATATAATAACTGTACTACAAATAAACTAATATTAAACTGAAATTAGTCATTTGAACTAAATATATATATACATAACTTTGTAATAAATTTTAATTCGTTCCCCTTCTTAGTACCATTAATCTCCAACATTGAACTTTAAACTTGTGTAATGTAAAAATCATATTACTGTATGCCTAATTTCATAAATATTTTTTTACATAAGACTAAAAACAATTATTTTTGATTAATTGTGCATTCATATTTTTATTTTTACCATTGCTCTATCTCTAAAAAAGTGAAATTGTCATATCTTTTTCAGATTATAAATATTCATATTTTGAATGTAGTGAAGATAAACACACATTGAAATTCATTCTTTTGAAAAAATAAAAATAACGTTATTTTTTAAATAATGTAGATTGTAAGGAGATAAAATAAAATTCGTAATCTAATTTAAGGAAAATAAAAAAATCAGAGTACAAATTAATGTTACAAAAATTATTAAAATATATAAAATTATCTTGTCTCCCATTTATTTATTTATTTTATTTAGATTGAGATGTAAAATCTTACTAATATAAGTAACTATTATAATATACATGTATATTTATTTATATTTTCTTGATTTAATTAGGAAAAATGAGAATTATTTTTAATATTATTGTAATTATAAGCTAAAATAAAAGTCAGTAAGGAGTAAATAGAATTACATAATAATAATTATATATATATATATATATATATATATATATATATATATATATATATATATATATATATATATATATATATATAATTATTGGGCTATATATAGTGAAAATATATTTTGAAAATGTTTCCTGAAATAAAAATACATGAACAATAAAAATTATAGACATTTAAAGCTAACCACAAACAATTTAATATACAGTTACAATATTTTTATATACAAATAGAACAGCTTATTTTATACAATTTATTATTATACATGCAAAAAATTCTTGTACACCAAAATTACCAATGAAACATTCTTGAGTTTTGAGTCTTGAGGGTCATAATTTAGAATGCAAGTTATATATATCGTAAAAATAAAAAAATAACGATAATAAGTAATCATTTATTACTAAAATAGAAACTGGAAACAATGAATTTTAAACAGCTTATGTAAAAGAATAAAATGTGAATATGTAGATTTCAAAAATGTAATTTGTTTTCAATCGGTTGTTTAATTTGGAAAAAAAACATTATTGTTATGAAGTAATGACCTAAGAATTATTCAGATATATCTTAAATATCGTAAGATTATGAACAACTCCAAAATAAATAATCGGACACGTCTATCGACCAAACAAGCGTAACATGTTTACGATCACTGTTCTACGCAGTTTGTTTTGTTACAGACGCCCCATGTCTACAGACGACAAGCACTTGGGATTATTTTTTCTATTGATCGTTCGTGTTTTTCTCGTACCAGGCAACTATAGTCTGCTTACCTCCCAACTTCATTAATGGAGAAATAATTACGTAATTTGATAGCACAACAAGTGAACGCGTTATTGGATATTTGTCTTGATTATAACGATCATCATTAAAACGAACATGAAAGTACTCATTAGTATTTAAATGTGAGAACTGATTTAAAGCATTGATTTCCTCGAATCTTGAAAATTGTAAATTGAACATGACTACTTTTTAATTAAGCGTGTATTAAGACGTGCGTGATTGGGAAAATTCATGACTGAATTCATCTAGACTGAAACGTTTTTATTCGTTTCCAAAAAAATCATGATGTGTTTAATTTCATATACGAAAATTAAAATTTATTTTGCACAATTTAAGCCATAGAGTTAATTTAAATTCTGAACGATATTATTGCTCAAGAGTATTAATATTCATAACTACAGTCAAATGAAATAAAAAGGTATTTAAATAACCCTTTTTTTTAAAAAAAATCAAAAGTTGTACAATATTTGCACGAATTTAATATTTGTAGGAAAATGTACATTTGTAATTATATTTTAAAACTTTTAACGTTTTTTGTTAATTATATTTTTAATTAAAACATATTTATTTAAAAATACTTCTATATACATCTATAAAACGATCTTAATTATTACAAATATGTAATTAGTACTGACTGTTAATTTAAATATTACTAATTGACATTTTCAATTTTTAACAGGGTCTTCTTCAACTGTGCCATTAAAAAATATAGGCATATTTTAATTTTCTTTTGTATAATAATTGTTAATTAATTCAGTTTGACTAAGTTTTAATAGAAAATGTTATTTAATGAAAATATTTTTTAAAAATAAAATGAATTATGGAAATTACGCGAACGTTTCAATTATAAAATTTTAATTTTAATCACATATTAATATATATATATATATATATATATATATATATATATATATATATATATATATATAAACCACACATAACATAATAGTTATTGATTAACAAGAATGTAAATAATATTTCTTTTAACTATTTTAATGGATTATTATTTATTAATAAGAACAAATGCATATAATGATAATATTTACGTCAATTTCGTTGAAAGTATTAAAAAAAAAATTGTTATGGGATAAAAAAAATGATTCGATTTTAACACATTAAACATAAAGTACCAACATGTTCACCTCAACATACAGAATTTATCTAAAAACTGTTATTTTTTACAATATATTCAAGTATTTACGATAGTCTTTTGATAAGTATGGTAAATTTATTTATTGTTTAATTTAATTAATTAATTAATCTAATTAAATTTTTCAATTTAGTTTTTCTTACTTTTTCACCATACTTATCAAACGACCCTCGTATATATATTATATATACGCGCACATATGTGCGTGAATGCGTAGTGTATTGGTACTTAATCATTATGTACTCTTATAATATATAATTTTTTTTGTTTAAAAGAGTTTTTTTTATAATATTAAGAATAAAAAAATTAATTTCTTTACAGTACGTGCCTTTTTTTAAAAAAAGCTGTACTTATATGTGTTTGTATATTATATATATATATATATATATATATATATATATATATATATATATATATATATATATATAATATCTTACTAATTTTATGATAGACATACGTTTTTAATTTGTGTCAAGTTGAACGATTAATTTTTTATGGTACCGAAAAATGTACCCTTTTCCTAGTTCACTTATCTATCTCTTTTTAAGCGTTTATGTATTTAAATCAATGATTTCTATTATAAATCTTATTTGTTATCGTATTCATATTCTTCTACTGCTTTTTTATTTCTTTTATATACATCCATATATAAAAAAATCATTTACATAAAACATATTCTATATACAAAAAGTAACGTTCTGATCGAAAACCAAAAATGGTATTGATAATTTATTATTAATTGCTTTTCGTATATATGATTTCAATCACATATATAGAATACTGTTTATACTACTATTTATTCGTATATTAAAATCTTATTTCGTATATTTGTATTATTTTATTTAATATATATATATATATATATATATATATATATATATATGTATATATATATATATATATATATATAATATATAATTATAAATATATATATATATATATATATATATATATATATATATATATATATATATATATATATATAATAAGGTTATAAATCGAGTAATTCCAATTTACACATTACTTTCATTTATTTTCATATTATTATGAAATATCCAATATAGATGACCCACTAAAATAAAAAAAGTATTACATATCATAAACTTTTAGCAAGACGTTAATAACGATGAAACTTGTTTTATTTACATCTTAACACATGCGTATTCACGCACACACATACATACATACATACATATATATATATATATATATATATATATATATATATATATATATATATATATATAAAATACCAAAAAATGTACACACATGAAAATATACACCTACATCATACATACATTTGTTTTTATATATCTACTAATATCTAAAATACATGCACACATTGTGTGTATTATCGCACGTGGTTCCTGTAGCATCATCCCTTCATGATACATCAACATTTGCTGGCGCCAGACTATCGACTTTTGTGTGTCGCTTATTAAATCTGCAGCTACAACATACATATATCGTGATGCAATTTTACGAATATACACTCATCTCTGTAGTCATTGAAATACAGTGTGAATACAATTAGTAAATTGACTACAATATATTTTTTTATAGTTAGAATCAATGTAATGTGTGTGTGTATATATGTATTGTTTATTTTTATATATATATATATATATATATATATATATATATATATATATATATATATTAAAAAATCTTCACAATCCGTTAGAATCAATGTAATGTGTGTGTAGTATATATGTATTGTTTGATGATGATTTGATGATATATATATATATATATATATATATATATATATATATATATATATATATATACGAGGGTCGTTTGATAAGTATGGTAAAAAAGTAAGAAAAACTAAATTGAAAAAATTAATTTATTTAATTAATTAATTAAATTAAACAATAAATAAATTTACCATACTTATCAAACGACCCTCGTATGTACAGTAGATTGAATAAATACATGTTTTGCTTTTCTTTTTTATTTATTTTCATTACATGATTATTATATTAAGTACCTGTAATTAAAAAAAAACATTTAATTATATGTTTGCATATTAATAAATTTATCAGGTGCCCCATATAACGTATCACATTGTGCATAAAGTATTCATTAGGAAATGTGTTTTTGAAATTGTCTCATGTTTTTATTATGTTATTATGAAATCACTTATTGGTAGTATTTTGTCTCCCGTGATATTTTCAATCGTAAATAATTTTTATTTGCAGTTGTTAAAGTTCGGAGGCAATCGTTCACGATCATAATAGGTTAATGACATTAATTTTGAGAGAACTTATATATATATATATATATATATATATATGTATATATATATATATATATATATATATATATATATATATATATATATATATATATATATATATATATATATATATATATATATATATATATATATATATATATATTATAACTATTAGATTAAATATAATTACTTTTAAAATATTTAATACTGTTATTTAGATAATAACCTTCAATTGAGTAGAAATGTTGGTATCATTACTTTTTTATTTTAATATTTTTTAATAACTCTAAAGTAATGAATTATTAATAGATTTACTAATGAAATAAGTTATTAAAATTATTTTTGTAATACAACATTTGTATGATAATTTGAAAATTACATTTTATATTTTTTATTAAAATCCATTACAGTAATAATTACATATATATATATATATATATATATATATATATATATATATATATATATATATATATATATATATATATATATATATATATATATATATATATTTATATATATATATATAAAGTTTTTTTAATCACGTAAAAATGACTTTTGTATTCATTTACTTTATAGTTTCTTTTAAGATTACATATGCAAAATAAGCATTACATCTCTGACTGTTATCACTTTATTTAAATATTCTTGAATATATAAACTCTTGTTTCTCACATAATTGCATACTGCACTGAAATCAAATTTTTCACAAAAGAAACTACTATTTGCCATGATATTCATTAATACTTTGTAACTTTTTTACAGATATTACTTTATTATTAGAATTATTTTTAAATATTTGAAAAATTTTAGAAAAAAATTACATTTTGAAAAAAAATTTAAAACACAATTCAATATTAGTAAGAATTTATGAATCATTTTTTGTGGATCTGTTAAGAAAAAAATAGTGAGTTTTTTCGAAGAGAATTTATTAAAGAAATATTAATTAAGTTTATGTCATACAAAAAACATAATCTCAGTTTATACTATGCACAATTAATGGAATAATTATGTGCAACTATTGAAAAAATAGAATTTATTTTTATTATTCTAATTTTGCATGAAAATGAACTGAATTATAAGTCACTTGTCGTTATATAAATGATTTTAGTATAAAATAAAACATTTTAAACAATTGTAAACAAACATTTTTTGATCTTTGTATCTTCCGGTTCATGTTTTATTTTACAATCAGCATAAAAACAAGTGCATATAGATTGGTTATCGTTGCATATAAGTTTTATCAATATAGACGTGATATTTAATCATAATTATTGTAATGAATGATTTCCTGTACTTATTGTAATGTACAATCATTATTATACATATTATATCTCTTCTACATAATATGAATCATCTTTCATATTCTCTTATATTTGATTAGTTTAAAGAAATGTACGATTACGTAACAATTAATTGTCATATTCATTTCTTACGTGTATGAATGTCTGCACATAATGTGTATAAATTAGTAGAGACGCATTTGAAGTCCAATTCTTCAATTCAAAATTGTTTTCCAGAAAATATCTTTCCGTTCGTTTTTTAAGATGAGCATTTAAATAATATTTTATTTAAATATAAATTGTGTACATTAAAGCACAATATTTTCAAAAAATATGTTTTTAAAAAATTAGTTACAGATTTACACTGTAAAATCAATTT
>CP092088.1:38870006-38910006 GCA_029203775.1 Neoneuromus ignobilis
ATTTTTTATTGATATTACTTATTTCTAAATATATTTTTTTCATTTTATTTTTATTTTCGAATATACTTCAACAACAATATTTTATCTTTTGCATTGGTATCTTAATAAACTAATAATTATCTTACAGAATATTAATAATAATCACACTTTAGTTTCTTATTGAATACATACAAAAAAATATTGATTCCAGAATAAACTGATCAAAAATGTTGAAAAAGATTATATCAGAATTTTTTTAGTCACATAAGACTTACGTAGCTATTAATAGTACACAATTTTCCACATCTTTTTTTTAATTGTCAGATTATTTTTTACCCAAATAAAGCAATGAACCTTTGGTGAAATTTCACTTTTGCTAAATGTATAGATGTTTTTTAAACGTAATAGAACTTTAAATTGAATTCCTATCGAAAGTTCTACCTAACCTAAAAATCACCTTACCTTTATCTATACATACACATGTATGTATATATAAAGATGTTTTTTTTTTAGGTTAGATAGATATATTTTAATAATTTATATAAATAATTTTACAATGCAAACTACTATTACGTATGTTAAATATATCTATTAAAGATATTTACTATCAAATTAAATTTAGCTTAATTATTTATATTGATAAGTCTATAATTCTCTAAATTCATTTAATTGAATTTCAATACAATGTATTTTTACAAAAGAAAATTATCGACCTTTAAATAACTTATTTTGTTTTTGTTACAAAGTATATATTAGTTTTTACATTTAAAATGCATTATTTTTAATTATGTTTTAACAACAAAAAAATAGTTACATTTATATATCCATTAAACATTTAAAATTTATATTCAAAAATAAAATTTGGTATATTGGCAAATATAACTGTCAATACAAAATTAATTTTTTAAAAAAAATTTTAATTCTTATTTCAAATTATTTTTTATTTTGAAAATAGCAATGATGATTTCAGTAGCATCAATATTTAATATATAAATAATAATTATAAAGTGTCAATTTCATGTTGTTGACTTACAACATTTTTCATTGCAAAAAGGAATAACAATTTGCACATTTTTACAATTACTATAATGTTGACCTTCAGTGTCTGTTATACAAAGCGATTATAAAATTTAATTCATGTCAAATTATTCAATAATCTAGGATGGCCTGAATTAGACTGAAGGATTTAATCATACATTTACTTGCTTACTATAATTTACTATTCTTTACTATCCTTCAATCTCACTTAGGCCACTCTATACGATCACCTTTTATGTATAATTGATAAAAATGTTTTAAATGGCTTTCAGATTATGAAAATCATTTCTTTTTTTAGAAAATGTATCTATCACATAATCGTATAAAACATTCAGCAATAATAAATATTTAAAAAATGTAAATACATATGTATACAAATTATTGTTTAATTGATTGGCTAAATTTTCATATTTCTTTGGATATTCCTTATTTCCTCAAAATTTAATTTTTCATATATTGTTTATACACCTATATAGAAAAGTATGTATAAATAGATAAAAAATGTTTTAATGTATTTCATTATATGACTCGACAAAACGAAAATACATTGTTCTGTGTCGGTTAGTTGAAGTGAAAAACACGCCCGGTGGTCACGGTCATAACGCAGGTCAAGCGACTATGACCCGTCGACGGACACCAATTAGCTGAAAGAATCCCCGAACATCTCCGCACGGAAATCTAAAGCAAACTTCATTTTGTCGCCACTTAATGATTATCATTTTCATTGCGAATTTAGTATTTTACACAAGAGTGTTTTAATTTAATGTTTACAGACGTTCCTACCATAAAATTTAGCACATACAATATTGATATATAAATGTTTCTTTGGCCACTTTGTTGATCAAGAGATTAACTATAGTCAAGGATGAATAACAATTTTCTCATATAATTTTGATGTAACATACAAGAAATTCCAACTGTTATGAACGAATGATTAAATAAAAGATTCATGTTGCTATAAAGAGCGAAGTTCAATGACTGCTTAACACATAATTTATTAATTCTAATCCCATTCAGCAATAATTGACGATAAAACTGTCGTCTTCATTGTTATTAATACAACAAATTACTAAAAGTTCATTGAAACTAAAAAAGTTAGTTATATACTTTTTAAGTTCTGTTTATACATTTTTTTTTAATTTGTCGATTTCAATAAAATTAACTCGATTTTTATATGGTTATAAATGCGCTTCGATTTTTTATTTGAATATTTATATAGTACAAGTATAGAGATTAGATAGAACTTTCGATAGGGATTCAATTTAAAGTTCTATCACGCTTAAAAAAATACAATCTATATTATTAGTGAACAAAACATATATTTTGAATACTAATTAGTAATAAAACGATATAAATAATAATATATGAAATAGCAAATCAGTATATCAAAATATTTAAATGTATTGCATGTAAATTAATAATCTTATGTGTTTGTGAAGATTTCACTTGCTAATATGCAAATGTTAGTCATAAATACGAGGTTCAATGTATATATAATAATAATATAGATATATACATTTTGCCGTTGCGTGGGGGAACAGTCTGCAAATCACCGGAAATAGCACAGTGGCATCGCCCAGACATTACAACTATACTAATATGACAATTGGAATATTGCTCTACTTATATATATATATATATATATATATATATATATATATATATATAATGTGTATTTATAAATAATTATGTGCATTGGAGTGCATTTAAGGACAAAGAATAAAAGTAATGGACAAACTAAAAAGAATACTGACTAGTTATTTTTTTATATTATAGAAAATTAATTCTAAATCATTTAGTAATAGAATTGTTATTTTTGAGTTGAAAACTTCCTTTATCACTAAAGATATTCCTTTTTTAATTATAATTGAGTTTCAAATTACTTACAAGTAATTAGATGTACAACAAATGTACTATATGTATTAAAAATATATTCTTTTTATATTGTATTGTATTTTTTATATATACTTTTAGATGTTGGTACATATTAAATATTTATTTAAAAAAATAATTATTTTTCTTCTAAACAATGTACTTTTTGTTAATAACAAGGGAAAATAGTATAAAAACATATGCTTTTTTAGAATATTGTAATAAAACATTCAAAAAGATAAATTATGGTATTTATTATTGTTATAATTTATTTACTATTAATAATATATGTATTACATTCAATATTTGAATATAATTGCACAAACATATTTCTTAAAAAAATGTTTATAATTTCTGTATTTTTATGCAATGTATGTGTGTGTGCATATATATATATATATATATATATATATATATATATATATATATATATATTTATATAGGATTTTCCAATAAGCGCTTCAGAAATTTAAATGAAAATAAAACAAAAAATATTTAATTAATAATCTAGTCCTAGATTTTAACAAAAAGGCTCTGACGATGATGGCGTCGCCATCGAAATGCACATCAGCCGACATATTTATAAACATTAATGAACAATAAGTGATTATTGAACACTTTATGTTATAATCATTGTAGTGTTGGGGTTAAAATTAATTGTGTTAATGTGAATCAGCCACAGTTCCAGAACAACAAATAAGTTTTTACAATTTTTAAGCGTTGTTGAAATGTTAAACGTTCCATGATAATTTTCAAAATTATACTGAGTTAAAATGTCAAAATGAGCTTAAAAAAATTCAAACATGGCTACCACCATCTGTTAAAGTTCTGACATTGTTATTGGAATACCCTATATATATATATAATATATATATATATATATATATATATATATATATATATATATATATATATATATATATATATATATATATATATATATATAATTCAGATAAATAATGTTTTATGTAAAACATTTTTTTTTTATTTCAGCAAAAATATCTTATGAATTTTGGCTATTTACCACAATCAGATTTCGAAACGGGAAATTTGCGAACTGATGAACAGTTAACAGAAGCAATAAAAACATTGCAACGATTTGGCGGTCTTGAAATCACCGGATATATTGATGAAGCTACGAAAAAATTATTACATACACCACGATGTGGTCTTCCAGATACACCAGATGGATCATTTTCAGAACCAAATGCCCTTGGAAATCACCCGCGAGCAAAAAGATATACTTTACAAGGTCAAACATGGGCTCACACCAATTTAACGTGGAGGTAAGTGTTAAAGAATATCTATTTATGAATTATCCATATGATTCACAAGATAGAATTAATTGAACTGTTACGATTATAGAAAACATATTGTTATAAAACGAAAATTAATGTTACACCAAATTATATTTATTACGTATTATTATGAAGCGATTAGTTTGCTTTTCTTGAAATTTTAGTCAACACTATTTTTTAAATTTTAAAACTAATACCGAATAAAATAAGTTCCATATCTTCAATTTTGTTATCTAACTTAAATTTAATATTAACAAACGAATATCGTGTAAATGTTAATATAATTTAAAATAAATATACACATTTTTTTATTGAATACAAAATTAAATTCATAAAATTAAATTCTTTTCTTTATATAATTATTTACTAGAGTGATAAAATATTTAATAAATATGCGCTAATAAAAAAATTGCAAAGTAAAAAAAATTAAAAATGTAATCAAATGAATTATCACCCCCAACAGCACACGATAGTAGAAAGTATTAAAAACAAATAGTAAATTATATCAAATTAAAAAATAATAAAATCAATCAGATCCCAATGTTTCTGAGGTTTTAAATTAATACTTTAACTTAAAATCATTTAAATTTGAAATAATTTTCTCGAAACCAAAACGTAAATAAAATTTGTTTAAATTTAATAATAAAACTATGTCTTTCATTTCAAAAAAATAATGAAGATTTAAAATTTCTGTTTAATATATATCTATATCTATCTATCTATCTATCGATATATATATATATATATATATATATATATATATATATATATATATATATAATGGTTCATGAAGGGTTTTGGCATATATATTTACTTCCATTGTTTCTATTATTTACTATCTTTTAGTCTCATTTGGGTCACTTATGTATATATGAGTGAGAGGGGCGGGGAGGGGAGAGAAAATATAAATATTACTTTACACAAATGATTTTTTATCCCTAACACTACAATGGTTATGAAATGTTTAATAATAACTTATTTTGTACACTTTTTTAAAAATTGTAACAAAAAGGCTCTGACAATGAAGGTATAGTCATCGAAATACGCATCAACCGACTATTTTTATAAACAAAGTGAACAATAAATGATTATTGAACACTTCATAACCATTGTGGTCTTAGGAATAAAAATTCATGTGTTAAAATTAATTCCTCATAGTTCCAAAACAAACAATCTGAATTTTACTTCTATCTAGTGTGCAATGTATAAACTATTATAAAAATTCTGTTTGGTTTTTAACTGAACTAAGCAAACATCAAATGTTTACCAGATGTCGTATGCTTACAATTGTGTATATTTTTACGGTTTTTAAAAATAAAAACTAGATTAATTATTATTAATATAACATATAAATGAAATAATTAATTATTTTGTAATAAATGTTATAAAATAAACACCTAGTTAGATAGAATATTCATATAAAACTTAACATGTAAATATAAATTGAATTAAGGTACTATAAAAGGTTACTTTTATTTTTATTTTATAGTTCTTTCTTAATATAAAACAGTTCACCTACAATGTGTTACCATGAATATATAGTCCGAAAGCAATATCTGTATAGTGAACGTTGGTCTATTGAGTGGTTGTTGGTCCGCTGGGATTAAATGAACTTTACAAGTAATATATGATGTTGGCCTTTATAGAACAATCTTTTGAAATGCCACCAGCTTATGTAGATTGAACATATTGACACGTTCATAAAACCGTATTGTCAATTCAAAAAAAGTCTACGAGATAAAAACATGACATTGTTTTGTATTCGGTAATCATTCCCCTTTTTTAATTTTTATTGCATTAATATGAAATTTTTATATGATTATTTCATCATTTTAACATAGTACATTACAAGTTCTTAAATAAATATTCATAAATCCATTTAGTTTTACCAAAAACATTTATATTATAATAACGCATCCAAAAATTGTAAATACTTTATGATAATGTTTATATTACAATTACTTCTGTTGACAATTATTGTCAATTCCATATTTATATACTTATGTACATAGTGAGTCATAAAAATCTATAAACAAGTAACAAATAGAGGGTAGTGAAAATTTTACGTAAAATGAACTGTTTAAATATTTATTAAATTATTTCATTAATATTACTGAATATTAATGTAAGTGTAATGAGGATAATAAAAATATTATTTATTTATTATTGTAAAATAAAAATTACTTCCACACAATTCTACACGTAGAAGGAAATAACGTTTTAAAAATTATTTTTTCACTTATTCCTAATATTTCATAAACTTTTCGTTTAAATTAATTACTAATTAATTCCATTTTAACGTTTATAAAATGAGATCTTCTAACAGATATGGGATTATATCGGATCGTGCATTTATTAGTGTTTCTTTTAAAAAATTCACTTATTTATTATATAGTTATAAAATCGTTTTTCAAATTCATTATAAATGTATTCAATAGAGTTGAGGTCAAGTAATTAAAGGCTTAAATGAAATTTCTTTAAAACATTACCTAAAATTTATTTGTCTATAGTTTTTAAATTATGTTAGGATTGTTATGTTGAAATATACCATTAATACTTAACTCATAATATTAAATAAAAAAATATAGATTATTGTGTAAATTATTCAATTATTGAAAATTATTCACTATTCTATAAAAAAATGTAACTTTACACACTCCAGTCACTGTTATTGATCTTTATACTGCCCCATCCATATTTAACTTCCGTGATGAAAGTTTCTTTATTCATTTCTTCGTTAATTTTATGCTTTTTTCATGTGTCGTCAAAAAATTTATTTTTTCTATGAAAATAGATTTCCTAAAATTCAACCTTAAAAAATATCATCTATATACAACGTTCTTTTTTCGATTCAATGACAATGAAATGTAATCTTTATCATACATTTTCCTAAGATGTGAAATGTTTTTTTAAAAGTAATCGTCAGGCATAAAGATTTTAAAAATCTTTGTATATAGTTGAGCAAAATTTTCAATTATATTTCGAATATGTTTTACTATTTTAGAACACTTTTTTACAATTGGTTTGTTTATTTTCGATATATCTTGCTAACTTATTTAAAATATTTCGACACTTTAATTAGATCATATTATACAAAAATGTATAAATGATCATATTATACCTATTACTTTAATTATAGCATAGTTTCTGTTACAATTAAAAAAATATATAAATTATTATTTCACACGATTTTTGTAATTAATTTCGGGGCATGAATATTAACTTGAGTTCTTGATTTGTTAATACATTTATCGGTTTCGATTAAAATTCAGAAGTGAATTTCAATATACATATATATCATCATCATCAATGGCTCCACAGACTATTTTAGTCCTGGGCCTCTCTGACAATGGCAGCTCAATAGTGCCTTTTCTTGTCAAAGCTTTTTACAGTTGTTTTTTTACAAGATGAGGTTATCAGCCCCATGCTCAACCCTCGAAAATGAGGGACTCTCCGACTGGGAATCAAACACAATCCCCACATGACAAGCGGTGATGCAAACCACCACTACGCTATCCAGTCGGGCGTATATAAAATGTACAATATCGAAATTAAATTACCTAAAAAGTTATTAAATTATTTTTTATATAGTAATATTTATACGTAATGATTAAAATCGTATAAAAATTTTAAACATACGCAAGAATTAAAGAATAACTTTATTAAGTAAATGTATATAAAGTAAGGTATTTTTAAATAAAAAAAACTTTACATTTTAATAAATTATAAGAATTGTTTTATATATATATATTCATTTGACATTTTCTTTCAACCGAATCTTTGAATAACGGATTTGTGAACGAGTTTATTTCTATTTGTTCCTATTAGATAACATATATATATATATATATATATATATATATATATATATATATATATATATATATATATATAATACTAACGTCAAATATGTAATGAGATATCTATCTTTTGAGGGTGTTCAGAACAACCTCTGCCTAAATACATATATTGTCATCAATATAAAAAATATACATAAAAATTCACTCATCAATGCATATGAAATAGCACATGTACACATTTATTCAAAATAAAAATATACATATATATATATTATACTCAGTACAGTATCATGTAGCTATTAATATATTTATCAAATTTTGTTTTGATGATTTGAATGAAAAGTTGATTTTAGTAATGTGTTTTACTCAGGACTTGCAGGAACTAGACTATTGGTAGGAGGTTTGCAACTCGAGATAACATTATATCCGAATGGTAGGCGTTTTCAGTAATCGAATCTAGAAAGTCATTATCGGAAACACAGTTTCATATGTGTATGTATATATGTGTATATATATATATATATACTGGTATACACATTTATACATTGTATATTAACCAACACATAAACAAATTAGATTAAATTAGTAACACGAATAAATATATTCAATAGCATCGTGGGAACACAGGCATCACATTTATTTGCACCGCACATATCAAACTATATATTAAACTTTTAATAAAATACTATTGTTTTATTTTAAAATAACACATTATTATTTTATTATTATAATATTAATAATATTTGTCGAACAAATTTTTTCAAATTTAACACAAAAATTTTGACATGTTTAAAATTAAAATGGGTTATAGCTTAAGGTAATCGTATTTTTTCCTAAGGAAGGTTTTTGAACTGTTAATCCTATTAATTTCGATACATCCTTTAACTTTAAATATATTTTAAGGAGTAGAATTTTATATTCGAATTTTTAATTCTAAAATTGAAACTATAAATAGTAAAATAATTTAGTGAGTATAGTTATAAAATTATACTATTAAAGTCTGTTTGAAGATGAAACATCCAAACCATTCATAATAATGAACAAAAACACAAACAGTTTATATTATTGTATATAAACATTTATTACATAACGTATATAGAGATTTCCAAAATATTTTCTTCCGAATTTCATTTAAACATATCGTAAAAAAACGTTAAATAAAGAAATATTTTTTATTTAAGGTTTTTTTTTATTTTTGATTCGATTTCAATTTGTTTAGCATTAATATATATGATGGTCCAAATGGGACTGAAGGATAGTAAAGAATAGTAAATGATAATAAGCAAATAAATGTATGTCGAAACCCTTCGTTCTCATTTTGGACATTCTGCATTTATATTTTATTTGCTATGATCATATATGCATTATATTTATATAAAAACGAAGATAGTTAAAGTATAGTAGATTAATTATAAAATTTAATTTTCTACTCATACCATGTTAATAAGCATAAATAAATAAAATAATAATAACAATGATTTCTTTTAATTTATTCATTAAATTATTTATTGTTCTGAATTAATAATTTATTATAAAACAGAGTAAATACGGGAGAAATTTTATTTATACTATTATAGACTACTTTATAAAACATGAAATGATATATTAAAAAAAGTATAATATATGCATATAGAACAAGTCCCATGGGTGTACTATGAAAAAATAATATAAATATGAAGTATGTATTAGTTATTATTTTTTTTTAAAAAAACAAGAAATACGATTCAGTTAAAGAGGGGCGTTAACTTAGTTCTATGAAATTTTATAGTTTTAATGGTTTTGACGGCCGTAAGTAAATAAAAACTGTATGGTTTAGTAGTCGTATGTATTTTATTATTTAAAAGTATTTTTTTTAGTACTTTGTAAATAAAATTATCAGCAAGTACATATGATATCAACATCCACACGAATACATTTACATAAAAAATATTGATACATTCGCCTACATACACGATTATGTGTAAGTATATATATCAGAGACACATACACATTATATATATATATATATATATATATATATATATATATATATATATATATATATATATATATATAGAGAGAGAGAGAGAGAGAGAGAGAGAGAGAGTGTTATTCTGTTTAAATGACATTTGTTATGTATTATTTAAAATTTATTTAATTGCGTATTAAAAATTGTCTTTTCTAAATTATTTATAATAAAAATTATACTAGTTAATTTTGTTTTAATATATGTAAAAATCGAATTTATTCATATATTGATTAAGCTTATTTCTTCTATTTCATATATTATTAATATATTTACTAATAAAATAAAATAATAAAAATATCAATAAATTAATACAACAAGAACTTTTTAAAAACAAACATTGATACATAAAAGTATTATTTAAAAAATAAACAGGAAATTCACAAAAAATGTCAATATAGTTGATATATTATAAAATAACATTGCAAATATAGTTTAAAATATTAAATTGATACAAGAGGAAATTTTCAAAAATAAAATAGTTGATAATTGTTTTTCTGTGCGGTTTTTATCACTTATCACTAGATTTTGCGTATATAAATATACCTACTCACATAGATGTATATATATATATATATACATGTACATATATGTAATTAAATGTGAATCTTTTCCAATATTTATTTACTTTATTCTAATACCTTAGACATCGAAAAGAATAAAGTGATTTAAAGAAAAGAATAGTAACATGAAGTTTTGTTTTTGTAGAAAATATTAGGTCGTATAATAAAAAAGGTCGGATTATAATATAGGAAATAATATAAAAATCCGATATTTCATATTACACGACCTAATAATATACTTGATTACATTATTAATAATAACTTTTTGTATTCTTTGAAATATTTCGAATCTTTTGTATAAAAATGTTTGTTCTGAATTAACCAACGCAATAAAATAATTTTTATTTAATTTATATTATAAAACCACTTAGTTCTTAAAAGATATTCCAGAAAACTAAATAGACTTAATCAATAGGAACACTTTTTAAAAGAGAAAATAAGTGAAATCTTCAAATTTAATACCTACTTTTTTTAGAGATAATAAAAAATACAGATACATAATAAAATACAAATAGTAAATAAGTTTACATAAAAGAAAAGAATATTTATCAAATTCAATGAACATTTGAGAAAACGTGTAATTAAATTAATCCACATTTTTTTTTTAGTTTTTATCAAGTTTGTTATTTTTAAAATCGTACTGTTAATTTAACGTCACAAATTTATTTATTTAATTTTTAATAATAAACAAGAAAAAAGTATATTTTATAAATGTAAAAGTACTAAAATTATAATTTATACATGTTAAAACACCGACTAAAATATTTATTAAAAAATTATCGTACATTTTCGCGGTTTTCTTAATGTATTTGTCTTTCTTTTGAAATAATTATAACTGTAATAAATTTATAAAAATACTAATTGAATTTTTATAACACTCATTAGAAACTGTATTTTTTTCTATTTTAATTCAGTAATAATTATTTTGTATCAATTTAAATAAAATATTATTATTATTATTAAAATGAATATACACATAAATAATTCATAAATACTAGATTCAAACTATATTCCATTTATATAATTTTAACCTAGTTGTTAATAATAAAAATTTATATTTCAACAAAAATTCAAAAATGTAACGTAAAATACAACTGATAAGTATTATTACAAAGTTTTTATTGTATTTTGAAATTTGTGAATATATAACGTGTTATATATATATATATATATATATATATATATATATATATATATATATATATATATATATATGTATGTATATATGACCATTAACTTCAGGTTATCCTATGCTGGATGAAGGTCTCTTCCAAAACTTACCAATTCACCTTATTTCAATATCTTTGTTTTTTACGTATTTTCTTATGTCTGTAATCTATCTATTAGTCTCTTTCTTCGACTTTTTGTGTATTAAAGTTCCCAATCAGTAATTTCTCTTGTCCATCGGTGATTTTCTCTTGTTGCTACATAATCAACCCATTTCCACTTGTACTTCTCATTTTCTCTATAAAGTCTTGTCATTTTATTTTCGTTTTAATCCTTTTGGTCCTGTTTCTATCTTTACGTGTTATTCCTAATATGAATCATTAAATATTATTTGTGTATTTTGGAATTTAAGTCCTATTTTTCATAGCTAAAGTTAGAATAGGTAGAATGCATTAATTAAAACGTTTCGTTTTAAACAAAGGAATATTTGACTTCATTATATCAGAATTTCTTTCGAACTGACACTATTCTATTCTTATTTTGTCATTCACTTCGTCTTCATAAGTGTCTTTAGTGTTAATAAATTAAGTTTAAATAAGATATACATAATTTTTAGTTTTGATTTTAATTCCTTTTAATTTGATTTTTTCTAATATGGAAATTCATTGTACTATATATATATATGTATATGTATATATATATATATATATATACACATACACATACACACATTCATACCTACATGCACAAACACATACATACACATGTACTCATAAAGCATAGTATGTTCGGAGTGCACACATGCACTTGATCTATATAAAACACAGTTGTCTGTTATTCATCATCGTTGTTTGTCGCGGGGAGGTAACTTTCATGTATTAGTTACGACGGGGTGTGCGCGCCAAGCGGGGGAGTGAAAAACGCGCGCGCATCTGGGTGGCCTTATATCTACATACGTATAAACCCCGTGGCGTCGCCCCAGGCATTTAGTTTACTTCTAGGATTTGTAATGTACTCATTAGTGATGTAAATGTGACAATATTGGTAACACTGTTTTATGTAGATCGTTGTAAAGCATTATGGGTAAGTGTTTTATGACATTTGTCATTTTTTGACAGTATGTTTTCGTTGTTACACATGTACCATTTTGTTATTACGTTACCTGTTGTCAGAGCCATTTTGTTGTTTATATTTTTGCAGATATTTTTATTAATATTAACATACTACATAAAACAATAATTTTATTAACATTAAAATTTTTCCTCATTTTTTTTTATCTATTTATTTTTAATTATTCATTTACAAACACATTGGTAAAGAGCAGTTCATACTTAATATATTACATACCAGACTGGAACTTAAAACCAAATCTGTATGATTTATTGGTTCAAATAAAATCATGTAAAACAGTAGTAAAAAGTAAAAAAAGTTCAATTTTTCTTCAATGAATTCTTTTGATTTCAAAATTACATCACTATTTTATTTTGTAACATATTTTTGTTAATGAGATAAATTAAAATTGTTTTTTTTTTAAAAAAAAATAGTTCAATTTTTTAAAAAAATAACGAACAATAAAGCTAACTCCTCTCTCTCTCTTTCTCTATCTCCCTCTCTTTCTCTCTCTCTCTCTCTCTATATATATATATATATATATATATATATATATATACTCGTATATATTTTTGTATGTATAAATGTTCATACATTCATATATGTATATATGTACTTGTATAAATATTTATTTTTATGCACAAAAATGAGTTAAAATAATTGAATGTCTTATATTTTTTATACTGCTCACATCATATATATATAATAATACTATTATTAAAAAGGCAATTCTTTATATGAAGTAAATAAACAATAAAATTAAAGATTAACTTGTAAAAAATATGGTAAAAACATTATTCCCATAACGAATAATCTCATCAGCATTTTTTTTGAATTCTTTTTATCTATTACTAAATTATTTAACTTTTATTAAACGTAGAAAGTAGTTCTGACTGAAATATGAAAAACATTCTTGCTTTTTTAATTTTAGCTCAGTATATATATATATATATATATATATATATATATATATATATATATATATATATATATATATGGTAAATCGTATTCATAAATATGGTAAATTTATTTATTGTTTAATTAAATTAATTAATTAATTTAATTTTCTAATTTATTTTTATATTACTTTTTTATATACTTATCAAAAGATCCTCGTGTATATATATATATATATATATATATATATATATATATATATATATATATATATATATATACAGAATACAATATAAAATGTAATAATAGTAAATTATTTAATTTTTGATATCAAAAAAATATACTTAAATTTTACCTTTTTTAGGTATAAATTAGTAAAAATATATATTTAAATAATTATTTTTCTCTACTAACATTTCCAAAATATCCATATTTAATAAACAAATAATAAATGCTCGCCTCTTTATTATATACATATTGTATATACAAATTTTTATTATTAATATATAGATGTAAATTAATGATAACATATAAATTACAAACATAAAAATATTTTTAAAATTATCAAATTAAAAATGTTTAATAAAAACAATTCTTAATTTAGATACTTTAAAAAGTATTCTATGAATGAACAAATATTATTAATGTATATTAATTATAATTGTATATATCTGTTGATTTTTAATGTGTAGTAAATTGGAAAATCTGAGTTTTGTAATATAAAATGTGTGTCAATGGAATATTATTTTTTTTTACAAAAACTAAATATATCATGGTAAAGATTGATTATTTTTTTTAAAAAAGGTCCCATTAAAATCTTGAGTGTGTATATTATATATATATATATATATATATATATATATATATATATATATATATCAAAATAAAAAAGAGACCACTTACAATATAAAACAAAGTTAAAGTATTAGTACCAGTCATCTTTACCAACCCCTTACTGAGACTGAAATGTTTTAAGTAGCTCTTATACGTTGTCTACTCTCAGCAAAAAAATCTTTCTAGATAGACAAAAAATGATACAGTGAAGTATGAATGATATTATAGAAGTATTTTTGGTTAACTTTGCAATTTTATTATATTTATTACGTAACAACACACAAAAATAAATGTTGCATATATATATATATATATATATATATAAAAATATGTATATATATATATATATATATATAAACATATGTATAAATTGGGTGTTCTAAACGAAAAGAAAGGAATAGTTCCAATAACTAGAACAAATTTTATTTTTTTGTGTTTATTTACACTTTTTCGGTGTTGTAAATATTACAGTGCAACATTAACTTATATTTTATAGTGTATTTAAAATAAAGAAAAAACACATTATGCATCATTATTTGACAAAATGTGTTTTAAATAACATTTTTTATAACTTTCCAATTGATAAGTGTATATATGTATATATGTGATCTTTTCTTGCTATGTGATTGACCTATTCCCATTTCAAATTTCTAACTTTTATTACAATATTGATAACTATTGTTTTCTTTCTGATTCTTCTATCTTCTTTATATCTCAACGGCTTATTCTTAACGTGCATCTTTTCCTGTTTCTTTTTATTGTCCGAAGCTACTGAAATATTCTTGTATTCAAGACCCACGTTTCACTTTTGTAAGTGTGAACCAGTAGGATGCAGTAATCAAAAACTTCTCTATAAGTACATAAGAATGCCAGACTTCGAATATAAGATTTTCTTCCGAATTGACACCATTCCATTCTTGTTTTTCTGTTCACTTCATCTATAAATGCTCCTATGGTGTTTATGAGTTGTCCTAGATTAAAACTTATAAAGCCTCTGTAAACAGTTTTGATGTTATCGCATCACCCTTTTTCACTCCTACCATATTTTTAAACTCATTATTTATGTACTAGTACGATGGACGTAACATTTTTATAAATATTTCCCAGTATATATATATATATATATATATATATATATATATATATATATATATATATATATATATATATATATATATATATATGTACACATAACGTACATACACATTTATATATCATACATATAGTTTTAGTACATTTTAGGATAAAAGTTATATTTATTAAATAAAAACGGTAATACAATTTACAAAAATGTTATTTCATTATTTTTTTCTAATTGATATTATTTAACATTTTCTCTACTTATAATTAATTCAATGATAACTGTTGAAATAAAAGGCATATATTGAAATTTCTAGTTTTTTAATTAATTTTTCTACATACTATTAAAAAACCAAAAGCACGCCAATTATTTATAAACTATTTTAATCCACAAAACTAGTCTTTAATCATTTTTTTTTTGTTTTACAGTATTACAATTGTTTTTATTTTAAACAATTAACACATTATTAAATTCGAAAATAATCTGAATATTATTAATTAATATAAGTTACTAAAATTAATAAATATTAAATGAAATAAATCTATTGAAATATAGGTCAGTTTTATCTTGATTTAAAACAAATTTTAACTAATGAATATAAAGTAAATGTAAATAGAATTTTAAAGTAAGTTAAAAACTAAAATTAAATATTTGGTTTACCTTACTAGATCATCGAGTTCAAGGATCTTACTACCCATTTGTCTGTCTACTCGATTATGTCAATATGACATGAACACAACATCAATTCAATCCATAAAAATGGAGCTGAAAAACTCTTCATCCCCTATATTGATTAGTAGCGTGTTGGACAGCTTATACTGTTTCATGCTTACAAAATTTTAGATTTAGAATCAAAAGTGAACGGAGATACAATATTTTGAATAAATTAAAATATAATTAATTTTAACTCTGTTACCAAGTAATATGTAAATATGTGTATATATATATATATATATATATATATATATATATATATATATATTTATTATTATTATTTATGTTTTTTGTTTTTATATGTGTAGATGAACTATAAAATCTAAATAAATAATATATATTCATTTTTAATATCTATCGTATTTCAATAGTTTCTCTTTTACAAAACTATTGATTTTCTAAATAGTAGAATAGTCAATCTGAAGGTGATTTTTTCATTTTTTGTTCTTTTAATAAATGTTGTTCGAATTTCAAAAAACCAAATCAATTTATGTGTACATGATTCTGGAATTATATAAAGAAATAAAATTGAAATTATAACTAAAATTAAATTAAAATTATATTTTTCCAACTAATCCAATTGAATTAAAAAATCAAAATACTCTTTCAATTTTAAATTTTTAGCCTCTATTTTTTCTTGGTTTCACAATAAAAATTTCTTTTATTAAATTAAGTAAAATACTAATAATTTTTAATTTAAATATTTTTAATTTTAACAGTCACTATAGAACGTACAAATAAACTTTATAGACGTACTATTAGTCATTTCAGGTATCTAACTTTATATAACATAAATTAATCACTCGCTCCAACACCACTAGATTTTATTGAAATATTCAATAATCACTAATTATTCATTTTATTCGTTAAATAATAACGATAACGTTATTAAACAGTGTATTTAGATTATAATTCAAATCGCTTGTTTGTATTATTTTCATAGTATTGTCAATAATATAAAAAAAAATCGCATTTTCTCTTTCAAAAGTATTGTCTCCAGCATCTATGTGTATGTGTGTGTGTGTGTATATATATATATATATATATATATATATATATATATATATATATATATATATATATATATAATATATATATATATATATATATATATATAATCTAAGAATTAAATATTATCCACATTCATGTATTATATATAATTGAAAAATCATGAACAAATGAAATTATTCAAATAATCATTATTAATTACTCTATTTATAATATTATAAAAAATTAAATTCTGTATGTTTTCTGTAGTTCATAAATTGTTTTTTCATTTTGTAAATCATACCGCTGTTCATTTTAAACCAAAATATATTTCTATTATTATTCCTTACTTTTTCCCACCTTAATCTTAAAATTTCAATTCTTTGACAATAAAACTTTTAGTTTTGCGCTAAAGAATAAATTGAGTTCCCTTCGGACATCAGTTTCTACATTAAACTAATGTGGTTTTGGAGACTTCGGAATAGAAGGAAATCTGATGGTGCTAGGTCGGGAGAATACGGCAAATGTGTTATAATTTCTTATTCAAACTACCTCTGTTTTTGAAGCATTTTTTGTACTGTATGAGGCCGGATGTTATGGTAAAATTATTCACCTTTTCTATTGGCTAGTGCTGCCCTTTTTTCATTGATAGATTGCTTTAGCCGATCTAGTTGTTCACAATACAACACTTTCGTAATGGATTGATTGTCTGGTAGTAGCTCATAATTCATAATTGCATCCATATCCCACCAAACCGATAGCATAATCTTTCTTGAATGGATTTCTCTCTTCGATTGTTGATATAATGTCTCGTTACGGTTAGCCCATTGTCTTTGACGATTAATATTGTTATAAACATTTTTCGTAATTAGTAACAGTTCGATTCGAGAATGGCTTCTTTTTCAATCTACAGAGATGAGAAGTACAAATATCCATTCGTTGTTTCAAATTAAGCTTCAATAATTCGTAAGAAACCCACGGACTTACCTTAAAAATACCAAAAAAACTACGTATTTCAGCAACATATATACTCCTCTCTTTTGCAACAATCGTGAAATATTGCATCATTCATTGAGACCAGCACGAATATACTGCATTACTTATGAATGACCCAATATATTTATATAATTTACTTTCTTTTTCTGCCATTTCTATTATTACCATCAAACAATTTTTCTGTGCTTCTATTTGATGTGTAAAGCTCTTAAACTACTTTCGTATTCAATTATTTTCTTTCACTACATCTTTGTATATGAGACAAGTAAAATATGATAATTAAATGTTTTGTTTAAAATAAAACCGAATATTCAGTTTAAATAATAAAATATGTCATTAATGTAAACCTTATTTAATCATTGTTTTCGAAAAATTCTTATTTTAAGATGACTCAGATATTTTCCAAATTCGTATAATTTCACAATAATTTATCTGATTTAAATACAGATCTTTATTGCCCAATGTCAATAATTGTGCATTTACATTAATTTCAATAATGGTACAATCATTTTCAGAGTGAAGACTAACTTATTTTATTAATATTTTTAAAAAATGTGAATAACTGGTATTACGATCACTCACTCAATCTGGGTGTGATGTGTGTATTGATTCCATCACAACCTCCTTGAGTGAGCGATCGAGCTAGTTAAATTTCAACGTTTTATATATATATATATATATATATATATATATATATATATATATATATATATATATATATATATTTATATATATATATATATATATATATATATATATATATATATATATATATATATATATATATATATATATATATATATATATATATGTATATATATATATATATATATAGATAGATAGATAGATATAGATAAATAGATAGATCATAATAAAAATTATTATAAATTAAGGTGTTTATTTTTTAATAATATACAGAAAATATAGAGTATTTAAATTGCTATTATTTTCTATCGTATAAATTAAATACAGTGATTAATTGTCTAGTAATATGACTAAATATGTATTAGTTGTTTTGGAACTGTGGCTGATTCACTTTACACAAATGAATTTTCACCCCAACACCACAATAATTTAAAGTGTTCAATAATCACTTATTGTTCACCCACTTGTTTTTTTATAATTATATAATTTATAATTATATCGGCTGATGCATTTCGATGGCGATGCTATCATCGTCAGAGCCTTTCTGACGATGATAGCATCGCCATCGAAATGCATCAGCCGATATAATTATAAATTATATAATTATAAAAAACAAGTGAACAATAAGTGATTATTGAACACTTTAAATTATTGTGGTGTTGGGGTGAAAATTCATTTGTGTAAACTAAATATGTATTTTTTTCTAAAATTTATTTTTAAAAAGTTAATAGGTATATTACCTCTTTAGGGGAAAATTTTACACATTTTTTTATATTTGACACAACATACTTTTTGAATTTTTAAAAATAGTATTTTTTCATAAAAGATAAATTTACTCTTCAAAAATCTAATAGTTTATCAGTGTAATATTCTATCAGTTAAATAGGTATTATTTAAAATAATTATTTGAAAAATAATAGTAAAAGCAAAATGAATTAATACGGAGAAAAAATAAATATTACATATATAAAAATATTTAAGGCACATAAATTTTAACATACATATTTTTTATTCAGTTTACGGAGCAAAAATCCACTTAATTTGGATCGTAATGCCGTCCGTCATCAATTATCACGTGCACTCGACATATGGGCACAACACAGTCGACTTACTTTCCGAGAAGTCGACTCAGATTCTGCTGATATTCTAGTATATTTCTTCAGTGGATACCATGGCGATGGTTACGCTTTCGATGGTCGAGGTGACATACTCGCGCATGCGTTCTTCCCTGGTACTGGTCGTGGTGGTGACGCACATTTCGATGAAGATGAAATTTGGTTAACGGAGGATGCCAAGAAAGAAGGAGAAGGTTAGCAAACTGTTCATGCTTAATATATTATTTTTAGTATCGAGACTACGTCGTTGTTTTAAGAAATAGCAATGTTGTCATATCGTTTTAATTACATTGTTAATACTGAATATTCTTAAAACGAAAATTATTTATGTTTCACTTTTTTGTAGTATACAGTAAAAAAAACAAATTTATAATATTTTCCATTCAGAAATGAATTATCACTCTAAACACCAGTGTAATACACAAAATGTGTTCACCTAAATAATAATAGTTTATTCTAATATAATTACAATCATTCAAAACAAATAATAATAAAAATTAATAGAAATAGTAATTTAAAATATTTATACTAATTAACTGTCTTCATTTTAGCAAAATCTATTAATACCTTTATAATAAATTGACATTATTATGAAAATACCGTTATTGTAAACTTTTTTGGCCCAAACTATAACGTCCCAAGTTTTTATTAAAGAACATGTACGCTAGTGAATTTACATTGTTATTATTTTTTACTAGTATGTATTTTTATCCCCAATCTTCAAACATTTATTTTAGAAGTGTTTTTATATTATATAATACAAAAGAATTATATTTAAATGTTTTTTTACATAATTTTATACAAAACAAAATATACATATATATGAAGTGTTTTGTGTAATAATCACATGTATATTTTATTATGTATACAATATATATATATATATATATATATATATATATATATATATATATATATATATATATATATATATATTTTATATGCTTATTTAATTACATAATTTAGTAAATACAAAATTGTGTAAGTTTATTATTAATAATTTTTGTTTATTTTTAAATTCACTAAATACACAAAATATAGGTATGTCTAATTTTTAATACTGCAAATTAAGTAAATAAATATAATTAAGGTACCTATTGTTGATATATATATATATATATATATATATATATATATATATATATATATATATATATGTATATATGTATATATAATATAAAATGGATTAAAATTTTAAATATATAATTTTCAGGTACAAGTCTTTTCAATGTAGCAGCTCATGAATTTGGTCATTCACTTGGGCTTTCCCATTCATCGGTTGAAGGCTCTTTAATGTATCCATGGTATCAAGACATACCGATACATTTTGAATTACCTGAAGATGACAAACATGGAATTCAACAAATGTATGGATCAAGAAAAAAGTTGTGGGGAAATATTCCACGATTTACAACAACTACTACTACAACAACTACTCAAAGCCCTAGATATGATCATAGACAACATCCAGATAGATATCCAAATCATTATCCTGAAAGAACATACCCTGGAAGAAAAGATTTCGATTATGATCAAGGACGAAGAAATCCTGAGAGGGATTATCCTGATAGAACGTAAGATTGTCTATATTAAAGTTGTAGAAAATGTTTTAAATTAACAATTATTATGTTTTAATCTAAATGGCTTTAATTGTATATTGATATATGTGCATATGCAAAATTTTGTATGCACATCAATAATATATTTTATCATTATTTACAGAAATCCCAGAGAATATCCAGAAAAATATCCTAACAGAGAAAATCCAAGACGAAATTACCCTGATCGAGATAATTCAAATGAAAATTATCCAAAAAAACCAACAAGACATCCTAGTAAACATCCAGAGAAACATCCTTATCCTCCAAGTAGATATCCTAATCAACCACAATACCCAAATCACCCACAGTATCCTAATTATCCTCAGTATCCTAACCATCCACAGCACCCCAATCATCCACAGCACCCCAATAATCCACAGCACCCCAGTCATCCACAGCACCCCAGTCATCCACAGCACCCCAGTCATCCACAACATCCCAATCATCCACAACATCCTAACAATCCACAATATCCTTCTGAACGTAATCCATTTCATAATCAACCTAATTATAATCCAGATAAAAAAAATTCTGACTATTATCCTACACACAAGCCACAACTTAATTATCCAGTTACATCTACAGAAGATTCATACAAAAGTAATCCTCAAAGGCCAACAGTTCGCACTCGAATAACTAAACAAAAACAGAGCCATTCTAAGGATTCATTTCCACCTGATAAGTGTAACACTTCATATGATGCCATAGCTGTTATAAGACAAGAAGTTTTTATATTTAAGAATCAGGTAATAAATCTGTGAATTACATATTTCTTATTTAATAGACCAAATTATAAAATACAGTGGTATTAAAATGATATATTTTATGTAGATATTCTTCTTTACATTTAGTAAATAATTTTGAAAAATAAAATTTTATTTCAGTATTTATGGCGCATAGGAGAAAATGGACTATATGAAGGATATCCAGCTCAAATAAAAAGAATGTGGAATGATTTGCCAGTAAACTTCACTCATGTAGATGCAGTGTATGAGAGACCAGATAAAAAAATAGTAATTTTCATTGGTATGTTTTTAAAGATATTATGTTTTGAATAATTCATATTTGTTATTAATAAAACAACTACTATCATCATTAAGATGCACCTACATTTGATATTACATAAAAAAATATGTCTTGTAATATGTAAATGTGTAATGCAGAATTTCACATTCAATTTTAAATTAATAGTCCAAATACCACAACATTTTTTTTTATCAAAATGTTTTAATATAGTAAATAATTTTAATATAACTATAATTTTTGATGGTTTAAATAATTTTGTAATAATATATAATCAGTAATAGTCACCAATTTAGACATCAAAATATGATCAAATCAAAAGTTATTGAGTAATAATTCTCTATTTAAATAAAAAAAAAAAAAATTATTGAATTATATTTTTTCAATTTATTATTTTATAATTTTCATTAAGACTAAAAATAATCTTTGATGTGTAACAAATATAATTTCAATTAAATACTCCCATTTAATGTTATAAAAAACTTTTTTTAATATTTTTTTCATATTCTTAATTATTGGTATTTTTTTAGATAATATGTATTATTTATATAATGGAAATGATGTTGAAAAAAGTTATCCAAAGCCTCTTACTGATTTAGGACTTCCCAAATCATTAAAAAAGATTGATGGAGCAATGGTTTGGGGATATAATGGAAAAACTTATTTGTTTAGTGGTACTATGTATTGGAGGTATGTTATTTATTATTATTTTTAGTAAATAATCCAAATAAAAAAAAATATATCTTATAGATTAGACGAAGAACATGGGAAAGTTGAAATGGATTATCCTAGAGATATGAGTAACATTTGGAAAGGTGTTCAGTATGATATAGATTCAGTATTTCAATGGAAAGATGGTAAATATATTATTATTTATTTTAATGTTTCTTATTTGACTTTTTATTTATTTTTTTAAGGAAAAACATATTTTTTCAAAGGCAAAGGTTTCTGGAAATTTAATGATTTAAAAATGAAAGTAGATAATGAAAAACAAATGTCATCTGCTACATTTTGGATGAGATGCCCTGAAATACCAGAAGAACCTTATCCTCAAGAAGTACCATTAATATCATCTAAATTTATAAACAGCTCAAGTATTAAATGTCTATTGTCTTATGAAATAGTATTATTATCAATACTTATTTCATTATTAAATTTTAAATGATATTTTTGTTGAGACTGATTTTAAATTATTGTAAATTATTTCTTCAACTTGAGCATTTTTAACTGATTTTTATGAAACGTCCAATCTAATATGAAATAATAACTTATATTATTAAAACTCTGATTTTTTAAAATTAGCTACAAAAAAATTTGTTATTTTTATACTAAAATTAAATTTTTGTGGATTAAATTATGAAATGCATAATGATTAACAACATTTAAGGTTGTGAAGTCTTAATTCACTTTTAAAATTTTGAAATCACCAAATTCATTTATTGCACTGTTTAAGAATATTACTACTATTTATTATTAATCATATATTTTAAATTATACTATTTTAAATATTAATATAAATTGTGATAAATTCAAAAAAATATGAATATTATTTTCAAATATTTTTTAACAATATCAGTTGTTTTTATTTGCAAACTTCTTATATTCATTATTTGTGTACATGAAGAAAAGAAATTATAAAAAAATACTTTTTTTATAATAATATTATCTTTCTAATTTTATTTCAACAAAAATAGTGTGTTCATATATATACATATATATTTATACATGTTCAAAAAGAAAGAAGATAAATCACAAAATAACTATAATGTTAAGCAGATTCATTTATAATTTATTATATCACTTTTATATTTTTGTACAGTTTTTGTGTTAAGATTATTTTATAATATTATTAACCCCTTAAATGATCAGTTATTTTAAAATATTATGAAAAAATGTAAATTTTAAAACATTTTATAAAATAGTTTATCGCAAAAATATAATAAAGTAATAAGCGATTGCAACATTTAATAAAACAATATTTATTGATTTGTATTATAGATGTTATATATTATATATCATTTTTGGTATATTGTATTTCTATAAACATAAAATTTTCTTAGTATTTAAATACTCACAATAACTAATTTTACACATTTTCAATTATTGGCTTATTTAAAATGTCAATAAAGAATGAATTGAGTTTGAAAAATCCGTTTATGGGGTTAATAAAGAGACAAAATCCTGTGATAATCTCAATTTTATTATAAATGTGTATTTGGTTTATTGCAATTTTATTTTATAATACCAATTAGAAATAAATAATTATATCGTACTATGATTTGTTTTAACTTTTTTTTTGTATAAATAATAGTATACATTTACTGTAATATATAATTATGTACAAAAAAATAGTTACATTTTTACATTGCATATTTTCAAAATTATACATAAATTCAAAATCCATAACATGTATGCATGGATGTGTATAAGTGTGCATGTGTATGTATACCAAATATAAATTTAATAACTATTTTTTCAATAAAAATATTTCATTTTTATATTTATTTCTTTAATTTCAAAGTATATATATATATATATATATATATATATATATATATATATATATATATATATATATTATTTTTCTTTTGGTAAACTTATTTTAAATTGTATCAAAACAATAAGATATATTGCAATTGTTGTAAAACTCTAAAAATATCAATAGAAATTATTTTTATACTTTTATTTATTCAATTTTTTTAATACTTACAGATGTTAATAATCTCCTGTTAACATCCCCATAGCCTTTAAGAGAGACTGTAGGAGGATTCATTTCTATAGCTGCCAGAAACATTTGTATCTAAAAATATTTTGTATTTTATAATTAAAAATTTTTTTTTTACAATGTTTATGCATACTTCTTTAATTGTCAATGGTTCAACTTGCTGTAAGTTAATTTGTAAAAGAGAGTCTTGTACTCTTTTTGCTACTTTTATTGATGCTTGATGAGCACAATCACAAAAAACATATAATAGAAACATACTATAAGCAATATCAACTAATAATCCGATTTCCTTAAATGAAAATCCAAATCCATTGTCAATCACCTCTGAGAGATATCCGTATGCCTGATAATGAAAAAAAGTTATATAAAATTAATTTTGAATAAAAAAATGTTCTGCATGTTAATATATCTAATGATAAATTATATTTTTATATTGATAACTTTTTTGAATAAATCAAAAAATTGAGCATTTTTATTATTAGAAAAAATACTATTATTTGTAATATGAAATACTATTTTATTACTTACTGCAATTGTTATATTAACAATTAAAAACAAACAATACATTGAATAAGTAATTGTGTATGCAGATCCTAATTTTTGTAATAGTTCACTTAAGTCTAACCACAAATGACGATAATAAGAAATTATATATGCTGTTGCACCTTTTTCTATTTCCTATTGAAAGAAATCATTCTTAAATAATCTTTTTTTTTAAATAAAATAATTTCAATTTAAGTATTTATAATAAATACAAACTTCAATAAAACTGTCTGCTAATTCATCACTCGCATTTCCAATTGCTCTACTGTTAATGTACCATAAAGCACCATTCATATTTAACATTGTAACTATATGATAGTAAGCTGTAGTATGCCAAAGAGTAAAACCAGCAAGTAATGTACTTAATGTAAGAAGAAATATAACAGCTGCCAATAAACACCCAATACTAATAATTACTATTAAAGTTGATAAATGTGGAAATTTCATATCTTTTCCAGTAATACGATAATATCGTAACTGAAATTGTTTTAAATTAGCCATAATAATACATGTAAATCAATAAAAATATTCATATAATCACCTGAAAAATACCCCAAAAGTTTTTATAAACAACTACATCTTTAGCTATTCCCCAACCAACGAAAGGTATCCAAAAATGTGGTGCAAGGAATATAATAAATATAATGTAATATATATATTCATCAAAACGTTCATTATGTGATAATATTTGTAATCTTTCATATCCTATTGATAGTACAAAACAAGAAGTAATAGCATATAAAAATAGTGCATACAACATTGTTGAAGAACACCAATGAAAAGATATTCTTCCTATAATTAAAATATAAAAATTAAACATTAATAGTGTGTATTTATTCACATATATAATTAAAACTTGCCTATGCCCCTTTTTACAGGCATTACACCCATATATCGAAATAATGATAAAAGTAATTTATGATCTCTATAAAACTGATCGTGTTCTTCAAGTAAATTTTCATCTTCATCAGATAATTTCTTTCGTTCTTCTATAGCATGAAAACGAGCACTTTCTAATTTAGGTAATATTTTATAATTTTTTGAAGCAGGAAATATATCATTAAGTAAAGATATAGTAAATACAGGTATCTCACTTTCCATTTTCAACACTTATATGTATATATATATAATTTATACAATTTATATTATTATAATACAATTTATTTAAAAATGATTGTTTTCAGTCCATCTATTATAGTTCAATATTAGTTTGTACCATACAATAATTCAATACCTAATAGTTCAAGGAATGTAATAATTGACCTTTTAAATTATTCAAAAATTACACTACAAAGGTATTATTACTTTAATCACACAGAAGAATTTTAATATTTTCGATTAGTATTTTAACATTGAATAAAAAATATCAAAATGAATTTAATATCAATAAATTATTTTTCTTATATACTTAAATTTAAAATAACATATTTGGTGAGATTATTACACAAAACTTAAACTTTTTATGTAGGATATTTCTGTTAACAATATTTAAAAAATACATAATATAAACTGGGTGTTAAAATAATTTTATTGAATGAAAATACAAAATTATTCAATAAATATAAAATTTTCAAAATATTAATGCTGCCATCTGAAAAAATATTAAATTTTGTGTGATTGTATGTATATATGAGTGTATATATATATATATATATATATATATATATATATATATATATATATATATATATATATATATATACATACATATATATGTAGTGTGTATGTGTATTTTATATAGATACTTTTAATCTATTTCAGAATGTCTTCACTAAATTGTAACAAAAAATTGATATGTATTTTATTGTAAAATGTTTTATTACTATGAACTTAAATTAAATAATAATCTTCCAATATTATTTTCTAATTTCTGTTATCTTAAAAGTTCTTTTATTTAAAAAAGAAGGATACAAAAATAGTAAAATTTACTAACATAATACTAAATATAAAATATACACATAACCACTAAAAACTATTAAAAAAAACTAATACTTACAATTTTAAAATTTTATCTTTACCCCCTGAGACTACTATTAAACCAGTGGGTGACCAATCAACAGCATAAACAGCATCAGCATGTCCAGGTAAATCTAATTCTAATCTTTGAGTTGAAATATTCCAAACTAAAAAATGTAATTTTCTTTTTAAATTAAATGTGTGTGTATATATGCATGTGATGTGTGCGTGTGAATATTCAAAAAACAAACCTTTCACTGTAGAATCAGAACTACCACTAACAAGTAATCTAGAATCAGCTGACCAAGCTATCATATATACAGCTTGAACATGTCCTCTTAAAGAGCAAATAAATTTTCCAGTATCAGCTTTCCAAAGTTTTATTGACTTATCAAATGAGGCTGAGGCTATTAATCTTGCATCAGGAGAAAATTTCACATCATTAACAAGTTGTTGATGACCTATTAATCTTGCTATCGGTTTTTTATCTTTTTCTGGTTGCCATAAAAACATGGTAAAATCATCTGAACCAGAAATTAAACGTTCTCCACCATATGAACATACATTAAGATAACGTTGTTTTGCAACCTCTTGTAAACTATTTTCTACATTTTGTAAAAATAAATAAATAAATATACATATAACTATTTTTGTAACTTTATAGGGTGCCCTAATGAGATTAAAAGATAGTAAGAAAATGTATGTTTAAACCCTTCAGTCTCATTTGGGTCACCTATATAAATACTCTTTAACAAAATACATACTTTCAGACTGAACTTCAATTACTGGTGAAAATGGACCTGTCCTTAGTACATAATCAGTGCTTAATGCTAGCGTATTAATCCAATGTGCATGTCCTTCTAATGTTCGGCATAATGTACCCTAAAATTATTATCTGAACTTAGTACTAATGGAAAATTAATTTCAATTTGTTACAATAAATGTAATTTATATGTTTATAATGACTCCTACATCATTCACTCTCCACACTTTGATTGTTCTATCTTGTGATCCAGAATATATTAAACCATTGCCACTCCACTTTATACATGTTACACTTTTGTTATGACCAGCCAATGTTAATAAACAAGTTCCAGTAATTATATCCCAAATTTTAATATCTCCATCTTTAGAAGAACTTGCTAGCTTACGACAATCTGGATTTATATGATACGGTTCCCAAACTAAAGCAGTAACCCACTGTTTATGGGCTATCAATGACTTTCCTAGTTGTTTTCCACTGATAGGATCCCATACACATATTTGACCTGATTTACAAGCAGATGCTAATTTGTTACCATCTGGTGACCATGATATACAAAGAACCTACATAAAAATACTTATATAAAAAGCAAAAATAAATACTTATATAATATTAAAAGAAAATAAATTACCCAATTTTTATGAGATTTACAGACATGATAGGGTGTTTGCGTATTTAAATCCCAAAACCTAACAGTTGTATCTCCAGAACCACTTGCTAAATGTCTACCATCTGGACTAAAATTTACTGATATTACAGCTTCTGCATGACCAGGCAATGAACTAAAAATAACATAGTTGTAATTAATATTTAAAATTAATATTTTTAAATTTACAAAATACCTTGTACATCTAGTTACTGGACGAACTCGAAAAATTGCTTGTTTTTGATAGACTATATCTAATACTTCTTCTGCATTTAATATATTTTCATTTAGAGTGTTTTCTAAAGTATTTCTTATTTCTTTTTCATTTACAAAAAATAAATATTGTGTTTTTTCATCCTTTTACAAATGAAAAATATAAACAAAAAAATAATATATGTAGTATATAAATATTTCATATATATATTAATTTTACAAAATTATATACATATATATATATATATATATATATATATATATATACATATACCTCTTTTAAAAGTGCATTACATATAAGACTTAATTGTTCCACAGTAGAATCTAGAGGTAAGTCTAAAAGTTCTGTAACTTCTCCTATATCAGATTTAAATCTTGAAAGAATCCTACGAGATTGATTTAATTCCAATGATGACATTTTTATTAGACTTAAAATAATATCTAACCAAAACTTTACAATAAAATTGTATGAAAAAAATATTTTTAAAGAAAAACTTATGTATATACAATTTTTAATATTTTTTTTTTAAAAAAAGAGGCACAGGCAAATGTAAATAAATTTCATTGGCTTAATCAAAACGTGTTCTAATATTTTATATTTGTTATGTTTTCTATAAACTGAAGTCATTTTTTAATTAAATACTAAATAGAAATATTCCTAAAATGTTATTCAGTAATAATTATATTAAAAATTACTTAATGATTAAAAATGTATTTTAGTAATTCATGGTTAAGAATTACATAAAATTATACATATATATATATATATTTATATATATATATATATATATATATATATATATATATATATATAAATAGCATATAAACTTTGTAATGTATATCAGTATTAAAACTAATGAATTTTTTCAAAAAAAAAACTAGGGATTTTATTTATATAATATCAGTTGTGAAATATTGCAAATTATTAATCTGCAATAGTATGGCGGCTAGGATTGTCATTTTGTGTCAGTATATGTAAAAATGTGATCTTGATTGGATTAAAAGTGATAAAGCATGTGAATTTATATTTATAATAACGTAAGAAATGCGAAATGAGTGTGTTCGGTGATTTTCAGCAAGTTTGGATCCAAAGATTCCCTGATAGCGCATTACCAGCAGCTTGGGAAGAAGATGTCAGAGCGAACTTGGCGAAGCATAAACAGAAAGTTGCTGTACTAAAAGAGGAAATTGAAAAAGAAGAATTTTATGTAGAATATTTAGAAAGACTGTTAAGCGATGTAGAAAAGCATAAAGCACAAACAGCAACAGAAACACATAATAAGGTTGAAGAAAATAAGGTAATTAAGTAGTTACTGATAAGATAAAATATAAGTATATGTAAATATAAAATTAAACTCTCCAATTCGATGACGTAATAATTATAATAATTTATTTAGTTTGTTTCCTTTTTATAGCAAAGAATTTAATCATTATGGATTTTAGTATGCGTTATATTTATAAAGTAATAAATTGAATTATAGATTAGCATTTGATGAGTTTAATACTAAAAGTTCATTAAAAATTACAAGTAGAAGTTATTTAACTCTGTTATCATATTAATTTAGTAATAAAAAGTTATACAAACAACTATCAAAAATATTCCGTGAAAAGAGTTTACATATAAAGTATAATGAACTGTAAATAGATATATATATATATATATATATATATATATATATATATATATATATATATATATATATATATATATATATCTAAAGAGATTGATGGTCTAAATGAGATTGAAGGCTTTAAACATACATTTACTATTCTTTTTCATCATCCTAAGTCTCATTTGGACATATATATATATATATATATATATATATATATATATATATATATATATATATATATATATATATATTATATACACATATATGCATACATACATATGTACAAGGGTCGTTTGATAAGTATGGTAAAAAAGTAAGAAAAACTAAATTGAAAAATTTAATTAAATTAACGAATTAATTAAGTTAAACAATAAATAAATTTACCATACTTATCAAACGACACTCGTATATACATATATATATATATACGTACGTACATACGTATATATGTATGCAAATTTATATATATACTGCACTTACAAATATTTTTTATTACATTTATTAACTAAAATAAACATAAAATTGATATAACTATAAATCTTAATGGCATTTTGCTTTGTGGAAAAATTTTATAACATACAATTTAAGGTATTGTTATAGATAATTGCATATTTTCAATTAACAGCATTTAATGAAGCATTAGAATATAAAAATGAACTAAATTCTAATAATTTATATAAGTGGTTATATAATACTATTTATTTTGGTACTGTAGCAGATTCACTTTTATACTAATTAATTATCATCCCCAACACTAGAAGATTTTATAGTGTTCAATAATCACTTATTGTTCACTTTGTTATTTATAACAATAGGATAATGTGCATTTGAGATTCTATAACAAATTGCTCTGACAATGATGGCATCGCCATTGAAATACATACTAGCTTATTGTTATAAACAAAGTGAACAATATGTAATTATTGAACACTAGAACATCTTGTAATATTAGAGGTGATAATTCATTTGTGGTTTTACAATAGTTTATTTAATAATGTTTTCTTGTATAAGTAGATATTTTTGACATGTAAATTGGCAAACTGAAATTAATTAGTGTATTAATAGTAAAATTTTGTGTTCATTTTTTAAAAAAAACAGTGTAAGGAATTTATTATTAAATGTATGAATATATAAGGTCATCCAATTGCGATGCCTAGATATGTGTTTTATTAAAAAGAAACAAAAGAAAATATACATGTCTCCCCATACACCACCATATACACATGTTTCTTAAAACACAAATCTAGGCATCACATTTGAATGTCCTATATACATATATATATACATCTACATATATATATATATATATATATATATATATATATATATATATATATATATATATATATATATATATATATATATATATATATATATATATATATATATATATATATATATATATATATATATACATGTATAGTGATTAATGTAAATCAGTCATTTAGATAGTGATGTAAAAAAACATTTATCATTTTCTTAAAATTAAATTCGCTTTTTTATTTAAGGTAACAACTACAACTGCAGAACCATCAGCCCCTCCAGAAGAAAATTCTTCAATAGAACAATGTGTAACAGAATTATCTGTATCGACTGCTCCAGACCCTTCAAATTTTATAACTGTAATTGAAGTAAATGGCTTAAAGTCTCAAGATTCAAAACCTCCAAAACCTTTACCTTTACCAAGGTAAAATTTATTTTGAATTAATTAAATTGTGTGAACTGTATTAAATATGCTAAATTGCTATTGTCATTATTTGCATAAGGAAAGTGAACTGTATATTTTTCTGTACATGTATAAATACCTGTCTGTTATATGTATTGTACATTTGTATGTACACACACACGTATGTATGTATGAATTTGTGTGTGTGTAAATATATATATATATATATATATATATATATATATATATATATATATATATATATATATATATATATATATCTCCCTTCCGCCTTCTGGTCTTTTGATATATATATATATATATATATATCTGATGATACAATGCTATCATCAGAGTGCTACATTATTAATTTTGGTTAAAAAAATACTTATATAATATATTAATAATATTTTATTTCATTGTAGGTTTTGGTGCATTTAAATTTAGTGATGCTAGTTGTAGTTAGATATAGTAAATTAAATTACATAAAATATCCATATATGTACTGAATCATTTTATATATAATAGTTAATTGTTTTGTATTTTAGATCTCCACAAAAATCATTAACACAGAGCAAAACTAGTTTAATAGGTAGTGATACATCAGATAAAGTTGGATCTAAAGAATCTTTATGTATCAGTGAACCATTAGAAGCAGCTAGTTTACGATCAGATTCAGTTGATAGTCCTTTACCGAATTTACTTAGTATTGATGATGATGCAGAACATTACTATGATAGTGTTCCGACAGATAATAATGACTTTGATCCGGGTGAATATGTTTATATACAAGCAGGTAAATAATTAGTTTATCAACTTCATACATTTTAATACAATTTAAAAAAAAAAAAACTAAAATTACTTTTTGTGAATAAAGAAATATATATATATATATATATATATATATATATATATATATATAAGTATAATGTGTGTATGTATATACATACACATATGCATAGTAAAAAATTCAAATAATTTAACAGGAGGCGGAAGTTCTATTGCTGATGATGTTTCAAGTAGAGCATCAAGTACCTTACCAATTTCTGCAAAACATCAAACAAGTAATCTAGCTAGTGGTCTTTGTGAACCAGATTCTCCAGGAAAAACATCAAATTATGTTAACATTGATTTTTTTATGCAGTAAGTTTTATACATACATATATGTGTGTGTGTGTGTGTGTACTTACTTTGTAAGTGAATGTATGAATATATACTTGTCATATTAATAATCTATTTATGTTATTGATTTTATTAATAATTTATTATCTATCATGTAATGAAATAAAATTAGAATGTTTTAAATATATTGGATTTAAATTTAATTGTGTGTGTGTGCGTGCGTGTATATATTATATATATATATTATATATATTATATATATATATATATATATATATATATTATATATATTATATATATATATATATATATATAATCATTTTTTAGACAAAGAACAGGTACAAATGAAACAAGGAGTAGTTCTTTAGATAGTGATCTTGAAGATGAAAATGAAGTTCCACCTTTAATGAGAACAATATCAGTAGATACGGAAAATCAGAATTATGGAAGTACTAGTTCAGTTGAGTCTGCTTCACATGCACCTCATATTAAATATGTACAAGTAATTTAATTACATTTGAATTTTATATACATAATTAAAAAATTAAGTAAATGAAAAAAATAATTTTAACAAATCATTAGTTTCTGAAAAAAATTGATAACATAGTTTTGATCCTTTCAAATATAATAACTAGTCAATATATTTAATATTCAAGTTTCCATTTTTTTCAAAAATATTTAGAAAATAAATATAGTTTTCATTTACTTTGCCCTTTTGTTATAAACATTTTTACTATTTTTTTAATTATTTAAAATAAGAGTAAGTAGAATAGAATTATATGTAATTATTCTCATTATGCTTTTTTTTTAAAAAAAAAACGTTATTTTATAATATTGATTAAGATATTGTTTTTAATTCTTAATTGAAGAATTATATGTGACTAAATGTTCATTTTTTTTATTTTTAGGATGTTGATAGTAAAAAAGAGGCAGAGCAAATGACTATGTACAGATGCATAATATCTAGTATTATAGATAGTGAAGCTATTTATGTAGAATGTTTAAATGTATTACTACAGGTTAGCATTATGTTAATAAAAACATTTTTTTTATACTTATTTATATATCTCTTTAGTATATGAAAGCGATTAAAGCCACTTTAACAACATCGCAACCAGTTATTAGTGAAACAGAATTCAATACAATGTTTTATAAAATTCCTGAACTTTTTACATTACATCAAGGTTTTCTTCATGGATTAAAACAAGTTGCAGCTGGTGCAAACGATTCTTTATTAGATGAGCGTAAATCTTCAGTTGGTAAATTATTTCATATGATGGTATGTTGTTTGGAGTTTGATAAATTATTAACCCTCATAATTTATGTATTTATTATAATAATTAGTTGAATTTAATAAGTCATGTTTTCTTATTTTTAATTAATAAATATGTATTTTCTTTTATTATTTGATCAGATGTTACTGATTGTATTCTTACTTTCTATGTTGTATATTTAAAGTTTTTATCAGTATTTTTAAAAAATTAACATATTTTTTAAATATAAAAATAAATTAAACTTTTGATAGGCAACAAATCTTCTGTTGTATGGAGCGTTTCTTCATAATTATGCACATGCAACAGATACTGTTCGAAAATGTAGTGCAAATAATCAGCAATTTAAAGAAATTACAAGTGATATAAAATGTAAATCTGCAACTGGTCAAGGACAGTCAATATCTTTAGAAGATTTATTACATAAACCAGTAGCAAGAGTACAAAAAAATGCTCTCGTATTGCATGTAAGATGTATAAATTTCAAAGTTACATTTTTTAGTTATTTAATGATTAAATTTTATTATAGGATTTATTAAAATATACACCTACTATACATCCAGATCATCAAATTTTAAATGAGGCATTAGCTATGACACAAACATTCCTTGATGAATTTAATATTATTCAAACAAAATCTATGTTTCCGGTAATTTTAAAATTATTTTCATTGTAACATTTCAAATTTAAAATATGTAATATTTTATAGGCAAGTGATAGAGCACAAAGAAGATTAGTAAAAAATTCATTTATTGTTGAACTTAGCGAAGGACATCGAAAACTTCGTCATTTATTTTTATTTAATGATGTTATTGCTTGTGCAAAATACAAGGTAAAATTATTTTTTTTTTAAAAAAAAATGACATTTTTACATATTTTAATAAAATATTTATTTGTCTCAGCCATCTGGAAGAGAAAAATTTACTTTTGAATTAAAATGGTTTATTCCCTTGATTGACATTGTTGTCTTAGATGAATCAGGTATTAATTCCGAGCCTCGTGAAAATTCTCCTGCCAATATAGTAGCCTTAAAGTCACAAGCTTGTACAGTAAGGGACCAAATACTTGCAGAAGAAAAAGGAGCTGCTACTGGTGCAGACGATAAGGTTTTTTTAAGTTTTAAAGTAAATTTTTAATATAATTAAAACTATTTTTATTTTTTTAGAAACGATTAGGTTTAGTTGTGAACAAAGGCCCAAGTGAAAAACATAGAAAAAAATTAGCTGAACTTGAATGCCAATTGGTTTTAGCTTCTCCTAATCTTCTGTTTCGTTTAAGTAATCGTGGAACACAACGAATAATGACTTTCTTTTTGTCCTCTGAATATGAACGAACCCAATGGATAGAAACTATACATGCTTTACAGGTATATATGTGTGTGTGTGTGTGTGCGTGTGTATATATATATATATACATATTTAATTACATAAATTCATTTTCATTATAATTGACATAAAAATAAGTATACTTAAAAAATATATTTGATAAACTTTTTTTAAGCTTTGATACATTTAAACACAAACATACTTATGTGAAAATTTTATCATTGTAATATTTATTATCATTTTTTGTTTCAAGCAAACTTGTCAACCTCCGTCTCCTGCAGTGCCTGTTAATATGTTAGAATTACAGACTTGGATTACTGCATGTAGAACATATTTGAAAACAAATATGGGATCATATTTATTAAGAACAGGCCGAGATGAAAGTCTTCTTATTGGTGATTTATATTTAACAATTCATGATCTTACTGGCCTTGATAGATGTACTGGTAAGTTTTAAAATAAATGTATATTGTAAAAAAGAGGCAAAGCATTATTTTTTTATATTGATTTTTTTTCAAAATGAAAAAAATTCTGTGTAAAAAAATGAATTATATGAGTGCTATTTATTTTCATTTATTTTATTTGTTATGGATTTAAAGCAATATGTATTAATATATACCATGGGTGACCAAGACATAGATCACGGTCGATAGCAAGGCCTCTGGAAGTCGCCCGCGAAGCTGACGTGAACATTGACAAATTATAGTGATAAATTCATATTTTAATGCATTTTTTTGGTTCACATATTTGTTGAACCAAAGAATCAGCATTTTCCTGCATGAATGTGATAAAAACTAAACATAGGTCACAATTATCGGATCTACATTTGGAATTGTGTTTAAGAATTAGTTTAAGTTCATATGAGCCTAATTTTAACAAACTTGCCAAAACTATACAATGCCAAGTGTCATCAAAATAAAAAAATTCCATTTTTTTTTTTACTTTGTAATTATTTTTTTTGTAAAATTTGCATCTAATTTATTTCAATATAATTCTAAAACAATAATTATCTTTTTTTTCTCTATATTTTCTTGAATTTTTTAAAATTCAGGTCCAGTTCTAGAAAATAGTTATTTATAGGTAATTTAATAATAGTTTAAAATGTCTTCGTCAGTTCATGTCTTATAGAAAAAAAAGTCACCAATTCGTAAGTACATTCTAAAAAAACGTAGTCGTCCTCAAGTACACTTTTATCAAAAAAGTCGTCCCCAACGTCTAAAAGTTTGGCTATCCCTGGTATATATTAATATATCATAGGATTATTTATTATTTATATTACTAAATATTGAGTTTATAACATAACTGAAAAAAATATTTTTTATATTTATATAAATGGAATTTTTTAATAAAAATAAGTTATATAATTTAAAATAATTTATTTTTGCTAATTTTAATATCACAATTAAATGATATATTTCATTGTAAATAATTGTTTATGCAGTGGATGTTTTTTAAAAAAACTTTATTCTGTTAATGATTATTTTTAATTTTTATCTCATTTATACACTAGGTAATTATTTTTCATGAATTTGTCATAATAGATTTTTATGTAAATAGTAAATATATATGTCCTATTTATTAAGGTATTTAAATTGTTTTTGTATTAAAATTGCAGATTTATATTGTTGTATAGAAGTTGATTCCTATGGTCATTATTTTCGTAAAGCTCGAAGTCAAATGGTGTGTCGTTCTCTTTCACCACGATGGAATGAATCATATGTAATTGATTTAGAAGGTTCACAGAATTTACGTATTCTTATTTATGAAGAAAATGGAGGTCCTCGACCAACAGTATGTAGCCAAGATAAAATGAGTCATTTTGTAAACTAGTATCTAATATATATATATATATATATATATATATATTTTTTTTTTTTTGTGTGTGCATATGTTTGTGTGTGAGTGAGTGAAGCCTCTTTCTATCCACTGGTGAATAAAGGCTTCCCAAATTTTTCACTTTGATTGACCTAGTATCATTCTTTTCTAATCCATTCTGATGAATTTTTACCATCAATAACTTCCTTTATCCATCAGTGGTCCTTGTTCTTACTATACAACCAACCTATTTCCATTTAAATATATATATATATATATATATATATATATATATATATATATATATATATATATATATATATATATATATATATATATATATATATATATATATATATATATATATATATATATATATATATATATATATATATATATATATATATATATATATATATATATATATATATATATATATATATATATATATATATGTGTTTATATATTTATATATATATATACGTAGTTAAAAATATTTCTATTATCTATTAATATAAACACTTTAAATTTACAATTTTATCATTTATTAATATATTTTTATCATATTTTTTTAATTGTATTATTTATATTGAAATTAATGAGAATAGAGTATGCATGTCTTTTTATAAATAACATTATATATATATATATATGCTTATTTATATACCAACATATTATATTGACATCTTTGAATTTTAATACTAGGTATTTGCAAAATATACACAATGTTTAAGTCGAACATGGCTAGGTGAAAAATCTGTAGAAAAAAAAATTCAGCTGCAAAATAATACAACATTAACTTTTACTCTGAAATTTATTCCAAGTGAAATTACATTAAGGAGAGTTTCTAGTGCAAAACCTGGTGCATTGTTTGGTGCAAAAATGCAACAAGTGTGCAAGTATGTGATACTGTTCTTGATCATTTAATTTAATTAAAAAATTTAAAATCGTTTTTCTTGTAAATAAATAAATTGATTTTTTATTTTTACTAGACGACAAAAACGTGATATTCCATTTATTATTACATCTTGTGTTAGAGAGGTGGAAAGAAGAGGAATGTCTGAAGTAGGTATTTATAGAGTTTCTGGATCAGCATCAGATCTTACACGTTTAAAAAAGTCATTTGAAAAAGGTAAAAGCTACAAATATTGCATATACTATTAATTATTTATTTAGTTAAAAAATGTATTTATAATCAGATAGTTACCTACACTAACAATATATATTTTTTCACAAAAATTTGTGTACAGTAACAATTATTGTAATTTAATCTATTTTTTATTCACACGTGTGTGTGTGTATGCATGTGTATATATATATATATATATATATATATACACACACACACACATACATATACACACACACACACACATGAGGATCGTTTGATAAGTATGGTAAATTTATTTGTTTAATTTAATTAAATTTTTCAATTTAGATTTTCTTATTTTTTACCATATTTATCAAACGACTATAATATATATATATATATATATATATATACTTGAAACAAAATTTATAAATACCTGATGTTATTAGCACAAAAACTTATTAAATGCAAATTATATTCACAGATTCATATGAAGCAGAACAATTATTGAAAGAAGTTGATAT
>CP092088.1:38912506-38940006 GCA_029203775.1 Neoneuromus ignobilis
ACTTATTTTCATTGCTTTATTTTATTTTTAAAAATGTTTATAAAATATAAATAGTATTATCAATCAACAATGTACTTTTTTATTTTACCAAATACGCATATATATATATATATATATATATATATATATATATATATATATATATATATATATATATATATATATATATATAATAAGAATTATAATATTGTAATATATTGACTGAAATAAAGTGGCAATTACATTGTAATAATTTTATTGTTTTTATAAAACACTTTTTTTAATAGATAAACTGTTTACATTCAAATATTAATTTAACTACATATTAATGGTGAATTAAATTTGTGGATAAAAAAATGTCATCTATTTAAGTATCATATACATAAAGCAGAACATAATAAACAATTTATTAAATATCATTATTAATATTTATTTAACTATCATTTGTGAAATGTATTTCATTAAATATAACAATACATTGTATGTGTGTGTGTGTGTGTGTGTGTATGTATATGTATGTATGTATGTATGTATGTATGTATATATATATATATATATATATATATATATATATATATAATTCACATACATAAAAATATGTAAGTGTGTGTGTGTGAAAAATAAATTTCTACTGACTACCAACATTATTTGTTTTTAGTAAAAGATAGGCCATAGAAAATCAAATATTTTCGACAGTTTTTCCCTGAATACTTTATTATAAAATTCGATTTTTAAAAATAATGTTATTTATTAAAAAATTATCCTGCCTAATTCAGTTGTAGTCATCAAGCAATGTAATAAATTCTAAGTTGATTTAACTATTTATGAATTGTACAACTGGAATATATTACATGTGAATTTTCTGTTGAAAAAATTATCTCAAATTTCATTAGTTCAAAAACACTATTTTAATATATTGTTACTGTTTTATATTTTCATAACTTCATTGATAAAAATGCAGTCACATTTATTTATTATTACAATAAATAACAGTAAGCAACATTATTTTTGTATGTAGACAATGCTTTTTTATGTAGTACTTAAATTAAAACTAATAATTCATAAATATTTTGACGCTCCACTTGAAAATCTATTGTCTAAAAATTCAGCTTTATTAAAAATAGATTTCTTCTGTTCTTCTGTAAATGTATTGACTTTGAGATCAATATCACGATTAAATGGTCGTCTATCACACTTCTCTTGATTTGTTTTTTTCTGAAAAGGGATTTATTATTATTTTTACTTACATAATTATGAAAATTAAGTTTAAGGGAAATTTATATTGAAATACTTGAGTATAAACATAATTCATTTTAAAATACAAAATATACATTATCACTACCTTTTTTAAAAGTTTTTGTTGATGTATTTGAAGTAAAGACTTTTGACCTTTTTTGTGTTTCTTATAATCATTCATTATTTCTTCTTGTTCTAGATTTCTTTTTTGTGTTTCTTTAATATGTTGAATATCATGATTATCTTTTGTAGTATTATCTTTCTTAGAACTGTTAGGTATATCAGTCCATACAGACCTTTTTGTCATATCTGGACCTTCTTTTGATCTAAATTGTCTTGGACCTAATGTATTTATTTCTTTAATGTCAGGTAACTTTAACATCCATTCATCTCTAACTGTATTTTTGACTACAGGAGTTAATGAATTTAATTTAATTTCAAGTGCTCTTTCTTCAAGCTCTATTTCAACTTTACTTAAATTATCTTTATTATCATCAGGAAATGGACCAATAACTTCATCATCTGATTCATTCTTCTTTAAATTATCAGTAATTTCTGAAAATTGTAATTCTGAATCTAAGTTTACAGACAATTCTGACTGACTTAGAACAAAATTTGGAGAACAAATAGGTCCTATTATTTCACTTTTAGAATTGCTTTTTTTCCAATTAGGTGGTAAAACTGGACCATATGTATCATTGTCATCAATGTTTCTTAAAGGTGATAATTTACTAGATTGTTCTGCTACAGAATTACTTAAGTTTGTTTTATTAAATAAGTCGTTTTGATACTGTTGATATTTTTTTAGATGTAACTTTAAACTATTTTTGGATTTTTTTTTACTTTCATTTTTTAAATTCGACTGTCTATTTTGAGCACAATTATAAGGCATTTGTGTATTTACTTGTGTATCTATTTCTTTACTTATATTTGTTTTTAAATTAGATGAGTTTTCAGATGTCTTATTACTATTAAAACTATTTACAATATCTTCTATTTTTCTTTTTTTAATACCATAATAATCTTTTTTGTCTTCTTTTTTCCTTACACTTTGTGTTTTGTAACGAAACGTTGTTTCTGAATTAGAATTATCTGAATCAGACATATTAAAATTACATAGTTAGTTTACGTTGAATAAATCATAAATTATTAAAAAATAAACATTTTAGGAAAGATATTTTATAGTTCACACTAATATTTGTATACAAACTCAATTTATTTTTTTAATATATTACACCATCACAATGTAAAATAATACTATAATACATATTTTATAATAAATTTAAATTAATCTAACACTTGACTTTCTAAAATACTTCAAAATAAATACATTCATTCCACTTTTATGACAGAAAACGATATTATGTGAAATAAGTTTAGCCAACATTATTTTTCATCTTCAATAATTCCTATAAGATTTTTAATTTTTTTCTGTTTATATGCATATATATATATATATATTATTACTTTTTTCTATCCACTGCTGCATGCGAGTTTTTCCCAAAAAAATTCACTTAAATCGATTTATTGCTTTTCTCTTCTATTGCATTATGTACATGGGTCAAATGAGACTGAAGGATTTAAATATGCACATATGATTATTATCATTTACTTTTCTCTAATCTCATTTGGCTCTTTGTATTTATTGTACAATGAAAAAATAGAATTGAATTGTAATTTCTATAATCGATCATATGTAAGTTTAGTGAATAGGAATAATAAAAATATTGTTTTGATTATTCAGTAATTTCGCTTTTAAATGAAGATTTCAAAGGTTTAACAGTTCAAAAATGAAAATAATTTGGTCATTCTAACTTTAATTCGTGTTCCATTTTATTCTTATTTAAAAATGAATTGCATATTTTAATAATAAGTAGACATGTTAAAAATATAAATTTATTTTTTAATTTTAATTGAAAATTATATTCTTGTGGTGGTATAAATGTATAATTCTCTGTGTATGTTATCTCTTAATCCATATGTTAGTATTTAATTTATGTCCACAATTCTGTGTTATTCATATTTTAATTTTTGTAAGAGAAAAATAAATTTATAAAATAAATTGTATAGTAATTTACTTACTGAAAAATAAATTTAAAAATGTATTAGAGTACTAAAAATATTCACCTATAAAACTGTTACTCATGTAAATTATTTATGCTTATATGTAAATACATATTTTTTAAATACATATGTATATACATACATACATACATACATACATACATACATACATACATACATACATACATACATACATACATATATATATATATATTCACCCACCTAATTATTTAAATGGTTTATACAGTGATATTGACCATATTAAAATATAATTTATAATTGAATAAACAATCATTTATTTTGTTTACATTTTCGAATATCCTTGTATGACATATTTTAGTGTCAAATTTTATTTTAAATTTAAGTTTTAAATGAAGAGAATTAAGTTTTAAGCAAATGTTATTTCGTTATAAATATAATTGTTTTAGTGAAATAAGAACAGAAGTTTATAAACTTTCACAACTTGAAAGTTTTTGATATTATAAGAATAGTGAGAATATAACAGTAAATTTAATAATGAATGAAACTTACCTTTTTTAATACTTGTTAGATGAAGCCAATATACCAAATATGATACAATATATAGTCATTTACTACTTGATGATTCAATATATAAAGACATTTCAAGATTGAAATTTTTGATAGAGATCATTGTAAATTTTCATCAAAATTTAGAAAACATTTTAGAAATCAATTGCACTGGAAGAAAATTGAAAATAATCAGGGAATATCAGTGCTAAGTTGTATGCTCATTTCAAATGGGTGTATATGATAATGCTACATAGATCATTAAAAATATATTATGGAAAAAGGGTATTAATGTAACTACCAAAGCTATTTGTAATTTTTTCAGAAAAAACACTATAGGGATAAAATTGAGAATAATAAACCATTTCTCTTGGCATATTATTGAAATTGTATGTTGAATATATAATGTATGTATGGACATTATATAATTAAGGATTGGGACAAAATGGTTTTCTCTAGTCCTTTATTAATAATAAATTATTATATATTTATATTATAATAGCAATTGTGTATTTAATTAAATCAAAATAATGTAAATACTATATTTTTATATGACATCTTTATTGTGATATTTTGAATAATTATATTTACATTAATCACATTTATTGCTACAAAACTAAAACCCCTTATACATTAATAAACTGTATACATGAAAGTAATTTAAAACTTAACATTTATTATAATTTAATTATACAAACAAATAATACAAAAAATATTACATATTTGTTTTTTTTTTAATAAGTTAATCTAATATAGTACCTAATCATAAATTATCAATATGTGTGAGGTGTATGTATGTGTGTGTATGTGTGTATGTATGTGTGTATGTATATATGTATATATATATATATATACATATATATACAAAAACACATGTACAAGTACATACTCATCATAATACACTCAAATAGGAATTTTTTTATCTAAAATAAAATGCATTACAAAAAATTCATCACTTGAAATATTATATTTCCATATACTCATTTTGTAATATTTATTTTTTCAATGATGATTTCCTATAAAAAAATAATTTATTGATGATATCTTAATTATTTCAAATAAGTTTTCTTCCTACATACTCTTCAATATCCATTTTTTTCTTGTCATTTTTAAAGTCCCTTCAATAAAATGAATAAATTAATTTCAAAGTTATAGTTATATATATATATATATATATATATATATATATATGTATGTATATATATAAATATATATATATATATATATATGAATATATATATAATATTATATATATATATATATATTTATATATATATATATATATATATATATATATATATTATAAGTATATATATATATATATATATATATATATATATATATATATATGTATGTATATATAATTTCAATCTTACTTTATTAACAACAGAATTTTTACGTGATGCCCAGCTTAGACGACCCATAAGTTGATATTGTAATTTAACTTTTGATTGCAGTTTTTGTGGCACAACCATACAAGTTGTAATTGTATTACCCAAAAATAATAACATGAAGACAAGTCCAAGCACTGGTACCTAATAAATTAAGATTATTTGTATAGCTCTCTTTAAATTATATCTAAATAAACTTACATGCCATGTAGCAGATGGATGAAAACTAAGTTCATATAAAGTATATGAATTATATAATTGAAAAAAATATCCAACAAATAAAACGGGCAACAAAAAACTAAGGCCTCTCCACATCCATGAATGAAAACCTTCAATTGTAATATCCATATTATGACGCTCGCCCAATGCTTTAAGCCTGTAAAGTACTCCTTGTTGATACCGAAATTGAAGATATTGCACAACACCTAAGAAACCATTTGTTTGTAATAATTATTTCAATCTTGATATAATAATGAAAATATATATTTTTTTAAAAGTAAGCCTTACTAATGTAACAATTGAACCACATAAATTGTCTACGGAAAAGCTCCCACGCTTCTGTATCAGGCCAAATAAGTAAAATTCCAGCCGCCACTGTTGATATAAAGTGATGAAGTCTCCACCAACCTTTTATTTTTGACCCATTTACTTTCAGAATACTTTCTCTGATCGTTAATGTACAATAATACCATACTAACAAAAATATAAATGCCAACTCAAGAGCCCTATAAATAATATTTATTTAAATTACAATACTCTTACTTCTGAAATATAACATGAACCTTTATTTATTACATTGAAAATGTCATTACTTACCTGTAATTTAGATACAAATTTACAACAGATAATATGAAGCCAATAGCACTTAGAACAAGTTTAAATTTTTCATATTCATCTTTGTATTTGAACCTGTAAAAAATATATTAAATATTAAAGTTCATCAAAAATCTCATGTTTTTAATTAAACTTTATATACATACATGCACACACACATCTCTCTCTCTCTCTCTCTCTATGATATATATATATATATATATATATATATATATATATATATATATATATATATATATATATATATATATGCATGTATGGATTTAATTTTATTTTTTTAATCTTAAATTTATTATAAATTATTTTTGAAATTTGCAATACAATTATTTTTTTTTATTAATATCTTTCATACAAATATAAACAAAACATATATTCACTTAGATACAAATATTTTTAAGTCAAATATTCAATATTAAAGTTTAAACTCATTATCTACATAAATAAAAGATTATGATTCTGTATCTATTAATATCTTCAACAAAATAATCTGAAGGTCATGTATACATTTTTAACATAAATGATAAAATATTTTTCATATTCACTTTATACATGGATTACCAATAAGTTATTTTCTTAACTTTGAATATACATCTAGTTATATAAACTTATACTAAAATTACTTAAGGGATATATTCAACTTTAAATGTATTTAAAAATTTTTTTACCCAGAATTAATATTTCAATTTGTACAACTTATAGCAATAAATACTGGCATTTTTGAAAATATATTAATACATAATACATACTTTTCATTTTTATTTAATATGGAAACATTAACACTTCCAAGAATAATTTTTAAATATCGACCGTTTTGTTTTGGTAATGATTGTTCCATTTCTTGCAAATGGGCAAGTCGTTTCATTTCTTCTTTTTCTAAATTGGATATCTTTGTTAACATTTCTTCATTTGATTTTACTTTCTGTAATCTATAGGAGAAAAATTAAAGTAGAAAATATATATGTAACCTCTAAAAAATAAAATTGGTGAAAAATTAAATATATAATCTCACTTCTTTAAAGATGAATTTATTACATTGATACGGTATTTTTGATGATTGATTTCTTTTAAACATTTTTCTTGAAGTTCTCCAACTTCTTCTAATTTTGATAAATATTCTCTATTTAAGGCCTATAAATACATTGTAATTTAATTTTGCTAAACAGTATAATATAATAAATTAAATACCTCCAAACTTTTAAATTCTACAGCTAAGTCTTCCCAATCTTTTAACACCGAATCAATATTTGACGTTTCCATTCTTAAAAACAAAACTAACAACTCGATTTTGTATATTTATATTACATTATATTGTACTTTATACTAGAACGTTACGCAACGTATAACATGAACTCTATCATACTATTTAGAGCTAATGAGATAGAGGGGGAAATAAATTTTAAAATATGTAATCAACAAAATATACATATTAGATTAAAATATTATCATAAAGTTCAAAGTTGTTTTAATTCACTTTTATATAAAAGTACGAAATGAACGTTATATCTATATTTATATCTATCTATCTATCTATCTATATATATATATATATATATATATATATATATATATATATATATATATATATATATATATATATATATATATATATATATATATATATATATATATATATATATATATATATATATATATATATATATATATATATATTGATATATATATATATATATATCGTTTGATAAATACTAAATTGAAAAATTAAATTAATTAATTAATTAAATTAAACAATAAATACATTTACCATACTTATCAAACGACCCTCGTGTATATATATATATATATATATATATATATATATATATTTATATATAATCGTTATTAAAATTAGTGATTATATACAACGGTTTTAACTGATTTGAGTTTATTTTCAACCATTTAAAGATATCATCTGGTACCTTAGAAAAACGGCAATTATCTAATATATAAATTACTTTTTGTAGTATGTATTGTAGAGTTGTTTTTGTCAACAACAATGTAATTTTATTGTCTGAAAAAAATATAAGCTATTTTTGTTTAAGATTTAATGCAACAATAATAACAAAAAATCGTAATATTTATGAAAATATTTTTAAAACTATGTAAAGATTGATATATAAAGATTTTTATTTGACCATAGTTGTTACCGGAAATCAAAAATGAATCTTTATTCAATTGTTAAACGTTCTAAATAGTAATTTTCTGCTAAGAAAATAAAAAATCAATAAGTGTTTGTAAAGTGCCCTATTGTATATTTGGTGAGATAGCGTTGACATAATTCATTATGAGTTGTTAAAGTCTAGAGAAACAATTAGTTCTAAGTTATACTACCCCTAATTAAAATGATTACATGAAGAATTGTTAAAAAAGAGATTTGATTTAGTTAACAGGAAATAAATTATTTTTCAAGATAATACTAGACTACATGAGCAAAAATCATATACAAAAAAATTAGACAAGTCGAATGGAAAGTTTTTATATTCACCATACGCTCCAGATATTATTCATCTGATTATTATTTCTTTTGGTCTTTAATGTATTTTTGGTAAATTAAAAAATTAAATCTGTAGCTATGCCTGAAATTATCTAGAAATTTATTTTACATCATGGAAATCAAATTTCTTCAAGAAAAAGATTGAAAATTTACAAAAAAGATAGCAAACTATCCTTGATAATGATGATTATTATATAATTGATTAAGAAATGAAACTTGTTTAAATTCATTTATTTGTTTAAAAATAATTAATTACTTAGATGCATCATATATATATATATATATATATAGTCATCCAAATGTGACGCCTAGATTTGTGTTTTATTAAAAAAAAAAAACATGTTTCCCTATACACCATCCTATACACATTTTTTTTTTTAATGAAACACAAATTTAGGCGTCACATTCAATTATAATATATATATATATATATATATATATATATATATATATATATATATATATATATATATGATATGCAAAAATGCATTCACACGTACAAATGACGTATTTGTATAATTTATGTCAGCTTTGATTTTATGTTACTAAAACACATTCAGAAATATGGAACTAATAAGTAAACCTATTTAGGATAAGATCCCATTTATTGCTTCATTAAAAATATATAAAATATTCTACTTTTTCTTGGGGTATAAATCCTTTTTACATTATTTTACATTAAGGTTTTATTACTTTATTTCTAGTAAGCAAAAGCGATCCCGTTTCCTTATGAATCCGAAAAACTGATCCGAAAATTTTTATTTTATAGAAAATGTATTGATTGTTATCTATTATGTATATTTTTTAAAAAATAATCATTTAATTTAGCAAGATTACTTTACATTAAGGTATTATTGATTTATTAGCAAGACAATAATACCAAACATATTTTAAAGATAAATAGAAAGTTATTAAAATTAGATTAAAAAAAATATTTTTGATTTTTTAATTTGTATAAATCATTTTTTAATTTTTACTTATAAATTAACATTTGTTTAAATGAATAAAACTTTTCTTCATGTAACATTAAAAGTTTCAAATTGTATTTTTATAAAATAAATATTTTTTTAACATTTCATATTTTAAACTTATTTTCATCAATCTCTCTCTCTCTCTCTCTCTCTCTCTCTATATATATATATATATATATATATATATATATATATATATATATATATATATATATATATATATATACATACACTGACGTGCAAACTCATCACCATATGGGTAACATAAGCAATTTATTGATATAATTCAATGAAGTCGTTAAATTAAAAAATATATATTTAATTCATAATAAATATAATATTTATTATATGATATTCATTATATTTATTTTCAATCAATTTTTTTTTATTTAACGACTTTATTGAATTATATCAATAAATTGCTTATGTTACCCATATGGCAATGACTTATGTACGTCAGAGTATGTAATTTAAAAAATAAAGATGTTAAGATAAAATGTATTTTAAATTTGTAAACAATTAACTAAAATCAAATGAATAACTGATTTAAGTATTGTTATTGAAATAAAAACTTAAAATAACATTTTTACAAAAATTAAAAAGCACGCGTCTTATTCTGAATGTAGTTTTATTCTAGATCGTATGTATTAAAAAAATACATAAAGAATAATTTACTAATATGCTAAATTATATTTATAAACATAAAACGCTATCATTATTATTTCAAAAATATTATGATACTAATATTAATGTATTAGTTCAGTGACCTACTTCATTTGTGTGTGTTTTATATTTAGAATTAAGATCCATGACATTGTTGTAAACAAAAAGATGTAAATTTAAAAATATTTAGATACAAACAATTAAGTTTCTTATTACCTTATATTTAATAATTATTATATCCAATTAGTATCCAATCATACAGTTATAAGTTATTAAACTTCTTACAAATATGGCTATCATTTTAATTCTATTAATATTTTATAGTAAGTCTTATACTTTTATTTATCATTTTAATAAAGAATGCAATTTAATTTAACATATATGTATATATATATATATATATATATATATATATATATATATATATATATAATATAAAATAATTGTTGTAAGGTAATGTTGTATTAATTAATTGTAAAACTATAAAAGAATGTAAATATAATTATTATTATGAACCTGTTTGTGGGAATGATAACGAAACATATGCCAATATAGAAGCTTTTAATTGTAATCGTTATTTAAATCACAATTATGGTAAGTTATTATTTAAACATATCTGTAATTATATATATATATATATAATACCTGTATTTATATTTACGTATGTTTATTAATCTATTGCATACATTTAGACCTAAGAATAATATATAATGGAGAATGTCAGAATAAGTCTCCATGTTTTCGGGGAGGCTTTTCAGAAGCTGGATATAATCCAGTTTGTGCCTCTAATGGATTCACATATGATAATGTAGAACAAGTTCGTTGTTTACGTAGAGTTAACCAAGGTATGAAAATAATAATAAATTAATAATATATTTTTTCAAATATCTATAGGTAAATATTTTATAATTATACTTAATCTAAATTTACGCCGTATCACATTTTCAAAATTTTAAATTCAAATTGGATTAAAGTAAATTAAATTATTATTAAATAATACATATTTATGCATTAATGATTTTTAGAGTTATCTAAGAAATCTTATTAGCGTGTCTGTTAATAATGAAAGATTTTTGAAATAAAACTAAGTGTTCTATTTAAAATATTGATATTTATTTGACTAGAGAATATATTTTTTTTATATGTATTAAATATGAATTTTAAACATTCTAAATACAATACTATAATTTATGTGCAAATATATGCGTATATAAATTCAAAATTATTTAAAATTATCATCATCATATCAACTTATATCAGTCTACTGCCGGGCAAAAGTCTCAAAAGTGTTATCATTCATTGGTATTTGGTCATACTCATCATGCTGACTTGGCAAGTTGATAAGGATTTTTTATCTGAAATTTGTAGACTCAGGATTCGCTTTTTTAGACAAGTCGCTTTTATTAAAACTAATGAGTCCCGCCTGTTCTATATGTTCGATTAGGGATCGAACGCAAATTTAATATATATTTAATTTAATTCATATAAATATATACAGGTAGCCCAAATGAAATTGAAGGGTTAACATACATTTACTTCGTTATTTTCATTTACTATCCTTTAGTCTCACTCGGGTCACCTATATAAATGATTTCAATTATTTGGCTCTTTTGTAGCATTTTCCAAAACATGAATCATAAAAAGGGAATCAATCTCTTTTGGTATTTATTATTTTGTATTAATAAAATTCTGAATAAAAGCACAATCGAAGAAAGCTTGAATGCTTTTATATTCTTTCGGTATTTAGATCAAATTAGTTAAAAAATATTACTTTATTATTTTTATATATTTTGCATTTAAGACAACGATAGATACTAAAAACCTTTAGATTTCTCTTACATTCGCTAATAGTTCGTTTTGTCTTTGTAGCAGCTAAATCGAATCTTGATTATTGTTTTCTTGGATATTTAATAATTCAAGTAATTTATAGACACTGTTTAGTATTCTCTATGCTATTTATTTTATTTTAATGGAACATCACCCTTTAGTTGTTTTTATTATTATAAACTAATCATGTATAAATTTGTATAACATAAAATTGCTTATTATGTCTTAAATTGTTTGTTGCAACAGTTTACAAGTTTTTTTTATCTTGCAATATTAGATGCTTTGATCATTATTGTAAAAATTGTTTCTGTTGTATTACATATGTATATCAACAAATTAAATATTATAAAACATAGGTATGTGGTCACAAATACAAATTAAACTGTTTATTAACGTTTAATGTTTTGTTTATAGCGGAATTTTTGAAATTTAATTTTAAAATCGAACAATATTTATACTCAATTAAAAATTCAAAATCGATTCATTCTATTGTGAAATAAAATAAAGATATGTATTCATACATATCTTTATTTTATCTTCTATTATTTTGTTCATTGTGAAGATTTTATCTTTTTTTACCAAGTTATCTTTCCTTCTACGATTTTTTGTAATTTAAATTCTATAAACTTGAACTGCAAGAAAGATATAGAAAATTTCAAACAATTGATAAAATTTGCTACATATTATTAATTTAAATGATTTTAGGTTTAAAAGCATTTTTTAAATATATGATAAAACCGATTATTTATATTAAATGTTTAGGTTTGACGATATTACACGATGGTGGATGTACAATAAATGAAGTTAAACATTTTCTTGGATTAAGCATACGATCGTCGGCTTGTATTGTTGCTCGTAATTTATACGAATGGAATCCCATATGTGGTGATAATAATATAACATATTCAAATCCATATGAATTTTTATGTTACAGGCCCTGTAAGTTGTGTGTGTGTGTGTGTGTGTATATATATATATATATATATATATATATATATATATATATGTGTGTGTGTGTGTGTGTAAACATGTAATAAACGTTTTTTTTAGTTTCCAATGCTTTACACAAAGGAGAATGTAATTCAGAAATATTTAAACAATGTAGCAAAGCTTTTACTAATTATTATACATTAAATAATAGTATTTGTGCTTCAGATGGAAATTCTTATTATAGTATTAATCATTTTATATGTGCCACAATATTAAATAAATGTAAGTATATAGTGCATAGTAATATTATTTAAATTTTAATTTTAAAGGCAGTTTTAGAATAAAATTAAAAATAAATAAGGTAATTATTTCTTTACATAATAAAATTAATATGCTATATTATAAATCTTTATTAATTAAAGAAAAATATTTATATGTAAATATATATATATATATATATATATATATATATATATATATATATATATATATATATATATATATATATATATATATGGACAGAATAAACCATTAAACAAATTAAAATATTTTAATTCAATATATAGATCTATATATAAGGCATAATAAAGGGCCTTGTAAGGAAGAAGATAATCCTTGTTATTTTGGTCCTGAATTTATTACTGGCAGAGGTAATCCTGTGTGTGGTACAGATGGAGCAACATATGTAAATATTGAAGCATTGTGGTGTATTCAATATCGATATGATAAAAGTAAGAAAAATTTGTCTGTAAATATGTATAAAAAACAAATAATATATACAAAATTTTAATTATTACAGGTCTTCAATATCTTCATGATGGTAAATGTTTGTGAATAAAAGTATTGTATTTGTTTTAATTACATTTTTGTTAAAAATAATTTTATTTAAAATTAATATATTAATTCATTTTTCCCATATTATGAAATTTGATTTAAAGTAGTTGTGAGTTTTAAGATGATATACCTGAATATATTTAGTTTTTTAAAAAAATATTTTAGTTGGTTTAAATAATTTAACCAAATATATAATTTTCTTAGTTACCGATTCTGAACATGAAATGTAAAAAAAGTATAATCAGTTTTGAAAAATATGTAATTCATTATAAACACCATTTATTTTAATTGAAAAGGATAATTTATAAATGATTAATGAAAATATAAATAAATTTACAATTAACATAATGAAACTTAAATATTAATAATACTTTAATATTTTTCAATGTATAATGTATAATTACAATTTTCTTTTTCTATTTTTTCTGCTGGATGCATTTTTTAATGTATTAATTTCCATTTTACTTTTATTTTGCACTGATGTAGTTGATACATCAATATGATTTGTAGAAATATCATTGTTTTGGATAGCATTTAATTTTTCCATTTGAAGCAACTGTTCATATTTTTCAGGAAGTCTATCAAGTACAACTTTTATAATTTTTTTTGGACTAACTGAAGTTTCAGTTTTTATGTTATTAATACATGCTTCTAATAAATATGACTGTGCTGGAGAATTCATATTTTCTTGTTCTTGTTCATTTGTTTTTTTAGAAATATTTTGTAATATTTCGCCATTAACTTCATGTAATGTTAAATCTTTTTTTTCTTGTTGATTTTCAGACTGAGTATTATCATAAAAAAGTTCTTTGTTTAGAACACGTATTCGCGGTTTTTCTACAATTTCAATATTCAATTCATTTTTTTCATCTGCACTATTTTCATTCTCAATTGTATTTTCTTCAGTAATATTTGCATCAGATTTATTTAAAAATGAAACTTCATCAGATTTTACATTTTCAATTTCATGAAGTGAATTTGATATTAGAGTATAATTCTCTGTAACAGATAACTTCTTTTTTCCTGGATATGTTTTAATAGGTTTTACATTACTTCTTTTTAAATCAATTAAGGGTTCGGTGTTTATTTTGAACTTATTTTGAATTAAAATATTTCTTTTATTTAATTTTTTTTGTTTAGAAGAAGTTAATAATGATTTTAAAATATTACTGTTCATTAATTTTATTGTATGAGTTTTTGCTAGTACTGCATTTTTTGGAACACTTTTTTGGATTTCCTTAATAGAACCATCTGGACTTAATATAGCATAAATTCTTTTTTTTACCACATTTCTTCCATGTTTTGAAGTTGCATAATTTGTTTCCTGACATAACTGATTATTCATATTATTTTGTTCTGTACATTGTTCTTTATTGTTAACAGTATAATCATTTGTAAGATTTTCTTGTTCCTTTCTTTTACAGTTTATTTGACTTTCACATTTTGTTCTATTCTTTAATGATTCTGAGTCACTATCACTTGAATCTGGTTCAGATATAGGAGACAATTCTTCATCTGAATCGGATATTTTCCTACTAAGTTTCTAAACAAAAAAAAAATAAATATATATATATATATATACATATACACAAGGGTTGTTTGATAAATATGGTAAATTTATTTATTGTTTAATTTAATTAATTAATTAAATAAAATTTTTCTTACTTTTTTACCTTACTTATCAAACAACCCTCATATATATATATATATATATATATATATATATATATATATATATATATATATATATATATAAATTTTCAGATTTAAATAACTGTTAATTTTTACATACTTCAGACAAATTTTTAAGATGATTTTTTCTTGGGTATTTGTATGGTGGAATATACTTCTCTGTGGGTAACTGAACTCTGCGAATATCAAAATCTTGATCTACTCTTGATACTATTTGTAATCTAAAAATATAATAAAATTAATTTTTTAAAAGAATATACATTAACAAATAGAAATTAAATTTATTGGTGATACTAATAACATATTGTTTATATATATATATATATATATATATATATATATATATATATATATATATATATATATGTATATATAATGTATATATGTGTTGTATTATGTAAGTTTATATCTGATTAAGTTTTAATATACCTTTGTTCTTCACTAGTTACATAAAGATCATCTGGCTTATGGTGTAAAACATGTGTTTCATATGCTTTTTTAGTATAAAACAATGCTTCACATGTAGTACACCTTATCATTTGTTCAGGAACTGTATCTCTTTCAGCTGCTGTGTGAGATGTTTCTAAATGTTTCTATAATATTAAAATTATTATTAATTAAATTTGTGTGTGTATGTGCTTGCGTGCGTGCATGTGTGTATAATGTGTGTGAAAGTAAATATTTGTTTTATTATTGCTTCTTAATATCTTATATTCTTACTTTTCAAATATATGGTGTGTAATTTAATATTTTATTAAAATTTACTGGTATAAAATAAATAAAAAAAAAAAAACAAAAAATGTATGTTTAAAAATATTTTTCAAATTTTCTTTTCTTATCTTACCTGTAAATTAAATTTTACTATATATTCTGAACCACATAGATAACAATAATAAACAGATTGTGCTTCATTACAATTATTGAATCGAATTTTCTTTGATGGTAAAGGTGTATTTACAAGTTGAAATAGACTTGTAACTCGATAGTGGGCTGATTTTATGTGATAGTCTCTCCCAGATTTTGTAAAAAATTCAGTTCCACAATCAGTGCAGGGAAATGAACCTTCTGGTTTTGAACTTCCATGTATTGGTAAATGTTTATCTCTTGTGTACTAAAACATTTAATGCTTATAAAAATTAAATAAAGATATCACAAATACACTTTAATACATTAACATTATTAGAATTAATATAAATATAATTTTTGACTGATAATAGATAATAATGCAGTTAATTTAATTTTGAACTACATGTTATTATGTTGACAAATATATTTAAAAGTATTTTAAAATTATCATACCATATATCTAAATACATTAAAGATACTTTTAAAAAATTAAATTCATATAATTCGATAGCAATTATAAATTGTATTTTTTCTAATATTTTGTGCACTTTATAAATGATAATTTTTAAGTATATTTTAGATTGAATCTAGGATTTTTTAAATATATATATATAATCTAAATGTGACACCTAGATTTGTTTTATTAAAAAGAAACATGTGTATAGTTTCTTTTTAATAAAACACATCTAGGCATCGCATTTCGATGAACCTATATATATATATATATATATATATATATATATATATATATATATATATATATATATATATATATATATATTATGTGTGTGTGTGTATATCATTCAGTGATATATTATTGAATTAATAAAATATTAAAACACTAGAGTTTTAGTTACCTAAATTTAATTTGATATAAAAAATAAATAAAATTATTAAAGAACCTTTATTGGAAATTGCATTCCACAAAACCCACAATAATGTTTAGAAACATTTTGTGGATGTTTTCTGTATCTGTGTTGTATTGCAAGTGTGGTAGAATCGAATTCCATTGAACAAAGATCACATGGTACTTTTTCAAGACTTTTATTTTCATTCTTAAGTTTAGGTTTTGAAACAATTTTTATCTTTTCTGATGGTATTTCTTTATTGGCATGTTTTCTGAAATGTTCTTGAAGGGCATCTTTTGACTCAAGTTTATGATTGCACAGAATACATGAAAACTGTGTTTTTTGATCCATTTGAATATATTTTATAATTATTCTTTACTAAAATGTAAACATTTCAATTACAGCAAAAACACTCTTTATATGCATGTTGCTATGGTATATCATTAAATTTATGTATATTTTCTATCTCTCTATCTAAATATATATATATATATATATATATATATATATATATATATATATATATATATATATATACATATATATATATATATATATATATATATATATATATATACATACATACATATACATACATACATACATACATACATATATATATATATATATATATATATCTATATATATATACATATAATATATAAACCATATTTATTTAAAACATTTTGTTAAACGTATAGATTTAAAAATGTAACACTCTGAAAATATTATTTTAATTAAGTAATCATTACCAATTTATTTAAACATTACAATAATTTTCATTGAAAAATCAATTCACGCCATTTTTAGATATGTTTACTTGAACTTCGCGCCATCTACTGAGAAACTGTATAATTTTCAGTCATTGTAACCATAGTTCAAAATATTGTAAATACACATGAATCCTATATACATATAAAAAAATGTTAATCAAAGCAATTCGTGTCTATTTTATATATATATGTTTATACATTTGGTATGAAAGATGTAAGTGTATATATATATATATATATATAAAATTTACTATATATATACAATTTATATATATATATATATACATAAAATTTACTTTCTATTATATATATATATATATATATATATATATAAAAGGGTCGTTTGATAAGTATGGTAAATTTATTTATTGTTTAATTGTTTTTCTTCTTTTTTTACCATATTTATCAAACGACCCTCGTATATGTATGGATGTGTATGCATGTATATGTATATATATATATATATATATATATATATATATATATATATATATATAATATCAGCTTATATTAGTCCATTGCTGAGTGGAAGTTGCAATGAATATTACCATTTCTGGTATTTAGTTATACTTATCACGCTGACCAATCAGGTTGGTGATGATTTTTTATTCAAGGTTTTTTCCTTTAGATTGATTAATTTTATAAGATTAAAGAGACCGCCTTCCTATATTTCCAACCGAGGTTCGAACGTACTTCTTCCGCATGTTAGGCAGAGATATTAACCACTCTATACCACTGATCGGTATATATATATATATATATATATATATATATATATATATATATATATATATATATATATATATATATATATATATATATATATATATATATATGTATATATATATATATATATATATACATATATTATGTGTGTGTGTGTATGTATTATAATTCATATTTGCTTTCATAAATAAAATATAATATATAGGTAAATTGTTAACATTTTACTTTTCTTCTAAATGATTATATTAATTTTCAGTACAGAATTATAAGCATAAAGAGCATTATTTTGAAAATATGTCCATTAATACCTCTTGTAGTACATTTACAAATTAACCACAGATTATAATACTAAACACAATCATATTATGACATGCCTTAGTAATATTTGTTTTCCCATATTGTATGTTCTATGTTACTTTCTTCTCATGTCATGTTATTCAGTCGCAGATATCAGGCCGGTTATGTTTAAAATTCGTATAAAGAAAATTGTCTATTCGACATCATTACCAATTAAAAAAAGATATATTACTTAGTATACTTGTTGTTATGATATTTTATAAACCGCCTTGTGTGATGTTATTTTGTGAAAATTGTATTTGAAGATTATCATTTTAGGTGCGGCCATGTTGTTCTCTCGTAGAAAACTTTCTTAAATAGTGTGTTTTTAATTTTTCTTTCGGCATAATGCCCAAATGTGATGTCAAAACAAGATATATCCCTGCAACATTTGCTTGGACTTTATTACTTAGTACAACAACACTTTTTTTCTATTATCCGTGAGTTTAAACAAGGTTATTGTGTATGTATATTATCATACCTTACTAATCCTGTGTTATTATATAGGTGTCAATATTATATTTTTCCTCATCCATGGGTTCCTGCATATCAAGGTGTAATTACATTTTTTGTCTTAGCCAATTTTACTTTGGCTACTTTCATGGATCCTGGAGTTATACCGAAAGGTAAAAATATTTATTGTTTTTTGTAATTAAAAAATAATTGCATTCAGTAATATATGATAATAAAAAAAATGTTTGTATTTTTGTACTCAATATGTATATTCAATATATATATATATATATATATATATATATATATATGTTTGTGTGTGTATGTTTTTTTATACATAAGTGATAATATGTACTTGTACATTTTGTTTATAAATATATTTTTTAATGTTTTTAGCTCCCCCGGATGAAGAAAGAGATGATGAATTTAGAGCACCTTTGTATAGAAATGTAAATATAAATGGTATAACAGTACGAATGAAGTGGTGTGTAACATGTAAATTTTATAGACCTCCAAGATGTTCTCACTGTAGTGTTTGCAATCATTGTATAGAGGTTATTATTATTATTATTTAATTTTCTATTTATAAGTTTAGTTTATAATTATAAACTACTTTTAGACATTTGATCACCACTGCCCTTGGGTCAACAATTGTATAGGTAGACGGAATTACCGTTTTTTTTTCTTTTTCCTAATATCATTAAGTCTCCATATGATAAGTATTTTTGGATTAAGTCTTGTGTTTGTATTAAATAATAAAGAGAAGTTATCAGAAGTTGCACCTATTGTAGCGTATCCTTTAAATACTCTGTATGTTTACATATATACATACATACGTATAAATATATATATATGTGTGTGTGTGGTGTATGTAATTTTTTGGAAAAAGTTATGCACATTTCAGATGTATTAGAAAATATTTTATTTAATTAATCAGTATAAAAATGTCCTTAATAGTAAAAATTCAGTATGGTTTTGATGGGTATTGTAGCTTTGTTAGCTATTCCTATCTTTGGACTTACTGGTTTTCATATGGTATTAGTATCAAGAGGCCGAACTACAAATGAACAAGTAACAGGAAAATTTAAAGGTGGTTACAATCCATTTTCCAGAGGCTGCTGGAATAATTGTTGTTATACTCAATTTGGACCACAATATCCCAGGTAATTATGTGTACAAGTTAAATGTTTTCAGTTTTTCCATAACTTCTTAAAATGTTAGTAATTTTAAAATTTTATAAAAAAAAATGTATAGATATCTTATAAAAAGAATGTTTTATTTATAGAACATAATAATTTTAAGCTATTATACTTTGAAAATAATGTTATTAATTTTAAATATTTTATTTGTGATTTTTTGGTGTATTTTGTTACCGCACAAAATGAAAAAATTGTTTTTAGTATGTATTAGTATAAAGTATTAAATTTAAGTGTGTGACAAACAAATCTTAGAACAATTATTTAATAAAGTATAAATTTAATTTAAACAAATCTTACAAAATATTCATTAAAATAAGTTTGTTATTAAAAAAATTTTTTTGAGGAATTAATCAGTATTTCATAGTTTTGTTTTACTATAGACAAAATATAAAAAGTGATGAATTATAAAAAAATAGCTATTATCTTGGTTCACTGTATTTATTTTAAAATATTTTTATTCATGTATAAAATAATCTAACGATAATGTTTCATTGACTACCTAGCCTGATGAAAGCGGCTCGTGGTGCAGGAAAAAAGCGAGCAGGTGCATCTCAAGCTGGTGTCATTGCTACTATCACCAATGAAAACCAGGTAAAAACGTACATGGATAACAGCAATGGGGTTAGAAATGCCAGTTCCAATGCTTATAATAAGGTAAGGCTCATTGCCAGCATCCTATGCTAGTTTGAAATTAAGTCAGTTTTAAATGAAAAACATCTTGGTATATATTAATTATTAATATATTTAAATTAATGATCTTATATTATTTTTTTAATGGTATATTGCTAAATTTAAAAATATTTTAAATTTTTGTTTGTAATTCAAATCATAGTATGAAATAAAATCTAGATACTTTAAATTTTAGTCTAAGAAGTGTAATGTGTGTGTGTGTGCGTATATATATATATATATATATATATATATATATATATATATATATATATATATGAGGATCGTTTGATAAGTATGGTAAAAAAAGTAAGAAAAACTAAATTGAAAAATTTAATTAAATTAATGAATTAATTAAATTAAACAATAAATAAATTTATCATACTTTCAAACGGCCCTTATATATATATATACACACACACACACACACACATAGAAGCCCGCCTCAAGGGGATCGTCCGCACCCCCTTCCCAAATTGCACTTTTTCCATGGCAGACTATTAAATGATATTTATTAACTTCAAGGGAAAGGATAATCGAAATTTTCAGAGAAATGTGTTAGAAATGTAATGATAGTATGCGTTTGTATTATAAAATAGTCTCTCAGTAATATGTAGTTAAACGCTATAATCAAGTAACGCTGAACAAGTAAAAATATTACATAAGGACTGATGTGGTTAGACAAATTTAAAGAATGTGTTGTTCCACATATCTAGAAATTAAAGGTAACCGAGTGTTTTTCTTGAAATCGTCCGCCCCTAAAGCTCGACCTCTCGTGTTCATTGCACATATGGAAGGGATGGGCCTGTGTATATGTGTGTATATATATATATATATATATATATATATATATATATATATATATATATATATATATATATTATAAGTAGTTTGTTATATTATGCTTACTTATTGTTACTTGAAGTATTAAGAAATTATAAATAACCTAGTTGTTTATAATTTCTTAAACTTTTTTTGTCATAATGTGAACAAATGAAAAATATGAAATTTTTAAAATTATGCTAATGCCTAGTAATAAAGAACCAAATTATAAAAACTTATGGTAACAAGAATTGTTACCATGTAGCTACCATATGTATTAAAATTATTGTAGAAAGTTATGGTAAGTTGACTATTATAAATCTTGTTAAAAAACTGAAAATCATTAAATTATATTGTAGATAAAAAAATAAGATTTAAGAAATAATTGCATAACGTAAGTTTAGATATTTGTGTCAAATATTAATTATATTATTTATATAATTTGCGAAAAACATAAGTTATAATAAAATTATGAAATGTTCAAATTTTAAATATTTATAAAAGACATAAAGATACTAAATACATATGGTTACTAAAACCATATTTTTAATTATGTGTATTTTAGGAGTTTTTTGAATAAATTATTGAAATATAGTCTATGTCAGCATTAGACATTTTGTAACTTAAAAAGTTTTTCAGTTACTTCTGTTTAAGTAATTTCTAATTAAAATAAGAAAATAATATGTAATTGTAGCAAAACAGGTTAAAGTAATTCTAGCTTTTCTTAATAATATATAAGTATGTGAAATTATTGGAAAATGTTCAGTCATTTTTGTTAAATTTCCTTACTAAAACAGATAGTTTTATGATTTTAACCATGATTGTGAGAATTACTTGAAAGTCAATATACTTATATAGCTTTATATCTTTTTCTATTCTAGTCTTATTAAAGAATATTTAGTTTATAATTAAAAAAGGCAAAATAATTGAGAGATATATTAGAATTCAAAATTTATTAAAAGTATAAAAAAAAATTTTTATTAAATTTAAACACATTAAAATCAGTAAATGTTCTTATTATTTAATAGAAATATTTTATCATTAATAAAAATATTTTTTTTAACTGTGTTATTCACATTTATTTTTTTTTATAGCTATTTCAATAATTCATTATCTTTTTTCTCCTAATTCTTGTTGACCTTTGTAATTATAAGTCTTCAATAATAATGTTTCCAATTTTGAAACAATATTTATTTAATCATATTTTACAATTTTTAGTAAAGATGTGTTTGAAAATAATGAAATGAACAGCATTCCAATCTCAAGCACATTTATGAAAGAGTGAATTTTTATTATTGTTTTTTTATAGTTTTTCTTAACACATATAAATCACCACCTCAACACCACAAGATAATTTAAGTATTCAATATTCACTTCATTTGTTTAAGAGTAGTATTATAATACATTGCTCTAATGAAATACACATCAGCTTCTAAGTGAATGAAATGAACAAAAAGTTATTATTTGACACTTTTATATCTTATGATGTTGGAATGATAATTCATTTATCTTAAAGTGAATTTCTCATAGTATCAAAATAAATAGTGTAGTTTCTTAATTTAATTTTTAGTGCATAATCATTTCTGTTTTAGAAATAAGTTATTTTTTAATTCAAAATTTGTCTGGCTATATAAATAGAAACAGTGAAAATAAAATTATTTTCTTTTCTTTGTATATTGCGCATTTAAAAATAGTGTCTGGATTTTATTCAATATCGAGTGTATATGTTTGTATATTTATGCGTTTCTGTTTGTCTGCATATGGTATCTTTGTCTCCCCTTTGTATATGTATGTGTGTGTATATATATATATATATATATATATATATATATATATATATATGTATATATATATATATATATATATATATATATATATATATATATATATATATATATATATATATATATATATATATATATATATATGTATATACACACACACATATAAATATACACACACTGCAAAAAGTAATTAAATATATTTTATGTAAATATAGTGTAGTTCTTGTTCTTAAAACTGGATTTCATTGCACTATAAGTTACAAATTAACTTTTTCCAAGATGCTAATTACATTTAGTAATTCATTTAATTTTTGTAATATTGTTTAATTTTTATGTTTTTAAATTACATTTTTTTAGTTAGTGTACTGTTAAATTCATGGTTTATTTTCATCTGAGATTATTAATTTAAATGGTAATATTTTTATATTATCATTTATTTATACTTGGGTATAATCGTTCATATTGGTAGTTTACTAAAAGTTAAATATATTTTTATATAAATTATTATATTTCTTTTAAAAATTTTCTATAAAAAATATTTTTTAGAACAATATGTTTTCAAATATATAATAAGTATTTTTAAAAAGTATTGTATGATAAAAAGTATAGTGTACTTTTTATATAAAAGTGATATTATCTTTTTGATTAAAATTTCAATTATAGAATAACATTTTTATGTATTTTAAAAAAAAAATTGTTGTATTATGCTTGAGCAAATTGCTTTCTGCAATGCTTTTTTTCTGTAAAAAGATTTATAAAGTAAATTTTATGTTTGATTGAATTTAAGTATCATTGTACATGTAAGTGCATACTTATACAATATATATGAGAAACCATAAAAAATGTTTTGAGTACTTATTATATTGCTTCATTTATAAAACTTTTTACAAAAAAAAAAAAAAATGATTAAAAAAATGAACATAACCCCCTTGCAGTTAAATATTTTTGTAGCATGAACATTATGTGCATATATTTTGTAGATTATAAATATATAGCACTAAATAGTATTTGTATATTTTTATTTATTAAAAATTTATATGTGAATCAAGCTTTTAATGAGTTTTAAAGTTATTATATTCTGTTGTTCAATGTAGTTTTATTATATATTATTTGTATGTGTGTGCAAATTATACACACATACATAGATATAACTTAACACATTGCTGACTGAACGAATTGCATCTGAGTATATGCTAGTCACCACGCATTTTTTATAAGCACTGTTACAAGTACTGTGTTACATATATATTGCAAAACAGGGAGATCTCCCCAATCGGTCGTACACCGACATATTACAAAACGGGGAGATTTCCCCGATTGGTCGGCAATGTGTTAACAAAGAAAAGAATTTGCTTGTAATGATATTGGAAAGATTATAGTAAAATATATATTCTAACCAATTTTATAAATAAATTCACATGTAGACATATCAAAAGGATATTCATTAATCTATTGATTTTTTTTGTTTTTATATAGTATAATATTTTGTTTATACTACTTTATATATTTATTTACTTATATAATCATTGTTGAATAGCTTAGTAAATAATGTAATGTTCAGACATTGAAAATATCTTTACAAGTGTAAATAAAAAAAAATAACATATGCATACACACACACACACACATGTATAGCGTGATCCAATTTTAACTCCTAGATGTGTGTTTTATTTAAAAGAAACTACACACATTTCTCTATACATCACTCTATATAGTGTCACATTTGGATGACCCGATATATGTGAATGTGAGTGTTTTTTTTAGTTAATTTATATTAATGAAAATAAGTGAAAGAAGAGTGTATTAAAAATATTTGTTTTAAGCATGCAATAAGTATTGATTTAAATATATTTTTTACATTGAATAATTGTATTTTTTAAATATGGACGAAATATTGCTTTTACTATTTCATAAAATTTTATTTTAGCTTTTATATGTATTTGTTTATAGACTTACCTAATTATATATATATATATATATAAATATGTGTGTGTGTGTGTGTTTGTGTTTGTGTATGTACATGTGTTAAAAATTGTATATCAATTTATTTATAATCATAGTCACACATAAAAGTATGTATATGTACATATCTGTCTTAATAATTAAATACACTTGATAAATTTAGATGTATAAATTGTGATTTATTTATACATTTATTGACTTAATATTTACAATGATTATAAAAATTGTTAAAATTTTATTTATAATGTTTTTATTAACTTAAATTTTTTAGTAATAAAATTATTTTCAGCTTTCTCCTGGCCGTGACTGCCCATCTGATCTTGATACAGATATGGAACCAGGTGCTTCTGTTTCTGCAGACTGTGAACCTACGCCACCTCCTCTTCAACGGCATGGAAGTAAAAACAATTTTCTAATAACTAGTAGTGGTGGCGGAATGGTTTCAGCTAGTGGTTTACCGAATGTGCCAGTAAGCACTCAAAATGGAACAAATGGTACTGATTCACCTCCTAGACATCCGTTGGCTGCACGAGGTCCGTATCGACCATCCCCTACTATGCAACAGAGAGTGAAAGCTCTAGGTGTAGCAACACCATTAGCTATGTCCAGTCCTGTTCGAAGGTGAGATTTGAAATTAATAACTACCAGTTCCTGGTAGCGCATTTGCTTTAGCAGTGTGTTTATTTGCGTGTTTTTTTGTTTAATAAAATAGTTCAATTAATGGTTATAAATATCTTAATGTATTAAAAGTAAACTTTAATTTTAAATTTTTTTCATCAGCAAAAATTGAAAATATTTTAAATTGTAATTAGATATTTCTATAAAAATTGATAGTAAATAATTCCTATTATTATTTTTTCATAATAAATGAAGTATTTGTTTTATTGAACTATTAATAATGACACTATAAATGTCTTTTGTTATACAAATTTATTAGGTTAAAATTATATTTGATTTGCTACTTTATACTATTTTGCTGAAAAATCATGCTAAATCTTTTTACTGTTACTGAGTCTTGGAGAAGTTTTGATAAAATTATAGTTCAAAAATGTAAAATATCAAGACAACTAAGGTGTGTCAGTTTGGTTTTCATGTATGGCATGATGCTTGCTAGTGCATTTTCGGTGCATTCGGACAAAACAGTAATTCGGTGTATTATATAGGTGGAGATGAGGTCGTCTGGCGGGTCCTCACAACAAACCATATTGGTAAACCATTGTTTCCTTGTAGAGCCGCTAATGCTTTTTTAGTCAGTTATTGCTGTTTTTAAATGTAAACTAGTTAAATTGCTTCAAGATGGGTATGCAGGGTTGGAATTTTTTTTATATTTACATACATTAATGTGTTGCTATGTTTTGTAAAGTATGTAATAATAAAATTGAAAAAATTTATTGAAATTTAATTGTAATCAAATTAAATATATTATTTTAGCATAATGTGAATAAATAGCTAATAGAAATAATAATATAATTAATTAAAATTTTTAAATGTTTTTTATTGTTGAAAGTAAATATTATTTCTTGATAATGCACTTTGTAATAATCGAGAAAAAAATATCTAAATAATTATGTATAATATATGTATTTTGTGTCTATTTATGTATATGTATAATATATATACATATATAAGTACATATTTATAC
>CP092088.1:38945006-39152506 GCA_029203775.1 Neoneuromus ignobilis
TTCATACGTAAATAGTCCTTTAAATTATTAAGTATACATTTTAAACACGTGTAAAATGAAACAAATGGATAATTTGACTGTGTCAAGAAAAGGAGGTGGTTGCATTATAAATAAAAAACCTGTGTTTTCTTCAGATGGACAGTATGTATACAATTTTGTATTTTATAATGGCTTGTTTTAACATTTATTTTTATTTTAGGTTATTATTAATAGTTCAACATAATATTATTCATGCTTATAGTACTACTACTGGTGAATTAGTAAGAAGTTATAATGGAATAGTGAATGCTATTGTTGATATTTTTATTTGTGTACATGATGAAAGCTCTTTTATGGCGTGTTCAGTGACTGGAGAATTATCTGTATTCAATATTGAAACCGGTATTGAAATTGGAAGAAGTGTAAGTTAACAGTGTGTGTTTATGTAATTTGTGTATATGTATTTAAAGATGTTTTTTTAAGCGTGATATAACTTTAAATTGAAATAAAATACATACTAATTGACCGTATGACCATTTGTTTGGTATTATTTGAAAGATCATTTTATGGCATTGATATTTAAAAATTATTTCGGGCATATGTGCACCATAGCTACCTTTGTCATATCGCATTTTGTCAGTCTAATATCGGGTCACTTTTTCAAGCAATTGGGGTATGACTGCAATAACGTGAGTTATGTTGGCGTCTAATGTCTCAATCATTGCTGGTATATTAGCATAAATCAGAGACTTCACATATCCCCAAAGAAAATAATCCAGAGGCATCAAATCACACAATCATGGAGGCCAATTCACAGGTCCATTTCCGGAGACAATATTATCGTCGAATTTTTGTTTCAATAACTCGATTGTTTCGGTTGAAGTATGGCACGTGGTACCATCCTGCTGAAACCACATCTTTTCCACATCGTTGTCATGTAAATTTGGAAACAAATAATCATTGATCATCGTTCTGTAACGTGCTCTCCGGCTTAATTTCAAAAGAAATAAGGTCTGATGATGCCACCAGCATGCAGTCCACACTATAGATTTTTCTGGATGTAACGGGCTTTTATGAATCACTTCAGGATTTGTCTCACTCCGAATGTGACAATTTTGCTTATTAATGCACCCGTTAAGCCAAAAATGAGCCTCATCATTGAATAAAATTTTGTGCTCTATAAGTTTGGCGAACAGAATACAGATATTTGAAATAAATTTCTACAATCTGGAAACGTTTAAGTGTAAAACGTTCCATAATGATTTGCTAAAGTATAGTGAATCCAAATGACACTTATAACGCGTAAACTGACAACTGACTTGATAATTATCTCTATCAAAAGTTCTATCTAATCTAAAAAAAAAACATCTTTTATACATAATCAGCTTCTTTGTATCCACTATTAAATGAAGGGTTCTTCCAAAATTTTCTAGTTAAAACACGCAGAATTGTACATATATACACTCACACACACACTCAAAAATTCATACTTGGATGTTTAAAAAAATATAGTTTTTTAAAAAAAGTTCTATCTACACTACATTACTGTTCAAATTGTTTCTTTATGATGTTATCATTTCAATTTCGGTTATAAATTTTCATAATGAATTTTGAATGTGTATGTGTGTAAAACTTTAGTAAGATTTTTAAAGCATGTTGTAGGTCTTGATGCTTATGTATTTGTGTAATGTATTTTATAAAATCATAATTATGAATTTTTTTTTTCAGGAATTGAATCTTAATAAAAATTTAGTAATTAATTATTTTTTCTTAGTACCATCAAAAGATGATTTATATATTATTTTCGTTGCATTTGAAAATGTACAAAATAATGAAAATACTATTAGTTTATATTCAGCTAAATCTTTGGAGTTTCTTAGAGTGATTCAGAAAATTCCATGCAGTCAGGAAAAATTAGTATTAAGTATTGGAGGAACAATTAAAAATAATTTTTTTGCAATTGTACAGAAAAATAAGTTGTCAGTATTTTCGATTGCAAAAAAATATGAAAAAAATTATTACTATATTGGTTCAAAGAGAACTTTAGTAACAGTGTGTTGTCATCCTACAGAATTAATTGTAGCTACTGGTGATAATACAGGACGAATTGTAATATGGCACAACATATTTAATAAAAATATGAAACAAACTGTATTTCATTGGCATACATTACCAGTAACATGTATTAATTTTTCACATAGTGGAAGTTATTTTTATTCTGGTGGTGGAGAAAGTGTTTTAGTTAAATGGTTTATAGATACACCACTACAAAAATCTTTTTTACCTCGAATGCCAGCTCCATTAGTTCACATTTCTGTTAGTAATGATAATTCAAAAGTTGCTGTTTCCTCATTGGACAATGGTAAATTAATATAATTTTATAAGTAATAATAATAAATCATCATTTTTTTTCTTTGTAATTCTTGTTTTCTTTTATAGTTGTTCATTATTTTAAAATATGTTTAATGTTTGTAAGTTATGGGTATGTCTCAATTACATCATTGAATTAAAATTTTCAGCAATTCAAATAATTGATGGACAACTAAAGTTAAAGTGTACTATTCAAAATATGACATGGGGTGTTCATTTAGGAATGCATAAACCCCTCTTTCCTGCAGGATTAAGTTTTGATTTCAGGACTTGGTCCCTAGTCTTAAATAGTCGAACAGGTCATATTCAATTTTATTCACCACAAACAAAAACTTTGTTATACAACGTTAGTATTTTACAAATAATATATATGTGTGTGTGTGTCGTTTAAATCCATAAATTTATTTTCAGTTGGATATAACAAGAAAAAATTACCTGTCTCAAGAAAGAAATAAAACTATTTACAATACTGATATAGTGAAAATTGCATTAAGTAGATTTGGATTTTGGCTTGCTACAGTTGAAGAAAGAGATGATGGAGAGACCAATTTAGAAATATATTTAAAATTTTGGAATTTTAATAATACATCACAATCTTGGTATCAAAATACATGTATTGTATTACCTCATGATGGAACTATTCATTCCATCATTTTTAAACCATCTTCATCAGTTCAAGTTGAAAAATCCAAATTAATGTGTGTTACAACAGGAACAGATAAAAAAATAAAAATTTGGAATTTAATTGACTCATCAAATATTTATAGTAAGTTTTTTTTTTTGTTAATAAATAATTATTAATATTAAATGTTATTGTTAATGAAAATTTCAAAACATTTTCATTTATTATTACTAAATAAAAATTCTATTTAAATATTTAATAGGTACAATATTTTTTTAATCAATAATTCAAAAATAAGTACTTATGTATAAAGAAAATAATTTTATGTGTATGTATTTATATATATATATATATATATATATATATATATATATATATATATATATATATATAGATAGATAGATAGAGAGAGAGAGAGAGAGATTAAAATCATCAATAATTTTTTTTTTTACAGAAAAGCGTGTATCATGGTGTTGTTCTTCAGTTGCATACTATCGTGATTTTCCTGTAACTAGTGCATGTTTTTCATATGATGGATCACTTCTTGCAGCTTGTTTTAATTCAAGCTTAACAGTATGGATTCCAGATTCTTGTGAATTGAAATGTTCATTGACATATTCACCTCATATAACGCAGCCTCTTAGTCATGTTCTTTTTGGAAATACAGATCAGAGCCATCTTATTATAACAGCTAGTGAAACAAGGCTGTGTGTATGGAATTTGTTGACTTTAACATTAGTATGGACAGTTCCAATTGAAGTAAAACATTTATGTGGAGATCCAAAAAGTAGTATAGTTGCAGTGATTACAAAAATTGATTCTTGTATGTTTTAATTTTTATAATGTTTATAATTGGACTATATGTATATTTGTACATATGTGAGTTATATGTGTATATTCACAAATATATGTTTTTACATAGCATATTTTTGTGCCTATATATTACATATCTATCTATCTACACATATGTAAACATATATATATATATATATATATATATATATATATATATATATATATATATATATATATATATATATGTATACATATGTGTATACAAAAGTATGATAAAGGCTGTTTTTTTAGGTTAGAACTTAAGATAGGGATTCAATTTAAAGTTCTATTACGCTTAAAAAAACAGCCTATATAAACACACATTTATTTATTCATATACAACAAATACTAAAATATGTGTAACTTCTTTTTAGTGTATGTTTTTATGCCTGCAGTTTCAACACCTATTTATATTAATTATAATATATGCACACCTAATATAAAAATAATCAGTGCTTGTTTTTTTCCACATCGTATACAAAATGAACAATATGGTTGGCAGAAACATTCACAGTTGTACTTCATTACATCCGAAGAAGTAAGGCAGTTTTTAATTTTTATTTTAATACTGCAATTATTATATTATAGTGATATATATATATATATAAATTATATTCCAAATATAATGGATTTTTGTCAAGACAATGTAGTGTTTTTAATTTATAAAATATATGTCTAGAATACTTGAAAGTTAAATTCTTTAATTAAAATTATAATTTTTTATATATGATTGTAACATTTTCATTACATTTTTTATGTATATTTTTTTATTTAAGTATGTAAATATTAAAATAGATTTTATAATAAGTTAATATAATTTTATCTTTTTTCTACAGGAACTTTTGACCCTAGAAAATTCAGAGTCTGATAAAGTTTATGATGATTTAGAAGAACTTTCTCACAAACAAAAAAATGTAAATCGATCATTACTTAATACTCTTAATGTAATGCAATCAAAAACTGCTGTTAATAAGTCTCACAGTAAAGATTATTTACGTACTGGGATTCCTGGATCAGCTTCTATTAAAGATGTAAGTGAATTAATATTTTATTTATTTTTTTAAAATTCATTACTTAGATCAACATGTGTTTGATATTTATAATAGTTAACATGATTCATCCATAATAAAAAGTCTCATTAAATACTAATTAAAAAAAAACATAGTGTTTATTTATATATATATATATATATATATATATATATATATATATATGTATATATATATGGGTCATCCAAATGTGATACCTAGGTTTGTGTTTTATTAAAAAGAAACTATACGCATGTTTTTCTTTATAACACCCTATACACATGCTTTTTTTTAATAAAACATATCTAAGATTAACATTTGGATGCTTCTATATATATATTTATATTTATTTACATACTCATATAAATATTTTTTCTTTAATTAATAAAGATTCATAATGTAGCATATTAATTTTATTTACGAGAATGTAAAAACCACACACACGTACGCTTACACACTTACATATATAAATAAACATTTATGTGTATAATATATAGTTGTATTATGTATATAAATATATACACACTATAAAGCTAATTTAGGTACTTGAAGTGATTAGAACTTATGACTTTCTGATCTAGTTTCAATCCAAAGGTGTTTTAATGTTTGGTAAAAAAAATATTTAAAGCATTTTTTTTATTAGTTTAATGTTTTAAGGAATTATTTCTTAAAAAAATATAAACAGATTTTTTAACTGTAAAACATTGATATCTAGTATTATGAATGGATATATATATAGTACATAAAATGAAACATATATAAATGACAATTTTTTGCAATGAAATGTTCATGTAACTGATTTAAAATATTCATTGCATTTGTTAACTTTTGTGTAGTAAATAGTTGTAGAGTTATACAAACATTTATTTCTTTCGTATGTACATAATTTATACATTATTTAAACAGAAGATGTATATATATATATATATATATATATATATATATATATATATATATACAATAGTTTAATTATACAGAAAATTTAGACTCAATCACTATATGTTAAACATACATTAATAATTCTTATTTTATGTAATGCATAGTAGTTTTGTAGTTATTCGATTGGTGAAATTTAAAAATAAACATTACTTGAAAGTTCGTTCTTTTTAAAAAGATAACACTTCCTTATTGTAATTTTACTTTGTTAAAAAAATTTGGTATTTACTGTCTTTTTCCAGGACCTAGTCGATAATGTCTACATCTTCGTACTAGGTCAAATTTTCGATAGCGTAAACAGTGCCATTGAGGTATTTTGTGCATATTTTTCACTGCCTGTAAAAAAATATTTTACATTAATGTTTTATCATATATTTCAATTTTTATTTTATATAAATTAAGTTATTTAATGTTTGTCAATAATTGAAATGAAATTAAAACATGTCATATATAGTAAAGATAGTATTTTGACTTTATTAAAAAAAAAATACTAATATAATTTCAAAAATATAATCAGTAAATATATTCTCTCAAAAGAGAATTTTTATCATTTTTTAATTGTATTGATTTATTGTTCCATTTTAGTTTCAATTATATGTGTGTTCCTACATATATATATATATATATATATATATATATATATATATATATATATATATATATATATATATATATATATATATATATATATATCATGTTTCATTCTGACTGCTAATGATTATTATTTTACCCAGTGTAGTATTGTATTTGTTCAGTTTTTGCTTTTGTTTTAAATGTATAGTATTTCATATTCAAGTTATGGTAATTATTAATTATATTAAATATAAAAAAAAACATTTTTTATTAATGTGCATTTCAACAATCATTCTGCCATTCTTAGAATGCAGCATTAGAACATAAAAAAATATAATGCTACATTATATTTCCGTTTTTTGTTTGACATGGCCGTTAAAAAATGGGTAAAAGTGATTGTTGAATCTTTTTATGAATGTTGGAAACTGATTCCTTTGTGAAAAAGTTAAATTGCCAGTGTTGAAATTAATTGTGATAAAATTACTTTTTTTATTAATTGTTTTATAAATATTTCTAATATTCTAACAAATATTGTATTATTTCATATAATTAATAATTTATATATATATATATATATATATATATATATATATATATATATATATAATATGTGTGTGAGTGTGTGTGTGTGTACATACACACATGCACATGTATGTATGCATATGTATACCAATATTAACTTGAACATAGTGAGTTAGTTATAAAATGATGCTATAAACTGATTTAAAACAATATGTAAAAATAAAAATTCTTTTGTAATTATTTTTATTTCAGAACTCCGTAAATTATTAACGATACAAATAGTAACGTTATAACAATAACTTTTTTTAATGCAATTTATTTAAATTTATATAATAAAATAAATTTTATTGTTATATACTTACTGCTTCTGGGTTTCCAATAGGCGTTGAATTAATGGAAATAATACAAAACACAAAATATAATATAAAATATAGACTGTTATATATTAAACACAGTTTCATTGTTATTCAGTTGTATACGCGAGTTAAAAATTAATTTGATAGAATTTTAATTTTGTTTGTATAATTTTCGTAATATTATTTTGATCATATTGATTATGAACGTAGTAAACATTTAATACTGACCAAAACAATCAAGAATTTTATATTTTAAAATAGAACTCTTTTAGTTTGTTAAATAGAACCGGTCAAAACCGCACATTTAAATAACAACAGTTCAATCTGATATTTTTTAATGTAATATTTTTAGGATTGAATAATCAATTCACATTATTAATATGATATTCACGACTTATTTCATTTACAAAAATGTTATCTTTTAATCCAATACACGAGAATTCATTTAAAATGTTTGTAGTATTGTTATGTCTGCATTTATATAGACTTCGCACCATTCATCATATGTTGAATACGTGCTTAATAAAATCTCTTGCAGATACGTATGTATGTATTTTTGTTTGCTGGCTTTATAGTTAACAAATAACAGAAAATGTAATACTCAATAATAAATTATGCACGTACGCACTTGAATATATATGTATATATATATATATATATATATATATATATATATATATATATATATATATATATATATATATATATATATATATATATATATATATATATATATATATATATATATATATATATATATATACATACACACACACACACACATACATATATACATACATACATATTATATATACTTTGTATGATGAATACTGGATGAAGGTCTTTCTCAAAACTTTTTAGATCGATCAATTCAATACTTTTCTCTTCCGGTTTATTTCTTACGAATTTTCTAATGCTTCTGTCCCACCTATTCATGGATTTTTTCCTAGTCTTACATATTTAGGTTCTTAGTCAATAATTTCTTTTATCCACCGATGTTTTTTTTTTTTTTTTTTTTTTTTTATGACCGAGTCTGTTTCATTTCAAATTCGTGTTTTGCTAAAACGTCCTTAACTTTTTCGTTTTCTTTCTGATGCGCCCTATTTTCTTTCTGCCTCTCATTATTCCCAACATGCTTCTTTTCAATTTTCTTTGTGTTATTTGAAGTCGCTGAATTATTCTAATATTTAAAGTTCATATTTTACTGCTATAATGAGAATAAATAGAATGCATTGATCAAAAAGTTTCTTTAACATATAGGAATATCTGACTTCATAATATGAGAATTTCTTCCGAATTGGCACCATTCATTTTTTGTCTACTTCATCTATAAATATTCTTTGGTGTTAATGCGCTATTTCAGATATACGTAATTTTTAACTTCTCTTATTAATATTCCTTTTAGTTTGATTTTTCTTTCATTTTAAAATTCATTGAACATTACTTCTATCTTGTTTAGATTCATAAGACCAGTTTTTTGACTTTCTTTATCTAATTTTTCTTTTTTTTTCAAGTTCATCTAGGTTTGTTAAGAAATAATAATGTCAGCAAATCTTAAGTTACTAAGCATTTCTCTATTTATTTTTATTTCTTGAGATTCCTTGTTTAAAATGACATACTTTTTCCAACGCAAATATAAATAGTATATATAGAATGGCTTAAATGAGACTAAAGGATAGTAAATGATAGTAACGGTGTATGTCAAAACCCTTCATTTTTATTTAGGCCCATATATATATATATATATATATATATATATATATATATATATATATATATATATATATATATATATATATATATATATGTATTATATATATATATTGTTTATAAAAATGTAAAATTATTTACTTGAATATGTCATAATTTAGGATCTATGAGCGTATTTTATATTCATGTTTTCTTAGAATATTATAATTTTATAGAAAATCACTTACTGCTTTTTATCATCAAATTTAAATAATATATTGATAATTTTGATAAATATTTAAAATTTTAAAACTTACTTAAATCTATTTTTATTGTATGTTAATAAGTTTTATTCGGTACATAATTTAGTATCAGTTTTCAGTAGTATTTTTTAACATTATTACTATTAAACCGTGTACATTTGAGAAATAAGTTTTAAATCGCGTGTTTAATTTTCCGTATTTAAGAAATTAAATATAGGTAACTCTCGTATAATGCTATACTTCTATAACGCGTTTTCGATATAACGTTATTTATAAATTGTGATAAATCTTGGTTAACACGCTCCTGCTATATATGGTTTCGATATAACGTGCAGTTTTCCTTTCTCCTTTTCTAACTCTCATTTAATGCGTTAAAGAAAGAAATATGGCGAACCGGAAATGTGATTTTAGAAGAGAGTGATATTGATTAAAATGAATTTAATAAATTCCTTTCAACTACTATATGATGAAATGAAGTATTTAAATTTTGTTAATTTTATTTTGGATTTTTTTTTCAAATTTTATCTTAAAATATATTTGTTTTGTGCAGAAAAAAAGGTTTGCAATATAACCCCATGTTTTGTATGAAATGCGAGGCCCGCATAATCCGATTTGATTAATGCGGTCTTTTTTGTGGAAAGTAATTTCCTCGTTATTCAAGGGTTACTATATATTTCTGTAACAATATTTTCGTAAGAATGGTATAGAATAAAATTTGTGGTATATGATGTAGAAATGAAGATGTTTCAAAATGTTAAAAATAAAAATTGTATTTTAAATTTGGATATTTTAAATTAAGATAACTTGTGCACATGTATATTTGTTAGCAGGTTTCATAAAAATACTAAAAAATACATTTTTCTTAAAAAAAATTATAAAATTATATTAATCGAAAAGTTCGGAGTTTACTTAAATAAATTAATTGGCGTTTGATTACAATTAGTCAAATGGCAATTAATAACTTTTTATTTTACTAATTTTGGATTTAGCTTCATGATGATTCTTTATTTGCGAAGAATTACATTTTAATATAATATATAAGTAAACAATATTTTAATATAAATTACATTTTCCTTATTACTGTATCTGATTTTGTTAGTTTTGAAATTCAATTTTAATGGAATTAATTAGTTGTAATAACGAAAATAGATTTTTTTGTTATTATTTGATTTTTTACTAAATATGCGTTTGTACATATAAATTATTTATTATCATTAATATGAATGTAATAATTGTATATATATATATATACATACATACAATTTTAATAGAGGTTTAATCGTTTACGTCTTTAAATGATTTGATTTCATAGTAATTTTCTTAGTTAAAAATTAAAAAAATGAAAGAAATTTCATTATAAAATACAATTTTACTAATTGACATTGGCACATTTCTTATAATTATATAAAAAAAAAACTATTAAGTGGTGTCAAACTTAAGAGTGCAATACAGGAAATAAGTATGGTGCAATACAAGTTGTTTACTGTGTGATGATTTCTTATTACTGCAGCCGATCAGAGGGCATGGAAGGTAATTGTGACAAATGTAGGGCAACCTAATTCAGTATCAGCGCCAGTACGCTTCTTTACAAGCTATAATAAGCCTGTATAGAGCATAGGCCAATAATAATGAATATATGATGTGTGTATATATATTGCAAATATATATATATGTATACATATATACAGGAATACCTCGCATAGTGCGGCTAATCGGTTCCACTGATTTGCCGGACTATTTGAAACCGGACTAATCGAAACGTTAACTAAATACAAAAAACGTTAATTGGTTCCAATAAATTTTTTTCCTGTTTTTCAGTAAATAAAACGAGGGTAATATATTCAAATGTTTCTATGTATCAATAAAACAAAATTAGGGGTTTATACATTCATTTTAAATTCATTTTCAAATGGGTTATATAGCCAGTGCTGGATTTATCTTTAGATTGGCAGGCTGAAGCCTATGGCTTTAAATCTAAAGGGGCTCCAGCCGAAATGTATAACATGTGAGAATGGGAGATTGTGAGGAGCTCAGGGGTCTCTCAAATGGATTTATTTAGTGCCTATTTTCATCTAAATTCGACTCTGAATATAGTCGCCATTAGTGGTGTACACTTCTTTGATATGTATTGTAATATTTTTATGGCATTAATTACTTCAAAATATTTTCAATTTACAGCTTTACATTTCCAAAGATTTGTATGTATGACATGTTTGAAAACATGGAATAAAGTATTAGGTATCCATTATTCGTATTTCTACGAATATTATATAATCATTTCAAATATTAAAATTGAAAATTTAAAAAAATAATAGTTTTATTTTCACACAAATGAATTATCACTCTCAATATCATAATATATTAGAAAGTGTCCAATAATAACTTATTGTTCTTTTTATTTATAATATTTATAACAATATAACCTATTGTGAATAATTCATTATTGAACACTTTCTAATATTTTATGGCGTTGGTAGTGATTGTTTTTTGTGAAAATGAATTTGTCACAAATTCAAACTAAATAGTTTCCTTTAGTCTATAGTTTATAATCATAAATAACATACTTTATATTAAAATATGGTATTTAAATACACACGTAAATTCATGTTTTTATTTTATGTACTTTTTTACAGATAGTTCATGTTCTGAAAATTATGTCTTTTTTTCAGTTAATAAATCAATCCACGCATGTTACTGCTCCAATGCGTCTATTATGTAATTCTGTTCTACAGTCGATGCTTTTTTTGAATAATGATAATGAAAATAACAATATTGCCGAAATAGCACAAGATGAACAGTCGAAGTTTTCTGATAACAATTTAATAGATGAAAATGATTCAGATTCTGAAAACGAAGTAAAAGAAAAGAAAGAATTGATTCCATTAGTTTCACAACAGAAAGAAATAATAAATGTAGACGTAGATACAAACTTGAATAAAATTTTAGATTCAGATGTTAGCTGGTCATCAATATTGATAAATAGCTGGTGTAAAAATGTAATTTAAAAACGTAAAAAAAAATATTTTAAATAAAAACAATATTTCTTAAATGGTATATTTTCTATATTTGTTAATTCGAATGTGAATGTAATGTTTAAAATTTTATGAAAGGTTTCAAAACTTTTTAAAAAAAAATTCTCAAAACTTTAAACAGTTACAAAACATTTCAATATAGGCCAAAACCATCAATTATAGAAAGTTTTAGATGGCATGAAGAGGTCTGAAACTCTCTAGTAATGTCCAAATCTTTTTTAATTCATATATGGATAAAGTTCATTAACATAATTAATTCTTTTGTAGTCTACAGAAGACATATTTTTTGTGGAATAAATATTTTCTGTTTTGGTAAAAAAATGTAAAAGGAAATTCAATTTCGACAATATTTTTGTTTTGAACAAAATTACAATTTTTATAATTCACTTTATTGATTAAATTTACATTAGTTACTGTTTTTGTGATTTTTTTTATAATCTTTGACATTTAATATTTGATTTTAGTGAAATCGATTTCTTTTTTAATTCCACATTTCTTTTGATAGTCGCCGATAATTTACTTTCATTAGAAATAATATTATTTACGCTTCCATCCTTTTTTTTATGCCATATTCGTAATCCAAAGAAATATATTATTTCGACAAAACTAAGAATACTGGCACCTATTAATAATCCGAAAGTACCTCCTATTGATGCTGTAATGAAAAAAAATGAATTTAATTAAAATATTAAGTGAAATATTTTTGTTATATTAACACATTGTATGCGGGCAACGTCTCGACGACGTCTTTCGCGCTCTAGTAATAGTATGCGAAAAACGTCGTCGAGATGTTACCCGCATACAATGTGTTAATATACATAGCTTATTTTTTTTAAAAAAAATTACTCATTGTAGGGTCAATATTATTTCTATTATAAATATAATAAAAATGGTAAAAAATGAATGCGTGAAATATTATGTAAGATAAATAGAAGACAAAATTATTGATTCAAAATTAAGAATTTTTAAAAATATCATAAATTAATACGAATATTAACACATTGTATGCGGGTAACGTTTCCACGACGTCTTTCACATATTATTACTAGAACGCGAAAGGCGTCGTCAAGACCCGTTGCCCGCATACGATGTGTTAATTGAATATATTTTATATATTTCTAAATAAGTAAAAGTTTTTATATTTTTAATACTATTTATAATTGTTATTAATTCAGTTGAGCAATTAACACTACACACACCGCATCATACCACATACACACCACATATACACATCACACACACACCAACACACATACACCACCACACACACACCACCACACACACACCACCACACACACACCACCACATCAACACACCAACACACACATCAACACACACACCAGACACCACATCACATCCACTACCACATAGATCAAACACACACCACATTACATACACCACATAAACACCACACACACACACATCACTCATACGACACACATACCATATACATAGACTACATACACACACCATACACTTCATTCACACACATGCATCATACATACCATAAACACCACATTACACACATCACCACGGACACACTACATCACACCTCACTCACTCACAGTACATAAACACCACACACACACACCACATTACACACAATTCTCAACACATACCACATAACTCACAACACATCACACCAGTCACCACATCACATTCATTGCCACACAGACCAAACACACCACATAAACACCACGCACATATCACTCACACCATCACACAACACACACACCACATCACTCACCTCGCACACACCGCTGCACACACGCATACCACTCACCACACCATCTCACACATACATCACCACACAAACATCACTCACACCAAACACCACACACACATCAGACAGTACACACACACTAGACACCACATCATATCCACTAACACACACACCAGACACCACATCATATCCACTACCACACAGACCAAACACCAAATCACATACCACATTATAAACACATTTCATATACCACGTAAGCACCACACATCATTCACATTACACACACATTACAATTTTTGTAGTCTAACTTGTAATTGAATATGAGAATTTAACATGTAACAAATATAATTAATAAAATCATGGGGTACATAAATACCCTACATCAGGTGGCCTGGGTTAAGTAAACCAAATTCGGTTGTCAACTAACAAAGTGGGTAGTAAGCGGAGCCCCCGTTTCTTATAAAAAAAACTGTTACTTTACTTGTTAAATCCAGATGATCACGTACAATAGTTCGTGTAAATCTTTCAGATGGTAAGTGACTTAAATTTATTTCAATATAACTGTAATTAGACGTGTCCCTATAAAAATATACAAAAATAAACAACATATAGTGTTTTTAATTCTATTTACGTTTTACTGACTCTATTGGTGAAGTTGTTTTTAATACATATGATATTTCCATTTCAGTACATGTTGGTAAACAGTTGCACACAATACCATCTTTTTTAGACCATGGTGGTTTGAACAACATTAATTGATTGTAATTTCTATAAATACACATAAGTCCATCGAGGTCACAGTGATATTTAGGATCTGGAATTTTATACAAATCAATCTAAACATATTATAAAATAGTGTATTAAATCACTTAAATTCAAAAACAGACTGTTAAAGTCATTTATAATGTAAATTATAAATAATTTTTGACAATAATTATACTCTATAATATGTATGACAAAATTAAATGTAATTAAATAGTTTTAGTTTGTTACAAGGTACTTAATGGGCCTTTCTATACTAGTCAACATGCATACAGTATTCATGGGCCATTACCACTCGTCTCACACTCTCTTACCTGAAAAATAATTTTTTTAGGAGGAGTTTGATGATAAGAGGGCGTGAATACAGTATGCATGCTGACTAGTGTGGAAAGGCCCAATCTATGCAAATTGATGCATGAAATATATTTGTTTAAAATCCAAACAATTTCTTGTAGGGCTTAAAAAATTAAAAAAAATTATAGAATTATTTTTAAATATTAGTCAGAAATTAGCAGCGATATATTCTAAATTCTTTATATGATTATTTACACTAATAATAATAGTATTAAAAAAATATTATAATTGATTAACTGAACAATTTTTAATAGATGTTTTAAAATGCTAATGAAATTATATACAAAAAATATTGGAAAATTGTCATGGTGTTTTAAAAAAATTATTTCATACATGTATGAATTAATTTTTAAATTACATTTACAGATAATTAAGTTAATGAAAAACATGAAAATTAAATAATATATTTTTAAAACATCTAGTTATATATATATATTTATATGTTTTAGACAATCTATTTAATATCTAAATTTTGATTAATCTTTTGATAATCAATATAGAATTCAATCCATAAAATTATTCAGAGCCAATAAACTTTCTTTAACCCTTTCGCTCCTAACGCCGATTATAGCCAGCGGCCACGAAACGACCCCTGAAGCCTAACACCGGCGTCCACGATGTGAATCGCAGAGAGGGACGTCGGTTATAACCGGCGGCGTCGCGAACTAATGTATGCATAGCAGTAATAAAATAAGTAATAACTAATTTATGCAATGTGTACATTTTTGGCGAGGGGTTCCGTTCATTGGCGACACTTTGGCGGAGAAAACCGCCATAGCGAGGGTTAATAACAGTTACAGTCTTTTCTAATTTATTAGATGTTTTACGAAATTCCCTGTTTTTGTGCTACTTTCGAAGAAAATTCTCAATTATTAAGTAAAGCTATTGAATTAGTTATAAAAATCGTATATAAAAATATAGAGACTATAGTTAAATATTGAAAAATTGCTAAATTATAAAGTGAAGGTGAATCATATCTTGAAATAAAATAATAATTATAAAAATAAAATTTTCTGCAGTATCTTATAAAAAATGTTTTTTTTTTTTTAAAAAAATATTTTACATATATATATATATACATGTAAATAAATTTAAAAAAAAACGTTAATAAATAAAAAAAAACATGCAGAAGAAATTAATAGTAATATATACATTAAACATAAAATCAAATACACAATGTTTGTATTATTTAAAAAAATATTTCTCAGAAAATGAATTCATATATAAAATATACCTGTATTTGGCATTAAATGTTGAATACACTTGCATATTTCAAGTTGTTTTTTTTTACGTTCTTCTACAATGCATCCATCAAAACTGTAAACTTGTTGCACAGACAAATAATTTTCATCTGGATATCTGCATTTTCTTTTTTCTAAACTAAGGTGGCGAACATTCGGACCGTTTGATATTTCTGATAAAGCAATAAGATATTTATAATTAACACCCAATATTACTTCTGTTTTATCACGTGACGTAGTACTTAAGGATGGAATTTCTTCAGGTGTTAATATATATAATATTACCACTGTCGAAAATTTAAATTCAAATTTTCCTAGTCCATTTTGTCGACTCGATGTAAAATTTACATCTTTTTTTCCTCTAAAAATTAAAAAAATCATATATACAGGCATGTTTGTAGTCTTGTTGATTTTTATTATTAAAAGTATATATTTTCTAATATTTTATTACGTTTATGATCAGTTGGTTCGAAAATCATTTCCACGTTATAGAAATTATATTTAAGGATTGAATAATTATGTTAATTACTAAATAGTATATAACAAACAGAATTGAATTGATTGCAGATGAAAACCGCTTATTGTTAGATTTACGTTTAAATTCTTTATTCATTTTTGCAACAATTAAATTAAGTTTTTCGATTGAAACAATTGTAATTTTTCCATTTTTTGTTTTTCTATTAAGTCTTCGCGAAAGTGTAACAATTTTATTATTGCAAATTTAAATAATATATATTCAGACAATAGAGAAATTCACATATAGAATATATATTAATGTTTACATACACATTTACGCTCGCACGCATATATATATATATATATATATATATATATATATATATATATATATATATATATATATATATATATATATATACATGCATGTATATGTATAAACGCACGCGTAGCGTTTAACGTATTCTTGTCCATGGATTAATAAATAATATTAAAAAAATATCATTCAGAATGGAAATTATGTTTTTCAAGCAAATAAACAAAATTGATAATTTTATTTACAATGCATAAAAAAATAAATAGAATGTAAGTAATTTTTTCTACCTTGTTTGTAATGAGTTTATAGAATAGCAAAGGCCAATTTCTGTTTCTAAAAATTTAAAATATGAACAACAATCAATTTTTTTATCATTCCATTTACATTCATCAAAGATTTCTTCGCATTTTAAACGTACCTGAAATATTTGAAGCATTTTTAATATATTTTAATTTAAGATTATTAATAAAAGTTTATCTTCATTGAATTTATTATTTTATATAATTTATTTACACGCGGCGCGACCAGAAAGAAAAAAAAACGATTGAGGGTCTAAAAAGGTGTAAAAATTTTTTTTTAAATGCATTTATTACAGAATGTTGTGCATTCATTGTACTACTTTTCCATGTAGTTATCATGTAAATTAAGACACTTATTGGGCCTTTCTACACTAGTCAACATGCATACAGTATTCACGGCCCATTACCACTCGTCTCACACGCTCTTACTCGAAAATTAATTATTTAGGTGGGGGAGTTTGTTGATAAGAGGGTGTGAGACGAGCGGTAATGGGCGTGAATACTGTATGCATGCTGACTAGTGTGGAAAGGCCCATTGTATCGTAAGACTAGCTTTTGTATTCCTTTGTCAAAAATCAACGTTAAGCCTTTTAGTCAATCCTGTTTAATGTCTTTTGTCCTCTAATTACTTCTCAGATTCTAACCGCTCAAAAATTTCTTGAGGTGGAGAAACAAATAATAATCACTAGGGCGAGATCAAAACTATATGGAGATGTTTTTAAATTACCCATCCGAATTATTTGAGTAATGTACAGGTGATTGGATTTTAAAGGTTTACAATCATTTTAAAAGAATACAGAAAACGGAGAAAAGAGACCGGAATAACGGCAACACGTACTCTATTAGATACGAAAAAGACGATTGCTGTTGACAGAAAATACCACTGTTGCCTGCGCATTGTTATATGTTCTCAGTTATTTTCTAGACGCATCTCGTACATTAATTTGTACAATACAATTTTCATTATTTGTTATTGTATTACAACATATTTACTTTTTAATACAAATGAATGACTCGTCCCAACACCATAAGATTTTATTAAAAGTGGTCAATAATGAAATATTGTTCACTTTGTTTACTGATTCCCATTTAGATGGCTATGCCATCATCGTCAAAGCGATGTATTATAAAATCTTTGAATACTTTTGTAAAATCTTATAGTCATGTTGGGGATGATATTTCATTTGTGTTAAAATCCTATGGTGTTAGAAATGAGTGATTCAGTTGTGTTAAAACTCAATCTTTTGTACGTGCCTATTAAGTTAATTTTTACATACTAAGTTTCTTTGAAAAATAATGTCTTTTGTTAAATATTATATATTTGTCTGTGTTTGAAATAATTTGATATATTGTTTCATAAAAATGTAACCTTTTTGGCCATTAGTGTGAAATTCGATTTAGGACACTGTAGTTGATCATCGCTATAACACGCCATTTCTATATTTGGGGCAGAGCCTTTGAAAAATGCTATTTCTCGTAAAACATCATCAAGACCCCAGTCATATTCTGATCCAAACCATCTGAGATGAAAACAATCAATTTTTAGTAATAAGTCTAAATATATTATTGAGTGAATTGTTTTAAACTTATTTACATTTTTAATTATAATTTAGCACTATGACTAAATTCACTTTCAAAAATGAATCTAAATATTATATTTTTTTTCAAGTTATTTGGCAATTGCTTATTGTTAATTTTAATACATTATGTACATTTTAATTATAAACGTATAAATTTTAGAAACGAAACTAATTTATAAATAAAAGTGATATAAATATGCAAATATATAGACGTACACAAACAATATATTTTAATTATTTAATACATACTCTTTAGCATATTGTTCTGGTTTTTCGATATCAAGTTGACAAACTGTAATTGATGGAAAATGAGTTGTCCATTTTAAATATGTAGTATCAGTAACAAAACTAATGGGGTTATTTTGTAATACATTCCAGGAAGCTTTTATTAATAAAATTGAACCAACCCAAGCGAGGCATATGCAAATAATCCAAAATAATCTATTGAAATAAACAAGTTAATTAATAATTAATTAAACCTACTTAAGTATCCCAACGGGTAATAAAGTTATTTTTATAATTTGTTCTGTTTTTCTGGACTTAAAATTGTATTTGTACTCAGTATACACAAGTTTAGATTATTTAATATTTTTATAAAATATTTAAATTAGCACTACCGATAAGTCAATAAATTAAAGGCAATAACATAATAATTTAATAAATAATGTACTAAAAACATTAAATAAGTAATAATAATAAAATAAGTAAAGTTAGGATATCAATTATTCTTTTATAATAATATATAACCAATAAAAATGTATATATTCTAGTTAGTAATTTTAATTAAATGTTTTAAAAATTAATACCTTTCTGTCCAGTGTAATTTTTTATCAGAAATAAAACGTAGCCCATGTAAGGTTGTGATAGATAAATATTCACTGAATTTATATTTCATTGTATGTAAGTTTAAATAAAAGTGTGCTTTTATCATATACGAAATTGTGCTTTTATATAGCATATATAAAATTGTGTTTTTATTTCATTTTTTCTGTCATGCTATATTGCATGATTGATATTTATGATGATAATATAATATGAACAAATCCTAATAATAAATTATTAAAATAAAAAAAAATAATTTTAAAATACAAACACGACACAAATAAGTGCAATGCAATTAATATAAAACACACAATAAAATAACTAAAGGAATTTTAATATTTTATTGGAAATTCGCAATAATTTATCTAAATAATTTAGTGATATTGTATGCATTAAAGTTAATGCACTAATGCTATTTATTAACAATTTTTAAATATTAAATGTTTTTAATTTTTAAATAATACTAATAATTTAGTTATGAATTACGTTGAAAATATATTTTGTACAATCAAGTTTTTAATTTGTTAAAAAAGAATAAGTATTAATTTTTAGTCAAAATTATGCCAATAACATCTAGGATCATTTTGGAGAGTGCTTTATAATAATTTTAATAAAAACATGTAAAATTTATCTCTTTTGAAACATGTAAATTTTTAACCGATTAATTAAGCCATTAGTTATATTTAGTATCTGTATTAATTTTACATGAACTTTTTTGAAAATTACATAGTAAAATGATTAAGTAGAATCAACTTTTATAGCTTTTTATACATATAAATCCGAAATACTAGAATGTTTTTTTTTAAATATAGAAACATTTAATTATTTTATAAAAATTAGTTTTAATCAAGTTAAATATTTCTATGTATTATTTTCAAATTATCACATTGCAAAATTATATTTAGATAGTTTAGAAGTTTACAAATAACATTTTTAAGAAAACTTGTAATTTAGTTATTTTTTCCTTTTCTATTTCTTACCTTTTTATTGTCCAAGATCAAAGTATATGATTTAATGGTATTTCTGCAAAATATCTATTTTATTAATAAAGTTTTTAAGAAAATAAATATTTTAAAACATTATATTTCAAAAATGGTTAAAAAACGATTTTTAAATACAATACTTCAGATGAATCACTTATTCTCCAAAATAATAAGATTTTATAAAATCTAAAAACTTTTACAAATTATTTAACACATAAAATCTTGTGGTTTTGGGTAGTGATTTATTTATGATAAAGTGAAACTGCCATGGTATCAAAACAAATAATACAATATTTCATTTAAAAACTTATTTTTTTTGTAGAAAAAAGAATAATTCCTAAATTTATTTTCAATACATACTTTAACATTTGTTTAAAACCATAACTGTTTTGTTACAAACAGTTTCAATAGTTATTAAAGTAAAACTTTTATCAATAAAAATTCATTGATTTGATTTTTGCACAAATCAATTAAGGGTTTCTGTATGACTAACCATATAAGAATTAATTTCTTTTAAGTCACATATGTTTAAAATTAAAAATAAAACTGACTATTTTTTTAATATACCTCTGGTTTATATATATATATATATATATATATATATATATATATATATATATATATAAATTGAATTTATATATATAAATTCAATTTTTCAAATATGCATTTAAAAATCATTTGTGCAGAAATGTTTTCGTATAAACACTATAATTTTTTTAAAGAAACAAATTTGATTCTTCTCTGAATACAAAAAATACAATGGAAACTAATCTATCTAACTTTTTACAACTATCTGACTGTTGTCAATTTGTGTCTTTTGAACTTAATTATTAACCATATGAACTTGATTTGACCACAAACAAATAATTTTTATGTACATCTAATAAAATTATAACTGTTTGTTTTTAGTATAAATCAATAGATTTACAGGTATTATAAACAGTATATAATTTAGTTTAATTTGAAAAACAAACTTATTAATTTCACTGTTAAAGATAATATATATTTAAAGATATATTTATATATTTAAAGATAATATATATTTAATTATTTTTAGTTAGTTTTTGTAAAAGGTGAGCGCAGTTACATATTAAAAATATATTTTTTAACAAAAATATTGAAAATGTCAATGAACTGAATTGTCATCTTCAACTTACTATGAAACATTTTTTACCTTATATACATATACATATATATATATATATATATATATATATATATATATATATATATATATATATATATATTACTGGTATAAAATGATTAAAATATTAATGAATATATTAAAATACATACATATCAGTTTTGGGGAAAATAAATAATAGTTCAAATTAAATAAAATAAAAATATCCAAAAGAATTATATATTTCTTTAAAACACCATTATTATATAAAATGTTGAATGATAATTATACAGAAAACATAATTCACATTGGTTTTTATGAAGACATTTTCCTTGATGTAAATTACTGAAACAAACAAACAAAAAAATTAATCAATTGTATTAAAATTAATAATTTTAGCATCAGAAAATTCAAAGTAATAAAATATTACAAAAACTCTAATTATTTTTTTTTTTACTTAACTCTATAGCCTGAAGTAGAGTCAAAATAATTATTTAGTACAGTTATATATTAATTATGCATAAAAAATTCTTTAAAAGGTGGATTTTCTTCATATATATTAATAAAATAAATAGTATAATTATAAAAAAATTAAATACTTATGCCAAAATGTATTCATTAATTTTGGTAAAATATTTGAATCGTAATTTATTGCTATGCTTAAGAAATCAGATAACCCAGAGCTAACATCAATTAAAAAATTACACAAAATTTAGAAAAAAATCAACCAATATCACATAATAAAGAGTAGTATCAATAAGAAATATTAAAATTTAGAAACAATAAAAAAAAATATTTCACACCATGCATATAAAATCATTGCTCATGCACACACGGTATTTAATAGATAATACCAAGATCAGTTAGTAATTTAGATTGGTAATTATTGTAACCTTACAAATTAAATCACTTTGTAAGGATTATTGTTCAATATAAACATTTTTTTTTCAAACAAGATTTTAGATAAGTAACAATAAATTCATTTTTAAAACTCAAAATAAATCAAAATCAAACAAAACAATAATTATAACCCATACCAAAAATCAATGTTTTCCTCCCTAGAATGAAATATAATAGAAAACTAAATATAAATAATTAAAAACATAATGGGTCTATAAACAATATATAAAATAAATATAATTACCTTTTTTGATGCTGCTCCAACTTTACTCTTTTTAGTGCCTCTAACTTTTTTCATACGATTTTTACGTTCTTTACGTTGTTTACGCGTCTGCTGTTTCTTTTCGAATAATCCATGACGTGCTAATCTATATTTCGGTTCGAATTTTTTTGCAAAATCTAATGTATCATATATTAATGCAAATCCGGTAGATTTTCCACCACCAAAATTTGTACGAAAACCAAAGGCAAATACGACATCGGGTGTTACCTGAATTTAAAAATAATTAATATAGTCAACATTCTTATAACAAAGTGAATAAAATATTTTGCAAACCTTATACATTTTTGCTAATTTATCTCTGATTTCTGTTTTACGAACAGACGGTTGACCAGGATGCAACACATCACATACCATTTGCTTTCGACATAAAAGTCTATTGGTCATAAATTTACGGGTACGAATTGTAGCTGTTGTTTCACTCTATAACAGAAATTAAAATTGATTTCATTAATATTTATATTTAAACATATTTTTAATGTTTAGAAACTACTATACACTGCTGCTAACAATTTGTAAAATATTTAACCTCATTCAAATAATAATGAAATACAATAAAACAATATTTTTTATATTTTATAAAATTCTGTTAACATATATAAATTAACTATAAGCATTAAAATATGTTTCTAGTTAACATATTTATTTTAACAACAAATACAAATGCACTCCTACAATAGCAATCTTTTAGTATTTTTCACATATAAGAAAAATTATATACATAAAAACATAAAATATTAGAAAAATAAAACACTTTTTTTCACTAATTCCCTTAAAATTTATAAGGATGTTAAAATTATTTTCAGATTAAAAACACTCACCATGTTTTTTCTTTAATACTTTAACCTGAAAGAACCATTAACACCGGAAAGCTATCTAACGATGAATGATGACAAGTCGGTAAGTAAGATATCATATTTACGTGGGTAATTTAAATTATTAAAAATTATAAACGTGATTCCGTAGACAAATTTATTTTTCATTAAAAGAATACAAGTCCATATTTCTATAATACCCTATAAGTAGTGTAAGTCGCAATTAATTTATTTTATAATAAAAAATGTAAGTACAAATTATGTGAAAATTTTTAAAAAGTAACTATTTTTATAAATTAAAATCACATTTGATTTACTATTTTTATTATGAAATTATAAATTATTTACTTTAATATTACAAATTAATAAAGGTGTATATAATGTTTAATTCATAAGTTTATTATTTTATTAGATTTACACATTTAAAATTACAGTACTTAAACTACTCTTATTTTTTGAATATAACAAAATAAAATATTATGCATAAACATCTTCTCTATCTGCACCTGCTCCATCACCACCATCTTCTAATGATGAAAAATTAAGAAAATGTGCTGGACGATGAACTTCATGGTAAAATTCTTTTGGGTTTGCCAGTTGTAATTCATATTTCATACTTGGATCATGTCGCACACCTACATAAATTTAATTATAATATTTTGTTATTAATATATATGAAATGAAAATCGTACATTTAAACACTAATTGCAAAGTTAATTAAAGAATAAATACCCATAAAATTATAATTCCAACTTCCTTGAGAAGGTACCATAAAGAACCCAAGAAAGCGGTCAGATAATAACATTTGTACTTTTTCATAATGACTTGGTAAATATCCTTTAGGATTATTGCCTTTATCTGTATTTTGTCGTCCCCATTCATAACCAGATGGTGTTAATTTATATGCAGTCAAAGAACAAGAACCAGGTGTAAAAGAACATGTTATAATTATGGTTTTCTCTCCATCCCATGCAGAATTTTCTGACATTATTTTGGCATGAGTTGTTATATCCTACAAAAGTTACAAAATTCTATAATTGTTAAGAAATAATTTATATACAAAAACTTATTTTAAAATTTAATCATTTTGTTTATTTAAAAAAATTATTAAAATTTACTTTGTAATACATAATTTAAATATATATATATATATATATTATAATTTTAACTTACTTGAGGAGACAGTTGAGGCAACTCATTAGGTTGTGTATGAATCCACCCAAGAGGTTCCATATCTTTTAAAAATGGGTGATTTGGAGGTGTACTAGGTAAATGTACAGTTTGATGTGTTCCCCATTGAGGTGGTAATACGAGACATCGTAACTCTTTTACTTGTGGATTATCAGGTGGACTGACACCATACAAATATGCACAAATTTGAGCACGTAAATCTGATATTGTTACAAATTTTTTTAAGACATTTTTTGGTAAAATATATGTATAACCAGTCTCTTTAATATCATCTGAACTAACATAAATATGATTTGTTCTAAGATGTAAATTAGTAGCAGAAATAGCACGAATACGCCATTCTGTTTTTGAACTGAATGTTTGTGTTTCGTAATTACTGGTAGTACTTGTAATTATTTCATCTCCATGTTTATTAACAGTACGTGTAGTGGTTGCTGTAAGTTGTGACTGTTCCTTTGTTTGTTTTTCAATTTCAGCAATTTGTTGACGTTGTGCAGATGGTGCACTTATTTCCATGCCAAGTATTATATCTCGAATTTCAGACTGAGTTAATGATGCAGTATTGACACTAAATAATAATGAATTATTAATTAATATCTGAGAGAAACATGAAGATAGAAATAGATTATTTTATTAATGATACATACTTGTTTTTCTTGCCGTAATCTCCAAGAATGAGATCTTTCAAAGTACATTCAACCTTAATCCATTCATCATCAGTTAATGTTGGCCAAATATGATGAGGTTCTGTAATAGTTGTTTTATCTGGTTTCAAAACAACTTTTGTTCGTTCTGTATTTACATGAAGTGCTCGTAGTATTAAAATTAATCTTGAGAATGCCTAAAAGTAATGAATATGTACAAAAAGTTTAAATTAAAATATTTATTTTTAGCATTTTTTTCAACAAATTAATTTCATTTTATTTAATAAAAGAAATCTAAAATAGTCATTTATTATTACTTACTGTATATGATGATATTGTTTTCAACCAATCATCATATAAATTAAACAATACCATTTGAGGTTCTGTTGCTTTTAAAATTAAATCACCAAATTTTTCAACCTTTAAGCAGGCTTGGAATGGTAGTTGTAACTCTGAACCTTTAATGACAATGTTTGGAAAATCTAGTAAATGAACTTCAAGTGGATCTAACATTCCCTTCCGAGTTACAATAATTTGTTTAGGTTGTTCTTCAACCGGCAAAGAACGAATTAATGCAGCTACTTCTTCGGCTGTTTTCCATTTTGCAAGCTAAAATTAAAAGTACACAAAATTTCCAAATATAATGACCAATATTTTACATTATTTTATTGAACATTAATTTATTTTTGAACACAAACTTATTAATATTATACAAACCTGTCCTAAACGTTTCTGACCAGCCCAAACAGAAGTATGAATAATTTTTAAAAATAACTGTCCTGTACGTGGATTAAAAATAAAAATAGCACCATTTATAGGTTTTGTTGTTAAATTACCTTCAAAAGTTTTATGAATTGTTACACGATATACATTAGTGTCATCAACAAACCTGTAATGAAATTAATTAAAATATGATAATGTTTATATAAAAACAGTGCATGCTGTTTATCTCTAAATGACAATCATACCAAATAATTTGATTTGAAAACAATTCGCCATAATTTTGACTACTAAGATATGGTTCAGTAGGCTCACTAGAATATAACTGAAGTGCTTTACGAATTCGTTCTCTCAATACATAAAGAGCTGGATTTGCTTTCATAATTTTTGCCATTGCTTGTTGAATTAACGGTTTACAGCCAGGAAACCAATTACCATATGCACTAAAATTTACAAATCAATAGATTTTAAGTTTTTCTTTTTAATGTCTATACAAAACTAAACACTAAAAATACCTATGCAAATTATATGCTAAGTCAATAGCAATAAGAACTCCGGTGGGAGAAGGATATATTGACATATTATCAGTAGTGTAATCTAAAAATTTAGCTCTTGCATAACGTTCTATGTCATGTGAATCATAATCACCCCAACGCAATTGAATATCAAGCCAATACTTCTGTGTTGTTGTGTTATCCATTACATCTCTGAAAAAAATTTATAATGTTAAAGTATGTACAATTTGAAAAGTATATTATTTTTTCTTTACTTAGTATCAGCTAAAAGTGATGGTCTTGAAACATTCCATTTATAAGCAGAAAAAAGGAGAATATCAGCACAAGATGAATTCATTTTATATGATTTTCGAGGATGAATTGTTTCTTTTTGTACTGTTTCAATTTCTAATGCATCTAGTTCTTGATCAAATACCTACACAAAAATAAATAATATAATACTACTTTTTTTTTACATTAATTTACTTATGATTTAACAGTACATACTTGACAAAGATCCATAACAATAGATTCATGAACTTTTTGCCATAAATGAGCTCTGAAAATTTGAATCAGAGAAATTTTTAATGTTGGAATTTTTCCATGCATAAAAATTCCTGTTAAATCAAGTTGAACTTGAAAACCAACATAAACATTTGCTCGATTGATTGTTGGGGACCACCATAATGTAAAACGACGATTTGGAATTTGATTTAAACCGGAACGTTGAGCATTTGTTAATTTTTTGTATTTCATTGATTCTTCAAAACCAGATGCTTTTTCCCTATAATATATATATATATATATATATATATATATATATATATATATATATATATATATATATAGCTTTATTAGACATATTTATATCATTATATACTAAGCACTAACCAAAAAAGACCTTCCCAAGTTGGGAAATATGTTCCCTTAAACAAAGTATGTTCTAAAATTCCTTCAACACCACCTAATGCTTGTATCATGTCTGTACGATAATTATTTAAATTCCATAATTTACCATCATGCCTTTGATGAGTCCACCAAAAGGGATTTTGTTTTAATACCTAAAAAAATAATAATTTTTATTAACAGGCACAAACCTAATTTATAACAATTTGTTGATTGTAATATTTTTTTTTTGTCACTGAATTATTTACTATATTATTATAAATTATTAAATGAAAATGAATAAATCAATGTTATTCAAAAATAATAATTACCTGATATTGTTTAAATTCAGTTCTTATACGCCATCCTTTGTCATATGCTAATGTGTGACGATCTTTTTGAAACAAGGTGTTTATACGAGGTATCCCTCGATCCCAAGAATCTTCAAGATCTTCTAATGTTAATCGTCTGTTTTGTGCATTTGCTTCTTGACGTTTAAGAGCATATTCTGCCCAAACTCTTTGTGAATCAATAAACTCAGATTCCCAAGGTTGGATGTAACGATACAAATTTGGTATAAGTTGATCTTCATCATGACTCATACCAGAGCGAAAATGAGTGATACCAACATCAGTTTGTTTTGACCAACGAAGATCAGACTAAATAAATTAATAATTGGCATATTTAGTATTTTTTAAAAAATTACATTAAACTTCATTTTTACTCAACTATAATTTTTAAAATAAAAATATAAATTCTCACCTGTGGAATTAAAACATGTCCCATTGATAACATTCCTAAACCACCCAATTCTTTAGGTGTATAAAAAACAACAGGTGGAAAACGGCTTGGCATTTTAGAATTTAAACCAATTTTTATTCGAGTTTGAATTTTATTTTCACATTTAACTAATAAATCTAACAGTTCTTGTGTATTGACTACAGCTTCTCTAAAGTACGTCATAAGTCCTATTAATGCAGTGTTCCATTTATTTACAATTTTTGTAAATGTTGTAGAACCTGATGCCATTAAAATCTGTCGAACCCTATTATGAAAACGACCCATACTTTCATCATCAACACGTAAAAAACACTGTGCCGTTCGTTCTTTACTACCTTCATGTTGTAAATTCCAAACTCCATCTCGATGAGTAAATTCTTCATGTGTTGTACGACACTATTACATATAAATAATTAATATTGAATTATCTTTATTTTATTAACATACAGATATAGTTTACAGAAAAAATAATACCTTAGGAAGTATTCTGCATTCAAATCCACTCATATTAAATAACAAATTTGGATTATCTTTTGAATAAACACTAACAAAGCTGTTTTCCCACTGTATTGTGGTTGTTGAACGTGGTAAACGATTTTTAATGTCCCAAAACACAGCACGACCCCTAAATAAAAATGTCATATGTTAAAAGACATTTTTGAAAATTTATTAATAATATAAATTATATTATTAATTATATACATACAACAAAATATTTTTGTTTCATATTGTTTCTATATGTACAAAATTCATAATCATTTTAAAATTGTTTAAATATAGTAACACTTACAGATTGACATCATGTTTCATAAGCCGCATTCTAGCATCTCGAGGCCAACATTTTTTATTATTATAACCAACAATATTTTCATTATTTGGATCTGGATGTTCTGTTAAGTAACGTTGAATTAAATCCCTTGCTTCTTCTGAAGTAAATCTTTTGTAAAAATAAATAAATATGTAAATATGAAATTTAAAAACATTTTTAACACTATTATAAAATGAAAAATTAATATTTACCTAAAGAATATATGTATACGATCAACATAACGACAATATAAACGAATTGGATGTGCTGCTTCAGTAGCTCCATCTTGAAAACTTAAAAAGTCATTTGGCATTTGTGGGGGACCTGCCATTTCACTAGCTCTTTGTAATCCAAGAACAAGTAAATCTAATACTAAACCATAATATTGAGTAATAAAAGATGCAAACTGAAGACCACGGATTATTCCATAACTATAAAAATAATTGATATTAAATTTTTTAATAAGTATAAATTATTCATAAAATTGAATTAATGTCGAGTTTTCCACACACATTTTTATATGTATAATAATACCAAATATATATGTATTTCATTTCAAATAAATTATTTAAATGTTTTACCTGTTGGTATGATTCATATCTTTATAATTAATAACAACATTGTTTTTTGCAGTCATATAATCAGCAATGTTGTGATCAACAATTAAACGAAGAAGTCGATTTAATAATGTCAAATCTATTTTTTCATATAACTTTTCAAACTTGCTCTCTAATAGGACATTACATTCTCCTTCTGTGACATCCCAAACATCTTGAAGATTATTTATACCTATTGAGAATATTAATGCTGATGAATTTGTTGTTCAATTTTATTTGTACATATAAAAATTATGTTACCTTGACACCACTTGTAAACAAGAAGAGGTGGAGGTTCTGTATCTGCTGGTTTCACCCATGGTGGAAATAATCTCCGTTTATCTGCTTCATACCATAAATATTGATCAAGATAAGCATCAGTAATTTTTTCTAAAGGTTCTACATCATACACAGGAATAAGATGACTGTATAAATCCATGAATTCAATTCCAGTCTAATGAAAAAAAATATATAAATTAGATTTGTATATGAAATGTAAAAAATACAAATAAAAACATACCTCCTTGAAAGCTCTTTGAGTAAGTAAGTGACGTTTTATTCTTGATAAGGCTTCATGGGGATTGTCATATGCTTGTTCAATTAAACCTAATTCTTCACGTTGGCTTTGATTTAAACGTGACTTCACACTGAAAAAATAATAGATAAAAAATATATTAGAAAATAATTATCATATGTTATTAATATACAATACCTGTAGGCTTCTTTTAATCTTTCAAGTGCTAAAATTAATAGTTTTGTGTCATGTTTATAAGAAAGAGGAGGAAATGGAATTGGTGCGAATCTTCGAGATTCTAACCAGTGAACTGTTGTTGTATAAATTGCGACAGCTTCTTCTGGTGAAATGTAAGGCCCATCCTATTAAATTAAATAGTATAAATAATAATTTTCATGTGAGCTTGCGTGCGTGCACCTGCACACACACACAAATATCAAGCGAATAAATTTTTACAAAAATCTTACCTTTAAATAATTATGTTGTCGTTCTTGTTCAGCTTTTAAATAAAGACGTGTTAATCGACCAAGATTTTTCTTACATACTGTTTTATCAACAGTTGCACCTCTTCGAATACGTTCACGATTATAATGTGCTGTGTTAGTCCACCAATCAGCTTTCATTTTTACATAACGTAAAATCATATTTTCAATTGGAATTGGCAAACCAGGTACCTGACAAAATTTTAATATATAGATGTTGTTTACTAACTTAACAAGTATTTAAAGTCATGAATTTATTTAACAAAAGAAAAAATAAAAAAAATACATACTTTCCATGGAATGTTAGCTTTCCAACATCGCCAAGCTTCTGATAAATGCTGAAGAATTGTTCTTGCTTTATTTTGTTTTATACCTTCAGGCATCATATCAACAATATCGTGCATAACAGATGCTCTAAGTTCTAAATCAAAGTGAGATTCCACACGTTGTTTAGTAACTGTTTTAGCAACACCTTTAGAATGACGTCCTTCAAATTGACGAGATAACAAATTGCCAAGCCATCTTTCAAGAAGTGGTGTAATTCCTCTCATAAAAAATAACCAAACTCGCCAACCAGGTGCCCAGAAACCACAACCTGGACCTTTTCCAACTGGACCCTAATAATAATTATATTTATTGTTTATGTGTGTGTGCATATGTTTTGTTGTATGTATATTTAGATCGTGTAATATGAAATGTAAGATTTTTATATTATTTCCAATATAATAATCAAACATTTCATATTACACGACCTAATATATACTCACAAATATATATATATATATATATATATATATATATATATATATATATATATATATATACATACATAAATACACACACACATTTCTCTAACATTACCAAAATGGTATAATTATTTTAATAAATATTATAAACTATTTTTTAATTTTTAAAAAATACTTACAGTGTTGAATCTATAATATATAAGATGCTTCAAATCTTTACACATTCGGATTTGTCTCATTAGCTTATATTTGTATCGATACATTCCTGTTAACTGGCCAACATGTGCAAAAATGTACTGAAGACCATCTGCTAATTGGAATGCATCTACATTGTTGAGTCGATATTGTACATGAGAATCAATTATCAACTTAGTTAAACGTAGTATTTCACGACATAAATGAAAAGCTATTAATAAAAAAATACATTAAATTTAAAAAAAAAATACATTAAAATTTTAAATGATGGAAAATAACGTAACACTAACCATTTCCAAACCGAGACTTTTTACGTTCTTTTGTTGTAAGTGTCTTAACTGGTTTTAAATTGAAATTATAATCTAAATGTAAATAATTTAAATTTTTCCGATGTATTAATAAATTCAGCATATTATATCCTTGTCGACAAACTTGTAATCCAGCTTCTACCCAATCTAGTGTTGTTGTTTGGAAAAATTTTGTAGCTTTAAATGACCTAAATAAATATCGTTTTTTTTGTGGTTTTGGAGGTCTATGTTTAAGGGCATTTAATACATAGTATTTTAATAGTTTTTGATAGCTAACACGAACTTTAACAGGTTGACCTGGTGGACAATGTTCACGATACCATGTTTTTACAAGGGGTACATCAATAGCTCTACGACAACGACCTGAAATTACAGAAAAGTATAAAAATATAACATATAAAAAATAATTTATAATTATTAACAAAAATAGCAGTATATGTGTTTATGAAAAATTCTATAAGAAATTTCATCAAAGATAAAACTTTATCTCTTTAATTAAAACTTTTTTTAAATTAATATTCTTACCTGATCGAATATTAAAAGGTCTTGGAGCCCATAACAATGATATACCATAAGCTGTATTATCTGTATACAGTGGTGTTTCTTGTAAAAATGGTTGTACATGTTCTGGTAATATATACTCTTCATCATCATCTGGCAAAGGTTCTAAACTTTTCACAGCATGTCTATGTGATATAGGATTGATTAATGGATCAAAATAAAATGCTGGTAAATCTGGGTCTTCAGTTTTAATATAAACAACATTTGGTGTATGGTACCTTAAATAATTGAAATTTTAATTAAAAAAATAAATTGTTAAATACTGAAAAATCATTTTTTAATACTTAATTCAAAAATTACTTTGAAAAAAAGGTATTATTTATGTTAATTCAAAAACTATTTTGAAAAAAAAGTATTATTTATGTATTTTATTTGCCCTGATCAATAAAAATAAAACATGAATTCTAACTGCATTTTTTTATAAACATTATATTAAAAAAAGTCCTTTACTAGTTTATATAAAATGTAATTTATATAAGCACTCTCTATCAATACTGCAAATAGAGAAAAATATCAAATAAATTAGTTTAATCTACCACTCGACTAATAAAGAAACATTAAAGAAAAATGATTCATATTAGTAAAGTGAATTAATAATAATTACAATCATTACATTTTTTTTCTTACAATGTCTTTTCAATACATTTTTAAATCTTACCATGAGAGATGGACAAAATGCGGCATATTATTATAAAGATATGGAAATGCAATACGATATTCTGTACGAATTGGTTGCCTGATTATTATTTTGTTGATGTCATTAAATTCATTCCAATCTTCATCACTAAAAAAATATACATTATATACATATGCTTGTTTTGATAAATTGTTCAATTTTTACTTACGCTGCATTACTATCTTTAATTAAAGGTTCAAACTTTGGTCCTCCTGGAATTGCCATATTAAGAGCTTTTGCAGTAAAAAAGCTTTTTGGGTCAAACAGATAAAAATAATTATTATCAACTAAATCTGTTAAAAGCTGATTTGCTAGTCGATATAATGTTGCCATTTGAGGCAAGGATAAATTCCAACGACGATAAGTTGAACCATTTACATGTCTAAAAATAAATTAAAATACATTTTGTCCTAATAATAAGTATGCAATTATTTCTAATAAAATATTTTTTATATATTGATAATAATAATATTAAATATTTACTTTGTACCAACTAATGGTTTATGATCATAAAACCATTTAGTTACTGATGCATCTTCATCAGAGTCTAATTCAATTTGAATAGCTTCTAAAGGTTCAACATCAAGTACATTGTCGGCATAATCTAAAGGAGGTTCTTCATCATCAAATGGTGGAAAGCGCATTCGTTTAAAATGCCGTCTATCTCTTTTTTCTCTACGCATCATTATCCACATTGTTCTAATAATAAAAATAATTATAACATATGTAAATATCTAAACACACACACACAAATATATATATATATATATATATATATATATATATAATTGAAATAGTAATCTTACCCCCATTGAGCTATATACACAGGTTCAATAACCCACGGAATTTCATTAACAAATGTTATTGCACCAGTAATATGATACAAAACCTTGACATCTCTAATTTGTTCCCAAGGCATAGGCATATTCTCTAATAATTTCATAACTGCATGTGGCATATACTTTAATGCACTAAAAAAAAAAAAGAATTTAGAAAAATTTTATATTTTAAAATTTTTATATATTTATTATAAATTAAAGTCAGTTTAGCGTATTCCAACTGATATACAATGGTATCTCAAATACATGTATATCAGAAGCTGGTCCACATATTTAACCAGTTTCAGGACCCCTACGCGATTCATCATATATAAAAAATTATAAGATTTACATATTTTATTTATTTATAAAAAATATTAAGTCCTATCTATAAAAAAACAATTTTTACCCCAAATAAACTCTTTTATCATGTCTATATTTTCGACTACTCATATCACCATGATCTCGTACTATTTTTCTTATATGTTCAGGTGGCATGTCTTCTTTTTGAGCATCAACAAAACCAAGTTTTCTTTTTTCACTGAATCGTTTAGATTGTAACTGCTGCCATTTTTGAGCTGTAATTTATGAATAGTAATATATATATATATATATATATATATATATATATATATATATATATATATGTATATGTATATATAATAAAATATTGTATTGATATCTACCTTTTTCTTGCAATTGTTCTTCAGTTAAAGGACCTGGTTTTGGTGGTTGTGGAACTTGAGGTGGAACCATTTGTTGTTGAACATGCTGTAAAGCCTGTGCATGAGCATGTGCTTGTGCTTGAGCATGAGCTACAGCAGCTAATTGTTGTTGAGCCATCATAGTGGCCCAAGGGTTAGGACCCAGTAAATATGGAGGTATAGACATTGTTTTAATCAATTAGAAATACCTATAATAAATATTTAAAGATTATATTAAACTTAATTTATACACAATAATATACTTTCTTAATTATTTAACGTTTAATGAATTTACAATATTTTCATCATAAAAGGGTAGGATATTTTATTTTTCTAACATACGAAAATATAAATACGATAATGTTTATATTAAAATATATTAAAGTTTTTTTTCATAGCAGAAACGTTAAAACAATGTAAATGTAAACAGTAATAATATAGAATTCAACAAATTATTATTATAATACTGTATTTACTAAAAAAAATATACAAGATCCAATTATTATTTTTTCAATACTTTCAAGTAAATCAACCCCACATCTTAGTATTTTCGATAAAAACCAATTTTTTAAAATTTTGTATATTACCTTCACAATTGTAAATAAAAAAATATCACATACTTTCGTCAATGTTAATCGAAGCTTTTAGTATATTATTATATTTTCAAATAATATTAATTTAACACATTTTAACTATTCAATAAAACAAGCATGGCCGTCAGCATACGCTTTATACTTAATCACAAAATACTTCGCATCTAGATTATATGTAAAATTTTCAAGACTTCAAATGAGATTGCATATTATTAATCATGAGTTCAAATTAAAATTGTTTGCTATAATAAAAATATATTATTATATCATTTGAAAACTTATTATTAGATTAACATACATTTTATTTTATATATATGTATATATATATATATATATATATACACACATATACATACATATATATATATATATATATATATATATATATATATATATATATATATATATATATATATATGTGTGTGTGTGTGTGTGTGTATGTGTATCTAAGTTAAACAGCTTTTTTTATTTAAGTTTTTCGAAGTCTGAATTTTGTTTGTGTATATTTCATAAAAGTGTATATTTTCAGTTATTTAAAAAGAATAATCACATATAGATAATAAAAATTCTTATTGTTATTGATTAAACCGCTAATATTATTTATTTTGGAACTGTGATGAATTCACTTTAACACAAATAAATTGTCATCTCTAACAACACATTATATTAAAAAATATTCAATAATTATTTATTGTTCATTTTGTTTGTTTATATCAACAATAAGTTAATGTGCATTTCGATGGCAATTCCATCATCAAGCAATTCACCCGTCAAGCGTTTTATTATAAAATCTAGATTTTATAACAAAATGCTTTAATGATGATAGCAACGCTATCGAAATGCGCATTTGTCTGTTGTTATTATAAACAACAAAGTGAATAATAAGTGATTATTGAAGACCTAATATCTGGTCGTGTTGAGGATGATAATACATTTGATTCAATTCATTCATTAATATATTTAAGTGATATGAGTAGTGGTATTTGATAAGTAGTCATGGCGTGTATAGGGTACGTTCGTATGCATAAGGCGATTAATATATATTTTATATATATATATATATATATATATATATATATATATATATATATATATATATATATATACTTTTACTTCACATCTGTTTAAGATACGTTAAATATTTACTTTTTAACATAAAAATTAACATCATCATTATTGGCTCCATAGACTCTTCCAGTCCCTGGCCTCCTAATATTTTTTTCGCCATTTTTTCTTATTAGATTTCCCTATTAGATGTTTCCTGTCGCCACTTAGTCCTAAAGAGCATTTTCGTATCATTCTCACTGTTATCCTTCCACCTTGTCTTTGGCCTCCCTCTTGGTATAGTTCTCACGGTGTTCTTTTTGTTTTTTTGGCTCGAGGTTGATGACAACAAAATAAAGGCATTGATCGAGTCAAAGCCCCATTACACGACACGTGAGATTGCAGAAACATTAAATATTCATCATTCCAGCGTTCACGACCACTTAAAGAATCTGAGATATATAAGTAAGCTCGACATACGGGTTCTTCATGAACTCAAAGAAGTTTATTTGACTGTGCTTATAAACACGTATGAACGAATCTATCATCCAGAAATGCCCAGAACTCGTTAATTGCAAAGGAGTTGTGTTCCAACATGAGAATGCGAGATCATACATAAGTTTGGTCACCCGTCAAAAACTATTGGAACTTGGATGGGATGTGTGCCGCACCCAGCGTATTCCCCCGACCTTGCGCTATTAGACTTTCACATGTTTAGGTCTTTGCAAAACTCCTTGCGTGGTAAATTGTTCAATTCCGACGAGGTTATAAAACAGCATCTTGTTCAGTTTTTCGTTGATAAAGACAGGTCTTTCTACGAATGTGGAATTATGAAGCTCGTCTAAAGATGGAAAAAGATCATTGAACAAAATGGCAAATACATTATTGACTAAACTTTGTACTTTATATAAAGAAATAACATTTGAAAAACATAGACAAAATGCGTCATGATTTTTTTGACAACCTAATATATTTATATGTTTAACTGATATATGGCATACACACTATATTGACAAGGTGGGCTGATGAAGATTTTTATTCAGGATTTATTCCGTTAGACACGTTACCTTCATCTTAGCTAAGGAGCCTCACCTGTCCTATCTTCGATCAGAAATCCAACGCACTTCTCCCTCATAATGGCGGTGATACTAACTATTACATCACTGATCGGATTATACACACATGTATATATATATATATATATATATATATATATATATATATATATAATTCGAATAAAAAGATTAAGAGGAAAGAGGAAACAGGTGAATATTTAACGTATTTTAATTTGCTATAATGTAACAAGGATCATATTAATTAAAGTACTTAGTGTAAGTAGATACGTATTCAAATATAGAAATGTTCTTATTTTCAAAACAAATAAGTTAACCAAAAGTTTTTTGTAAAAGTAAACAAATTCATTCCCATTCCTGTTCGGTCACAGAGAAAAACGCAACGCCCGAATGAATGGTATTCTCCGCAGCTGAGTGCCAGACACAACAGCCCACTATTTATTATTTATATGAATACAGTAAGAAGTGGTTGATACAGTTTGAACAACAGGACCAGGACCACGAGACTCCCTTACAGAACACCGGATTCGACGTGACGGATGTTCGATGATGCTCCCTTCACATTTATGTAAAACTAATGTCTGGAAAGGTACGATATAAAGTACAATGCTAACAAGTGGATCATCTAATCAAGAACATATAAGTATAAGAACTTATAGAGAAATCCGAAGTATTAAATTTCATCAAAAGCTTTTTCAATGCCAAGAAAATGATCTGGATCGTTAATGTTTCATTGAAACTGAGTTATTTACTCCGTCAGTCACAAATCGAACTGTTCGTCGATCAGTAGTCCGCGAGCGAATACAAGATCAACAATATGTTTATTAAAGGTTTTTCGAACACCTTAGATAAGCAGCTGAGCAGATTGATTGAGTGGTGGTTCGTAAAGAAACTTACAAATTATTTTTTTCAATTATTATTCAAAGTTTGTGAATGAACATTGAAATAAGATAATACGCTAGCTCACAGTGATTTACCTATGAAACAGTTTTTTACGTAATTAAATGTCTTAGTGTTTGAGCAAGCATTATCTATACCTGTTTTTATCTACAGTATCTTACCTCTCTATAAAGATCAAGTCTATTTTCAATTAACAAAAAAAAAAAATTATATTAAAAAAGTTGAAAGTCAAAATGTCGAAATATCACAACAAACTTATACAAATGATTATGGAATTGTTTTTGACAATTCAAAATAGATCTAATTTGAAAGATGAACTGTCGATTCTCGTAATTTGGTTAATAAAAATAGTTATGACAAAAATTTTTTTGTTGAATCATGTAAATATCTTTTGTAAAGTTTAGTCAGTTGGATCTTAAAATCATGCTTATTTTTTAGTTATTATAAATAATGTTTATGTATTTAATGTACGTTTTTTATTCATTAAAAGCACACATAAATTATGGTTTAAAATTAAAAATCTTATTTAAATTGTCTCAATTTGTATTCAACAATCATACCACTTTTAAATGCACTATTTATTATTTATACATACATAAAACTGTATTATATAAAAGGATTATTAATACTATAACACAATCAAAACTTTTATATTTCAAAATGAGAATATTTTTCTATTTCAATATTAATGTGTCAGGATGTTACTGATAAATTATTATTTTTTTATTACACATGTATTAATATAAAGAATAAGTAACCTAACAAGTAACTTCTATTGTTATATTTATGCATTAAGGTTACCTTTGGAAATCATTTTTTGAAAATATTTTGTATATGTTGTAATAGTTGTGTTAATTTTTGAATTTGTGTAAAATTTCATATTAACGTGTGAAATTTATTTAGAAATGCTTTGAAATAACCTGTGTTGGTAAATGTTCATCCATGCATATATATATATATATATATATATATATATATATATATATATATATATATATATACATATACATACACATAAACAGGGGATAATGGAAAATAAAAAAAATTAAATTTATTTTTAATAGTTATAATTTATGAATTGTATTATAATAATCTATATAACAATAATATATATTTTAATTATATTGTTGTATGTACACAATGTATTGGGTTGGCAAATAAGTAATAGCCATTTTCACTAACAGACGTCTTTAGGTATCATGACATTTATCTAATCTTATTCTAAATTATGAATTCGTTATGAAATTTTACAGATGACAATTCAAGCTTGATTTAGAAAAAAATTGCGTGATTTGGTTAAAAATTGTTTGTTTGGCATCAAGTTTAAGATGGAAAATCAAAACGAGTATTATCGTCATATTTTGTTTTATTATTCTCATAAAGGAAAAAACGCAACGCAAGCTAAAAAAAATATTGCTGTATATGGTGGTGATGTCTTAAAAGAACGGCAGTGTTAGAATTGGTTTACTAAATTTCGTTCTGGTAATTTTCCATTTAAGTATGAACATCACTTTGATCGTCCAGTTTGAAGTTGATGATGACAAAATCAAAGCATTAATTGAAGTAAATCATCATAGCACGACTCGAGAGATTGCAGATAAGCTAAACATATCACCTACTAGTGTTGAAAATCATTTGAAACAATTTGTTTACGTGAATAAGCTCGATGTTTGAGTAGCACATGAACTTAAAGAAATTAATCTCATCAAGCGCATAAATATCTGCGATTCACTCACGAAACATAACGAAAATGATCCATTTTTGAAACGACTGATAACAGGTGATGAAAAATGGATTGTTTAAATTAACGTTCAGCGAAAAAGATCGTGGTTTCAGGGTGGTGGACCAGCTCAAAGTACATCAAAAGATGATTTTATTATCAGTTTAGTGGGGTTACAAAGGAATTGTGTTTTTTGAACTGCTTTCAAGAAACAAAACGATTAGTTCAGTTGTGTACTGTCGGCAGTTAACCAAATTGAATGATGCATTGCAATTGAAACGTTTAGAATTGGTGAATCGAAAAAATGTCATGTTCCACCATGACAATACAAGACCACATACATTTTTGGTCACTCGCTAAAAATTATTGGAGCTTGCTTAGGATGTGATGCCATATCCACCATACTTACCTGATCATGCACTTTCAGATTGCCATTTATTTCGTTCCATGCAAATCTCTTTAAATGGTAAAAGTTTCACTTCAGATCAGGCTATCAAATCGTACATGGATCAATTTTTTATCTAGAAAGATTAAAAGATTTTTGAAGGTTATGAAAATACCTGAAAAATGGCAACAGATAGTGAAACAAAATGGCCAATATATTATTGAATAAAATTATTTCATTTCATGAAAACAATAGGTTTTTATCTACTTAAAAAATCACTATTACTTATTTGCTAATCCAATTTTTGTATACTTATTGTAATTCATACATAATATTATATATATATATATATATATATATATATATATATATATATATATATATATATATGTATGTATGTGTATGTGTATGTTTGAGTGCCTGTTTGTACATATTTGATTTTTTAAAGACTTAGTTAAAATGTTCAATAATATAACTACTGAATAATTTCAGTAAAATTTTATTAATTTCAAATTATTATAAATAAGAAAGTTATTAATATATAACGTTTAATTTGGATTCCTGAAAAGTAATTTAAAAAAATTGTTGGAGGAAATTGTTGTGTTAAAAATAAAATTAGAATTTATTTTTAAAACACATTTTTTAGTAATTATGGAAATGTGAAAAACTAAATTATTCACTATTATATATATATATATATATATATATATATATATATATATATTCATGTGTGAATATGTAGACAAGAAAATATATTACAACTTTTATACAAAGAAATTGTTTAGAGTAAATGTTTTTTTTTTAAAAAAATAACTCTTATCATTAATTTTCATACTTAATATATTAAGTTGTTTTAATGAAACAGCCAGAGTTATATATGACCTACTTGTCAAAAAAATAATATTTTTCTATAATGCTAACTCCTTATTTATGACATCAAAATTCGATATATTCCAATAACTAATGAAAACGAATCGTGATTACACTGTTATTTGATTTGTAATAGTGGTATTAAGAATATGGTGTTATTTCATTTTTATTGAAATTTAAATAATTTATTATGATGAGAACAAATTTTACATTTCGATGTTAATTTTATACGACAAACTTATTTGCTGCACTGGAATGAGATCCAGTAAACATAAAATTCCTTTCACTAAAGACCGTCACACCAACCCATATTCTTTTCGATAAAGTTGTCTTGAGAGCGATTCAGTCTTAGTACGTTCTTCAACAAAACAACACTTTCAATTTTACTCCCATCTATGATTTAAGATTGGGGCCTGCTTAAAATAAGTTTTCAATTATAGTTCGATTTTAAAAATAGAATATAAAGATTTTTATTTATTTATTTTAAAAAATAACGAAAATACGAAGAAATAAATTTATTATTTGTTTCACGCGTAATTCTTATGTAAATTTGTATTCCAAAAGTATATTGTTGGGAAAGCTACGTTCTGTGAATTACAATTAAGTGTTGAACATTCTCATAAGTACTTGCTGGTTGATAGAAAGTTGAACTTAGTTGTATTCTGGTGGTCAGCTGTGACAGGTGACTTGTTATAATCCAGAGAAATATTATGATAAGTGAGATGATATATTAAATAGTTATTGTGTTATTTGTTTGAGGATTTCACTGTTTTTGTGATTTGTTAACAGTTATCATGTTTCCGGTAAGTATTTAATAGTTTTTATCAGAGTTGAATGAAAAAATGGATTGAAAATTACTTATTAAATAATATTCATAATGAAATTAAAATGTAATTAAATTAATAAATTTGCTACTATAAAAATATTTTAATATACATTTTTCAATATTACGCATTGAAAATACAACAAATAATAACTGAAATTATTATTTAAGTAAGAAATATCATATTTTTTTAATTTTTCATTTACTAATCTTAATATTAATTATAAAATGCGTTTGTATTTTTAAAACTAAGTTTATTTTAAATAACACAGTACTGGATATTAAAAAAAATCATAGTAATTTTGATATGAATTTTGTGATATGTTAATTAAAAAATGATATTAATTAATTTTTTGATTAATTATTTTTTATAATTTATGAATATTGTTATCTATCAGAAAATTTTAAAATTTATACTTATTATTAGAAGTGTAATAATTTGTAACTTTTTAACAAAACATATTTTTATCGTAAGATTTTATAAAAAATGCGTATTACTGGTGTTTTTTTTAGATACGATAATGGAATAAAAATGAACATTAGTGAAAAAGTGAACTGATTATTGATTTTTTTTAAAATATCTTCTGGTGTTAAAATACTAAATCCTTTGTTAAAATGGAATCATATATATAGTGGCGAATTAAATATAAAAAATTGCAACAAACTTCTAGAAATTTAAACGATAAAATAGATATAAAATAAACGTCAATAAATGTAAAAATGCTTGTAAAAAATAATTATGTATAATTTTATTTTTACAACTCATTTATTTTAATTGAAAGTATTTCTGAAATTTCTATGATACTATTATATAAATAGAATAAATAGCTTACATATAATTTATTTTTAAGAAATAATTCCATCTAGTAATTAACATTTAATTATATGTATCAATAACGAATACTGTATTCTATAAAAATACCATTTACTGCCTTACTATTTGTTTTAGAACTTTGGCAAATTCACTTTCACACAAATGGTCTATCACCCCAATACCACAAGATACTGAAAAAGTATTCAGCAATTATTTATTATTCACTTTCTTTGCTTAGAAGATGATGCGTATTTCTATGACAATGCTATTATTATTCTAGATTTTACAACGCTGATTTTATAATTCAAATTTTAAAACACATCGCTTTGATGACGGCAGTATTGCCATGGAAATGTGTATCAACTTATAAACAAAAAAAGTGAATAATAAATAATTATTTAACACTTTTTTAATATATTGTGGTATTGGGATGATAGTTCATTTATGTGAAATTTACTGCCTTATTTTTTACGTTAAGTAAAATATAAATTTTCATAAAAAAATGATCAAGAATATTCTCTCTTTCTCTCTCTCTCTTTCTATATATATATATATATATATATATATATATATATATATATAGCCTCTTTTTGCCCACTGTTGGATGCAGGCCTCTTTCAAAAATTTCCACTTCGACCGATCCAATGTTCTTTTCTTCCAGTCCATTCTGATATATTTTCTTATGTCTCATCTATCCATAAGTTTCTACCTGAGAATTTTCTATATATCTAATTCTCAATCAATAATTTCTTTTATCTATCGGTGGTCTTTTCTTTTTTCTAAATGATGGGTCCATTTTTATTTTAAACTTCTCATTTTTGCAAAGACATCCGTAATTTTTTATTCATTCTTATCCATTTGGTTATCTTTCTATTTTTGCATGTCATTCCTAACATCCTTTTTCCATGTTTCTTTGTGTTGTTTAGAGCTAATGAATTATTCTTTGATTCAAGACATATTTTTCATTTTTACAAGTGAAAATAAGTGCAATGTATTCATTAAAAACTTATCTTATTAAATATAAAGGAATGTCCAACTTCAGAATATGAGAATTTATTCTAATATATAAACATACATACGTACATATATACATATATATATATATATATATATATATATATATATATATATATATATATATATATATATATATATATATATATAAAAGTAATTATACACACACATTGAAATATTTATGTATATATTAATTATAACAACATATATTTTTAATTATATATGTGAAGTATTAGATTCATAAATGTCATTAATTTTTATTAATATATGATTAATGAGAAATGGAAAATAGTACAAAAGGTATATAGTTATAAATATATTATTTAAAAATAAATTATAAATAAATTATGTATAAATTTATTTATAAAATAAATTTAATTTTATTAAATGTTAAAATAATAAAATATAGTTGTGTTTTAAAAAGATTACTTTGTAAGTCATATTTATATATACAATACAAATTTAATTATATTATATATATATATATATATATATATATATATATATATATATATATATATACATACAGACTGCCTATCAAATAAATAATTTAAGATAGTGATTCAACAACTTAAGAATAAAAAAATCGACCTTGGCATATACTTTTTCTTTACCAAAGTTAATTTTAATCAATGAATATTTTTTATTTCAGTTAGAACTTGTACATGTAAACATTTTTATTTTAATCTATTTGTAATACAATTAGTTAAATGTGAAGAAAATCATATTTACCTATAGTTTAAATGTTATAAAAAAATATTTATATCCACTTCAAACAACAGACGTATGAATATAATCAATGTTTTTATAACATAGTAATATTTAAAATAGTATTTTTAAAATTAAATAATATTTGCAATTATCTTCAATGTACACAATTTTATAATTTTTATACATATATACATTTACTAGTTAAAGATTTACGTTTACTTTTTCAATTAATATAAAAGCTTGAAATCAAATTTAAAATGTAGATATAAAATCATGACGAAAAGACTGCAAATTTGAAATATAGTTTTAATATATTATTTATTTGCAAAACCTTCGTAAAATATTTTTTTATTATTTATTCATTTGCATTAATCTTATGGTAATAATTACAATTAAAAGTAATTTTAAGGTTATAAGAATAAAAAATATTTCTTCTACTCATTTAATTTTTAATTAAAATTAAACTTACGACTAAAAAATGTTACTTAATTCTCAATTCACGGTTTATATTCAAAATTTTAAATACAATTAGATAGCATGTTCAGAGATATCAATGAGTGTATAGACACAATCTAGTTGCAGTTCTACTCACAGTTTTAAAATTAGTATTTATTAAAATCAACAATTTATTACATACCGCGTTGAAATATTTAATTGTTATTATTTTTTTAATGTATATATATATATATATATATATAAATACATTTAAAGCATGAAAAAATATAATAGTTGACCTTAATTATTTTAATAATATGGAACTTACAGAAATTATTATATATATATATATATATATATATATATATATATATATATATATATATATATATATATATATATATATATATATATATATCTTTAAGATAGTTATGAAATAAGACATTATTTTTCACTATTCAAATATTATATTAATTATTTAACATGTTACGGAACTAACTTGTAAATAAGAAGACGAGTTGTATATATCTAAATTTGTTTTCACTTTTACTTTTCACACCCATTATTGCAAATATACAATATTTATCGTGAAAGTTGTATGATTGATATAGAGAATCCATCTTAACGTTATATTTTTATATAAAAATAAAACGTTCATATATATATATATATATATATATATATATATATATATATATATATATATATATATATATATATAGACATCTCTGAATATGTTCATATGTAGTTTTTATCAATTGAGATTTTTTGGATTCGAATATGAAAAAGCTACAGCAAAATGTTACTACTTTCTAAAAGTTCGTTGCTTTAACATTCATTCAATTTTATATCTACTAATTTGAAGCAAATAAAATATTTATACTGAAAATCAAGACTTTTTATCTTTTTTTGTATAAATGTATTTTAAAAGAACAATATTACGTGTAATTGAGAATGTGCTTTCTATATGATTCTTTTTCGTTTTGCTTAGTGAACAGTTTGAAAATATGCAATTAGTTTTATGTGGTGCCATTGTATAATATATATATATATATATATATATATATATATATATATATATATATATATATATAACAGTTTGATAAGTAATAATTACAAATTAAAAATTACTCTAAAACAGTGTAATTTTTTGTAATATTTAAATCAATAATGATAATTTTTTTATGAAATGTTAATTTTTATATAAATTCCTTTTTTAAAATTTTTGTACATATATATTTTTGCTTTATCATTTTTATACTAAAATAATTGTTACCATTGAAATATATCTAAAGTAATTAAAATATTTAGGAAAGCATACACTTCCAATATATTTATTTTGAGAAATATGTATATATATATATATATATATATATATATATATTATGAAATTTAAAGACACACAGTTTCTGCATTCCTCCACAGACATATTTTTACATACATATTACTTATACACAACCACCTGTTCACAAACTGTTGTGAAATTCTACTATGGGCGACAGAAATCTAGTTTACTAATACTATTAATAATTAGCTGCTTTTATAAAAGCAGACTTGACACGAAAATGTATCTACAAACTTTTATGTCAATACTATTAACACAACACAAGAATTTCATTTGTATATATACGTATTCGTACTCATATTTCTATATTTATTTAAAAATCACTATTTAAATTTCTTAATTAATGATTTGATAAATAGAAATTAAGAAAATTCAAAATAATAATATCATATAAATGATAATATGTCATTTAAGATTTTAATTTATAACAAAATTCCAGTAACGCACTTTCTATTTGATCATCCAAAAACTAAAATGATATTCCACTATGTTTCATAATTCACTCATTAGTTCAGCTAAAATAATAATAAATTGGAAAATAAATTGTGGAAGCAATTATATGATAAATTATAGGATGCATATATATATATATATATATATATATATCAATTATAAATTTATATTATCTAATTTAAAATCATATCCAGTTCCTTTTCAGTATACATTTATGAATTGAAATTCACTTTTTAATTTACTATGAAAAAGTAAATTAAAAGCAAAACATAGTGAAATTCACTAAATGTTAACGTGTAAATATGTGAAGAATAAAAATTCCGGATGTTTGTTTTTACAAATATATAATTTAGTTAAATACGATTTTAATTTTTGTGTTGAAAACATAAATACATAATAAGAACAATTACTTAAATATTTGTTGCAACAATAAAATAAGTAAACTTTACCGATTTCGTTTCATTATAATTTTCACTTAAAAAAATAAAGAATACCGAAAATTTACATTATAAAAATTATTTTAACAAATATAAAACTTGTACCAATATAAAATTATTTTTCATAAGCCGTTAATATTTTATTAAAAGTTTTAATATTATATATTTTACATCCTTGTTAATAACTTTCTGATTTTCTAGAACTTTTTTATTTTTTTAATATGTAATTTAAAATATCTTAATATAATTTTGAAATATGCTAAATTGTTTAATATAAAAGGTTATTTAGTCTTGTTACCAAGTGTATTGTTTTTTTTAATATATATATATATATATTTATATATATATAATGTGTGTGTGAGAGAGAGAGGCACATGAATAAGATATATTTAACTACTTTTCACTTTAAAAAAACTGGCCGATCTTGATGTTGTTAATGTAAGAAATGTTATATGTACGAGGGTCGTTTTATAAGTATGGTAAATTTATTTATTGTTTAATTTAATTAATCAATTAATTAAATTTTTCAATTTAGTTTTTCTTACTTTTTTACCATACTTATCAAACGACCCTCGTATATGTATTGTACATAGTAGAATAAATTCTTAAAATAATACCGTAAGTCAAATATTGTTTTTTATTACTTTCAAACCTGAAAAAATTTAGATTAAACAAGTTAAAAATCTATATTGATATCTGTCTTAATTTTAATTTGTTTATATGGGAACCATTTAAATATGGTTATTTATTTGTAATATAAAATTTAAAAATAATATAATATATACAACCTTGAAATATAAAAAATCCGTTAAATTAAAGAGATTCTAATAATAATACAATTGAAGTATTATAATAATATAATATTTTAAATCTATGAATTATCTATAAAATTTATATATGAACTATAATGAATACAGAAAATATTTTTTAATTAAATACATTTATTTTTGTATGGTTACGTGAAAAATAAGTATTGTGAAATAATTTTATATAACTTTTACAAAAATAGGTTAATTGTTTACAAAGATAGTCAAAATAACATACTACATTTCAATTTTATTTTCCCTTACTTATTAATTTTCTTATATTTGGTTATGGAAAATTGATAATCTTTTTAAAACAAACATTTATTTTTTAAATAAGGAATAAGTTGGCAAATATTACTTATTAAACATAATTTAAAAAGACGTTTACTTTTTGTTGAGATATAAACATTTATTTATAAAATTAATTGAAAAAAATCTTTAATGAGAAAAGACGGTTAAGTAATTAGAAAATGAATGAGAATGGGAGGGCATATTAAACTATTGAAAATAAGTGTATGTTTGTTTGAACAAATGAAAAGAATGAGAATGGCTAGCCAAGGAGAGTGTTTGATTGGTACTCATGGGAATGAAAAAGAAGGTTATGAAGGTTTTAGAATGCATACGTGATTGAATAAAGCGATTGAAATAATATGCAAGGTAATATGAAAAGGGGTGTTTGAGAGAAATGAAATTAATGTTGTTTGCAAATATTGTACTTTGAACGGACAATCGTTATCAACAATTTATTCATTTTTGTTTAATAATCAATTATGTATTATTCAATGTTCATATTTGCTTACAAAAGTTGATCAATCATATGATAAAAGGAAATTTAAGTATCAACGTGAAAAAATACTTTATAAAAATATTTCGAGTATATAAAGAAAAGAAACTATTAGTTTTTTTTAAAAAAAAAAAACAATATTCAAAAGCGATTTCAACAATTTTAGTTTCTTAAGTGCATACTATATAAATGATAGAAAATAATGACGTATATCGACCTTGAAGTTCCGTTAACTAAAGAACATCAAGTAGTTTAGAATGCTGTAACTTTTACTGTTTTAGTCTTTTGTACAATCACTGGGTCTGTAGTTTAAATCATTATAATCATATAGATTTATATATAAATAATAAAAGTTAACAAGAGTAATTTTAATAATTTTAAGAAATTATTTTTTGTATAAGTAATTTAAACAAATTAATACATATCCTCTATCGTGTATATATATATATATATATATATATATATATATATATATATATATATATATATATATATATGTATATATTATTTTGAACTGATGTATTTTGAAAATATAAAAAAAATATACATAAGTATAAATATTAATATTTCAAGAAACCCTATGATTAAAAAACAATTTTTAGAAATATTTCATTTTTAATGTATCAGTAACAAAATTTATTTCTTATTTTTTACATATAATAAAATTTATGACGTTGTCAAAAATCATAATCAGTTAAAAATACAGGCGAATAATTGAGATTCGGATTAAAATATTATCAAACAGAATTTTAAGTATGCGTAATTAATGGCACACTTTCATTTTTATACAGAATCCGGTTCTTTATTCTTTTTTAAAAAGTCAAGATTCGATGATTACATAAAAAAACAAGTAAAAATTTAAAAACGAGCTGTAAATTCTGTTAAAAAATCAGAAGAGATTATTTTTTATATTTATTTATATATCAGGTAACTTTATTTGGTCTTTTCTTCAGACGACCTTCGTAACTCGCATGAAAATAAGGTTGTTGTTTGCTTGAAAAAACCGCTAATATCTTGACTCATCATTACAAAAGAATGCTGACCTTTTATAAAATGATATTTATCCTTACCGCAGAGCTTAAAAATAAATTCATGGATGACATTCTTTGTTAGTAACAATATAAGTAGATAGTTTATAATAAGATGGTAAAAAAATACTTTTTAATTTAACTAATGAAAATTTATGCAGAAATAAAAAGATTCATATAATATTTGCATATCCATATATATATGTTTATGAGCGTTTGCGTAAAAATAAATAACAATACTTGAAAAATAATTTATTTAGAGGGAGTAATGTATAAAAATGTGCTTGAATTCAAATATTTGGTTGAGTTTCGTTGAATTTTCAATTTACTTAATTGTTTTTTTGTATAATTTTTTATATATTTTTTAGTTGAATGTATGCACTCATTATTGTTATTGTTTATAATAAAACAATATATTTTCGATAGTGCAACATTTTAAAAATATTTTTTATAAAAAATAATTAATGCACATATAATTATTAAATGCAATGTTGTTAAAAATGTCGAAATATATTTTTATTCTATGGTATTTCATCATAATGAATTTTAAATTTTAAAACAGTATTAAGTAAAAATTATCACATTTCATTCAATAGCATGTGCATTATAACTTCATTAAACTTACGTTGTAAATTTTTTACTAAATACAGGACGTAATTTTTTTTAAAAAAATATTAATGCAATAATTGTTTTTAAACTTATATATCCAAATTGAGATTTTTATACAGACAAATAATATGTATAAATTTTGATTATAAAATTTATTCTTAGAAAAAAAGTAATAGAAAATACAAGACAACGGTTACTGTTTGCCTTAATAGTCGCTTAACGTAATTCAATTTCCGTTGACATTTAAAGAAATACCGGAATATGAATACACAGTCACAGAACATAAATGGAACAATGTACGACGACTTGCAAATAAATCAGAAACGGTATTTGTAGTATTAGTTACCACGAGAAATTATGAAATAATTTATGCTAATCAGGTATTACTTATCCCAATTGTATGTGTTTTGAGTACGTAAGTGTTTGTTTGAAGTGTAGAGGAGACCGGCTCGTTTATCAGAAATATATGCATAGTTAAATTCAATATTCTAGCTTTGTTGAAATATTTTTTTACGACTTTTTAATTCATTAATGAGAATAAAAATATATGAAAGAGTTAAATTACGTATTTATTATTTATACTAAAATGTAACTAATACAGTAATATTCATATAACTTTTTTTAAAAAAAACTATATTAGGAACATTACTAAAATATAATAATGTTTTCTATATAAATAATTATACTTAATAATATAAAATGTAATAAAGTTTCATTTAGACGTGTACTAACTAGTTTATGAATTTGTCATTGAATTTTTCTTTAAATATTGTACATTCTTTAACATTAAGACTGGTTTCGGATAGTAGGTCTTCTTCAATATTGTTATTGAAACGACAACATTCGTAATTAATATTTCTAAAGAAGTTCTTACTAAACCAGTCTTAAGTGAAATATATAGTTACCTGAAATGTGTTACTAGTTCTTATATGTATTATACTGAATATTTTTAAAAACAATTTAAATTTATATGTTTTTCAAGTAATACTACTCGTCTTATTATGTTTATTTTATTTATTTCTACATATTGAATTATTTATAATGATCTTTTTGTGAATTCGTTTTATTTATACTTTATAATTGGTTTTGAAAATTACATACTTCGTATTGATTAAACAGTTGTCATTTAGTATTATAATATTTACTTAAAAAACCGAAAAAGTTAGATTCAAATATGAATAAAATAATATTATTCATTAATAAAATGCTCTGTATTTGGAATTTAAAATTGTAAGACGAAAAATGTCAAACAAAATTTAAAACTCACATTCAAATCATATGCAGTATTTGAAATTAATAACTAAAAAATAATTTATCCACCTTAGGTCAGCTCAGTTTTAAGTGTATTATTAAGTAAAAAAGGCAAACAACTTTTAGTTATACAGAGATATAAATATGCATATGTTATAAACAATAAATTTATAAATACAAATATATTATTCATATACATATATATATATATATATATATATATATATATATATATATATATATATATATATATATATAGAGAGAGAGAGAGAGAGAGAGAGAGAGAAAAGTACATTTCATTTAACACATAAAAGCATTTATTTCCGAGAGTTTAAAAAGCAGATTGAAGTATGTCTGTTATTAGATTTACCATAACGATAATTGTACAAAAAATATAATTATTGATTTATGTCTAAATCTACATATATCAAAACTTGTTTTTAATTTTTGGCAATATAAATATTTTCAACTACTATTTGAGAGAAATATATGTTACACAGTATATATATATATATATATATATATATATATATATATATGTGTGTGTGTGTGTGTGTGTGTATGTCATTATCAGATTTTTTATCTATTGCTGGATAAAGACCTCTCCCAAAATTTTCCACTTCGACCTATTCAATATGTTTTTCTCTTCGATATATATATATATATATATATATATATATATATATATATATATATATATTCAAAAAAAATAATTCCATAATAAAGATCATGTAAAATATCTAATATACATACACAATAATTTATTTATTACTTGTACTAATTAATCGTTGCTATAATAAATATTTCTACTCAATAAGAGTGTTGATCTATTAAAATTCAATATTTATTAACTTGTAAAACTGTTTATTTAAGTATTTATTAAAAAGTAAATTAACGAATTTAACATTGATGTCCGATGGTTTATAAATACAATTTTTAACATTGATGTAAAAAAAGGAAATTGTAATTTAAACGATAACTTTCCTTTATAAAAGTATTTTACTATTATTTGTAATGTTAATTTATATATATATATATATATATATATATATATATATATATATATATAAAGTTCTAAAAATACATGTTTTCTTTAATCTTACAATGTAAGGTGCTTTAATCACCTGCTCTCCTCTATCCATATTCATTTGTTGAATACCAATCTCATCACTTAAAGTGTAAGTGAAAGCCATTAGAGCGAGAAACAAGTATTATCAAAATGAATATCGCAAAATGCAGTATGTCTCTAGAATACATTTGTGTTAATTTGCTGTATTTAACGATGCCGTTTCGATGTGATGAAAAACGGAAACCTTAATTACCGACAAACTATTTGGTTAATTGTTGTTACAACACATCCCGACCTTATGTATATTGTTTATTGTTTAATTAATATGTTAGGTCCTTAATACTAAATAAAAATGGATTTAGATTATAACATTCCAATAAAATAAGAAATCAATGCACGTGGCAAACTTAATTAAATAGCAGGTTTAAAACATACTCAAAAATTTGACACGCGATACTTAATTGTAAAATAATATTACCAGTACTTTAAATTATATAATATAAAATTTGGCATATTTTTTAAAAATGAAAAAGTATTAAATCTTTATTCGAAAAATAAAAAATAATTTTAACACCTAAGAATGTCATTTAAATTATTATTATTTAATTAAAAACGATTTATCATTTTATAGACTTTGTATTTTATTCAATCGTTTATTTTCATCCTAATGTATTCATAGATGTTTCAAATTTAATAGTACTCAAGAATGTATCTGCATTATATGTTTAATTAATTTGTTTTAAATTCATTATTAAAAAATAATAGATAATAAAATATTGTTAATATAAAAAGATTAATCTGAGTACATGTTTTATTTTTTCTTATTGTAAGTTATTAAAAATTTGACTATTACCGAAATACTATTCTAAATGGATTAGTGTTGAAATTAAAAAAAATAAAAACTTGTCGTATAAAAATAAAAGGAAATTAAAAATCAGTATATACATATATTAAAATAGAAATGAAAACAGAATTTATCAATCGTGCCATCTATGTTATCTTCTTTGTGAATCATCATGAACATATCAATATTTTCTTTTTTAATTTTTAAACAAATACATACATATATATATATATATATATATATATATATATATATATATATATATATATATATATATATATCTTTAAGCATAATTACAATAATAAAATAATTTCATTTATTATACTACGCTTGAGGAAAGTCAGTGAACTCGGTTTTTATTTATAGTACTCAAATGTTAATATATTGAGTTAAAGTTGTGGTAAAATTTCACTTTCGTTCATTAAGTATCCATGTTATAAAGCTGGTATGTGTTTATTTAAAAGGTCGAAGGCAACGGCCTTGCATACCGCATCGCTGCTTTATAGTAGATTCGAATTTCAAAAAGTCATGTACGCCGTTCATATTTTAAATCACAAATACTTACTGTCAATATAAAAATATCAGTTAATACTATGAATATGTATATATATATATATATATATATATATAAATGTGTATATATAATTTATTTATTAAAATGAGTATACTGTTTTGTATAAATTAATTGATATTTTGTATATTTTAAATTAATATTATTTATTTGAAAGCATTGCGAAATATATTTGCCTAATTTTGTATTTTTTAATTCTGTCATAAAATATATATTCACATACTCATTTATACACAAACACGTACACTCACACACAAATAAATACATACATACACACACAAATACATACATACATACACACACACACACTATATATATATATATATATATATATATATATATATATATATATATATATATACATTCCAAAAAATCAATCTATTAAATTTTTGCTGTACTAATTAGTGTAAAATCCTTACACAACAAAGATGTGTAATTATCAAATTACTATTGTTTTTTTACAGATTTATTTTCTTAAGGACATGTTCATTGTTGAAGAAGAATACAGTAAATTAACTAATTACAATCATGATTTCAATCTTTATCTTATTAAAATTTTCGATAGACATATATGTGTCAAGCTCATTTTATTTTATTTCAGATTTATTTTTAATGTGTTAATTATAATACGCTACTATCGTTATCGACCTTTAAATTAATTAAAAACCTAAATTTATTATTTAAACAAAGAAATATATATGAGAAAATTAAAAAAAAAACTATTAGAATCCATATGTATTGTTAAATACATTAATATAATCAATATATATATATATATATATATATATATATATATATATATATATATATATATATATATATATATAAACATGCATAATAATGTATTTTGTTGTTTTACAATGTAGTTTTATATATAAACATAATTGACTTGAATTATTATTTTTATAAAAGAAATTTATTAATAAATGTAAAAAAGTGAATATTATAAAAATCACGAGCAATCCTTTTTTATTTATCTATTTTTAAGTAAAAATGAAAAGATTTCTTCTTATTAAGCGTTATTACTGTTAGTTTATATAAAAATTATATATTAGGTTGGCAAATATCTCCCTTCCGCCTTCTGGTCTTTTGAATTTCGCAGCTATGTACAAAAAAAAAGCGGAAGGGAGATACTTGCCAACCTAATATAATAATATATTAATTAATGAAATATGCCCAAATGATAATTAAAAATGCGAATTTCTAACAAAAATGTTTTCGTAAGATATTTATAGATTGTATATTAAATTATCACATTTTTTTCAAAATGTAACTTATTATCTTTGTGTATAACTTATAAACTATAACTGTTTAAATATCATTTATATTTTGATAAAGTTTCGAAATGTTATAAAAAATATCAATAAAGATATCCTCTTTTAGAAAATATATAAAGTTGATATGATTTCTTATTTTTTCTCAAACATTAATCCTATTGTATCAGTAAATAAACCTATTGTATTATTAAAATTTTCAATACATTCTAAATTCGATTGTTGCTGTACGATATATAATTATGTATCAGTTAACGTTTCATTAAAAAAGAAAACATGAATTTCAAATTGGCTTTTCAAAATTGACAGTAATTTCTAAAGCGTATTAGAAAACTATACTTATACTTGATATCTTTCGATAATTAAGTAACCTCATCAAATCAGGTTAAGTGTCTAATTTTATACGTCGCATTATAAATTCAAATTTCGCAATTTAACAGTTTACTGATAGATTTCTGTTCCTATTCCTAGAGAACATATAAGATTAATACGAAATCTACTAGAAATGTTAATTATCTTAATTTTAATATTTTTATGAAAATGTATACGTGAGAAATAGTTTTATAACAGAGATTTTACACTACTTCCGTTTCATAAAAATGAAGGTATTTACACATATACACGCATTGATGTTTATATATACATACAAACATATATATATATATATATATATATATATATATATATATATATATAAACATATTATTTAGAATATGCTAAAATCTTATGTAATTAAATTAGTTTCTGATCATCTCTATAAATACATTATTCATAATATGTGTAATCATATTTTTATTTTTTTTACATATTAAAACCAATGCATTTTAGTTAATATACAGCAGAGAAAGTATAAGGCAAAGAGAAATTAACGACATTCCTTCACTTTCACTATTCGGAAAATATAGTTCTTATTACCGAATATACTTGTATGTATATATATATATATATATATATATATATATATATATATATATGTTTTTTTTATAAATAGGTTTTGTTTTAAATGGCATTCCTTCAGGGCATGATGTTAACAATTACGACCATTTACGAAATGCTTATTTATTACGTATGAGTTAAAACTATGTGACACACCCGTCAGCTGTATATCGTTATGTGATTTGTCTCGTACGAAACAGAAATGAGTAATAATGAAATTTTGCGACCTTCATAAATGTGATATTATAATTAATCCAATACAGATATACGCACGAGCTTTAAAGTACTAGCTTTTAGAAAAATATTAAATAATTTAGAATATATTTAAACAGTTAATTTGCTGTGTTATTGAATATCGTTATATTTAAAATGGATTTATACAAAAATATTCTTACTTTTGAAAAACATTTCGTATACAAGATTAAAACTTTTATTTTAAAAATTTAACACATACACACACACACACATCTCTCTCTCTCTCTCTCTCTATATATATATATATATATATATATATATATATATATATATATATGCATTTACATATATTCAATAATATCTACACAAACATTTACGAGTACATGATACAATGCACACAAAAGTGTACATTCTTATCATTCTGGTAATTGAACTTTATCTCTAGAAAAGACTGAAAGTAGCATTTCGATAAAATATGCAATCAAGGACAGTTTTTAAACTTATGTGTTGTATAGCATATGCCACACCCCTATATAATGAAATGCGGCATGAGTTGAATCATTTACATTTGTATCTCAAATAGAAATTTACAGCTATTGTATGAATAATCAGTCCCATTCGTCCAATATCGAAAAAATTTACGTGATTAAATTTAAATATTAAAAAGATTCGTTTTATTTGCGTTGTAAACATCTCGTAGTAGTTTTCGTGTCGAGGTCTATTGAATTATAGAAATACTTCGAATATCAAGACACTTAACAAGAGTATGCGTCACGTATTCATTATGGTTTTATAATTTGAGTGAAATTAAAATTATATCGATCAGAAATAAATTAGTACTGAAAGAGTAATTAGTTTTTTTTCAATAATATCTATGAATTAGAACAATTTCATTAAAATATATAAATTATTTCGATAAAAGTACTTGTTTTTACATTACTTGTAATAGTTTAATAATATTTTTTACAAATTGTAATAAAATTTGTAGCCAGTAAAGATGATATTTAATATTACTTAATTTATATATATATATATATATTTGTAAAAAAATCATTAATTTTAACTTATTTCGATTGTATTTTAAGTGTAGAAAATATATTATTAAATAATAGCAGTAAATATTATTCTTTCAGTTATTTGTTTCATTTAATTTTAAAAAAAATAAAACAAATATTGATATTATTATTGGTATCTTTACATTTGTTTGAAAATTTATTATTATATATATTTGATGATATTGTCACATAATACTTTATGATGGTTTAATTTTATCTTTTTTAAAAATATATTTTCTTAAGTGCAATAGTTGTAATAAAAAATGCTTAAGTTAATAAACATTTCTAATCTAAAAGAAGAATTAAATATAAACAAGTTCTCGTTTTTTTTTCAAAAAAAGTCTTTAAGTAATTAATATATTGTAGGAACTATTTGATTTAATCAATTTCAGAATAAATACTAAATAAAAAAATAATGATACATAATTGTAATAAAATATTAGTTAGTTTTAATAAAAATGAAGAAAATTATATATATACTATAAAATTAATTAATCAAAAAGACATTTAACTAAAGTTATAAGCACAATGAACTTGTTCAATTACATGTTTATAAATTTTAACTTTCTTTAACAGTTTACATGAACATTAACAAGAGATTTTTTATTTAATTTTAGTTAAAATTTATTATGTAAGATATTGTTTTATTTAAAACTTTTTTTTAAAATAATAATAAAGATTATTAATTTAGAATTGTTTTCAGTGATAGATAAATAAAGAATAATAATACATGAATATGAAGTGGAATTCGTCCTTAATTAAAAATGAAATTACATTGAATTAAAAATGAACTTATGAACTAAAAATAAAATTACATTGAAAACATTGAATTGTAAACTGGAAAAAAACAAACCCTTATGGAATAAATTGTCATTATATATATATATATATATATATATATATATATATATATATATATATATATATATATATGTTGCTGATATATTAACCAGTATAGAAATTAACCTTGATACAATGCAGACAAAAATGGCAACATTTGCATTTTTAACGCCGAGAAATAATTTATTGGGTAAAATAAGTAAACCAAGGTCGATTCTGTAACACTGACAGTTGTCAATAATTATTTTTTGACCTAAAATATTTTACCCGCCATTTAAGTTTTGTTAATGATAAAAACACTATTACTTTTTAATACATAAATTAAAAATTAATTCTAAAATAATTTTTATAACATTTATTTTATTTATTAATATATTTATTCATAAAAATATGTAAATCATCAATAAAATGGCGGATTTTCAAATTAAACTTCAAGCATCTGTAATTTTTTTAAAGTAATTTTTATTAATCAAAATAAGCACCTTAGCATGCAATAAACTTTTTCCTACGAGATACGAGTGCATTCATGCCAATTATATAGAAATTCAAAATTTTACATTTAAGAAGCGTTGTGTTCAAGTATAAACTTGTAAAGAATGCTTTTGGCTAATTTCCATATTTTTTAATCTTACTGTCCATGTATACTGAAATCTGGTATACAAATGATTTCATAATTCTTTGTAATAATAATTATAATGATATTACACCAAACACAATGCGCGCCTCTTGTTGCTAACTGTTTTTGTTACAAAAATCACTACACGTCGAAATCCGCCATTTCATATGTAGTAACTTAATATATTTATTTACTGACAATAAAGTGTAGTAAATTCAATTTTTATGATAATGTTTTAATTTGATGTTTTTTTAAAAAAATCAGTACAATTTAAATTTATTATATGAACTGAAATAAAATCAAATAAAATATTCAACCTTGACTATTAAATAACTGAGCATATTTTAATATTTGATCTGCTTCTCTTACAAAATATACTATTATAAAGAATTTATTGTAAGTAAAATGAAATAAAAATTATATTTTTAGATGTATTAATTATAAAAAAAGGATGACCTAAATGTTACGAAACACATAACACTTTTAAATTAATTGATTTTAAAAATTCATCACAAAATTAAAATTTATATTGCAAACTCGACCACTAATCCTGTCTTACAACACTCAGAAACTAGGTCTAAGAAATTTTATATCTAACTATTCTGATATCGACCTTCAAACTTCTAGACTACTCCATCATTTAGATACTTATTTGTTAATGAGAGAATTGTATTCAAGATAATATTGTAACGCAATGAACAATACATACACACGTCGAAACTTCCAAAATTCGTCTAATTATCCGTTATTAAGTTTTGGAAGTTTTTTTTTAAAAAAAAAACGGAAGCTTGCAATCAAATATATAAACTTGGGCGAGTAAATATCAAACAATTAAAATAAAAAAAAATGTATGAGATAAACAAGAAAATTGTACGTCATGAAAGAGTTATTACTTGTTGTTACATCACTTTTCATAAATGTTTAACATGATGTGAAAATTTTGCAATAATTAGTAATCGGTAGATGTCAACAATAAGTCTTTTCTAAAATATTATCTTAAATTTTTTATTTATTTTGTAACAATAAAATACTGAAAATAAAGAAACGTATATTTCTATAAATAAATATTTTATTAGTATTATGTAAAATTTAATAAATAATACTTTGTACGTTTTTTTCTTTATAATTAATATAGTCTTTTTAATTAACTTTCACATACAAATCCACATAAGCAAACATACATATATACATATTCTCATATATATATATATATATATATATATATATATATATATTTGTGTGTGTGTGTGTGTGTGTGTGTGTGTGTGTGTATGTTTGTTTAATGTTGATTAAACATGTAAATTTTATAAACACAAAATTAAAAAACGTATTAAAAATCATGTAATCTAAGTATAAAAATGATCACTTTTTATTGAAAATTAAAATAACTATTCGAGTTAATAAACAAAAAAGTTAGTTTCATTAAAACAAGAAAATGTATTTTTACAATTTAAAACAGGTTTATTATGCGTCTTTTTTAATGAGTTACAATATTTAACATGATTTTTTTGTAGTTCTATTCTTCCACATCTTGAATTGATTTCTTCTAAACAGATGTTTTACTAACACTAGTATTTATTTACATAAACAGACTTTTATATCTGTTTATAATAATATTTTATATTATTTTATCTCTTATAGAATTTTACAAAAGAATAAAGTGTGAAATTTTTCATAAAACAAACATAGTTTGAAAATAAAAATATCTTAACAATTATCGATAACATCTATTGTTATAATATTTTAAAAAGGAATCTAAAAAAAGAAATTTGATGATTATATTACACACTTATATACACATAAACATACACACACACACACACACACACACACATATATATATATATATATATATATATATATATATATTAATATAATAAAAATTATGGTTTCAAAAAGTTAAAACGATTATAAGTCAGCGACTCTAACTAAAGTGTGTTTTTTATATTAGAAAAAATTATGGTCATTATAGTTATCTCAAATAAGATTTATTTTATTGTTTTTAAAATGTTTAATGTGCAGATTATGAACAAAACTTTGATAACTATGTATAAAAAAATGAAATTATCTTAACAGTAATGTCAAATAAAATTCCGAAAATGTTATGGAACATTTTTTAATTTGGGAAGAATAGTTATAGGTGTTATTTGTTAAACATTATTTTTTTTTAGTTTATATTTGAAGTAAATTTTTAATTATTAATCTAATTTTTAATTATCAATTATGTATATGGTTTTATTTAAAAAAAACAGATTATATTCTGTTGCATTTAAATATATATATATATATATATATATATATATATATATATATATATACTTAATAAAGAATACGAATACGATAAAATGATTATATGATATCAAATATTATATATGCATGTAAATTATAAACTGGAGAAAAACTGGACCTTAATAAAATTGAAAAAGGTTACAACAATGCTAAATAAGAAACAAAAACAGGAAATTTGAAATTGCTAAGGTAATATAATAGATAAAAGTAGATAGTAACAGATATGAATGAAAAGGTCAAGGAAAGACTTTTATTCAACTTTATATTAATATATTATTTACAGTGTACAGATGTTGCATGTTTGAGTTTAGATTTCGAATTAAAATATAAGTAAACTATAAAAATATAACATTTCTAACGTAACTAATGAAATAACAAATTGTATATGCTCTACTTCTTGCGTGTTACTTATATTAGTTTTATTTGATTTTTGATCGACATCAGCAATTATTTTTGGATTAATTCCTTTCTACATGTCTGATGCATTATGAAATTCACTTTTAGTATAATTGATGCGCTAGCTATTAATTTTATATACAAAGATCTAAGAATATACACCTATAAATATAATATGATGTAATAGAATTTACCTTTAAAGAAATAGCATATTGATATAACAGATCCTTATTCATTTGAATAATTTGAATTTGCGTTTGTTGTTTATACTAAATAACGGTATATCTTATATGTTTATAAGTGAATTTGATTAAATGTTTGGAATATTAACGATAAATAGGAATTTTTAATAAAAAAATCACGTTTAAAGTGAAATAAAATTGATTACAATGGCCTTAAATTACGATATAATTTATTATTTTGACCGAAAATGAAATATAGGAAACTTTATATATATATATATATATATAAAGTTTCTTCTTTCTCATTAATAATACCATTGTGTTTTTTAACAATTTTATGGAATTATTCAATCGTTTGTATTTAAGATGATATGAAATATTTATCGACTTGTTAAATATATGGGTTTAGTATGGGCTTGTGCAATTCAGAATAATAAATACATCTTCACGTGTTAGGAAATAAAACATGTGTGAAATTTTCTTCATTACATAATTATTAACACCAGATTCAATGAAGTTCTTGGAAATTTAATATATTTGAGATAAGATAAAACAATTTATAAAAATAAAATGTAAGATCAAATTTGTGACACCAATATGAAATTGAATTGTAAAAACTTTTATGTAATAATATAATTGAACATGTGATATGTGAAATGATAAATTAAGTAAATATAATTAATATACACATATCTGAATTACTACATGTAAATATATAATTCAGTATTTATTTATATATAAATACATATATATATATATATATATATATGGTTGTCAAATATCTCCCTTCCGCCTTTTTGTCTTTTGAATTTCGCGGCTATGTACAAAAAAAAAAAAAGCGGAAGGGAGATACTTGACAACATAATATATACAAATTAAAAATACTAATAAATAATTAAAAGTAAATACATATATAAAGAAGTACTTTTTAAACAATTTCTTGTATATACCCTGTTTATAATAACAAATGTAACAATAATTTGCATCCCCGCTTGTTATACGTTGATTGCATTTAATTCTCAATCTAAGAATCCATCATTTTTAGAAGGTTGAGCATGGGTTGACAATTTTATCTTGTAAAAAAACAACTATCGAAAAGCTCTGACAAGAAAGGTTTTATTGAGCTGGCATTGCCAGAGAGAGAATATAATAGTCTGTGAAGCCGTTGATGATGATGATGTAACAACAATATACATGTTTATTTTTACAATTTTACAGTGAAAATAAAAGTTTAATTAAAAAAGTAGAAAATTTGGTGTATTGATTCAAAAATAGTTCAAGATATTTTTCTATTAACATTTTAGTATATGTATTTATAAAATTAATTTCATTCACTAACTAAAAATAAAACTAAAACAAAATTAGTTTAATAGCCTTAAACAGCGAGCATTACATTCTATAATATAAATTTTACTTTTTAGTGATACGAAAATAATTAATAAAAGGAAATGCTTTTTTAAAAAAAACAATTTTTAATACACACTTATATTTTTGAATATGATGTACATAAAAGTATCAATCTTTTGCTAATATATAAAATTAAATTATTTATTAGTAATTTATTGTGTGTTTAAAATTTTCAGCTGTAAATTATTTTATTACATATAAATAAAAATAAACTTTAAATATTAATATATCTGGTTAGCATTGTAGTGAAGTAAACTTTTCATACATACGAAAAATAATCAAATATATAATTTTTCTTAATCATTAATTACTTTTATAAGATTAGTCTTATTTATTAATAAGATTTTCGTTGTATTTTTCTAATTATTTTTTTAATTGCAGTTTATACACACACACGCATATATATATATATATATATATATATATATATATATATATATATAATGTATGTATGTAATGCAAATATGTTCATTGTCTATAAATAATTTTTAACATGTTTAACTATAATGTGTTATAACTGTTGTAATTACACTGATATGAAAAATCTCTACTAGTTATTATTTCATTTATAAATAGTGATTAAAATGTTAGAATTGTCAATCGTTTTAATTTAAACCATAGTAATTACTCCATTTATGATCCATCCAATTAAATAACATATTTAAAGATACTTGTAAACATATAAACAGATAGTGTTAACTTACTACTTATAACAACGATTAGTAATTTCTATAATGTTGTTTTTTTTTGGTCAAGTATTAGTTTTTAATCAATTTTTTAATGCGCAACAACCTTGAAAGTGATTAATAAATTATTCATTAAATAATATAAAAAATAAAACTGAATTAATTATATGTAATATTTCCTACACAGTATAAATTAATGTAAAGTTTGTACCATTACCACAAATAATTTGAAGCGACGATAAATAAGTAATTAACAAAATACTTTGTGGCCATAATATTTAACATGTAATTAAGTTATAAATATTTTGTTACTTTTATGTTAATACTTATTTACTTTAATATTTTATGTAATATTTTAATTGATAAATAAAAAATAATTGAAAATAGAAATATTTTCAAACCTAATTATCAATACTACTTTCTAAAAATGAAACATGAATTAGTAATTCAGACATATTAATGACCGATTTTACCTTATTTATTATCTAATCACCAGTAATATTACATTCAAGTTTTAGTTCAAATAATTTTACATTACATTCTAAATTAAAAAAAAACATTAGTTAATTTTCTCAAAGTCAAGTTTTGAATAATTTTTCTTAGTTATAAAAACATTGATAAGATTGAGATATAAAAATATCATACATTTTTTTCAAAAAATGTATTTGATTTGAACGAAATATAAAATACTTGTTTTTATTTAAAATTATAACAAATAATTGTTTTAAGTAATAATTTTTATTTAAATGTTTCAATCATAAAAAAATCAATTATCAATAAAGAATTTTATTAAAATATATTCATCTAGTGGATATATTAATTATTTTATTATTATTATTTGAATATATAATTTAAGAAAAAAATATTTTTAAAAATATCTCATTTTAACATAATATAATTCTTTTATTTTTATGATTTACATGTATATGATGCACATACTAACTTATTTTTTTATTATATTTTTCCAATATTATTTAAAATTAAAAAGAAATTCTTCTTCAGTTCGGTAAATTGACGTTTTTTTAGAAATATTTAAATATAATAATATAATTAATTCAATATTCTACGATCATTATTATTTTATGTAAATATAATAATTATTTTCTAACATTTTCACAATTTAAAATGTCTATTTGAATAATATACTTTCAAAAACTGAAAACATTTCAGAAGACAACACGATTTTACTACGAACGATATTTTTTTTAAAAAAATGTAATTGTTGTAGACATATTTATCATTAATTATAGAATAGAATTTTTTATACACATTGCTTTTTAAAAGTCGATATACATAAACTAAAAAAGTTTAAAACAATGTAAATGTTTACAAAAAACTTAAGATACGTCAGTAATTATTTCGTTGAACTCAAGTTTCTAAAAATATGCAAATAGCACTAAGATTTCACCATTATTTATATAGTATATATATATATATATATATATATATATATATATATATATATATATGCATGATCCCATCATATTAATTCTGAAAATTAGCAGCATTGACCTATGCAATTGTTTGTTTCACTCATTCACAGTTAATTTAACTAGATAAGAATAAAGTCGTGATGAAATTTAATTATTATGATACTTAAATGAATCTTGTAAATCTCTACGGACATATAACTGAATAATGAAAGTTTGTTAGTTTTATGTCTGATCTTATATGAACTTGAACTTAGTACATACACATAGTACATTTTTAAATTATTTCGTTTGTACTTTTATAAACTATATTATAGACGACCTTGCGTGCATTGTAGACAATATTAAGGAAAAAATATATCGTTATCAATTGCTCGGGATATGAATTAATGTCATAACAACATATGCATATTTCCTGTTAAGTTTAGTTTTTTATATTTCGTATTTTGATTTGAACTATATGCTACTTTTCCTTTCATTTTAATTCTGTTTACCGATATCATCATCATCGTCATCAGACTTTTTCTATCCGCTGCAAGACGAAGGCCTCTCTTCGATCAATCACTTTTTGCTTTTTCAATCAATCGCCATATTTTTCACTTCTCCAATTCCTTTCTCGTTCAATTCATTCTGACAAAATTGTCTATATTATTCCATCTATCTATGAGTCTCTTTCTGAGTATTTTTATATATTTAGATTCTCAATCAATAATTTCCTTTCTCCAGTTATTTTATCTTCTTGATATTGCCCATCTTCATTTTAAACTTTTCATTTTCATTACAATACCAGTAAATTTTATTTTTTTCTGATCCATCCAGTTCTCTTCTTATTTTCTCTTGTTATTCTTAACATACATCTTTCGATACTTTTTCATATTGTCTGGAATAGCTAAATTATTATGGCATCGAAGTTTCATATTTCATTGCCAAATTACCGATATAAATATATGTATATAATGGTAAAAGTACAAGAAAATATTTTGTTATAACCACTGATTTGTACAGATTCCTTAACGCATGATTAAATATGTTATCATGACTATTTTTTTTATTAAGAAGTAAATTGTTTTCGTTTTGAAATTATTTGTGTAATTTAATAAATATATAGAATAAATTCAGTAATCAATTACATTATATGTATTAATTTATAATTATGTATGAAATATAACATTTTCTAAAAATTTCTGAAAACTTAGTGATAATTAAGTGAACTAGTCGTAATCTTTCTTTTAATTTCAAATACTGAATGTATTTATTATTTTTTTAAAATTAGTGCTTTAATTTTTTATTTTTAATGTTATCAAATTACATACATACATATATATATATATATATATATATATATATATTGTATGATAATATCTAAAATCGAAATTATTTCATAACGAAACCAATAAGTCAATGCAAAAAATTGATTTATATAATGAAATAATATGAAAAATCTAAATGTTCATTTATTTAAAAAATGACGACATAAAAAATCGATAAATAGTAACAAAATCTAAACAATGTTAAATTATTAATTAAATTATAAACGTACATTAAACAGATTTTAAAAAATGAAAACAATTTATGTTAAAAACATTATAATTACTATATTTTCTCCAAAATACCAATACAATTTATATTTTTATATTAGAGAGCATAAAAATAAATATATAAATGTTAAATGTAGCATACAAAAATTATATCCGGTTGGTGATATTAAAAAGGAATTATTAATACAAAAATAATTTTATTACTCAAATCAGATACACTATTTCTTAAAATATATTTATTGAAGTCATACAGTGTGTCATGTATTCATAAAGGTTGAACTAAATTAAGTAGAATACTTCTCACTTTTATTATTATTCAACATTCTCAAAAACATGAATCATATATCCTAAATCTAAGATTAAATAAATACTTCATAATAAAATAAATTTATTTCACAAGTACGAAAATGTTTAATAACAATATTCAACAATATATCTCATAAATAAATCATGCAATGGATTTGTTAAATCTTTTTTGAAGTTATTTTTGATTTATATTGTACTTCTGTTTTTCAGTATTTTATTTATTCGTTATTTCTAAATTATTCTAATTTATTATCTGTATTTTACGTGGAATTTAAAAACGTTATTTTAATTTTTTTCATTATAGGAAAATTTTACAAACTTTTATTGAGTTGAAATATCATTAAAACAATATTTGTTTTTTATATTACAATATAAACACAGTAACTTAATAATCTTCTTTGAAACGTTAAATATAATTTAACATTACAAATAGACAATTTAAAAAATTAATGTTATTACTATTGTTATTATAGTTTTTAAACAGAATATGATTATTATCATATCAAATGAGCGAAAATGATATCTTGTAACTCTCGGTCTTACTTAATTATATTACATAATTTTTATTTATAATTAATATTATTTTTTATAAAATATTGTCTATATTTTTTTAACACAAAACGTTTTTCATTCTTCCTAATTCAATGAATTACAATTAATAAAACGAAATAGATTGAAAAAATATAGGTATTTAAACCGGTAGTGAATGCAATAAATGAAAGCAGCCGTATGGACATTAAAAAGATTATAATTGATTAAATTTATATTGAATTCACGTTAAGAAGATTATAATAATACAGAAAGTGTAGAAGTGAAATCAATATTTCAATTATTATAAAACGAATATGATTATAAGTATGTAAATTTAAGCAAATATTCAATTTATCATTTTTATTACGCTACAGTTTATTACGACATTTAATTTCGTCGAGTATTACCAGATCACATTTAAAAGTTTAACATAGGTACGCGCCCAAATGCTCAGTTTATAAAATGTCAAGTGACATTTAGAACATTATTATTACACCAATAAATACCAAACGTTTGTTGATTCTTTTTATAAAAATCAAGACTTATGTCTTAAACTATTTCAAAAATATAAATCGTTGAAAGTAGCTAAATACTCGTATAATGCATATTATATTTAAATTTTTATTTAATATTGAATTTATTTAAGTAAAATAATTACAATTATTTTTTTTATAATTAAACCACTTTTTCAACAATTGAATACTAAATGACGAATTTATAGAAAAAAAGATATACATTTACTTTCATTTATGTTAATAAAAATAAATATTCGATGCAATTAAAAATAATACAATTGCTATATTTTTTATTTCTTACTAACACACACACACACACACACACACACACACACAGATATATATATATATATATATATATATATATTATTTCTATTACTTTGATTAATTAATATATTTTAAAATATTATTAAATGATTTATATATTTTTTTATATATTTACTATTAAACTTCAACTTAAAATATTCCAAAAAAATAATAATTCAATTATCATTAAGCATAAAAATATCTATATAGAAAAATGAATAATGTTTTGTTATTATCATTTTAACAAATAACATAATACTTTATTATCTTACATTATAATTATTTAAATGGTTTTAATATTAAAAATATTATCAATGAAATAATAATATAAATAAATTCAAAATGTTTTTCTACTGAATCATTCACTCTTGTGCTGTTATATAATCTCAGTATTATCATTCATTAATATTCTAATATATCCATTATGTAAATATTAGAAATTTTATTGTTTTAAATATAATTATTCATAAGATTTATTTTAAATAATTTTTATAACAGACTTAATCAGATTTTCACATAATTTAACAGTTAATAAATATTCAATTGAAATAATTAATTCATTGTGGTCCGTTTTAAATATATGAATTAATTAATTAACGAAAGGTTGTACTTGTAAACAATTGAGTAAGTACGTCTGGTTATTAACCATTGTTTTCTAAAAGTATATATACGTCGATTTCCTGGTTATTATTAAGGATATGTAATGATAAACTTACGTGGTGGGTGCATGCAACCATATTAAGTATTATATTTAGTATTATGTTTTATGTCAAGTGACTTCAATGGCCGATAAGGCGGTATAGACGGTATATATGATAACTATTATACATACTATTGAATATTATCATATGTCAATGGCAATATTCAATGCAATGAGGATTTATGAACTGTGCTGTCTTATCGGCCATTGAAAACATTTAATATGAAATATGCATTTTAATTTTAACATGATCTTTTAATTTGCTATTTTTATAAAAAAGTAAACCATTGAAAACATTTAATATGAAATATTCATTTTAATTTTAACATGATCTTTTAATTTGCTATTTTTATAAAAAGTAAACCATAATGCACACACAAATATATATATATATATATATATATATATATATATATATATAATATATATATATATATATATATATATATATATATATATATATATATATAATGATACATGTATATGTGTGTGTATTTTCTTACACATGTGATACGATATGAAGAAAATTTTATAGATATTTAAGAAAATCAATTCAGGCAATTTTATTTTATTAATTTTAAATGCTTAAATCACATGAATTAATTATTAAAAAATAGACAATAATTAAAAGAAAGTTGTAAAAAACTCCCTTAATTTATAAAATGTAAAATCTTAATTTTATTCCTGCCAAAAGTCGAATGATTACTGATTACATATAAAGAAAATGTATTGTAACCGATGTTCTTAAAAAATAATTAAAAAAAAATTTGTATAGACGATATTCTGAGTTAATTAATGTATTATTCAACGAATATTTATTACTGAAAATGAATTACTAACAATGAGCAGTTAATTCTAAACGTAAGGTAATTCACGGACAACAAAGAAATTTCTTTATTATTTTTACATAGAAAAAATAAATAGAGAAGTAATAATGAAAGTGAATTACTGAAAACATTTCAAAGTGAAGACACGTCAATAAATATGAAATGGAATTATTAAAATATATTATTTTTGAAAGTTTATTAAAAATGTGACGATTTCGCTTTCTCGATAATTTGAAACTATTAGCTCAGTTTTATAAATATATAATATAATGAAAAAAAAATCACGAATTGAAGTACTTTGTAAAAAAAATATAATGTTTAAAAATAGATTAGAAGAGATACGTTTTAAATCAACAAATACAATTATGTTAATGAAAAATAACAATTGTTTTTAAAAGTTATAATGATTATTTAAATATATATATATATATATATATATATATATATATATAAACATTAATGATAAAATATTTCTAGTATATGTATATCACATTATTTGTATCTTTTTTAATATTAAATTAAATAATGATCAAGTAAATAATTAAAATGAGAAATGCTGTCATTTATTCAATATGAAATTTAATCCACCATAAAGAAAAAAAATAGTCCAATTAATAAAATGTATTTTAGTGGAAGGTTTGTTTACTCTGTTCTATTATTATAATATAATACAACTTTCAATGATAACCTAAATAAAAATATTTAGTTGAAGTATTTAAAGATGTATATTTATTTTGTTATGATAGTTATTTAGTATGAAGTTAACAATTCACTTATTAAAATATTGATGAATCATTGTTTTCTTAACAAATAAACATGACAATAAACTTTTTTATTGTAAAATATGCTAAATTTACTTAATATATTAACATTATTATTTGATTTTTTTTATTCAAACTGAACCAAAACAGTTATTGAAATATTAATATTTTTTTTTCAAATGCATACATATAAAGATTTTATAATATGTAGATATTTTCTATTTATTGTATAATACACTCTGTAATACAGTTTTAATATTCTTTTACACATATAGAAATTTACTATTATATGTGAATAATTCCGCAAGAATTTTATTTTTGTTATTAATAACAATTAACAAAATTTATATATATATGTGTGTGTGTGCGTATACTTTTTTATATTGTAAGATAAATCATGTTTTCAAAACAAAAGTACAATGAAATAAATTATATAAGCTTGATCAAGTCATTTAATCTGCAATCTTTTGAAACACGAATGCAATTTGAACGGTATCAACGTTTTTGCAAAATAGTAAACATAACCTTAATTACTCAGTGTTGCAAAATTTCAAATGAACAATATTGAAGCATGAAATTAATAAAAGAAAGATATTTCACGGACTTGCTTGTTAAGTTTATGGTCTGGATGACTGACTTTAACAACGAACTTAATTAGTATGTTTTTAAATAGGCGTCAACGTTTTTTCGATAAGATGTTTTAAAACTGCTGTGTGATCATTCATTCATTCATTCATTCATTCATTTTTCTCCCATGTATTTCAGTGAAAATATCACCTTTTGTAAAAAAACATTTAAATAATGACGGTAAATGTTTCGAATTTATTTCTTAAATAGATTTTACATGTTTAACAAATTTAATTTTTTCTTGTTATAATAAAATGTTATTTTTTATTAACATTATTCGTTTAATTAAATTTTGAAATATTCTAAGTAATAAATGATAGAATGAAAATTATTTTTTTATCGGCATACGATCTAAAAGTACACAAAATAAAAATATCGTTTTTGATGGCAATGAAATCCAAACAATGTAAAAATAAATAAAAATCATTTTCTTGTAAATTTTCTGTAAATATTTCCAATGTATAAGAACAAAAAAATGTAACATTTTTCATTTTCCACACTGTTCTAAATATTCGTACGATGTATGCTATTTAAAATTATTTTAAAGTAAAAAATTTAATAATATAATGAAGACTTTTATCGGAAGAATTTTTCATGAATCTACAAGAATTTGATATTTTTGTCAAAATAATTTTTAATCATTTTAAATAAACAAAATAATAAAAAATATTCATATCATACGAAATGAAAATGAACAATATATTAATTTTTTTAAAAGAGTATTATCTATTTCAATGTGGACATTAAATAAAATTAAAATTTAACATTTCTTTTACAAATAAAACACTTTTAAAATGTTTATATGTATGTGTATGGGCCTTTATATGCATGTATGTGTATGCATGAATTTATTTATAAAAATGACATATATCTTATTAAATAAATATTCGTATTTTTTCGACATCTTGATAATTTTCACTATTGTTTGTTTTCTTGCTTGAAAATTATTCATTCTAATTTATATGATGTTAGATATGGTTACTAAACTTTCTGAAAAGTACACGCTAAGTATTATATTTTACAATTATGTTATACTTATTCATTTCGTAAGGTAATTATTATATTTCAAGGAATATAATATTTTTTGAAACACCTCAAATTATAATGAAATTTATGGTAACCATACTCTAAAAAAACGACAAAAAATAATCTTTATTTTTACACATGCCTATTCTCCAATAATATATATTTCAAAATTAAGAAAACTTTACACATTTTAATGAAATGTACAAATAAGTTCACATGACTCCAAGAATTGTATTTAGGATATTTATTAAATTTAATAATACGTTATGTAATACACTAGATGTAATCACTTTTGGATTCAAAACTAGAAAATTTTATAATAATACTCAATAATCAGTTTGTTTTCATAAGAATAATAACTTTGTTCTAAAAATCAATAAAAATAATTATTTAAATTATAAAAAAGCAATGTTATTACTAATTATATATAAGAATTAAATTTATTTAAAACTTCTTTCACTAATTTTTTTAAGAAAATTAAACGTTTCACTTTGTAATAATTCATAATTGATTTAAGTATACTCCTTATATTTATAATTAATAATCACTATGTAAATATGGCATTAACCAAAATATTTATGTTTGTTTCAGAAACCATCAGTGTTACTATTGTTTATTACTATATGGATCACTTTCAACCATGCAGGTGAGTTATTATTAAAAGTTTTTAGTTTAATTACTCTAATTATATATATATATATATATATATATATATATATATATATATATGAATGTAAAAAACATAATGTTTGTGAAAATATAAAAACCATAAGTAAAAAATATGTTAAAAAACATATACTGATAAATATATTTCTTTAGTAAAGAAAAAAGATTATTGTTTTAAATAAATAAAATGAATTAATATTGTGAAGAATAAAATTTGTTATAAATATTTTAGTATTATTAACCAAGAAATAATTTTGACGAAAAATATATTTTGTTATTTTTATAACTAATTTTTTCGTTTTATAATTATCCTTAAATTGTTTTCATTGTATATTCAAGAATGGTCTTGGGCGTATTGTATTTCCACCTACATTGCGATAAAAAAATATTGGATAAGACATTACCCTTGACCACAAAAAGAACTTGAATACCACCTCTGTATATTACAATGTTCAATGAACTATTAAAGTATCTTGCAAGTAACTTATTACTAAAAATGACATCGTATTCTGTCAAAAAAGCGTTGGAAGCATACAGTTGTACTTGTCATTATTTATATATGTAAAATTAAATGTACAAAAAGATGATGACATGAATTATGTTGGTTTAAATATTTTAATATAAAAGAAAAAACAACTATTTTTGATTATCAATACCAAAATTGTTAAAGTACGAATCAAAATATGAAATATATTGCCATTTTCTTTTTTTCTAGTCAATACCAATTAATATTTTAATATATATATATATATATATATATATATATATATATATATATATATATATATATATATATATATATATATACTAGGAGAGTCCGGCCCTCTTTAATTTGCTCGTCGATTCTCGTACTAGCTTTTATTTAACAATGTAAATAAATTATAAAATATAAAAGGTTTAGAAAGTTATGTTATTGCTTCTATGTGGACGATGTTTATTATAGGTTAATAGTTTAATGTGCATTCAAATTTAATGGTAATACAATTAAAATTTGTTTTATCTAAAAAAATTGCCCGAAAAATCTGTCTAAAATTTCTATTTTTTCCATTTTTTGTCGATTTTAATGTTCGGTAATTCTCGAAAAACTTCGGAAAAGTTTGGAATGCTACTTCAGACGTGAACAATAAACTTCGAAGATTAACGATTGTAGAGGAAAATTATCATTTTAATTGAATCTGTTATTAATTAATATTTAAGTTTCAATAAAAATCGATAATTAATAAAACTGATTGATTAAATTTTAATAGAAATAAATAGATATATACATACATACTTATATATATATATATATATATATATATATATATATAATATTTAAATAAAACTAGAATTTTATAAAACGTTATAAACTGAATAGAATTCAACCATAAAAATATTCAATAGATTATAAAAAACTGAAAACAGATTTTTTCATTTTTTATACTAAATTAAAATTTTAATATAAATTTCACAATCAAGCAAAACACACGTGCATACATACATACATACATACATATATATATATATATATATATATATATATATATATATACATATATAATGAACTAAACATATTTTTAATGATTATAAAAAGAAATATATTCAAAAATTAGCTAAATAAGTAAATGCAAAATCTGAGTTAAAAAGTAATATAACAGCATACATTTAAAAATATTCAGTAAAATTCTTGCTTCACTGCACAAATATGTTTATTTGTCCTTCATATCTAAAACAATTCATAAAAGCAAAAAGAATTTTTGTCCAGAAGCTATGTGATTTTAAAACAGATGAAGTAAAATACACGTTAATTACAATTTGTATGCAAATAGACATAATTTGAATAAAAAACAAATAATACTCAATTAAAACATGTCGAAAAGTTTGACATCTGAATATATTTAAATTATATGAATCATTTTTGTGAAACAATGGCTAACGTTGGCGTTATTTTCAGTTGCGCTTACAAATTGTATTTCGTTTGTACTATGAGGACAGCTGTCAAATGGCGCCTTTATGTTTTAGATTGATGTATATTTGTATTATTAAATTTTGCAATATATTTTGTAACATGTTACAACTCTTAGTTTGCTGTAAATTTTTATTCGACATTAATACAATAATTGTGTTTTAGTTTCTTTATAACTGAAACAATGTCGATGTTATAAAACATCTTTTTACTTTTCATTATGAGTTTTTTTTTCAAAAGAGAAAATAATTCATATCATATAATTATATTCTAGATATTCATATTAAAATTCAAACTTTTTTGTCATTAACAAGTTTTATAATTTATTAAAAGTAACAGAAAAATAATTAAAATACTAACATTATATATATATATATATATATATATATATATATATATATATATATATATATATATATACATAATGTGAAAATTATATACACAACAAATGTGAAACCTGATAGTTTCTACTTCCGGTAAAAAAGAAATCACTAAGATGTAATATATCAATCGTTCTATTGTCTATGAACGCATTCAATCAAAAATTTCACGAAATTAATATTCTACATTAGTCATTTTCTATGCAAAGATAACAATTAAAGCGCATTTATAAATTTGTCCTAATTTAATTGTTTGTTTATTTATAAAACTGTGCCTCGTTATACATAAAAATTAAATGCTCTTGCATGAATAACATATTTTATTATCTATTCAGTTATATACTAAATACAATTGTAATACGAGGGTCGTTTGATAAGTATGGTAAATTTATTTATTGTTTAATTTAATTAATTAATTAAATTACATTTTTCAATTTATGCTACTTCAGACGTGAACAATAAACTTCGAAGATTAACGATTGTAGAGGAAAATTATCATTTTAATTGAATCTGTTATTAATTAATATTTAAGTTTCAATAAAAATCGATAATTAATAAAACTGATTGATTAAATTTTAATAGAAATAAATAGATATATACATATATATATATATATATATATATATATAATATTTAAATAAAACTAGAATATTAAAAGAATTTTATAAAACGTTATAAACTGAATAGAATTCAACCATAAAAATATTCAATAGATTATAAAAAACTGAAAACAGATTTTTTCATTTTTTATACTAAATTAAAATTTTAATATAAATTTCACAATCAAGCAAAACACACATGCATACATACATGCATTTTAAGTTTTTAGTTTTTCTTAATTTTTAACCATACTAATCAAACGACCCTCGTATATCTATTCTATTATTTTTTTACTTTTTTCGTTAATGTTTAAATACTTACTCTTAGTTTTAAAGTTAAAATACTTCCTTATCGATTCTGAACTCATTATAATATTTTAGAATAACATGTATTATAACATTTTGTTTTTATATAGTATCATATCTATATAAATATATATTAATGAAGTTTAAAATATTTATTTCTAATTAAAATTTGACAGACACTTAAATATTTATTAATAAATAACAATATTCCATATATATACAATTTTATTATTAATATATTTAATTTGGTAACCAAATTTCGATCGATTACATTAACGCTACTTAGATAATGATGAAAATTAATTACATTTAATAATACATTTTAACTAAAATTTAATTTAGAAAATATGATATAATTTTATATATTTTACTTGTTTTTTAGGATCTTCAGAATTACGAGTCGTCTGTTACTACACAAATTGGTCTGTTTATAGACCGGGAACAGCAAAATTCACGCCACAAAATATAAATCCGTATTTATGTACGCATCTCATTTATGCGTTCGGGGGATTCACGAAAGAAAACAATCTAAAACCTTTTGATAAATATCAAGATATTGAAAAAGGTAAATATATCATCTATCATCTTTGTGATTTATAAACAGCTGTATTGGAGTACCTTGTAACTCTCTATTTGATTTTGTTTCTAATTGAAAACTTTAACAATGTTTTTCGGACACTTTATTTAACTACTAGTATACAACTGTTAAATCTCACTTCAGAACATTTACTTTTATGTTATTGAATATATGTAAATTAAATGACATATAATAATGTTTGTTTTAATTCATGTTAAGTTAAACGTTACTATATATATATCAATATATATATATATATATATATATATATATATATATATATATATATATATATCAATATATATATTCAAATAGAAATTCATATTATATTTATTATTTTTGCATTATCAAACTAATTAAAAACTAATGATTTTTTTATGAATATTCTATTAATTCTGAAACATCTTACAACAATAGTCAATGTAAATGTAAATGTAACAAATATATTTATTATACAGTTATTTTCACGTTGACTTCTACACGTTACGTTCTAAGTTAAAAGTTTGAGAACTTTTAAATAAAGAGTGAAAGTCTTACATTTGCTTGAGATGTTCATTAGAAATATAAATTATATTTTAATATATTAATTTAATATGCATTTAACAACAATTTTTTTAGAAAAGAAAAAATATACACATTTTTTAAAACGTATATATCAATATAAAATTAGTTCAAAAAAATAAATATTTCTTGATTTTGTAATATAAAAAATACTTGTAAATTAATTAAAAATTGTTTTGAGTTCATTAATACAGGATATATTATATGAATATAGAAATACTATTAAAATTATTATCATTAATAACGCCTATTTCACTATCTTCAACTATTTTTCCAAGAAGTTGTTTATATTTTTATTATAGTATTGAGGTTTTTAGTTCAAGTCCACGAAGAAAGTACGAATAGTAACATGTTCTTGTATTTTCTAACACGTCTATTTGCTTCTTACACAACTTTTAAAAAGTATGTAGGTTGTAAATAAACATTTATATAATAAGCAAAAATGAATATTCCATACCAGTTTCTAATGCTCAATTTAAGATTAAATACTTGAATATATGAATATATTTTTTATCTATTACTCAAGGTGGTTATGCAAAATTCACCGGATTAAAAACGTACAACAAAAAATTGAAGACGATGATTGCAATAGGAGGATGGAATGAAGGGTCATCTCGATTTTCTCCGCTTGTTGCAAATCCAGAACGTAGAAAAGAATTGGTCAAAAATGTCGTTAAATTTTTACGTATTAATCGTTTTGATGGTCTTGACCTTGACTGGGAGTACCCGAGTTTTAGAGATGGCGGAAAGCCACGAGATAGAGATAATTATGCCCAATTAGTTCAAGTAAGTAATTCACACATAAAACAATTCAGCCGAATATTTTATGCACACAAAATCGAACATGTATATTAAGCATTGTTATTCTTATTACAATAAAAGAAATTAAACACTTTGGTAATTTGTTTATATATATATATATTTATATATATATATATATATATATATATATATATATATATATATGTTGAAAATGTCAATAAACGATTATAATGTAAAATTATAAATTGCTTCTGATTATAAAATGTAATCAATTATTTATTATTAACCGTTAGTAAAATACTTTCTCTATTATTATACAAACTATATATTATATGAAATTATTATTATTATATTTATTTGTGTTCTATTAAACGATTATTATATAAAAAAAGAAAAAAATACATATGTTTTATTAAGCTATAGGAAACATATTGTTTCCTTTTTTTAGTATCAACCGCAAATTTCTATTTTTCGGCCAATAAAAACGTTTATGTTAAATTATTTAAGCGAATTGCTGAAAAGATGTATGTGTAGACAATAATTTAAAGTTAACAAACATATATTTCAAATGAAACATTTTAATTTAATTTTTAAATTTATTATCACATTTTTAAATTAGTTTATAATGAAAAAATTCTCGTACACATAAACGCACTAAAATAAAAATTAATTATATATATATATATATATATATATATATATACATATAATATTTATCTGCTAAATCTAATTATATGAAGCTTTCATTAAAAGTTGCACTTAAAGTTTCTATGGAATAATAATAATAAAAACAGTAAAATGATGCAATAAAAAATCCATTCTATTACTGAAAAATGTTTAAAGTATAATTTAGAAGTAAAATCATCTATATACAAATGTTATTTTCAAATTGTCATTTATTTAATCAGTTTTTTATTTGTTATGTTTTTATAACTTTAAAGAACATAAAAAATAAAAAAACTGATTGAAGAAATGAATACTATAATTAATATTAAATATAACATATTCATCTGAATAATTTGTAATTTATATATAATAAAAAATATTTAAATAATTTTTAATTTATATAAAATAAATGTATATATATATATATATATATATATATATATATATGTGTGTGTGTGTGTGTATGTGTGTGTGTGTGTGTGTGTGTATGATGAACTTTTGCAAAACCATTACAATTTATGTAGCTTTCTATTTCAAAAATAACCAATATTTCATAAATAACTAAAATTCATAAACAATTAGCGTTTCTTAATCAAAAGAAATACGTGCGAATCATTCAACCAAATAATGAAAACAATCATGAAATATATATTGTGTTTGGTAGCTGAAATCATCATCTATGCTTATTTTACATAATTGTGTTTTATATATACTTGTTATTATGCAGATATAGTAGTTATTTTTACTGCACAGTTTTAAGACACTAAAACTTGTATAATTAAGCCTTGAAGGTATTTCGAAAAATCCAGGTGCGGTCTAATAAGTAAATGTTTGTTTTTTTCGTATTAACGATATATGTTTTTACATAATAAAATTAAATCAAATGATAACAACATACAGGTTGTTTGTATTATAATTGATAAACAAGGTATAAATAATTGATTTTAGTAAATTAGGTACTAACAGTGCTATTAATGTACTTTGAGAAAAAGTTCAATAATAAATCATGGAAACAAAATGCATTGTTTTAATTTTGTAAGTCTATTTGTACACGCGTACACATTTAATTTATAATTACATTGTGCTATAAAGGAGAAAGTAAAATTAATAATAATTAAAGATGATTTTGAGAAACATATTGTTACAAGACGTGTTATATAAAGATTTTAGCCTGCAACTATTTTTGATATGTATACATACACACATAGGCGTACACAATATATATATATATATATATGTGTGTGTGTGTGTGTGTGTGTGTTTATAATTGCTTTATGTTTCCTACTAGGAATTACGAGAAGAATTCAATAGAGAATCAGAAAAAACAGGACGTCCAAGACTACTTTTAACGATGGCTGTACCTGCTGGTATTGAATATATTGATAAAGGATACGATATTCCTAAATTAAATGAGTAAGTACAGTTGTTTTATACCAAAACAAAAGTAATAAACAGTCAACTCTTAAGTCATATAAAAATGTTATATATTGTCATAGTTAAAAATATTTATTTTTAAATAGAAAAATTATAATAATATAATTCATTGCACTAACAAACTTAAATATTTTAAAGTAATTCTTTCTTTGATAAATTTTCGTTTTCATTATTTTCATAATGTAATAATATGGACATAATTAAATATGAATATAGTGAAACATATACGTTAATAAGATATAATTGTTTTATACATATTTTTTTATAAATGAAAAAAAAATTAATAAAGATAAATATAAATTAAAAATGAAGTAAAGTAATTCTCAAAGAAATTAAACTATTTTTTTAGAAATGATTTTATTAACTATATTTTTTAAAAAAAATCATTTGTTGAATAGGTATTTGGATTGGATGAATATTCTAAGTTATGACTATCATTCAGCCTTCGAACCATCTGTAAATCATCACGCGCCTTTATATCCTTTAGAAGAGGACAATGAATATAACTTTGATGCTGATTTAAATATTGTAAGTAAATTTAATTGTTATATTTAATATAAACATATTAGAAAATTTTAACAAAATGAAAATAATCGTTTTTCTATCAAATTATTTTGAAAAACATTTTTTTAAGACCATTTCAATTTGTATTAAACAATTATTAAAGATTTTCAATTCAATTATTTAACTTTTTCATATTGTATAGAAATAAATAAAGTGCTCTTTTTTATATTTCATAAATCAGAATCGCTACCCGAAAATTACAATCTTATATTAAAGTATTTAACATCTTTTTCTTAATTTTTTTATTTATTTTTACCTTAACAGCGATATCATTATTTTTTAATAGCAAACATATAAAAGATTTTATGTGATTTTGTTCTTAAAATAACGAAATTGTTACTAGTGTAGATATGGCCAAAAAATACAATATTGCTAAAAGTATAATATATAAATAAAAACGAATTAATAAAACTATAATTATAAGTTATTACATAGATAAAATAAAATTTACTTGAAGAAAAAATGAAAATAACACATTTATCCTAAATCAACATTTAAATATTCATTTCAGGATCACACCGTAAAACATTATTTAGAAGCTGGAGCTGATAGCGACAAACTAGTTTTAGGAATTCCTACATATGGACGTTCTTATACGTTATTTAATTCCGAAGCTACAGAAATCAATTCACCTGCCGACGGACCAGGAGAAATGGGTGATGCTACTCGCGAAAATGGTTACTTGGCTTATTATGAGGTATAATAAAAATCATATAGATAGATAGATAGAGATAGATAAATAAATAGAGAGAGATATATATTTGTTTAAATTTATTTATAAGCAAATTTATTTTTTAGATATGTGAAGGTATTAAAGAAGATAGAGGTTGGACAGTCGTGCAGCCAAATCCTAATGCTATGGGTCCATATGCATATCGTGAAAATCAATGGGTCGGTTATGATGATGAAGAAGTTGTTAGACGTAAAGCTGAATACGCAGTGATACATTCATTAGGAGGCATTATGTTCTGGGCTATTGACAATGATGATTTCCGTGGAAAATGTCATAATCGTCCGTATCCACTTATCGAAGCAGCGAAAGAAGCTCTTATCCAAGCAGCTGCGTAAGTTAAATAAAATATCTATTAAAAATGTTATTATACATTTCATAAAAATATATGAATAGATAAAAATATATAGAAGAATGTATAAAAACAAAGACCAAGCAATAGACGAACAAATATTGAAATACATTTCAAATATTTAATTACGTGTTTCCTTTCAAAATCGTATATAACTATATATAATTCAGATATTTATATATAAATAAACTAAATATTAATTTGTCTTCTTCTGATTAATAACATAAATACACAATTAATTAATTAGATCAGGATTTTAATCATTGTTTTTAATATTCATTTAAATGAAAATCAATTAAATATATATAAATGCAAAATAATTTTCAGAAATACTGATAACATTATCTCAACGGCATCGAAACCAAATAAAGTACGTCCACGAATTCAAGGCAAAAATTTTAGAAATAATACATCCACATACAAAAATGTTGTCAGAACTAATAGTGGAGGTCCACAAAGTAGTGGAGAAAGCAAATATATTGATAGCAATCGTCAACGCGTAAGAACTAGGTAAAAAAAATATTTATCAAAATATATATATATATATATTAGTAGTCGATAGTGTATACTATCTTTATTAATAGCCTTTACGTGATAAATGTTTTGTTACTGTTTTTTTTTATATTTACTTAAAATCTTTTTTGTAAAAACAAGTTATATAAAAATTATTTATTTTTATTTAATACTGATGCAATATAATAATCTTAATAATATTTAATTTTTATAAAGAAGTGCACTTTTATGTGCAAAATAGTTATTTTATTTATAAACATTTAATTAACCAAAACTATTAAAAATATTGTGAATTTTGCAAATTTTTAGAGTACGGCCACAAAACCAACTTGAAAATACAAATGAACAACCAGCCCAAAAAACAGTTTTCAGAAAACGCGTAAATAACAGATCACAACCTAACGAAAACAAAAATAGAATATCGAATACGAAAAGACGACAAATTTTACGTAAAACAACTACGACAACAACGACAACCACTACGACACCACCTCCTCCAACACTAACTACTCCTGGATATAATACTCCAGAGCCTCCAACCACACCTGATCCAGGAAGTGGTGAGTTTTTTTACATAATATATTTAACCAGTATGTTTGAATGAATTTACTTACAATTTTATAATCAAATATACATTTTTATTTAATTAAATGAAATATAATTGTAAATACAAATATATTTTAAATATGTATATGTATATCAATACAACATATAAATAATGTTTAACTTTATTCCATTGAAATTACTATAAATTTGATAAGTTATTCTGGAAATTAATAAAAAAATCATTCAAATCAAATATTTTATAATTCAATAACATTAAAATAAAATACGTATATATAATTTCTTAAAATTCCTAAAAAAATTAACATTATTCAATTGTATTAATCTCTTTAGATTTTCGTTGCGAAGATGAAGGATTTTTCCCACATCCTAGAGACTGTAAAAAATATTTCTGGTGTCTTAGTAGTGGACCATCTGATCTTGGGATAGTAGCACATCAATTTACATGTCCATCAGGTAAATAATAATAAGCTACATTGCCATTAAAATCAATAATTTTTTAAACAGTTTATATGTTTCAATTAACTTTATTATCTACTAACAATTTTATATATTTATTAATAATTGAAACAGCATTTTAATTAAAAGTGTTATATTTACGAATAATTATAGATAACAAAATTGTTGTTTTTATTTGCAGGTTTATATTTTAATAAAGCAGCAGATTCTTGTGATTATGCGAGAAATGTACTTTGTAATAAAAAGAAATCAACCACTACAACTAAAGCACCAAGTACAACAGAAAGTACTACACCAACTACTACCACTAAAACTACAACAACAAGAAGAGCACCGCCTAAAATTACTGCAGCTACAAGTCGAACTACATTTAAATTTTCAAAAACAACGACGACGACTCCAATACCTAATTATGAAGTAAGTTTTTCAAATTGAAATGTTATTTCGTAGAACTAATAATAAATTTTGTTAATTAACGTACAATTTAGTGTTATTTCCTAATCAATTACATTCTAGTAATTTTTACTTCATGTTATTCCGTTTTTATATTCTTTAAGCTAAATATTCGAAATAATATTCAATTAATATATCAAATTTATGTTTAATTACATATATATATATATATATATATATATATATATATAATATTTAATAAAATTACTTGGTACTGTAATAAAATTATTTTTTTAAAATATTTATTATCATACTCAAGATTAACATGTTGCCGTAAATTACTATTCCACTTAACAGCTGCTTGAAACATAAACAGATAAAATAAAAAAATGTATGTAATAAATAGATTATCATAAAATATAACTTATGTATACTATTTCTACTACTACTCGGTATTCCAGTCCTTGTAGAATATTGACCTCTCTGAAAATCTGAACCTAGTAAGACACTTTTTGTCTTTGAATTTCGTAACGGTTATGTTTTTTACGAGATGGGGTTTTAGCCTTATGTCCAGTCCCTAACTGAGGGGATCTTTTAAAACGACACTTAGCGTTCCTAGACAGTTATTCGTCCAAATATTGAACGAACTTAACATTACCTAACTACAATAATCGAATGGAAAATAGTATTTATAGTGCTGTATGGATCGTAATTTACACCATTAGTAGTCAGATTAAATGATAATCTGGAATTTTAGCTTATTAGTGTTTAAAAACTAAAATAATTATAATAGTTTTAATTTTTTTTTAAAAAAAATTAATATTTTTAGGATGAATATATCGAATATTACGATGATGAATTTGATTCCCCTGATGACGCGAGAGATTTAGAAGAAATACCTGTCTCTGAAGAAGATCCAAGAGTAATTAAAGAATTAATCGAGCTTATTAAAAAAGCAGGTATGTACCATTTTAATAAATTTATAAATAAACACACACACACACACACATACATATATATATATATATATATATATATTTACATTTATTGAAAAATAAAATATGAATGTAATTTTCAGGTGGAATAGAAGAATTGGAAAAACAATTGAAAATTCAAAATGATGATTTAACAACCGTTACGGGAGCAAATACTACACCGCCCACAATAAGTAAAACTTTATATGAACGAGTTCTTAGTGGTAGAGGAAATGGAAGACGATTCGGTACAATAGGTACAACAGAAAAGACTCTAGGCGAATCTACTGTTAAATATGTTAAATATTCTTCACTTAACCGAAATAGTAATTCGGGTCCTCAGAATGAAGGACTTGAAAGTATACAAGAAGATGGTATAATTAGACGAGGAAAACCGCAATATACAACAATTAATAGGCAACGGTACGTGTTTTAATATAAAAAATACTTAAAAATTTCAATTATTTCTTTTATATAATTTTATTATTATTTATAATGTATTCATAATTTATATATATATATATATATATATATATATATATATATATATACACTCGTATATTGTATATATTTGAAATGTAATTCCAAATTCATTACTTTATATAAATAGCAATATTAAAATATTCTTCTAAAATACACAAAATAAATTATTTACAGTCCATCGTTTGCAAATCAAAAATCATTCACAAATGATGATGACGAAGAAGAAGAAGAAGAATACGAATTAGAAAGTAATTTTAAATCGCGTTCACAAGAATTTTCTGATAACATTGCATCAGTAACGCAAAGAGAATTGCATAAACCAGAATATGTTACTATTCGACGAACACGACCAACATCAACGACGACAGAAGAAGTCACACAACCAACAATTGACATTAGGTAAAAAATACGTTTCTAATTTTATAAAAAACATATTTCTACACAAATGCATTAAAATTATTTCATTTAAAAATTATACTTTTCACTTAACTTTCATTTTATAACATTTTTTTATTAAAAAAATGATGCACACTTTCATCTTTTTGTCTTTAATACATACATACATATATATATATATATATATATATATATATATATATATATATATATATCTTGATGGATATATGATATTAACACATTTTGTAAATAAATGTGATATCATCAGTTAATAAATAAATGAAATGTGCAATAAACAAACACAAACTGGTTTTCACAACAAAACATCACTTTCATAATTTTGTCTAAAACTTTTGCTTTTAAAATAATCAATTTGTTTCAAAAAGATAATTAACACTGGAAAAAAAGCATACATTTTTGTATATAAATTGATCACATACTCAAGGTGATATAATTTATTTATTGATGTTTAATATTAGCTATGTACAAAATTAAATAAGGCAAACGCAAACAACCTTTATTCAGTAAAAAAATTAAAAGTAACCTTTAATAAAAACATGTTAACTTCTTTAAATTTAATATTCAGTAATATTATATGTCTGAATTATTTTAAAATGATACAAATATTAAAATATTTAAAACTAATTTTATCATTTATAACATTATTTCATATTTAATAAATATGTATATATATATAATTATTTAATTAATTTTCAGAAGTTCATTCTCACAAAATCGCGCTTCTTCAGTTTTTAAAGAAACTGAAAATGATGACGATAATTCCGAAATAGTTCGAACTACACAAAATCCAGAATATGTGACAATACGTCGAGTACGACCAATTACAGAACCTTCAGTAGCTTCCAAGTAAGTCTGAAGAGAATCAATAAAAATATAAAAATGTTACTTTAATACAAAATATTCAAGTGCATAAATATTTATATTAAATTAATTAAAAATTTTGCATTACATAATACTTTATATATATATGAAACAAATTTTAAATATGCGGATTGTTTCAGATATCAAATCATTCAACGAAGTCGTCCGACAACAGTTTCTACAGAATATGAAACTAACCCTATTTCAACTTTAAATGTAGATCTACATCAATCAACTGAACAACCAATAACATATAGTCAAACACTCAAACTACAGTACACAGTTGTTGATCCTACAACAACTACTCTACACAGTAGCAGCAGTGGTGTTTCTAGTTCAGATTATCAAACTAATCCAGTTACACCTGATTTCGAAAGATCAACAACAATAGATACTATAAACACTTTATCTTATTTAAACGTTGCACTACAAGCACCAATTATAGAACAAGCTTTAAAAACACAAACTGATATAATTACTAATACAGACACGTCTTCAACATTAGCTGACGATTTATTAAAACCACTGTTGAGTATAGCCGATGCCACCGACGCAACTACAATAGAAAATATAGTTACTACACAAGCAGTTTCAAAAACAACAGTACAAGATTTACAGTTTAACACAAATTCTATTGGTGTAAGTTCTTCCAGTGCGGATGAGCAAACGAATAACTTTACGGTAACTAATGAAAACACCAAATCATCGATAAATGAATCTAATAATCAAGATACTACGACTACTGTCAAGGAACTTAACGAAAGGCCTACACCGATATTGTCACAGCCTCGACCATTTTCATTTAATAAACGAACAAGACCAACGACAACAGAATCGGTTGAAGAAGCACGAACGACTATTGCGGCGCAAAAGGTGAGTCTCAAATCGAGTAGTGATTTTTATACAGCTAAAAACCGTAGACCTCCTTTTGGAGAAGTTAAACAAGATGTAGCAGATTTAGGTAATGTAATTAATAACACTACGCGATCAAATTCGGAAACAAATGTTACTAGTGGTAGCAACGATGAAATACAGGAAAGAAAAAACGGTACAAATGTAAGAAATGGTAACAGATCTGCATATGTTACTCGTCGTAGAGGTGGATCACGTTTTAGTATTTCAAATCTTGGTAATCAGCTTCCTGCTGAAATACCATTCGTTGCAGTAAATAAAGAACGACCTCCGCAAATAAACGATACGGAGGAAAATGACACAACTGAAAGAATTTTACGACGGAATAGACCGTCATTTTCTCCTACACAATCTAAATCTATAGGACTGGAAAGAAAAATAATTAAAAGGTTAAGAGTAAATTCGACAAGAATACAAAATGGAAATCAAAATGAAACATTGATAAGAATTCGAAAACCGGGAGGATTTTATGAAACAAAAGGCTTAAAAACAGATGTAAATAGTGAATTAGATGAAGATTTAGAAACAAAATCTTCTGGAGATTCGACACCGATTGATAATGTATCTAATGAAAATACACAGAAACGATTAAACGCATACACAACAGAGAGGCCTTTAAGGAGATTTAGACCGACTTTTACTCCAGCGATTCAATATGATGAAGTTACTGAGGATAGGGGAAATAGAATTCAAATCGATAGAAAGTTTAGACCAACTCCCATATTTGAAGATCTTTCATCTTTAACATCCGTCGACATGTATTTGAAAAACGATGGAACTTCAATCAATAAATCTCGAAAACGAGTTTTTATAAGAAGACGGCCTGTAACTGAACCAGCAAAGGAAAATGACAGTAACGACAATAACACTGATAATATTCAAAAAAATATAGAAAATCAACAAACGGTATTGAAAACTTTGCTAAAACCACGTTTAAGAGTTACGCCTGGTAATTTTGTAACCAGCAGTCCTAGCACAACAACCAGCTTGCCTATCGTAGACGATAATTATAACGAAGCTGATGAGATTCACGAGCAATCAGTAACCCCAAATAAAGGATATCGATTAATACCTAAAGGGAGAAGAATATTTGCAAGTTCAATAGCACCCCAAGAAGCAATAATTGAATCGATAACGGTTGATGATAAAAGAATTGACGATTCGAATGAAAGTACTGAAAACGGTAACGCAAACATCAATAATGGAACAGAAAATTCTAGACCATCGTCTACTTCTGCATTTGAAAATACAGATGAAGTAAGTGTAAGACCAAAGATCTTGACGAGGCGAAGAAAATTAGGATCTAAAATTACCGAAATTGAAGAAAAACCCATTTTAAATACACAAACTTTAGAAAACAGTACCAATTCTGTAATCATTAAAAGATTATTACCGAACTCAAAGAAATTATACAGTTCAAATCAGAATAGACTACGAGCAGCTAGAAAATTGAATATTACTTCTGAAAATCAAACGGAAGGAAACGACAATACTTTAAATCTTAATACAAATAATGCTTTAAAAATTGAAAATAGAACAAGAAATATTTATTCTGTAAAAGGTAGACGCATATCTAAAATTGGACTTACAACAGAAACAATTAAAACACAATTACTCTCTGATAGTGAAACATTGAACAAAGAATCAAACAAATCAGTGCTTGAAGAGAAGATTAAAAATTCTCAATCTGATACTTTGGACGACGATGACGATGATGATGAACAAGTAAATCTCTCTGAAACAAATATTGAAGAAGTTGAATTTGACGGCTTAACTGAAAAGGAGAGAGAAGGAGATATTGCTACAACAGTGTCGACTACAGTAACAACATCAACGACCGAATCTGTCAATCCTAGACGTAGAAAAATAATAAGGAAAAAAATTAGACCGACTTCTTCAGATACAGTAGATGATTCAATATCTGAATCAAATGGAAGTAATGCTGAAACGATTAATGTAAAATCGACTGAAGAATCTTCCAGTGATACAGATGCTAATAAAGTAAAACGTACACGAAAAATAATTAGAAGGTTAAGACCTAAAAATACAAATATTAATCAACAAAGTGATATAGATTCAGAAACTGCGTCTATATTTCAATCGAGTAATACAGAAATAGATAAAACTGAATCAGATGAAACTGAAATAAATAAAACTGAAAGAGACAAATCTGAAGTAGATGAAACTGAAACAGATAAAGCTGAGATAGATAACACCGAAACAGATGAAATTGAAACAAATAAAACTGAAACAGAAAAAACTGATTTAGATAACACAGAAGAGATTGTTGAAATTCAACAAACTAATATTTCATTGGAATCTTTAAACAATATTGTTAGCACAGAAAATAATGTGTTTGTACACATTAATGATACTAATAAATTGAACGATTTTGAATTTAGTACAGTTTCGGCTAATACTTCATCAGAATCCATTGATGAAAATACAGCAATCGATATTCAAACGACTACTCTGAATATAGACAATGATATTGAAACAACTGTTCAAACTGACATAGAAACAACAACAACGACACAGAGACCGACAACAAAGTCGCCATTTTTCACACAGAAACGTCCAGCTTATATCCCGCCCAGGCGACCATCTAGATTCCAAACATCTAGTACAAAAACACCTTCCTCTTCTACAGAACACACATATAGACGACGTGTTTTCTCGACAACTCCTTCATCAGTTAAAATTACTGAATCGGATGAAAAAAGTACTCAGAGATCTTCGTTTAAACCCCGCAGACCAAGTTTCCAGACATCTACAACACAAGTATTGCTTGAAGAAGAAAATAAAAAAGAAGTCGTTACTGAAGAAACAATTTTAAATATAACAGCATCTGAACATAACATTACAGACACTCAAGACGTTCGAAGCGAAGAAACGAGTACTTATGACGATGTGTCTGAAGGAATATCTTACAGTTCAACTACGGAATCAAAACTTTCTACGGAAAGTTTGAATATTAATGAAAGCCATGATGATGAAACCTATCATGTAACAGAAAACAATCTTTTTAATGACGAAAATACTTCACTAGAATCTATTTCAATTGCGAATGAAAATGATTTTATAAACTATACGGAATTAGATAAAAATATACAAACAGCAACTCCCGAAACACTGAAATCACCTGAAATTGATACAGAATCATATGTTTCTTCCCCATTAGAAATAAGTAGTACGTCGGAGAGTAATTTTGGAAATATTGATAATGAAAACAGTGAGGTAAATGAATCCAATGAATACTTTTTCGGCGAAAGAACAAGAACTACTTCTGTGCGAAATGATGATAAGTACGAAGTAGACACTCAAGGCAATTTGCAAGTATCTTCTGAAGAAAATATATTTGAAAACAAAGAGGAACACGATGATAATTCAGATAAAGAAAATAAAACATCAAGTTCAATTAATTCATCTAAAGATGAAGAAAATGAAAATGAAGATGTAATACCGACGAACGAAACTGAAATTTCTAAAGAATCTATTACAGAAAAAGGTATTCCTGAAACATCATCTTTCGAAGACGAAACATCAATAAATAAAAATATTAGAATTCGAACTGAAAAGCCGAACCCATTATTAGCTTACAATCGTTTTAATATAAAAAATAGAGGAAGCATTAGAGCTCAAGAACAATACAATCGAGAATTTGAAAATAATGCTAATGATCCAAATCAATACCAAGAAAGTAGTATTGAAAAATCTAGAAGTAGCATTAATCGGACTTCAAATAGAACCTCTTCATTGAATAGAGTTGTAAATAGGCCAGCATACACTCCACGAAGACCTGGTATTTATAATGCAGGTTCACGAAATTCTGTTCGAAATTATCCAAGGAAATTTAATCAAAGTCAGCAAGTAAATTTAAGTCAGCAAGTAAATTTAAGTCAAAGCGTTAACAAAGACAATTCAGTTAAAATAGAAAATGTCGAAAAAAATAATGAAAAATTAAGAAAAATGAATACCCCAATAGGCTATTCTTCAATTGTTAGTTCAGATAAATCACTTGAGGAAGAATCCGATTCACACGAGATTAATATAACAACAGAAGAAATTGATATAAAAACAACATATAACGATAATGAAAATAATAATGACAATTTACACGAAGATTTAGTCAGTGTTAAAACTACTGAGCCCATTATTGAAACTACACAATACATTTTGGAAAAATCTCCTGAAGATTTAAAGGCAATAACAACAGAAAAATTAACAACAGAAAAATTAACAACGGAAAAATTAACAACGGAAAAATTAACAACGGAAAAATTAACAACAGAAAAATTAACAACAGAAAAAGTAACAACAGAATCTCTTTTTGAAAGCACCACAACAACAAGAAGAACGCCGTTAACACGAAGACCATTTACAAAATCATTTGGAGAAAGGAGATTGCCACCAAACGCTTTTGTAAGAAACACAACTCCCATTAGAAAAATACCATTAGTTCAATATGGTTTTACAAAATCGCACTTTAAACCACATGTAACTACAGAAGGATATATTAAAAGTACTACAACTACTAAGGAACCAGAAATAAAAGAACCGGTTGACGTTACTACCGAAAGTACTACAATTTATTCTACTTATAGTAAAACTGATGAAGCCATAACGACAACTCCAATTCCGTATATACTTCAACAAAATAATGATACTGAAAATGAAATCACTAAAAACAAACTTGAAAAGCTCGTAGAAGTCAACAGAATTGTAGAAGTGAGCTTCAAGGAAGATAAAATAACGAAAAATTCTCCTGTACAAACGAGATTTATGTTAGGCAGTGTCCCTAAACTTGATAGAATAGGAGAAGTGAATCGTTTAACAGTAATAAAAGTAATTGATGGAAATATCAACAATTTATACACAATCGTCGGAAAAACAGACAATAAGGACGCAAGTAGTTTACTCGAAGCACTGGCTAATTCCAATCAAAATATAAATAAAGAAAGTACTATTAATAATGAATCCTTTAAAAACGAAAAGCACCAAATATTGAATACACCAGTTCAAGATAGCAGAGAAGAAATAAGAGAAAATACAAGTGTTCAATATGAAAACAAAAAAGAAATCACATCTCAACCTGATATTTTATCGACAATAACTACAGAATCGAATACGCCAGCATTTGAAATTTATAGTAAAAGCAATATAAAGAATTATGGCACACCTAGAGTAGCGTACGATATATTTGGAGCTCCGCAATTCGAATCAAAAACTATAACACAAAAAGTAAACGATGAGTTTCTATTCAATGATAAGCCTGTTGTGAGCATTGAATCATATTCACGAGTCGTCAATTCTGTTCCTGTAAAACCAGAAGTTTTAAACACGGAAACATCGACTATTTCGTTACAAGCACTGTTCAGTAACAAATCGGCTAATGTAAATATACACACAGCAGAATCATCTACGAACAAAGTTGAACATTTGCCAACGCTGAGAAATTTATTAAATCCAGCTGAAGGTTTAGCAGAACCTCCTACGCAAACCAATTTACTTAACATTCGAATTCTAAAACAAAACGGCGAAACTCATGAAAGCCGTAGCGCACAAGATGCTGCAATCATTCCAGTAAAAGTTCTATCACATGATGAAACAAACATTCAAAAAACGCCAAAACAAATTGTCTTCGAAACAACTGAAAGATTGGAAAGTGAATCACAATTCGTAAAGATTGGTGGTACTCACTCAACGACATTAATTCCAGTAAAACCTATTAATCAAATTAAAACATATAATTCCGACGACGATATATTTTGAGTTAATATAAAAACCAACGGTGTACTTAAGTTTTCTTTTTAAATTATTAATACCGAACGAACTTTGTAACATAGCATATACATGTTACGTTATATATATATATATATATATATATATATATATATATATATATATATATATATATATAATATAATATAATAGTCAAATTGAGTCCTGTGATTAATTTCTCAGCTACCATTCAGAAATATTGAAGTACGTATGTTTTATTTAAATGTCATTCAAACGAAAATAAAAGTGAAAAACTTTAAATAGCAAATAGAAAGATATTATATTTGTGCTACTTCATCATTTATATAAAAAAATAACGAAATTAAATTTCATAATTTAATGTAGATGATTACAAAAAATATTTTATAAGATCCTTTATAGTTTTAGTATATAATTTTATATATTAAGAACTAATTGTTGCCTTATTATTTGTTGCCTGTTTATGTACATATTTATATTAGATTTTGTAGATGTTTATATATAGTATAATGAATTAAATATAAATGTTTATTATTTAATAGATCAGCTACTTATTCATCTTTTTCAATTATTTTTTGGTGCACATGATTTTAGATTGTTCTTAAATTAAAATAATATCATTATGAATTGTTACGTTTTGAGACCACCTGACAATATACTTCTTCCGCATAATATAACGTATAGATAGATTCAATAACGATATTTTCAATTAACTTAATGAATTAGATATTAGAAAGAATATCTTTATATATTATCGAGAGTCAGTGGCCAGTAGAATCTTTAACTTCTTTGAATAAAACTAAAAAAAAATGTTATACGAAATACAACACTAATTATATTTAATAAAACGATATTTTCATACCTACTGGTATTATTGTTTTTTGTAGAGATTATCTAGTCTTATAATTTTATTAAAAAATTCAGTAATCATGTGTTTATTCATTTATTGTCTATTGTATATGCTTTAAATTACTGAAAATTAACAACTTTATTTTAATTTTACTCAACTAACAATATTGTTTTTTTATCATATAATATTGTTTATTATATTGTACATAAAAATTGTCAAAATATATACATTTAAAGAAAGTCATTCGTTTCAAATTATCTTAATAATTAAAGTAATAATTCATAGTTTTAAGTTGAAAATATGAACGTTCTAGGAAATTATGAAAAATTTAAAAAGGTTTCGCTGAAAAATGTAAAATTTTAAAAAATGTTAATTATATGCAAATTCTATTAAAAATTAAACTATTTACTTATATATTTCACATGAAAAAAAACAGGTAGAATATATTATTTGTTGATTTTAAAAATATTAACTCTAAATCTTCATACTCTATTTTTTTTACAATCATTCAAATAACGATATAAATTTATTAGAGTGTTTGCAATGACCAAAATTTAAATAAGTATGAGAAAAAAACACTGCTACATACATTGTCAGAAAAACCCATTGTTTTAAAAGTCAAAGTCAAATAATTTAATGTACATATACATTATATATATATATATATATATATACATATATACATGTATGTATGTGTCTATTACATAATATAAGCAAAATTAAAAATTGCAATTTTAAAAATCATACTATTATAAAATATTTTTTTCATCGAATATTAAATATCCGTTTATATAAATAAATTTACTTTTTATTTGTTGTGACTGCATCGATATACCAATAGTAACAAGCAAAGATGTAAGATTAATTATAAACCTGAAAGTAATAAAAATTCTATCTTAGTTAACTATAAATGAATATTTCTAATAGAGACGACAACTTTCCAATTATTCCTGCATGGTAAAAATAAAATTTACATATTACGTAATTTCTATAAAAAGTCATTCTAAGAATCAATCAATTCCATAGTAGTACTAGTTGTATCATCAACAAATGTAAAATAAATAAAAAATACTAAACGGTAAATAAACATATTTCTTATTGCTTAATATATTTTTTATATAGTTACATAAAAACCACACAAACAACACATACATATTTGTTAGAAATTTATTAAAAAATCATCAAGTGAATCATAGTTGACATATGAATCATGCTAAAAAATTTCTTAATTATGTTTTAAACATTTTATCCAAGGTTAATTTTAAAATATGTTATTATTAATTATGTTGATCAATGATTCAGATATAGACAAAATTACTTTATTATACGATAGAACTTAAAGTTAATCAAAAAAATCTACTTAATCATAATATGTGAAAGTATCTATTAAAACATTTCATTTATTTGATGTTATTAAATCTGAGCATAATAAAAAATTATAAACCATTATGTGCTTAAAATAATTAAAAGAATATTCCATTAGATTTGTTACCAGCAATTATTTAATAATAGAAATAAACTAATAAATTACACTAAATTTATATATTTTAAACTAATGTGTACATTCATATAGAACTTTCTCAGAAAAAATGTTTTCTAAATATGTCGTTATATCTATTTACATTCGTTTACATAAGTTTCAAATGTTAACAATATTAACATCAAATTAATACTATAAGATAAATAACTTAGCATATAATACAATACAATATAAATGATGTTTTAAATATATATATATATATATATATATATATATATATATATATATATATATATATTTATATTCATAACAACGTAAAAACATTTATAAATATAAATATCTGAAAAATACAGCTACCAAGAAATATATAAATTAGACTATGAAAATAATATATTCTTATTAAAAAAATTATTAAATTAAATAAAAAATTATGATGAAAAATAATTTACACAGTCAATCATATATGTCTATACAATATATATATATATATATATATATATATATATATATATATATATATATATATATATATGTATGTATGTATGTATGTATGTATGCATGTATGTATTTAAATGCATTGTCATTTTAAAAAATCGTTAATTTAATTTTCATTTATGTAAATAAGAGATAGTTATACAGTGCTCAATGAAATCGATTTAAAAAGAATTATAACGAATTAATTTTAACAAAGAAAGCACGCGAGCTATCGACAAATGAACAAGAACGATTTTTTAAATTTAAATCACTTTGTTCGTGTTAAGAAAATATTTATGACTTTCACGTCCACGTTCCTCCAAGTTACTAAATTTTTATAAAAATTAGGAGAAACATTCGCATTACATATACATATTACAAAAATTTGCACACCTGTTCTAAATGAATCATTGCGTAAAACGAGATCAATAATCATTACAACGATTGAAAGTGAAATATTTTCTCGATAAACTGGTTCAAATAAATTTATGATATCACTCTGAATAAATTATCGCTTAATTGAATAACTCAATATACTTTTTAAATTTTTTATTTTTCTTAATTATTTATAGTTGAGTCGTTGACTTTTGGATTTGCATATAAATCATAAACATCAATTATTAGTGGATGAATAACGAAAGAAAGTTTGATTGTTAAATAATAATTATATATAAATATATACGTTGAATTTCATTATTTTTGTATTTAAATTCTCTGAATTGTGTAATTTGAAAGTACTCAAATTTAAAAATAATTATACCGTTTTACTAATTATTATTTAACTAATTACACTAAATAACATATAATTTTACATGAGTTATTTTAAGATAAAAGACTTGTTTATTGCGTATATTAATCAGTGTAACATTTGTGCTATTTAGAAACAGCTAATGAAAATAAATAAGAAACATTCAAATAAATAAAATTTAACACTAAATTTTTTTCAAAAAAAAGAGTAATTATAGTTATTTTTTAAAAAAATCAAGTGGATAAATTACTACAATGTTAAATTAGTTTTTAATCACAAGTTTGCAATTGAGTTGTACATATGTATTTAAAAATACATTTTCTCTTTTCTATTTTGTTCTGTAGAAAGTAACAATCGATTATACAAAAACAAAACTAAACTTCCATGTACGTACAGACGTATATACACATATATGTACAAATATTTTTTTTATATTTATTTTGTATATACACATACACACATATTTTTATATACTAAAGTAATTATATATCCATTTATATAATTAAATATTTTCGTATAAAACCTACAGTATTTTAAGTATATATTTAAATATATATTTCATAAATACAATTTTGAGTACAGTAAATAGCAAAATAAGAAATTCATATGAATTTTTTATTAAATTTTATGATTTATTCAAAAATGAAATAAAATAATAAGATGATTGTTAAGCTATTTGATTTTTTTAAAAAATATATAATAATAAAAAATCTATTGTTTCAACTCTAGTCTTATTTTTGCAACACTTTAATCGATATAAAGATTGTAAACGTATAATTGTAAAACTTCGATTGTTTTTTTTTCTATTCTTTATGAAACAGGATATCCTATTAATATAGAATGTTCTACTGTACAAGAAAAAACAACATATACATACAATCAAGTGTTTGTATGATTTTTTCATGAACTAAATTTTGAATCATAAATAATGGAGAAAAATACAATATCCGATATAGTAAAATACAATATCCGATCTAAATTTTTATAAATAATAATTTAAATAACTACATGGTATTTTTAAACTTTTTGGTAGTTTAATAGTATTAATAATAAAATAAATGATCACTATAATAGCATTGTTATTTTATGAATAACTTTATTTCAACAAACTAAAAATTGAATTAAAAATACAAAAAAAACTTCTACTCTAATTTTAAATTTAAATTCAATATTTATGATTTTATTTAATATCAAATTCGAATAAAAAATCGGAAATAGAGAAACGTTTTAAGCTATCATCTAATTATATAATGAGAAAATATGCATGTCGTAACCAATTTCTATAATTTTTGACGATATCTATAAAGTGTTACTATAAAGTAATAATTTTACTTCGAAAATAAGAAATGCGTACTTGGATCTTTGAACAATTAGTTTGAAGCGAAAACTTAACTATTCTGTAAAAAACAAATTTATAAAATAAACACGTTTTACTGGTAAATGATATGCATACAAAAAACATTTTTGCAATATTTTTAAATGAAAATGTCAAATGATTAGTCATCTCCAAAAATATACTTGTTTTGCAACATCCAGAAAGATGCAACAAAGTTAATTTATTATGAATTCAAAGTCCTTTGATTATAAATAATTTCAATAAACCGGACTCAAATATACAGCGCATCACTTACAGTGATATTGTTGAAACCGGTTTTAGTGATATCATACTGTGACAACTAAATTTGGATTTACTTCAAACACTTTCCATAATTTCTCAATGTGTAATCTTATTCGACCTCTAAACAAACAAAAACATACGTACACATGTAAATAATTTTGTAAATATCAAAGATCAAATCTAATGGTTGGCTCAATAATGCGTAAATTGATGTCGTTAGACTATGTACACGTTATGAATATAAAAATAACATTATCAAATATTTGTTTTCTTAAATATATATATATATATCTATATATATATATATATATATATATATATATATATATATATATATATATATATGTACATATCACCGACCGGCAGTATAGTAGCCTACCATGCGGAAGAAGTGCGTTTGATCTCTGATTGGAGATATAGGGAAGACGGGATTCTTTAGCCGTAGTGAAAGCAACCTGCCTAAGAGAATAAACCCTGAATAAAAATCCTCAGCAACCCGCCTAATTAGCGTGGGTGAATATGACTAAGTATCAGTGAATGGTAACATCCATTGAGGCTTTCGCTCAGCAGTGGGCTGATGGGATGATGATTACATAAATATATATATATATATATATATATATATATATATATATATATATATATATATATATATATATCAAAGCGTTTATTGTCAATATTCATATTTATGTAAAATTGATATAATTAAACTAAAATAAATTTTTCATTAAAAATATGTAGACTTTTTAATTATTATTAAAAATTATACTTATAATAATAAATTTAATTGTTTTTTTTTAATATATCATTCTATTATTTTTAAATATTTAATTTAGAAATATTTAAAAAAAACGTTTAAAACATAAAATATACTATATAGACATGTTTAAATACTATATATATAGCGTATATAGGATAATAACTTTAAAATTCACATAAATATTTTATTAAAAATACTAAAAAATTCAATAGAATATAATTAACTTATTTAATATTTATATTTTTCTAAGAAAATACAATGATGGATATATAGGACAAAATATCCTTTCAATCAAAAATGTATAAATACATGCACACTGTAATCAAAACACAAGACAGCACAATTATTTTATTGTATAAAAATACACATCATTACAATGAATAAATATTTCTATAATAAATAAAAATAAATTTTATTCCAGGAACCCGTTTCCACAAAATCGCCGTTTTTAAGATTTCCCGGTTCGAGAAGACCTCTCATAAGTTTATCCAGAAATACAACAGAACAACCACAAACGACAGAAAGTGTAAAAACAGTAACAGCAAAAAAAATATTCTACCCTAGACCAACTAAACGAATTGTGAGACGTAAATATCCCACTCGAAACAACACGACTACTAAAGGTAAAATATGTTGATCATATATTAAAATATGTGTCTCTACTTTGCGTACTGCTTGATCATGTATATAAAAGTACAGCTCATATCCCCTTCTCCAATAAAAGAACCAACGAAAGTGATTTAGTATATGACCATGATCAGATAAAGTGGTATTCAAAGAACAGTGGCGGCAATTTACACTTTTTATTGCACATTATCTTACACACAATGAAACTAATTTATTTTATTCGATTAATTCATTTTATTCAAATTATTTTCGGGAGATTCTCAACAATGGTTCATTTGAAGCAAATGATAAAAGTACAAATATAAAATTATAAACGAACAAATATATATATATATATATATATATATGTACATATATATAATCGATCGATGGTATAGTAACTTGCATCACCGGTCATATATCGATTTAAAAAGCTACTTTCGCGCAGAAAAACTTTCTTTACACATTTTACAATTGAACAAAAGGTTTCAATTTTAAACAAATTTTTTGATCTTCAATTACATAAATTTAATAAATAAATAATAATAAAGCATGCAATAATATTTTATTAAATTAAATATAAATAGTACATTTTCTGCAATCATATAATTTATTCTTAATTATGTGTAATAAAAAACATAAAATTGAATAAAGAATAAATAAATGATATATATCTTTTAAATTTAAACTTGGTTGGTAAATGTGTTACACAATTAAAATAACTTACAACAGTATTCATATTAAAAACATTATTGAAGTATAAATATAAATAAATTGTTTAATCTATAACAAACGCAATAAAAGTGTAATATATTGGTGAATTTAAAACGCTCCACTTTTACCAAACTCATAATTTCACAAAGAAATCACTATTCAAAAATCTTTTTTTTTATTAATTACCTCATTTTTTAGTTTATATTTTACGATTTTTTATTTATTCCATTATCTCAAAATAGAATACAAGATGTATACGAGCACTAAATTATTGATAATAATGAATTATTTAACGCTTTAATGTAAAAATCTTGTAATGCTGACTAATAATTTTTTGTAAAAAAAGTAAATCAGCCAAGGTTTTTGTCACATTTAAGAAAATCTATTATTTAACTTTTGTTCGTTAATATATATTTTATTCTATTTATATTCTTTTAATAACATCTTTACTAAATTATTCATGTTTACTAAAAAATTATTGAAGTTAAAATGTGTAATTCATTTTACTTTATATATATATATATATAATTACCATTTTTTTATATAAAATGTAATCGTTTCGAAATAGCATTGTGCAAACTAATAACTTACTGTGTTCCAATTGTTCGTATTTGTTAATAAAATAATTGAAAGCAATATTTACTTTAAATATAAATCTGTTCATTGAACATGAACGAGTTTCTTACTTGTCTTTGAACTTATGAATTGAATGACTACTCAACCGTGTGGTCACTTGAATTAATATTTCATGGATAATTGTTTTTTTTATTTTATATTACGTTTGGTATCTAGACGAAGGTTGTTATATATTGTTCAATAGATTAACCTTGGCTTTTTTAAAAAATTAGCATTTGATAATATACACATAGGTTTTGTGTATATATGTACGTATGTTCGTATATATATATATATATATATATATATATATATATATATATATATATATATATATATATATATATATATATATATATATATGTATGTATCTATATATGTGTGCATGTATTATTTCATACAAGAATATTTACTTACACATGTAGCCGTCACTGCTTCTCATATCGTGTTTTTTAATTCACTTTCTACCACGTATGACGCTATGGAAGATCTTCATGTCACGCCTTTTTATTTAAAGTATAGGAAGCATCTAATGAATATTGACTTTTTCACTTAATACTTACAAAGTTCCTGAGAAAGAATGAATCGTTAAGTTGTGTTTTCACTTTGTTAGTATAATTAATTTCGTTAATCTTATATAATTCAAATTAGTTAATTACTCGTTATATTTAGTATATTTATATATTATTTGATCAAATATTACAAATTAATGCATTCACTAATTTCATTACAACATTTAATTAGAGTAAATTTAAAAAGTATTCAATTAATCACATTTACTTTTTAATAATGAAACTTTATAATCCCATATATAAATCAAAATATGTTTGGAATGTTCAGTAAGAAAAAATATATAAACAAAATTATGGAATCCTTAATTCATTGCAATAAGTTAATGTGCAATATAATTTGATTTTTTTTACATTTTATGCTTAATTAGCGAAAATTTCGCATATTGATGTGAAAAATAACTTTTGACAGAATTTAAAAGTTCATGTATCTACTTCTTTTAATTAATTTAAATTTGTAGATAATCATAAAATTACTATTAATATTAATCATATAAAGAAAGGATTATATAAGATATATAATTAAAAGGAAAATAATTCATAAATTTAACTTTTTCTACGAATAAATTTAACATTTTCAGTAAAAATACAATTATTGTATTTTTAGATATAGTTTCTATATTATCACATATGTATATATATAATCGTAGATATATTAATTTTCATTTATTATTTTTACATCGAAAATAAATATTTTCGAATCTGAAAATAATATACATCAAATATAATAAATTATCCAATATAGCAAATGTTAGTTTCCGGAAGAATAGTTGATTACTATTCATTGATGCAGAAAATTCATTTCAACTTAAATAAATTACTCACATCACAAGATTTTATAAAGTATTTAAATAATAACTTTTTTATACTTTATTTGCCGATGTACATTTCGATTTCCCTGCCATCATTATCAGCGGGCTGTTTTATAAAATTATAGATTGTAGAATTATAAATTTTATAATATAATACTTTAACAATAATGGCATAGTGATTTAAATAAAAAATAAATGATAATTAAACATTATTAGAGAATTTTCTGGTGTTACGATAACTGGTTTCGTATAATATTTACTACTTTTTTAACAGCACCCACAATTGAAACAACATCATCAGCATTAAAATCAACAAACAGATTTCGTTTCAAAGTTCGTCGTCCAGTATTACGTACAACAACATCAACAACATCAACAACAAAAACGACCGAATCTGAATCAAATGATCAAACATTAGAATCAAGTAATCAACAACCACTAGAACATAAAGAAGACGCTTTACAAGAAATCGTAACTGACTCTCAAGGAAATAATGCATCGTCCGATACAACAGAATTAAGTGAACTTGCAATTACATTACAAAATTTACAATTGGCACCTTTACCAATAAAAAAAAATCAAGAAGATAGTACAGATTTAACAACAACTATAACGTCATCGACAATAACAGGTATTTATAAATAAAATGTTTTATTGCATACAAATACATAATGAGTTTAATAATAGGAAATCAATTAATAATACAGACTCTTTTTAAAATAAATACTGATATAAAAACACACACGTCTACATAATATATACGCGCATACACACACAAATAATTTCTTTTATATATTAGGTTGGCAACTATCTCCCTTCCGCTTTTTTTTTTTTTGTACATAGCTGCGAAATTCAAAAGACCAGAAGGCGGAAGGGAGATATTTGCCAACCTAATATATTATATATGTATATATATATATATATATAAATATATATAAATATATATATATATGAATGTACATATTTATACAAAATTAAAAGGGATTTCTTAATTCAAGCAAACTACATATTTATAACGTTTACGAAAAAGCAAAATTATTCTTGAAATATACTAAATTCAAAACAGTTTTTCTAAACTTTAAAAAGTCAACAATAAAACAAAATCAGCAAATAGCTACAAAAGTATTTGTATGGGAGTTATATATATTATGTTGTCAAGTATCTCCCTTCCGCTTTTTTTTTTTTTGTACATAGCCGCGAAATTCAAAAGACAAAAAGGCGGAAGGGAGATATTTCACAACCTAATATTACCTAGTAAAGGATTCAAGATGGATAATGACTGTCTTTTTAATATAGTTTATAATAGAGGCGTGTTCTGAAAGTAAAAACCAAATGCGTATAACATTCGCTCAGGCAATACTAAGAACCTATGTTATCGTTTTTTATATTGCTAAATAGAATATGTGTGCCGTTGTTCTCTTCTACATTTCTTTTCTCCGTTTTCTTTATTTATTTTAAAAAAAATGCAAACACCGAAAATTCCATCACTTATAAAGTATGGTCGATGATAAGATTTTTAAACGTTAAAAATATTCATCCGGTGGAAATTTACAGACAGATTTTTAAAATCTACTATAAAGGCATGATGAACGAAAGGGAATGTGAGATAATGGTGTCGGTTAATTAACGAATGTAGAACAAATGTACATAATGAGGACTGAAATGGAGCCCATCTTTGGTCACGGATGATTTGATGAAAGGTGTAGACACTTTTTCTCAGATTCTCTTTATTCATTGTGCCTTTACCGTACATTTTAACAATCTATCTGTGATTTTTTGCCGGGAGAATATCTTTAGCGTTTAAAAATCTTATCATCGACCGCACTTTATAGGTGGTGGGATTGTGAATGTTTGTATTAATTTTAAACAAATATAAAAAATGAAAAAAGAAATTTAAAATAGAATAGCAATGTATTCTACTAAATACATAAAAGCTAACGACATTGTAAGAAACGCCAGTGTAGCCTGTGCGGTCGTTAAATACTCGTAGATAATGAATAAATAATACAAATTACTTTAAATTTTATTTCTTTCATTAATATACGCAGAAATGAAACTAACAATCGCTCAAAAATAAATTATTATCTTTGTAAATATTTTTTCTAATTTCTCAAATAATGTAGGATCATTTTAATTACGTATATATAAATGTGTGTATGTATGTAAGCGTGCGTGCGCGTGTGTGTGTGCGTGTACGTATGTAATAAAAATAAAACAGTTTTCAAAAATTAAAAAAGAAAAATGTTTATAAAAATTTAATACATTTTTATATAACCTGTTTAAGAACTTTCCTATTAAAAAAATATAATGAAAAATAGTACATTGAAAACGATTATTAAATTTTATTTTTTTCATACTTACACTATCACAAATTTAGAGAATTGTTTGTAGGTCAAAAATTATACATCAATTGACATTTACAATACACTATATTAAAAACTTTATTTACTAAACTGTATTACATGGAGGAAGAAGTAACCATTAAATTTAAAGTAAAAATTATTCTCCAATAGTAAATTAAAATTTTCTATCTTCTACATAATTTTTTCGATAGACTAGCAAAATCACCTCATAAAACAATTTTTAAAATCAACCATAAAAAATACTCAATTTTAACACAAATGAATTTTAACCCCAACACCACAATGGTTATAGTGTTCAGTAATCACTTATTGTTTATAAATATGTCGGCTGATGCGCATTTCGAACAATAAATAAATATTCCACACTTTACTTGAATTATAAAAATGGTTATTGGTGTTAAAATTTTATTTAGGGATTTTGTCCTTTAAATAAAAAGTTCGTTACACCTAGGTGCATTAAATAGTTTTTACTTTCAATAACTTTTATTTCAGAACCAAATGTACGAAAACGCAAACCAATACGTACAACTACAGAAACTACACAACTATCAGTAACAAGACCAAGAGTAACTAAAAGAAGAAAACCAGGAGTTTTTGATAAAATTACTCCTCCTCAAACCCCAGTAAATACTAGAACTTATCGACCAATTATAGATTATGATTATTATGATGATGAGGATGAAAGAATAATAGATAAAGGACCAGTAAAAGGAAAAGTTCTAATACATCCATCTGGAAAAATACAATGTTTAGATCAAGGCAATTTTCCTCATCCTGTATCATGCAAAAAATTTATATCTTGTGCAAAAATTGAAAGTGGTGCTGTAGTAGGATGGGAATATACATGTCCAAAAAATCTTAGTTTTGACCCAGTAGGAGGAATTTGCAATTGGTCAGCTGGTTTAGGATGTAAAGAATAAGAAATTATATATATATATATATATATATATATATATATATATATATATATATATATATATATATATATATATATATATATATTAAAAGATTTCATTATTTAGTGATAAAGTGACTGTAAAAAGTGTGATATGAAAAATGCATTTCAGTTCTTGTTATAAAATATTTTAATGTAAAATATTAATTTCAATATCAACATATATAATTTTCATAACTTAATTTTTAAAAATAATTTGTTAACAAATACTTCTATATTGTATAAAAGTAGTGTACAATTTATTTTACAGATATAATTAAAAATTTAAGTTATTTTTCCTTCAAAAAAAAATGAATATATAATTGTTTCTGTCACAATTAAATACTATTTGCTATTTTTTAAAAAAAATATTTAATAATGTACTCGATTGTTAATAAACAATAAAATTATTTTTGTACTATAATAATAAAGAAAAGTGTCATTAATTTATTTAATATCAGTTGATATACATGTTTATCAATTCAAATTAAAAAAATATTTTCTAAAATAAAAAAAAATTCATGTTTGAAAAATAAAATAATTTCTTTATATTTATTTGTACTTAACACTATATAAATATGTTCTATAATATAAAATAAAAATTTTAAAGGACCCTTTTGTTTAAATTGGTATATCCTATTCCTAAACATGTCATTACAATTTTACTAGCTCCAGGAATTTCATCATCTTCATTTTCTGGTTTTAAATGTTCTAATTTAAATGTAACACCAAAAAATTCTTTTAAATGTTGAAGAAATGATACTGTATAATCAGACATCGGCCCAATAACATATTTTGAAACATCCTTCTGTCCTAATGCCATATACAAAGCTACAATTGACTGAAAAGCTGAATCTACACAACCCCCACGATAAATTTCTTCTAAAAGTTTCTGAGCACATTTCACTCCAATGTCTTCTGGAATTGAAGGCGATGAATTTTCTTCTATATGTGAAATCTGAAATCAAAAAAAAATATATAAACTGTTAGATAATTCATTTATTTGTTTACTAAATTTTACTTGTTCAGCAGCATAAAATACACCAGTTGTAGTTTCAGCTACCAAATTGATTCCAAAACCTGGACTTTTACCAGCGTGTTTTCCTTTACACTGATCGGTATTGATATAAACATCAGGTAGAAAATTCAACATAATTCCTTTTGCAGTTTCTACTATTCTGTTTCCTATAGCTGGTGAAACTCTAAGAGTATAAGCAGTTCCCCGAATACGTTTCACCATTCCATAATCACTAAACTGAATAGGTTTTATTTGTTTATATACCGGACACTGAAAAATAACTTGCCCTCCCCCTAAAGGTGCCATTCCACGTTTACATATTTTGAAATCTAATCCGTTGTCTATAACAAAGAACCTTTTTAAAACAGATAACGCACAAGCTTTAATATGATCGACAGATGCATCTATATTATTATTTGTAATTCCATTTAAAGTGACATTAAGTGGTGTTTTACAAAAAGGCCCTAAACACAGAAGAACTTCTAAATAATAACCTGAAAATAATAAGTCAGTAAAGTACTGTACTAATTAAATACTTTTATAAATACAAGTTTACCTATGCCTCTTTCAAGAGAGCAATCGTGTTCTAATTTTCCACCATCTAATAATCCTGGTAAATAATATAAAGATGTTCCTGTTTCACTAAGTTCAATAGTGGATCCATTCGTAATTTTGTCAAATAAACGAATCAAATTCACTTCATACTCTCGTAAACCTGGTTCATCTTCTAAATTTCTAATTTCTATAATTTTTACAGGTTTTCCACTTAATGTTGACAATATAAGTCTTTGTCGAAGATAATTACTTCCTTTATATATTAATAAATTGTTTTCTTGTGATATTGCAGGCATTATACTAGCACTTAATTTTTAAACTAGGTTAACATTTGAAACACGTGTAGTTTGGTATGTTGTGAGTATGCGCATGTCAAAATTTTATATACGACCTAAATACCATTAATAAATAATTATTTCTTTTAAACGTATATTAGAAGTCAACTTTAATTAATAATTTTACATTGAAATGATAATTCAAAAATGTTTGTAATCTTTATTTTTGTAGCTAAATATATATGTGCTACATATTACGCGTACTTTTATAATACGTAAAGCCATTCACACAATAGATCATCGATATGACTTAAAGTCCAATAATATAATAATGTCAAGTAATTAAGTAAAATCAATCTATTAAGAAAACATAAATAATTTACTTCTATAGAAATAAAATTCTTATCATAAGCATTTGCATTTCTGTAATTTTAATTAACTTATATTCAATTTTAATATGCTAGTGTGTATGCAACTTAACACTAAGTTAGATTGTACTACAAGGTAAAAATTAAAATCAGTCAGTCATTATTTCTGTAGTAGAGTGAGTGTACTTTGCAACGCGAAGAGTATTTATTTATATATTTTCATTTATATAATTATGTTAAATTTATATAAAACGTTTAATTTGTAACTAATTCATTTGGCCAAATGTAAAATCTACCTGGGAACAAAACTATTGACTTTACAATTTATAAAATAAGGTAAATTAAATAAGTATAAGAGGAATGTGCAAACAAATTTAAATTTAATATTTAAAAATATAAAAAAATAAGGTTCATTTACGAAAACATAAAACAAATCCAGATGTTATTATCGAAATATGTTCGTAAATAGATTTTTTTATTTTTAATTATACATTTAATTTCAGAAATGAGAACATACCTTGTTAATATTTACGAAAGCGATTTAATTTTGAAAAATGTTCACAGTCTAAAGATTATTGAAGTTATCATAAAATGTGGCATGAATTTGTTTATGTTTATCGTTGACCACAACCTTGATGTTATTTTAATCTTCCTACTAAGTTAATACCGTTAATCAAAAATAATTATTTAAAATATATTTTCCAAATATAAAAAAATAGTGTTTGCAGATAATTTATAATTTAAATTTATTATAAAATGAAAAATAACAAAAACATGCATTAAAAACTATAAAATACTTACGATTATATATATAAAGCTTTTGAAGAAATTCAATGCATTTATGAATATATATTTATTTGTACATTTATAGTGCATTTGTGTATATACATGTATATATATATATATATATATATATATATATATATATATATATATATATATATATATATATAAGCAAACAAATGCACTATATATGTACAAATATATATTCATAAATGCATTATATTCAAATGTTTTTTATTAAAGAAACAGTGCTATATTATTTTTATCATTATTTACATTTATTCTAATCAATGTAAATACTTAGTATAGAAATTCACACATCTATACACACGCACACATGCTAAGATATAAACATACTGTATATCAGCTAAAAACGTAATAAATATGTTAAATTTTCATTAATGGTAAAATTAAGAATTCTTGCCCGTTTTGTTTTTAGTGCCTTAATATATAATATATCAACACTGTGCATCCATATAAGTTATATATATATATATATATATATATATATATATATATATATATATATATATATATATATATTGAATATTATCACTTTATTGTTAAATATTCATTAACGTAATTAGTTTCTTAATTTTTTAAAGTACATCATTCATAAAGGAAAATACGTAATAGCTTCAAATATATATATATATATATATATATATATATATATATATATATATATATATATATATATATATATATATATATGTATTATTTATCTAAAGTCTAATAAAATAAACCAATAAATGCAGAGATAGTTCATATTTTTATAATAATAATTTACTTATTAGAAAAAATTACATACATTTGTAAAAATGCACAAATACAAACAAGATTGTTTTTTATAAAGCCATTATTTATCAACTTTATTAAAAATTTCTGCCTGGAATTAATCTGATAATATTAGATCTGATAATATCTAATAATATTCACATATAGAAATATAATTATACATTAATAACAAATAGTATTTGTTTGTTGTTCTTTAAAAAATATACTAATTTAAGATAATATAATATTAATTAAAAATATTTTTAATTACTATCCAAATTAATGAAACAATAAATATTATAAAAAAAAATCAAAATAAAGATTGTAATTCGACTGAAATTTAAACCTCAGTTTTTCTTTCTTTTTGTAAAAAAATGTCAGTTCAAAAATTACCGAAATTATAAATTGAGTTAATCACTTATTGGTTATACACAGTTGCGTTTTATATCCTCGATTATATTTCTATGTGTAAAATGAAATTATGAAATCGCTTTGTTAAAAGATAAATATTAACATGTTTTATTTTGGAGTTAAATTTTTTTACGCTTTATCGTTATTATTAAAATGATAATATTTAGTTGTTTTTTATATTGTGTGCTTTAATAATAACCATTTTTTATATCCGCCAGATGTAGTCTTAAATACCATATGTTTAACAATACATAGAATATAAACTCACAATATTTTTTAAGTTCACATAATCTAAAAATTAAGAAACATGTATTAATTAGGAGAATTTTTTTGGATTTTACCATTATATATAAAAGCTTATATCATAAGTTAACTATTGAACGAAAATCATTATTACACAATTTTTACACTGGTACTATTTAGTCATACTTACCAGGAAGGTTGGTGAAGATTTTTTATTCAAGATTTATTCTTGTAGACAGGATGCTTTTGCTTCGATTAAAAAACCTTTTTGCTTGCTCTACATCTCCGACGGGGATCGAACCCATTTCTTTTGCTTGATAAACGGTAATGCTATATATATATATATATATATATATATATATATATATATATATATATATATATATATATATATGTATATGTATATATATATATATATATATATATATATATATATATATATATATATATATATATATATGATGTATATATATATGTATATGATGTATATATATATATATATATATATATATAAATATGTACGTATGTATGTATAGTATTTATTTCACATACATTTAAACTTATATTATCAACATTATTAAGTTTCGTTGTCAGATAATTAAAAATGAATCTATTTTTACCTCAGCTATTGTAATTAAAAAATACATAATTATTTTTATAAATAGTCAAAAAAATCGATGAATGCTTTATTAGAATACCTTAAAATATTATATATATATATATAAATAACTGATTATTGATCACCTTATTGAAAATATTTAATATATGTATGTTAATATTGTAGGAGCTTGTATAATATTGTTTCAAAAATAATAGTAATTATAAAAATATATAACGTAAATCTATTGAATATATTACTATAGAAATCTAATTATTGTACATTAGAATTTAATTATTTACTATTTATAAAATTTAGTTTTGGTATTATTTTAAATTCAATATATAAAAAATAGTTTCAGTGATTATCATGATAATCAGTTTGTTTCAAGTATTAGTAAACAAAATCATTTTTACTTTATGAAGTAATTTGGTCTTAAAATAGACTAAATCTCAGTTTTTCTTTACATTTAGTGTTTATATTTTTAACTATAATGCACTCTCCAACTTTCTTCACATCCATAAATCAATTCATGATTACATACACACAATATAAGCACATTTAAACACACTTCTGCATATAGCAACACACACACACATACATACATATATATATATATATATATATATATATATATATATATATATATATATAAACAATGACAAAAAAAGATGTATGGATCAAACGACGCAATAAACTTATAGCTACTTAGTAGTAAATAAGAGATAGTGAATTGAAGATCAAATGCAAAGATGTCAAAAGTTCAATGCTCTAATGAAATTATAAGGAATAAGAAAAGATAACTGAGGATGGATGAATTACTCATAGACGTTACTTCATCATTTTTATTTCGTTATGTGCATAAAAAGCAAATGATTTAAAAATATACATATTACTGTTTAGAACAGAAATTGTTTTATAGTCAAAACAACGTTTATATATATATATATATATATATATATATATATATATATATATATATAAATATTTCATATTAACATCCGAAAGACATTTATTGAAATTTATATATAAATAAATGTAAACGATATCAAGTAACAAATAAAACGATTTACATCATATAAAATATTTAGTTGGTCTAATATGCGCATAATTATTTCACAAAAACATGTCCATTGATAATAAGTTATCATCAGAATAAGTGATTACGAATCATTGCACTTTTTATTCATTAAAATTCTAAAATTCTGTATATTAAATTATACATGAAATTATAAATATGTATGTATAATAATTTTCTTAAAATTACGATTATTTGATGTTATATTTCTATTCTATCAAATATTTTTATATGATCTTATACTTATTTGAATATATTTTAATATGTTTTATAGAATTTATTTAAAAAATAATATTCAAAAGTCAAATTTAACTCATAATGCAACTCAAGTGGAATTGTTAATTTTTCAATGCTTAATAAATTGATCCATTTTAATACTCAAAATAAAAAAGGTTATTTTGTGAGAAACTAATATTGAAAAAAAAACATCGTATCTAGATAGAAAAACAAGACTACTTTTTTAAATAACATTTTTATAAAATATTAAAAATATGTAATTTCGTTTTTCACTCATGAATTTCTAATTTACACTTTATACTAAATTTTAATTTTCACTTATATAAAAAAATCTATAAAAAATGTGTAATATTATAGTCATAAAGAGATGGATAACGAACATTGAAATATTTTTACCATCAATATTTTCATATCAGTTTTTTTTAGGATTTATATTTCGCCCTATCATATATTATAATAGACGTTTTGATAACAGATAGTTTTATATAATAATCAGAACTTGAGGGAATTTATATATATATATATATATATATATATATATATATATATATATATATATATGTTTAAATATATTTACAAATAATAATATTTATATGAATTAATTATATGTAATGTATTTTTATACATTTATAATTATACATAAAATATTTACATAGAAAGAAAAAATAACACCAGTACAAATAATCTTTATAATGCAACAAAAGTTTAATAATTTTATAGTTAAATTTATATTTAATGATAAAATTAATAGTATAAATATGTATTTTTCAACCAATATTAATAATAATATATTAGGTTGTCAAATATCTCCCTTCCGCCTTTTTGTCTTTTGAATTTCGCAGCTATGTACAAAAAAAAAAAAAGCGGAAGGGAGATACTTGACAACATAATACATTTATATTTATTAATTTAGGTATTAAAGTTTTATAAAATAGAATTTAACTTTCAAAATTTTTTTATTCACTGAAAGTTTTTATCTTAACTTAGTAGTTTTCATTTTAACTTTGAGTATTGTAGAAATCTTATAAATTGTCATTTTCCTGTTATATTAAAAATGTAACGGTTTTTATATAATTCATTGGAATATTAAATATATAACAAAAATGTAGAAGGCCTATATGAAAAGACATTAATATTTACTTTTATACATATAAGTAAAGATGTAAACGCCACTGTTTAATCAGTGTTAACAAGTCTATAAAGTTGTCGAGTGTAATTTAATTATGAGTTACTGGTTTGAAATAAAAAATGACGCAAAGCCATTTATATTTACATTGAAGATTATATGAATACTGTATATTTTTTATGAACTCCTTAAATGTCAGTCGAATTTCAACAAAAAGCTTCGATTTCTATTGATAGAAAACAATAAAATAGTGAAGTTTTTATTTTGAATTCATAGTATTTTTATGATATACGACTTTATTAATTTATTATTAATTATAAATAGAATAAATAAATAAAATGACATGCTAAAATTGTGTAATTGATGGGTAATATTTTTCATTTAAAGAAAACACACACATATATATATATATATATATATATATATATATATATATATATATATTCGCAAATTTATCACATTCACACTTGTTATTTATTAACATTTTTATATTTTCCACAATATTTTTGTTAATAAACAGAATTTATATTGTAATGAATAGAATACAGATGCAATTAAACCAAAAACATAAACATAATTTCATATAATCTTTTCAACAAATAATTAACTGTTTTAAAATGGCCGCATTAAAATAATTTATCTTAAAAGCTATAATAATACACTATATAAGTATTTATGTTAAAACTGTTATTATCAAACTTAAACAAATAAAAGCCTGAAGCAATAGGCACACCTACAATACAAACATAAACATAAATGCCTTGTGTCTCGATAGTCTGTTTACCGAGCAATAAATTAGCATAATATCATGAACCAAAGAATAAACAATGAATAATTCATTATGTGACAGATCTATTGTCACAAACACCTACAATTACATACAAAAAAGTCGTTATATTTATATAAAATAATAAATTAAGAACATATTTAAAGTAATGTTTATCGTTTATTATCTGTCTTTATATTACTTAATAATGTTTTTGTAAACAATTTTGTTAATGTGCTATATTAACTAGATACATATTGACATATGTATGTATGTGTGTATTTATATATATATATATATATATATATATATATATATATATATACACGTATGTATATCTTTTTATATTTATTTTAAATGTTTTTAAAATCATTGATGAGTCATTTCCGTAATTTGTCATAAATTTCCGCAACAAAACATTTCTAATGGTTGCAAAGTGAACAGTTTAATATAATTCCTAGTTCAAAAATAAAATAAAGTGGGATATTATAAAAATATGTTATTGGCATCTTAATGAGTGTATTTTTTAAAGTAAATATCCATTTAATGACTTCTGTCATTATTTTTCAAATTATAATATGTTCTGAAAAATGTTTTATTATATATTTAAGATTTATTTTGATCACCGAACTACGCATCAGCAAATAAAATACACATTCAAAAATCGATTATTAATGAAATATAATTACTTTCAATAATATTTTTTTCATAGTTATTATGAAGTAAAGTAATTAGTCAATATGAAATAAATTCTGATATACTAAACTTGTAAATTACCTTCACAAAAAAAATTACATAAATATGTGTAAAATTACCACGGTGGCTATTAAATATCATTTCTTAAAATTATATGACACAAGCACATTTTAGAGTGCATAATAATTCTAATTAACGACAAATTATTCCATGTTATTAATTCCAAGTTCTCTTTAATAATAGTACATACAGTTGATGAAATTTATTTTATTTTGCAGTGCTCTCTTGGTTTTAACAATAACTGATAAACTATTCTCATTTTTAGAAAATGACCAATTGTAGTAGAATATCGAACCTTCGCACAATACTGTAAAACTTGTTCTATCTGACAATACATTATTCATTTCAATATGTTGAATTTTATTGATGAGTATATTGAGTATATAATGAGTTTTATTTGTTATACTTTCTATTTACGTAAAAATGTATTCCATCTGATATTATTAATTTATACATTTCTTTAAATTTTAAACAAATCTTGAACAAACTGTATTTTATATAATGGAATTTTATATAAAACAGAATAACGAGTCAAGTCAAGCAATATAATTTAAAAGGTTTAATTCATATGTATTGGAGAATAGCAACGATATACACATCTAGGAAGCATGTCATATATACAACATATCGTGTTTTGTTTAGTTGTTGATTATATAGAACAAATTAATTGTCGTTCGTAAAGTGTGAAATGTATTTTATGTTTAAATTCCAAAAGGTTATGGGCCCAGTATGGGCACAATTTCATATAAAGGATATAAGCCAGGATATAACCCAGTATGGGCACAATTTAATATAAAGGATATAAGCCCAGGGATTTAATACACATAATACAGTGTCGTTAAAGTGCATAATACAGTGACATTAAAGTGTTATGAAAATTCACATAAGGTTTAAAGGTGAATTCATATAAAGGAAGCTAATAAAGATGAAAATTCACATCAGGTTTAAAGGTGAATTCATATAAAGGAAGCTGATAAAGATGAAAATTCATCATTTCATATAAATGAAGCTGATAAAGATGAAAATTCACAAAAGGTTTAATGAATTGATAAAGATGAAAATTCACATAAGGTTTAAAGGTGAATTCATATAAAGAAAGCTGATAAAGATGAAAATTTTTAAAGGTGAATTCATATTGCTTAAAGATGAAAATTCACAAAAGGTTTAAAGGTGAATTCATATAAAGGAAGCTGATAAAGATGAAAATTCACATAAGGTTTAAAGGTGAATTCATATAAAGAAAGCTGATAAAGATGAAAATTCACATAAGATTTAAAGGTGAATTCATATTCAAGCAATGGTACGTCGAACCAGGATATAACGCCCAGAGGAAATAGATATGTTTTAACCATCATAGACGATCACTCAAGATATTGCACGGTTTATTTCATAAAGTACAAAAACGAAGTAACTAGATGTATAAAGGAATTCGTCGAAATGGCTAAGACACAGTTCAACAAAGCAGATCCTTATCTCTACGTAAAGAATGAAGAGGGAGAGGTTATTTATCTCATTATTTACGTAGATGACATTTTAATTGCCGCGAAAAAAAAAAATTATCTAACATACCGTTAGATCAAGGTTACGCTAAAAGAGACAGACAGTCCAAGAGACAGACAGTCCAAGAGACAGGCAGTCCAAGAGACAGGCAGTCCAAGAGACAGGTAGTCCAAGAGACAGGTAGTCCAAGAGACAGGTAGTCCAAGAGGCAGGCAGTCCAAGAGACAGACAGTCCAAGAGACAGGCAGTCCAAGAGACAGGCAGTCCAAGAGACAGGTAGTCCAAGAGACAGGTAGTCCAAGAGACAGGTAGTCCAAGAGGCAGGCAGTCCAAGACGCAGGCAGTCCAAGAGGCAGGCAGTCCAAGAGGCAGGCAGTCCAAGAGGCACGAATTTCGAGTTGAAACAGCAGATGTCCAAAAGACAGGTAGTCCAAAGGAGCAGGTGTCCAAAGAGCAAGTGTAACAATTTTAAGTCAACACAATAAGCAGCCTACATTAGTTGATTGAAATGAAGCAAAAAGAGTCGCTCAATTTTTTAAAGGACATTTAAATTCTCTATATCGTTGAGGAAGGGTATTGGAGAATAGCAACGATATACACATCTAGGAAGCATGTCATATATACAACATATCGTGTTTTGTTTAGTTGTTGATTATATAGAACAAATTAATTGTCGTTCGTAAAGTGTGAAATGTATTTTATGTTTAAATTCCAAAAATATGAATATTAATGAACTCAATTTTTTAGACTTCTTTCAAACTCTTCACATACATAATGTTTTCAAGTGTTCAACGTTCGACTTACATTCTGATTACAATTTATTAAGAACATTGCTTACATTTTGAAAATTGCTTATTCCTTATCTAGAGTTATCTTTACAACTAAAATTGAATCATTACAATTGATATTAAATTTATTGCTAAACATCTTTGCATTTATAATAAAGCCAACATTTTTGTAAGAAAATATTCAACTTCGTACACTTATTAACAGGTTTTGGTCCGTGTAAGTTACATAGCCCCGCATTTTACTTTTTGTTTAGACCGTTTTAATATTTTCACTATTAAAGGTAACATTATCATAAGACATTTTATATCATTTATTGATAAGTAAATATAATATAGTTATTACATTATGTTTCTTTACAATTTCATGTGACATAATGATTTGTTTCTAGTCTCTTTTTTTATTTTTCAAATTATATTTTTTAATCAAAATATTATTTTTTCCAACTTGAAGCGTTGTGAATCACGTGATGTAAACGGAAATTCACCGAAAATTAGTCCAATGTAGAATTTATTAGCGCTATATCAGCTTCTACAAATAAAATACTTTGGTCTACAACGCTTAATGGCATTCAGTTTATTATTACAAATATAAAAATAGAGACTATAATTCTACATAATTTTGTAAATATTCATATATTATGCGAAGTATTTAATTTCATTTAATTAATCATTATTAGTATTATACGTTTTGTTGTACTATTATATTTACTTTACCGAGTACCGAATATATTTATTGTATATGAGTAATACTATTTAAGAAGACAATATTTCAAGTTAAAAATGATTTAAGACTTGGTAAGATTTTGACAAAGATAATCGTAAATGGAATAATCGCGGCTGTATATATGTATATAGGATTTTCCATTAAGCGCTTCAGAAGTTTAAATTATATATATATATATATATATATATATATATATATATATATATATATATATATATATATATATGCACACACTTTATTGTATATATGCTTTTGTATTATTTTTCAAATAATCATAACAAAGATTAAAGTTATATTTTTCCTTCATTATGAAAAAATAACGTTTTTTTTAATAAAAATAAATAAAAACGAGATTTTGTTATATAAAAAAAAATTAGATAGTATTAGCCATGTACTACATATCTCATTAATAATGTACAAAATTTAACAGTTAAATAATGTTATCAGAGTTATTTTCAAACTACTGTTTTTAGAATAGTTTATATGATTATAATATTTTTATATTAACTTCCCAAAGCTTGGAATCATAAAACTCTCAATATTTCAGATGCCAATGAAGTTTATAATATGTTTGACGACAATACTTAATATTATTCTTCATTTATCAATTATAACGTGTCGTCTTGCTGAACCTACTGAAGAATCAATTCCAATATATTCAACAGAAACAGAAACAACACCTACACTATCTGATTTATATTTACATTGTTTCCATCAACCAGAAGAAAAATGCCCGCCGCCTAATAGCACATGTAAATGTCAAGCTCTGCCAAATTATCCAAAAGCAGTTATTTGCTGTAATATTGATTCTACTTCACTGTTAAAAAGCATGGAATGTGCAGGTGTATTTAATAGTTTTCTATATATTATTACACAACAAATTAACTCGTAAATATAAATAGTTGTTACATAAAATAAACAGCATAGTTTTATAAATTTCGTAAATATTAAACATTTAATAATATATAAAATATATGAAATTTCAGTAAAGTATATAATAACATTTTAATTGAATTGTGATCTTGACAAATAAATTTGCATTATTTTTATGAAACAATACATTTCAAAATAATTAGCAAAACTTTTATTAAATCATAATACCTTACAATTAAAAACATATTTTTTATTTATATTTAAGTAATTTTTTAAAATTTATTATTTTATTTTGATTTTCCAAAGTAGATAATTTTATTGAAAATTAGATCATATGTAGCCACATTATGTGTTTTAGTATTTTAACAAAGTCTTTTTAACGTAACTATATCAATGACAGATAAAGTGAACAATACAATGACATACCGAACAGTGCTTATTTGTATTAAAAATGCAACCATTCATAAATATATCTGACTTTTATTTAACGGGGAACAATTACTTTTGTTTTCATAGAATATATATACACTCGGTAGAAAAAGTCTGCGTAGACCTATTAATACGGATATATATCTCAATAAAAGAAACTTATTAATGTACATTTGAAAACAAACATATTTTTTATTACTTCTATAAACTACTAATTCTTTATACATGGTAATTCGAAACATTTTAAATTTATAAAAAATAAATTAACAAAGAAAAAACACAAGAATTTATATGTATATATATATATATATATATATATATATATATATATATGTATTCAATTTTATACACCAAATAAATTAAAAGTATATATTTTCAGCCGTTGGTGGTACAGATAATGTACGAGCACTTCATATTAGAAATGCAAATTTCGATTTTTTGCCAATTATTAATAAATGGAGACGTCTAGAATCGTTATCTATAACAGATGGAAGAATTACAAAAGTATCTGGTGAATTTCAAAAATATCACCCAATTACATGTTTAAATTTATCAAATAATGGTATAAGCGAAATTGAACAGAGAGCTTTCGTAAATTCAAAGAATCTTACCGTGTTAGATCTATCACATAATAATATTACAACTCTGGATAATTTAGGACTTAGTCGAAGAAAATTAACCTTAAACATTTCAAGTAAATATAAAAAAACTATATAGAATCAAATTTATAAGTAATCTGCATATATATATATATGTATATATATATATATATATATATATACATACATACATACATACATACATACATACATACATACATATTACTTCGTTTTAGATAATACATCTATTCTATGTAATTCTTTATTTATAATATTAAATAAAGAAGAAAATATTATGTTTGAGCAGCAAAATGAAACATTTTGTTTATATTCAGAATCCTTTCAGTGGTTTAATTCAACCGAAAAAGTTCCTTTTATACAAATAGAACAGATAGTTAAGGTAAAAAATTTAAGTTATTAATGTTGTTATATATCATATCTACTTAAATTAGCCCACTACTGGATGTAAGTTGCAATTAATATTACCATTTACTGGTATTTGGTCATATCATATTAACCAGGCGAGTTGTGAGGATTTTTTTTATTCAAGGTTGACTCTCTTAGTTAGGTAGGTTGCCTTCACTAAGGCAACGCCGGGAAGTCGTTTTCTATATAAAGAGGGGGGGGGGTACCAGGAGCGTAAAATTTAAATAGCATGCTATTTTTTCTGTAAGGTTAGCAGCCCTCAAATTACAACATTTGTTATCTGCTATTGTTGCGATTATTAGTCATGAAACGCTACACGAAGGAACAACACGTTATTATTGTGTAAATGCAATTACAAATATAATGAAAAGTATACGGAGACAGTTCGCAAAGTTCGTGTAAATTTTGGTCGACGTGTACGAAATGGGACGACAATTTTAAGATTGATTAAGAAATTTGAAAAAAACTGTGTCGGTTATAGATCAAGGAATTCGTATGCGTGTTTATCATGCCCGGTCAATGGCGAACATCGTCGCAATGAATAAAAGTGTCGCTGAAAATCCGGGAACATCGATTCGGCGTCGTGCACAATAATTGGGCATTTCAAAAAGCTCTCTACAGCGAATTCTTACGAAAGACATACACTTTTATGTTTACAAAATTCAGTTGACGCAGTCAGAAGACCATTCTAAATGCCAACAATTCTTTAGTTGGGTTCTAGAGAGCCAAGACAAGGACGTCAATTTTGCGAAGAAAATCATCTTCAGTGATGAGTCGCACTTTGAACTGAATGGTCTCGTAGACAAATAAAATTACTAGATTTGAAGCGCAGGGAATCCTTGAGTGACTCCTGAGAAATCGATGCATCCTCAATTATCCATCGTTTGGTGTGGTTTTTGCGTAAGCGGAGTGATCGGGCCATACTTTTTCGAAAATGATGCCGGAAATGGAGTAACCGTGAATAACGTTTTTTACCGCACTTTGATAACCGAAGTGTTGTGGCCTCATTTAGTCGGTATAGACCTTCAAGACATGTAGTTTCAGAAAAATGACGCGACCTGTCACACTGAGCGGGAAACAACTGATTTGTTGTGGAAACAGTTTTAAGGTCGTGTCATCTCGCGAAACTCCGACATCAACTGGTCAGCAAGATCATGCGATTTAACACCGTACAACTTCTTTTTGTGGGGTTTTGTAAAATCTCAGGTCTATATGCCAGCGAGCCACAAACAATTCCCAAGTTCAAAGCCAAGATCTAACGAGTGATTGGTGAGATTGAGCCGATCTCAGCGTAAACGTCATCCAAAATCCCATCAAAAGAAAATAGGTGTGCAAATAAAGTTATGGCGGACATTTTGTTTAAAAATAATCGCAGTTTGTCTACTTTACTATGAAATAAAAACATCATCGCTCACTCAAAAAAAGATACATTTTATTTAAAAATTCAATTGTGCACTTCTCTGATGGTACACCTTTATACATACGAGGGTCGTTTGTATAAGTACGGTAAAAAAGTAAGAAAAACTAAATTGAAAAATTTAATTAAATTAAACAATAAATAAATTTACCGTACTTATCAAACGACCATCGTATATAGGTAACCAAAAAGTTATCGTGATTATGTATATCATAATTCTAAGAATTTTTTATACATTATATGATTCATTATAACGGGCATATTAATTGAAAAACAAAGTTATACTTTGTTTCATTTCTTTCATGTATCTCGATACGTTCATTTTAATTTAAAATATAACTTAAATCCTTTAATATGTTTGTGCAAAATAGTGTAATATGTATTTACTTTATATATGTACATGTTTACTTTACGAATTTAAACTCGGTTCTAATATTGAAGTTACAAGAAAAATTTATACCGCATTTGAAGAAAAAGTAATTACATCAAGAAATGCTCAAAGGATGTTAAAAAAATTGATTCTGATGATAAAATTAAAAGATAAAGCCAGATCAAGTAGACCATGAAATTTAAGTATCAACGATTTATAAACAATGATTTAAATAAATTCGAATTTAATATGTCAAAACCTTACCGAATAGTTAAAAATAAGTGACGAAACAATACGAAATTAATTGCATAAAATGGGAAAGAGGTGGAAATTAAGTAAATGAGTACCACGCGCTTTAACTCCAGATAACAAATTACAATGTCTTAACATTTGTACATATTTTACTTCACGGCTAAAATCACAAATTTCTTTGGATCAAATTTTGACCCGTGACAAAAAATGAATTTTATAAACTATAAATGTAGTTACCATTGGTTATCATCAAATGATCTTTTTCTACAAACACCTAAAGCATAATCGACTCCAAGAAAAAATCTTCTCTGTGTTTGATGGATGTAAAAAAAAATTCATTATGAATATCTAAAAACTGGCCAGACTTTCATAGAGAATATTTACAGTGAAAAGAGAGTGCAGAATGTATAATGCATTTCAATAAAAACAAGCAGCGCTGGTAAATCGTCAAAGAATTTTATTTTTGCAAGATAACGCTCGGCTACATCTTGCGATAATGACGAGTAAAAATGAATTTAGAATGGAAAATTCTCCATCATCCTTCTTATTCACTTGATATATTTCCATCAGATTTTCACTAATTTTTGTCTCTGGATAATCATATGCGTGAGCGTTAAAATTTTTGATTTTTTGAAAATAAAAGTTCAGAATTTTATAAAAATGGAATTTATAAATTATCTTCTCGTTGGGAAAGGGTAGTTCAATGTGAAGGTGGATATTTTGACAAAGTTATTTTAAATAAAAAAATACAAGCGTTCTTATTTTAATCTTAGAAACAATAGAACTTTCTTGGTTATTTAATTCTACACATACACACAACATATATATATATATATATTTATATTTATATATATTTATATTTATATTTATATAAAAGAAGATCGTTTGAAAAGTATGGTAAAAAAGTAAGAAAAACTAAATTGAAAAATTTAATTGAATTAATTAAATTAAACAATAAATAAATTTCCATACTTATCAAAAGACCCTTGTATATACTTTGAACATATCCCAAGACTTCTTAATGACATTCATTCGATATACAATAAACTTCTAAATATATTTACATAACAATCGATCCTTACACTACATTTTTTAAATTGTTGAGACTAATAAAATTGTTTTCTATTTTTCAGTCATGATGATTATGATATATATATATAAAGTAAAAAGATATTCATTTAGATATCATTAAGTAAAAAATAACATATTATTTTTTACCAATTTATTTCATATACTTTTACTATAAATTAGAATATCAATACAAAACTGATAGAATAGTATGATTAAATTTTTAATATTAATAAAATTATATTAACCGTTTAAGTGTCACGCAGTACAATCACATTGTCCAGATTTCATTTCGAAAAGTACCACTTCATCGGATCGCGATATGCAATTGATGATGTGTTCGGATTCTGCCTAAGTATACGCGCTCAATCTTACTGATACTTGTACTTCAAATCGTTACCTTTTTTTCACGTAAATCATATAAATAATAAATTTTGTTTTTATTCGACGTTATTTTCGATTACTTTTACTTAATAAACATATACAAACTAAAATTTTTACGCGCCACTTGACGTTTTTTGACACAAATAAAAGAGTGTAATCACGCCGCTTGACACTATCGACACGGATTTAAAGAAACACGGCACGCCACTGGAATTTTCCAATTACTCCTGGCACTTAAACGGTTAATATTTATGAATTTGTACTATTTCTAACGCATTATTTGATTCAATATCAATATTTGTTATGAACTTCATTTTTTGTACAAGATGAGGATTACTTAAAAATAATTTTCGTCCATGTAATTTAAATATATACTTTAACGAGTTAATTAAACATTATGTTGGTACATTTTTTTTTTTTTTTTGATTATGTAATAACAATTAATCATTTGTACCAATTATTTGGTAGTTTTTAATGTTGTAAGATTAAAAAAAACTTAAATGTATTTTATTGAATCATATTTCACATATATATTAACTTGATATGTTTTTCATTACATGATAAAATATAAATCATAGAAAGTGTATATCTTATTTTTAGCTTAGTAATGAATGTTTAAAATTAGAAATTAAGGAATGCGATTGTAAGCTTTCTCGTTTTGATATAGTTCAAGGCAAATCTCCAACATTTTCGGTAAAAGTAGATTGTTCAAACAAAAATTTAAATTCATTGCCAGAAACTTTACCGCCAAATACGAGCTTTTTAAATGTATCTTTCAATAATGTAAGTTTAATAAACTACGGTTATATTTACATTTTATTTATATTAATTAAAATTAATCTAACTTATCTTGTAGATAACATCTTTACGACAATTAAAAAATGAGAATTATAATAATATAAGAGAATTATATGCACAACATAACAAAATTACTTCTATTCAAGATATGGAAGGAACAGCGTTTTTAAATAATTTTATAGTGTTAAATCTTCGTCATAATAAATTAGACAATGTAAGTTTTGATACACATTTAATTTAAAAATAAAAGATACTTATTTTAAATTTTAGTTACCTGTGTACATGTTAATTGACGTTTTCGATCGAAATCCAAGTCAAAAAAGTTTATTTCTTGGTAAAAATAAATTAACTTGCAACTGTAATACAGTAAAAGATGTAAAGGTAAGTAAATATTAATGAAATGGATATTACAGCATCAAAGGCTAATATTTAAATTCAAAAAGATGCATTTTTCTGTTGATTATAATTTTAAATAAAAAAAAATATATTTTTAGGAATGGTTAACAAGACCAAAAAATATCCCAGATTATGATGAAATTTTTTGTAATAATTTACCAGATAAAATTATAGATCTTGATCAAAGTGTTGTGTGCCACTATCCAAGAGATTTGACTGATTATATTCATTACATTATTGCAGTCGAAATATTTTTGTTTGTTGGACTTATTCTTAAAGTTACATATGATTACTGGATATTTAAAACTACAGGATATTTACCTTGGCCAGCTAGTAAAATTCCAAAACTTCCTTGTGATTGGTTATGTGAAGCCTAAAATTTAAGATTATGCTAATGTTTTTTGTTACTTGTTTTTGTACCTATTATTAAAAAGAATAATATATAAGTAATATGTGAAATATTTATTATTTTAATATAAAATGTTATATCTGAAATAACAAATACATAATATAAGGCAATAAATTAAAAAATATATTTCCCTACCAGTTTATTTATATATTTAAATTAGTGATTTATAATTGGTTAAAGTCTTAATGTAGAGAACAAATCAACATAATGTATTGACATAAAAACTAATGACCTGTCAACAATAATGAAATATATTATTTCATTCTACTAATAATCTTCAATGAAAATAAACATTTTTTTACACACTTATTTCATGCATAATATACATAAATTATGAAATTTCTCAATTTATTTCATTTTTAATGTTACTGGATAGTTTTATTTTTTTTTGTTTTTAAATTCATAACAATTTAATCAGTTCTTTTTAAACACGTTTTTATTTACATCTAGTTTTAATTTCTTTCTTTTTTATTTGGTGTGAACTTTTTTTAGTTCTTTTAAATATTTTTTCATCAACTTCATTTCCATTTTTTGATTTTTTTTTTATTGGCTTGTCTTTGTTTAATTCTCGTTGTCTTTTTCTTAAATAAATATTTAAAATTAGTAATAAAAAACTAACTATATGTAATCATTTTAATAGTTTACCTTTTTGCTTTTTGATGTAAATTATATTTTGGAATTGTCAAAATATCTTCTCTCTGTGGCGCACTTTTTTCTAATTGTTTTCTTATAGTTTTACCACGTTTTTTCAAACTTAACATGTAACTTGGAATTTCACAACCCGACTGTTTCAAGATCTGAGCAATACTGTATAACATACATATATATTTAACACAAATGATTTTTTTTCTCCAACACCACAATGGTTATGAAGTGTTCAATAGTCACTTATTGTTCACTTTTTGTTTATAACAATGGTGATGCCATCATTGTCAGGATCTTTTTGTTAAAATCGAGACTAATTGTTTAACTTGCTTATATATACTAATTTGTGTTTTTGTACCTTTCTGATTGATTGAAGAAAGACACACTGACGATGATGGCATCATCATCAAAATGCACATCAACTAACATAGTTATAAACAATAAGTGATTACTGAACACTTCATAACCATTGTGGCTTTGGGGATAAAAATTCATTTGTGTTAAAGTGAATCCACCATAGTTCCAAAACAAACATTTTATATATATATATATATATATATATATATATAGATATATATATATATATATATAAATAGATATATTCATTTATTATTTTTACAAATTTATTTTTCTAATATAAATAAATACAAATAATCATACCTTCGTAAATTAATTGTATCATCTGTTGTAAAATATGTAATAGCATAACCTATTCTACCTGCTCGACCAGCTCTTCCCACTCGATGAATGTATGAAATAGATGATGGAGGAAAATCATAATTAATGACAAGATTTACACCTTTAAAATCAATACCTCGAGCCATCAATTCTGTACATATTAAAACCCAAATATGACCTTCTCTAAATGCTCTCACAGTATTATCTCGCTATTTAAAAATTTGATATAATGTAATAAAAAGATTGTATATATATATATATATATAAATTAATTTGCAAATTATTGTTTTATGAATACCTGCAATTGTGTTCTGTCAGCATGAATGACATCAACATTGAGACCATCATAAATTAATTCAGAAAAAAGTTGTTGAGCTCGTTCTTTACTTTGTACAAATACTAGTACTGGAGGTGTTATTCCTTTTTTCACTAAATCTCGAAACGCCAATAATTTTCCTGCTTCATTTCCAACAAAAACTAGTTCTTGTTGAACTGTTTCAGTAGCTGCATTTCTAAATATAAATTAATAAAAGGATTCAATATTTTATAAAATGCATTTTATATTAAAATTTTGTTTACATTACATACTATGTATTATACTTCAATGCTATAAATGAAAATATTTATACCTTTGCCCAACTGTAAGTGTGATAAGTCCTTTCATATTATGTCGACACCAAAAAGCCACAGCTGGTGTATGAGTTGCACTGAACATTGCAATTTTTCTGTTTACATTTGAACAGGCTTCTAAAACTTGTGCAAGTTGATCACGGAAACCTCTTACTCCAATTTCAAATAGTTTATCAGCTTCATCTATAATTAACCACTGAACACTAAAAAATATAAATATATAACATGTATACACACAAATGTTAATATACATAAATATATATATATATATATATATATATATATATATATATATATATATATATATATATAACACATTTATGTATTTATTAAATGACTATTGTACTTACTTCAATAAAGAAATTGCAGGTGGATCTTGGCTAAGAAGATAACAGAGTCTCTTAGGCGTAGTTACAAGTATATCTAAAGCCAAATATAAGACATTTTGATTAAATATTTATAAACATGCCATATTATACATGCATACATGTATGTGTGTTTGTGTATATATATATATACATATACATACACATATACATACATACACATACAAACATACACATATACATATTTATACCAAATTTTTGAGATGATTTTATTCCAAACTTTTCCATAGCCTTGTTTACTTTATTGATTACATGTACACGTAAACCTCTTCCGTCAGATAAACGTATACACTCCTGATGTATTTGAGTTGCTAATTCTCTAGTAGGTACTACAATAACGGCTCGAAATCCTTGTCGTTGAGGACGCTCCAATGCATGAATTACTGGAATAAGAAATGCAGCAGTTTTACCTGATCCAGTAGGAGCACAAGCCAAAAGTTGTCGATTCTAAAATTTTACATAAAACTATGAATATAACAAAATAAATATATGTTATAAGCAAATACAACATAACTCACATCAAGCATCACTGGAATAGCTTGCTTTTGAATAGGTGTTGGGTCTGAATATCCACACTGAATTATATTGTTTTTAAGATCATCACCAATACATAGTTCATTAAATTGCTTAATAGGTGCAGCAATATGCCTACCAACTACAGAAATATTATTTATATTTCTATAATGATTTATTTCTTCTTGTTTTAATTTATTAATTTTTTCTTCACTAAATTCTTTACACTTCTTAGATAATTTATATTTGTTCTTTGAAGTGTTTAAAAAATGAATTGTATTTTCATTATTATTAAATGAAATATCTACATCATTTAACAAGTCATTATTTGAGCTGTCTTTACATTCTTCCTTTATATCAACTACATTATTTTCTTTAATTTGATTACTTCTACTGAATAACTAAAAGAACAGGAATTTATATACGCATATATAAAATATATGCATACACTATATGTGTATGTGTATATATATATCATATAATAAATGTTATTGATATTTGGTCACACTCACTAGGCTATCTGGGTGGGCTAGTGAAAATTTTTTATTCAGATTTTACTCCCTTTACTAAAGGCTAAAAACCCCCACCTGCCTTATATTTCCAATCGGAGTTTGAATACACTTCTTCTGCATGATAGGCAGTGATGCTAGCCACTACATCATCAGTCAGTTTTATATATATATATATATATATATAAATACAAAAATTTGGAAAAAATAATGTTTTCTTACAAAATATTTTTTTATGAATAAAGTAAGTTTTTATTTTGTAATAGTGGTTTGAACACTAGTACTAGCCTCTGGTAACTTATTCTATAATACTGACCTATTTATAGGTAATAAGATGTTGCATATTTTTTCACATAAAATTATAAGTAAAACTTATTTTAAGATGTTATAAATGTTAAAATTAATTGTAATTAAATAAATTGCGTAACTGAATGATTATTAATAAATTAAACAACTTATTTATAAAAAATAATAAAAAAAATATATTTATATAAAAAAACGTATTGTGAAATATAATACCTTAATATTATACGAATCATCTTTTAATTTTTTTGAATTAAATCTAACACCAAATGTAAGTTTTTTAAATATATCGTGTGCATCCATTTCTTAGATTAACTTAGTACAAAATAAACATTATTCATTAAAACTAAAATGAGTTAAAATGTGTCATCAACAAGTACATGTGCTAACATAACATTTTAAGTTAGGTTATAAAGTCGTAGAACATCGTAGCTTTCGTAGTCGTATCTTTTTTCTTAAATAATAACTTACATAAAAAGAATTAAAATGTTATTTTTATTGTTTTTCAAGTATTATATAAAGTGAAATATCTCATACTCATTTAAAACAAAATTTATTATATGAATTGAGAACAATTTTAATTATTTAATTGCTACGGCATTTATTTGTAGAATAACGCTATTGGTTACGTTTACGTAGCTTTTATCACACCATCCAATTATTTTTATTTATAAGTTAGGGTTTGAAAATTCACTGAAAAATTTGCTAGTTCTGACTCTGAAATATTGTGTATTTTAATATCGCCATTTTTGGATTTGAGTTACCAAGTTTTTGTGGCGGGCCGATACAATTTTTATTACGATGGCTGACAATCAGGTAGTGAAGATTTTGCTTCCTTTTTAGGCTGTAAATGTAAAATAAATTTATTAAAATAATGATTAACAGGAACAGAAACCCGATGCCGGATCAGGGGACGCTGAATATATAAAACTGAAAGTGGTGGGAAATGTAAGAAAATATTTCTACTTTTAAAACATGTGGTAGAAAAGTGTTTTAATTTTATATAATATAGCTTTTTGATGTGAACATTTGATTTTTTATATAATTATTAATTATACTAAATTATAATAAAATTCAAATGTAGAATACTTTAGTGTTATTTTCAATATATATATATATTGTGTGTGTATTAATCACTGAAGAAGTACTTAAGTTTTTATATTGTTATTTTGTAGGATAGTAATGAAATTCATTTTAGAGTTAAAATGACTACGCAAATGGGAAAGCTGAAGAAGTCATATAGTGATCGTGTGGTGAGTATTTTTGATGTCAAATTTTTTTAGGCAGACGTATGTTTTACATTATTACAAATAAAAAAGTTTTAAATGCTATATTTTATGTTTAGGGTGTACCAATTGGTTCATTGCGGTTTTTGTTGGAAGGAAAAAGAATAAATGATGATGATACACCAAAATCATTGGATATGGAGAATGATGATATTATTGAAGTTTATCAAGAACAAACTGGTGGTTTATTGAAATAAAGTCAGGTGTAAAGTCATAAGTTTAAGTGCTGTGAAAGACAATTTATATATTGCAAGGGTTTGTTATAGCCCATTAATATTTTTTTTTTTTAAAAACATGTCCAGAAAAGTTTATAAAATCTGATAAGAATGTGACATCAATGGAATTGTTTAAAATAAATACTGGAAATTAATCTAATGTATACTATTCTTAAGATGTTATTTTCTATTTATCATAGTGTTTTTTTTTTATGAATTCTGACTGACTAGGCATATACTCTTGATATCATTTAAAACTTAATTAATAGTGGTCAAGTTTATTTTCATTATATATTTGTCTTTTATATTCATATTGAATTGATAAACTTTATTTATCTGTATGATGTTTACATTGTTGCTATTTTTATGTAAAGAAACTAGATGAAATATTTCATTTTATTAAATTATTGCTATAAATTATATGAATGATGAATGATTTTTATATGAATGATGTCAAGAGTATATATTCATGAGTTTTGTGAATTAAACAATATTTATGTATTGTTTGAAATAAATATAGGATATTTTGTAAATTACTTGTTCTTCATTTAGCTGTCAATGTAAGTGATTTATTTTTATGAAATTCATGTGCAAAATAAAATGAACTTTCAGCAAGTAAAGTAAAATGAACTACAAAATTCAAGTCATCACTAAGCAAAACATTCCATATATAAAATGAAGTAAGTATATTAATTTTTAATTATCTCTGTCTCGGAAGTTCAATATAAATTCATGTGAATTTCATACCATCTTTCTATTTTTGTGTTTATTCATTATACAAAATATGAACTTGATTGATGTCATAATTGTTTTGAATTGAAAGTTTTATGATGTCAAAAAAATTCACTTCCATGTTGGTAATGTAGGAAATAGAAATAAAAAATAAATATTATTTGTTGATAATAATTCACTTTCGTGTTTACTTTCAGATTGTAAATATTTGCATTTGCTGTAATAATTAAACCTTTGTGTATATACATAATCAATACCTGTACATTCTGATAATGAAAAAATACATTTTTATTTTTAAGTAACAGTCAACATATTAAGGATGATTTTCAAAATGTTTTAGATATTTTTTTTTTTTTTGAGAATATGTTTTACCTTCTAACTTCATTGTTCGTTACCTAAATAAAATAATGTCGAATTAAAAATCAAAATTCTAAAGATGTTTTTTTTAATTTACGGTTTTTCTTTTTATTTTAGTAAATGCTTATAAAAATGTTTAATGAAAACAAATTTAAACAAAAAAATTTTTAACTACAAATTTGGTAAATACATGAAGTTAAATATTTAACAAACTAATACTTCATTTAAAATTAATATTTACTCTGTTTTGCAAAAATACAATGTTAACTTATAAGAAGTGCACAAATAATTTCATTTAAGTTTAAAATACTTAATAAATATTTTCTATTAAAATAAACTATTGTACATTTTCACATGTGTAATGTGTTATAAATATTTTATCGTTTGAGAAAATTACTGTTAAATAAAATTAATATTAACAAGAAACATAAAAAAGGTTTATTTAAACGCATTTATACATATATTTTTAACAACATATATGCAAATCATTTGTAATATTTTTAAACCATATTACAAGATAATGCCTGTATAAATTTACTAATATATTTGTAATGGAGAAGTATCTGAATTTTTAACAAGAGGCAGTGTATAATTATCTAACTAAATAAAATAATGATTTCATATAATCATACCATCAAAAGTTTATAACATATTTTCAATGCCCTATTAACAATAACATTTAAAAATTCATGTTGAAACAAAGTTTAACAGTGGATTTTAGTAACTTGGCAGTTCAGTAGCATGTTACTTTACAACTGGTCCTTACTTTATTAATTTAATGCTTGGGTATACATGCATTCAAACATATATACAGAAATATACATATATATATATATAACCTTTCATTCATATCACCCAAAATTCATAATTCATTAAAAAATGTACAAACAAGTGAATGTGAGTGATATAAGCTTAAAATTTGACATTCACTTGGGTTTATACATTTTAATACAACTTATCTTAGACAAATAACATTCATTTGCATATAATAATTTTAAGTATATTATTTATATATCCTGAAATAAAAATAATCTAAGTCTATAACATTTTCTTTAAATACTTACATTATATGAACATTTTTGCAGAAAATTAAAAATACTGGCCTGTTTCATAAATTATCATATACAATTAAAATAATATAAAGATTTTTCCATATGTCAATGATTGATTGCTGATGCTGTATATAAATTCAAAGTACTAAATAAAATCTTAAATTCTAATTCATATTATAGATTATAATAAATTATATATATACATTCTATTCAAAACAAATTTCTTCAACATAAGATTAATTTTATGTTATCTTTTTGAAATATGGTACAAGTAGAAAATAAATAGTATCAATATTTTTTTGAACTGAAATTTGCTTATTGTAAAATTTACTTTTCCACATCTTTTATTTTCAGAAGTGTTAGAGTTTTAAAAATAAACAATTATATTCTTATAATATATATTTTATAAGAATATTATATATTATCACACATTTTTTTTAACTGTACCACAATAAAATTTATTTTATTTACAAATTCATACATTCACACACAAACACATATATACATACATTGGCTCACAAATAAAAACCTATTTTTAAATAGAATAATGTTATAACTATTCAATATTACATAATTATGTGGTTTTATTAAATCTCAAAAACCTGCTTGCTACACAGTGCAGTATTAATGAATTTGATTTAAATTTGAACAGATGCAATATATCAATACATAAATTTGTTTCTGTGTACAAATATATATATATATACATATACATAGGTGGTCCAGATGAGATATAACTTTTAGTTCTGGTTTACATCCTTCAGTCTCATTTGGGTCATCCCTGTATATGTATGTATGTATGTGTGTGTGTGTATATATATATATATATACACACACACACACACACACAAATACACAGAAATTACAAAACTTAAAAATCAATTTTATAAACATTTGATAACAGATGAATAACAGTTAAAATAGCAAGGCATTTACGAGAATTTATTTTCTCTCAATAATGGTTAAATTGTACTTAATATATATCTGTATGATGTATGTTTACATCAGTGTGTGGTCATATAAGAGGGTCGTTTGATAAGTGTGGTAAAGAAGAAAACCTAAATTGAAAAATTTAATTAAATCAAGTAATTAATTAAATTAAACAACAAATAAATTTACCATAATTTCAAACGACCCTCATATATATATATGAGCATATGTAATAAACAAACATACAATTTATTGGCAGTCTGTATTCAAAACACGTTTTATTTCTACAATGTTTTAATTATTGTATTATATTTTTAGGCAACTTAAATACAAATAATATACATTTATTTAAAATCTAACAAATTTTTATAACAAAGTCTAAAGAATGTAGCTTTAATTGCTTTTATCAATATAAAGCATGATCATGATACAATAAAATAAACAAATGTGTGTGTATATGTATGTAGGTGTAGGAATATATATATATATATATATATATATATATATATATATATATATATATATATATATATATATATATATATATATATATATTTATATACACATATAAAACAGGAACATTTATTATTTTTGATATTGTTATCTATTAAACTGAGTAAACATTTAATTGCCTTTTTATTACCAAATTTACTAAAATAAATATACTGAGATCATATATGAGTAAATTCTTTAACAGATATTTAAATTTTTTTAAAGAGTAATTTTTCCACACTACAATTTAATATTAAATCATATAATAATTAACATAACAATTAATAGCTTTCATTTTAGTTATTATAATATATAAATTTAAATTTAATTGTTATAAGTTTCCAGCCCAATTGTAATTATTGTATCCTTCATAATTGAAATTTTCAAAATGTGATGAATCAATACTATAACGTGAATAAGAAGGTGTTTGCACTTCATAACAGTTGTAGTCAGTGTATTGCATGTTTGAATAATTACCATTGTTATATTCTTGAGATTTAGATAAATTTTCGGTTTCATAATATCCTGCTTCATTTTTTATACTCGATGCATTTATATCAGCATACTGGTAATTTGAATCATCCAATGAATATTCTGTATTTTCTAATGATTCTGGTGTAATTCCAAATTGATGTAATATTTGTGCTAAGATAGAGGTAAATTCTTTAGTATCTGTTAAACCTAATCTATGATATAACTCTACATCTGACTCTAAATTTGGATTTTCTTCAGATGTCTCAGGAGAAAAGGATTTGTAATCTAATGATAAATGTGTTTGATTTTGGATTTCAGTATTCCAATCTGCACTATTACTATTACATTCTGGACTGTATGGAGAGTTCTAAAATATATAGAAATGTGTTAACATGCAAAATACTATTAATATGTATTTTTAAATAAACTACTCACTCTTGAAAATGGATTATGTTTTTTCTTTTTTGTAAAAGATTCATCTTGACTGTAGTTATAATCAATAGCCCAATAGCTTCCTTTTCCTGGGTCATCTTTGGTACGAGCTACTTTACTGAAGCACTTATTCAATGATAAATTATGTCGTATTGAATTCTTAAAAAATATTAATCAATAAATATAAATATGAAAATATGACAAAAATTTAACAAACCTTCCATCCTGTGCCTGCATTTCTATAATATGGAAATGTATGAATGATAAATTGATAAATTTCAGATAAAGTCATTTTTCCATTTGGAGCATTACTTATAGCTAGACGTATTAAGCTAGCATAACTGTATGGGGGTTTCCCATCTTTAGATCTTGAAGAATTGTCACTAATGTTTGAATTTTGAGATAATAATTCACAAAAACCACTCATACTCATTTCAAAGAAATATATTATTGAACTAAAATTTATTTGTGAAAGCTCATGTTAATTTAACACAAGAACTTAACCTTCTACGGTTGATTTAACAATTGTGACAATTTAGAAGGTTTTTCATACTCCAAGTGCACAAGTACACTGAAAATTTATTGTAACTATAATATGGTGACAAACGTGGATACATTTTCCAATTATTTTTAAAAAATAAGAAATAATATAATATTCAATCTAAATGTACATACATACATACTAAAAGTATATATGTATATACATGCATATATTGACAACTAATAAATTCAAGGCCATGCGCACATACTATATCATAGAGAATAAAGTATTTACAGAAGTTACATATTTGAATTTATTCTACGTATTGAGATTCTTTCCAATATTACAATTAAAACAAAAATTACACACACACACACACACACACACACACATATATATATATATATATATACGTATTTAATACAAAATTTGAATAAATAATTATTGTTTAAAATATAAATAAAATAAAATGCATCTTTTAATAAAATTAATCTAAAATAAAAGACTGATTTTCTTTACATTTTTATTAAATAATATATATTTAAAAATTTAATAAAAATAAATATGAGAAAATTTATAATTAAAATATTCAGATATAAAAAGAATATTTTTTTTAATATTTTTATAGCCTAATATATGTTTATGACATAATAATATTATTACTGCTATGTCGATTTTTTATATATTTATATGAAATAAAAAAAATAATATAAGTATTTTTATAATTTTTAAATGTTACCAATAAATATTTTAATACTAGTAACAAATTCTAATTTAAAATGTAAAACCCTGTTTGTTTTGAAATTTTGGTAAATTCACTTTCATATAAATGAATTATTATCTCCATCCCCCACCCACATCGCAAGATGTTATAAAATGTTTAATAATCACAGATTATTCATTCTGTTGATTATAACAATAGGCTAATGCGAATTTCGATGGGGATGCCATCATCGTCAGAGTTTTATCAATGTATCAGATTTTATAATACAATGCTTTAACGGTGATGACTTCGCCATTGAAATACGCATTAGCCTATTGTTATAAACAAGAAAATGAATTATAAGTGAGTATTGAACACTATAAACATCTTGTGGTGTTAGGGATGATAATTCATTTGCGTGAAAGTGTAATATCTTGCTTAGTGTATAATTGAATACACAAGAATGTAAATAATTTTAGATTTTTTTTTATTTTAAATTATTAATATATTTCATTACAATTAAATGTTATTATATACTAATAAACATATATAATATGTACGTTTAAAATTTGTTGCAAATATTTAGATTATCGGGAATACTCAGAATTAATTTATAATACCTAATTGTATTGCTTTTTTAATCATTATTTTCGTTATAATTTAATATATTAATTGAAATTACAATGTTAAAAAATACTTAATGACAAATTTATTAAATATTTACTAAAGCTTACATTCCTTACTATGCAATTTATTATATACGGTATGTAAAATTAATGAAAAATGATTTTACGTTTACTAATACTCGGAATTATGCTTTGATGTAGTTATAGGTAACAATATATATATATATATATATATATATATATATATATATATATATATATATATATATATATATATATATATATATATGAGTGTGTGTGTGTGAATATATAACAATAAAACAAAAATAAAAATTTAAATTTATTAATACTTCCACACTGATATTAACGCGTTCTTTGCCACAGAAATAGTTTTCAAATCAGATAACTTTTCGTTTAGGTCATAATATTTTTGCCATTAATACTCAATAACGTGTATCATTTTCGATACACGTAGATTGAAAATGACATTCAAAAACCGTTTGGCAGGGAACGTGTTATAAGAACTATGTTATTCTCACTTTATAAGCATGCGCGTCTAAATAATATGTAAAATTGCTGTCATGTTTAGATATTCTTGTTCGTAAAGGAGGAAAATTATTACATTATAATATATTGCATTTTATTGTCGGATAATTTAGTTTTGCTAAAAATTGTTATTTTGAAAATAAAAATGGATTCACAAAACAAATATAACCTTAAGAGCCCAGGTAAATTATTAATATTTTTTTAATACAACGGGGATTTTTATGTGGTAATTCCAATATTTATATGTTTATATATATATATATATATATATATATATATATATATATATATATATATATATATATATATATATATATATATATATATATATATATATATATATATATATATATATATATATATATATATATATATATATATATATATATATATATATATATATATATATATATATATATATATATGTATATATATATATATATATATATATATATATATATATATATATATATATATATATATATATATATATATATATATATATATATATATATAGATATATATGTACTTATAATTAACTTATATTTAATTATTATTTTTTATTTTACCTAGGTTTATAGTAATAATAAAATTATTAATGTAATAAAAATGTTTATTATGATTATTGTTATTGAATTTTTTTAAATGTTAATATCTGTAATTTAATTTTTGTAATTGAGTTTTTGTTTTTATATTTGAATTTTTTTTCTATTGTTAAATTTTTAGATTAGATGAATATTTTTTTATCAGTTTTAAATAATAGGGAATATTTGTAATTTTGTTTGTAAAATTAAAGGAGTGAAAAGATTAATGCGAGAAGCTGCTGAATTAAGTAAGCCAACTGAAGAATATAGTGCTAAACCATTAGAAGATAATTTGTTTGAATGGCACTTCACTGTACGTGGTCCACCAGGTACAGAATTTGAGGGTGGTCTTTATCATGGTAGAATTTTATTACCAACACAATATCCTATGCAACCACCTAATATTATTTTGTTAACTGTAAGTTTTTATATATGTTAATTGAAAAAGTATTTTTTATATGTTAATTGTATGCTTGTTTTAAATGAATAATGTTTATTTCTGTAAACTGTAGTGGTAAATAAAATCATTTTCATATAGTTAGTGTATAAAGCTGTAAAAGAAATATTAATTTGAAATGATTTAAAAGTAAAATATATTTTTTAATTGGAAGGTTTTTAATATACATATTCTATTTTAATTATAGCCTAATGGAAGATTTGAAACGAATAAAAAAATTTGTTTATCTATTTCTGGACATCATCCTGAAAGTTGGCAACCATCATGGTCAATACGAACTGCTCTTTTAGCACTTATTGCATTTATGCCCACACCACCTGGAGGAACAATTGGTTCATTAGATTATACCCCAGAGGAAAGGCAAATTCTTGCAAAAAAGTAATTTTAGTCTATTCTGTATGTGTATGCATATGTTGATTTTTTTTATTAAAATTTAGGTCACAGTCATGGGAATGTGCTACATGTGGTAAATTAAGTGAACATTTATCTAGAGGAACTGCATATAAGTTGGGTTCAAAACCTTTATCGCAAGAAGAAACATCACTTATTAAACAAATTTCTTTAAAGGTATTTCAATTATAAAAAAGTATATGTGCATATTTATAAATTTGAATATAAATTTAAAATGTTTTATTTTCAAAAATATTTTTTTGTTTATGGGAAGTAAATTTTATTTCTCTTTAATTTTATATTGTAGGCAGAAGAAGAAGCCGTGAAGCAACTTTCTTCAGATTCAGCAGGAAATGTTAGTATATCATCAGTCAATTTGTTACGTCAACGTGTTGGTTCAGAAAACATTCCGGTAGTTGAACAATATCCACAGATTATATCTAGTAATCAAACACAAAATAAAATATGGAATATTGCAATTGGAGTTTTGTTATTTTTAATAGGAATTCTTATATTCCGAAGAATTTTTATGGTATAATATAGAATTTGCATGATTAGTAAATTAAACATTTAACATAAATGTATACAAATTGATTTATACATAATTTACATGTGTTTATATCTATGAATATATATATATATATATATATATATATATATATATATATATATATATATATATATATATAAAAGAATCAATATATTGATTATAAGAAGATATTTAATAAGTTATGATAAAAAAATATAATACACAAGTGTAATAAAATTTGTTTTGCTTTTATTTTTTTTAGCATTATATATGAAGTGTCTGTTATAAACCTTTTCATAAAAACTTATAAAAAGAAAATATTTTTATCTTTTAAATTTGCTATTATACTGAAGTTCATATGTGAAATTTAAGATCAAACTGTTAATTATTAATTTCTTTTTCTCAGCATATTTTTATGTTTTTTAAATTCTCTTTTTATTAATTAATCTCTAGCTGTTTTGATTGATATTTTTATATTAGATTTCTAGTCACTTGTTACAAAAATGAAGTATGTGAAATTTTATTTTATTAATATTTTAAATAAAATAATGAATATTGTTATATTTTTACTTTAAAATTTGTATTATGAAAGTTGTATTTAAATATTGAAAAAATGTGTAGTTTTATTAACTAAAAATAACAGATTTAAGCATATCGGTTTTCTTCAAATAATAAAATAAGGCAATGATTTTTTAAAAAAATGTATATTTTCTTAAGTAACTATATTTATTTCACATATATTTAAAAAATACTATATTGCTTGTATTTAAAGTTAGAAAATAAAAGTTTTATACTATAAAATTATAGATGTAATTATAAATTACATGTAGTTGTAAAAATGTATTCATTGATCAACGTCAATATGAAAAACACTAGTATCAAAATTATTTGTATTTGATATCCAAGTCTTATTTTTTTTAATAAGGCCATTTTTAAAAGGCAAAACTTTATTGGAATGTGGTTTTGTTTTGTTTAACTGACATAATTCACTTTGACTTTCTGTAATATCATTGTTACTTTTATGTATCATTTTAAAATTATGAACATTTAATATTTGATGATTGGATGTATCAGCTGATCGAATTCGCCGATCAAGTTGAAAAGTACTTTTTTGTTTTAATTTTGGACTACTTCTTAATGAACTAATTTCAAGTAATGTATTTGGTGCTGTTTTATTACATTTCATATTAGAAAATATGTTATATTTATGTTGTTTTTCTATTGGTTGTTGTTCTGTGAAAGATGTATTCGGACTAGAATATTCGTTTTTATTTACGCCTTCATTATAAATGTGAGGACTAGTAGATCTTGAATCAACTGTTGTGACATTAAGAGATTCAAATGAACTATTTTTTTTGATTATTTTTACTGTATCTATTGTTGTTATATCTGATGGATTACAGCTAGTCTGCTGAAGTTTATTACTTTCCTTATCCCAATCAATAGAACAGTTAGTACTACGCCTGTCATTTTGAAGATTTATTTTTCTCTTTAGTGCTATTAAATCTTGCTTTAATTTTTCAGAAATATCTCGTTCAACCCTTACATTTAATTTCCAATATATTTCTTCAATATAATTCAACAACCATGTATAACCTTTTATTATATTTGAATCTAATTTAGTAGACTTTGAAGAATTTTCTATTGCTGAACAAGATTGTACTAATGTTGGACAACGATGTAAGTTTACTAAACTTTCTATTTTTAATTTTTCAACAATATCAAGCTCATCTAAAGCACCATTACAATCTTGTTTATTTGCTAACAATAATATAGGTTTTCCATGTAGCTTTTCATTTGATAATGTTTCTTCAAGAATTTGTTTTGATTCTATCAATCTATCATAATTACTTGAATCAACAACATAAATTAATCCATGTGCCTTTAAAAGAAGATATCAACATTATTCTAAAATTATATTTTGATAAAAAAATACATACATCAGCAAAATATTGATACCATATTCCTCTGATTTGTTTTCCACCACCTAAATCATATAAATAAACATCACAATTTTTATACTGTAAATTGTATACAGAAAATCCAACTGTTGGGACAACAGAAAAACGAGATTCTCCAACGAGACCTTTCGAAATAACTGTTTTTCCAGAATCGTCCAAACCTAATACTAAAAGTACGACTTTTCTGAAAGGATTAAAAGAACATTTTTAATATATAATTGATTATATGAACATTAACATTTTTTTACATACTTAATATTCTTCTGCTTACTACAACACTTATTACCCATTTTTGTAGTTAGTCATGGTGAAACCAAGAATATTCTGTATTTGGCGTTAAAAAATCTTGTTTTATTTGAGTTTTTTAGGCATCCAAGTTCTATTCGTGATGAATAACATTGCTATTATTGATATTTTGACGTGTTTGTAACATGTCATGTTTGGTGGAACAAGGAGTGATATAAAAAAAACTTAATAATACTTGTTCTCTTTCTCGTACGATGATATATTTTGGTCACCTGTTTATGTTGTTGATTTTATGCAATACCAATTATTTTCCTTACTTATAGCGGTAGAATATAAATTTAAATAAAGCATAAACATTTCAATTAAAAATTACCTTTCTCTAATATTTTCTTGATCAGTCTCTTACCTATTTATTTATTTTTTTGATTTGTAGTTATTACTTTATATAAATATTGTGAACGTATATGTATATATATATATATATATATATATATATATATATATATATATATATATATATATATATATATATATATATATATATATATATATATATATAATATGTATATAAATATATATTATCACCATCATCACAAAAACCTCATAGAATATCATTAAATTCTCTTAAATGTTTTTTCAAGATACATTTATTGTTTCTTGTCTGCGACCAATCTTATCTAACTTTTCTCAACAATACTTTATTATATCATCTCTCCATTCTTGTCGAGTCTATTCCTGTGACTTTTTGTCTCTTAGTTGCAACTCCATAATGATTTTTGTTCGTCCATTGCCTTCTCTTCTTGTGATATGTCTTGTCCATGCCCTATTCATAGATTTTATTTGTTCTATTATAGAGGGTCATCCAAGTGTAAAGCATAGATTTGTATTGTATAGGGAAATACGTTTATAGTTTCTTTTCAATAAAACGCAAATCTTTGGATGACTATATCAGTTACTCTTGCTTGTTTTCGTGTCCATTTACAGGTTTGCCGATCGCGTTTATAAATTCCTATTACTTTTCAACGTTTCACTGAGTTGTTAAAAGTTCTTGCTTTATTTTTACACCCACATACATTAAGGCTTTCGCTTAGATTGAGGCTGATGTATGATTTATATATATATATATATATATATATATATATTATTAGAGTGATGCGATATTGCAAAAATCGTTAAAAGTATTCAAGATATTTAATTGCGAGTCTGAGGAATTAAAAGCAAATAGCGAGATACTTGGTAATTTAAGATTTGCTGACGACATTATTATTTTGTCAAAAAACCCAAATAAACTTTAAAAAATGGATAAAACAAGTTAAAAAGTGGTCTTATGATGAAATTTCACAAAACAAAAATGTTGTACAATGAATTTTTTGATCAAAACAAAATCGAATTAAAAGGAGTAGAGATAAAAGAAGTTGAAAACAATATCTAGGACAATTCATTATCACTTAGAGATAAAGTAAATAGGAGATCAAAATGGAATGGTGTCAAAGGTGACGGTAAAATGTTCGAAAGATGTGTCCAATATCATAGCAGGATCTTTGGAAAATTCTACAGAAAGAATGGAGAAAAATAAAGCCGGTAACATCGGAAAAACTTATAAATAAAATGCCTTGATTATGTCAAGCAATCGTCAAAAATAAGGGTTGTCACATTGATGAGTCAATATTTAAATATAAAATTAGTTTTCATGCTTTTTTTCTATAATCTGTATTTTAACATTACAATATATATATATATATATATATATATATATATATATATATATATACATAAATATAAATAAATTAATAAAATAAACCACAAATTATTTATCAGTGATTATTAAAAAAATGTTTAATTTTGTTCATTTTTCTTTTTTTACAGATAAAATATAATACTACTCTATATAATATGATTTTTCATAACTAGGATTATTTTTATTTAAAATTTTAATTGAATCTACAATAGTATTATGTTCGTTTATTAATATTAATATACGGACGGATGTTCGTTATAAAAATGTTTGTGTTTACATTTCATCAGATTCGTAACCGGGAGCATTGTTTCAAGGTAGTGTAAAATGAGGATTTTCTGTACTTAATAATTGTGTTATAATATTGTGATACTAAAATACTTACATGTTGATTCAGTTTGTGAGTTTTTATAAAAAATCTCTGTCTTGATTTTAGTTACATAGAATTTGATAACAGTAGTCATATGTTTTTAATATCATGGAAATTCCTTTTCTTTAATATAATTATTATTTCTTTAATATAATTATTAAACATTAATAAAACAAATGTTTAATTTTATCTCTTTGTATAACAATTAAATAAATGACTGTTTTTAAGTCTAAATAAATACTTTAAACTTTTTTTAACATAAAATAAATAAGTTTTTTTAATGCTTGTATTATTGATGATTTTACAATTTGAAATTGTTAATAAATTTGAGAAAATATGGAAGTGTACGTTTTTTTTAATGAAGTAATTAATATAATTTAAATGGCACAAATAATTACATTCGATTCTTTATTGCGATTATTCGAAATATAAATAAGAATCTTTAAAATTCGTAGCATCGGAGCTTCTAATCGAAGTAAAGGCAAGAGGTTGTGGTATAAAATCTTTGAAATATTGATTAAGATATGTTTCGATTTTATGTTTTTTGTTAACAATACGTTGAGGTATTATTCTTACTCCAGCTGTGGTATTTTCATGATTGTGCATGAAAGAACAATCTCGCATTAACTAAAAAAAATCAGAACGTTAGTGTTCAAGTAACATTATAAAAGAGAATTATTTTATAATATTTAAACAACAATTTTACAATATAGTATTAAAAAGTAGTGTTTTTGTATTAGGCTATGTGAATTATATATTTTAAAAAAAATATAAACAATCCACAATTTACATAAAATAAAATATTATTTTCATTAATATGACTAAAATTGTTACTTTGAAATGACAGTAACAATCTATGATAAATTTAAACAATTATCGATGATTTTATTGACAATTTGTCACATTTGTGTTTTTATCATAAATTTAGCTAACTTTATATAAACTTCGCGTAACTCTACTTTAACGCTTATGTATTGAACCAAAGTTACAATGTACTGAATCATAATAAGAGTATATTATCGTGATTGAAATCAAAATAAAGTATTACTGAATTAAGCATCCTTAAAAAATCACAGGATGTATATTACATAATTAAATCTATTTTTGATATATTGTTGTGATCTCACAATATATCATAGGTAGATTTAATGAAGTAATAGTGTGTTATAATTTTCAGATATCACTTAAAGTCACGAACTGCGATTTCACAGTATACCCCTAAATATAATACTGTGATTAAAATCAAACGTTTTTATTAATTTACTTTGAAATTTTAATGAAACATATAAACAATTAATTTTTGTTACTTATTTCTCAAAAAAATATAAATTTTAATAGATGATTGAATTTTTATTTTCAGTTAAAATGTTAATTAATGTAATCATTGTTTTTCTAAATTATTAATATAAAATAAAATATTACCTGAAATTTTTTTAATTCTTTTGTGGTATATTTAAGATGTTCAATGTATTCATCACTATAACATTGTAAGCATAAAAAATTTAAATAATTTTTATGCCAATAATCCCCAAGAGGTGTTAGACGACATATTTCACAATTATCCATATTAAATGGTACACACTTTTCTTCAACTGCAGGTATCATTGTAGTTTTTCCATTAAAGCTATGCCTAAACTGAATTCTCCAGTCTTTTTTCTCAACATTATAAGTACCGACACTTAAATTTAATCAAAGAAAATGACTGCATTTTAATAAATATAAAAGAGTGTTTGTTCACATTATAAATATGTCTAAAACGAGATTTTGCCAAGTTACATGCTTTCTCGATGAAGTTAAAAAAAGATACCTGGGATAATTGTTCGTTTTAAAAGTCATTCTTTTTGTATTTTGATCGAAAGGATAACAACTCCTTTTCACGCTTTTTGGAAATGAACGTAAGTTGTATTTGTTACATGACGGCGTTATAAAATTAGATTCTGTTTCGAAACGTGGTGCATTGAATGCACATCCACTGAAACCTTTTTTACTTGTTACCTGTTTAATATACACATCATTTTTTTAATAAAAAATTGAATATAATTAATGATATAGTTTTTATAAATGTATTTAATTACAATTTAATATATTTATTAATAAAATATTTTTTAATGGATGCCATATATTAAAATCTTATATTATCTATAATACACATACACACACACACACATACATACATACATACATACATACATACATATATACATATATATATATATATATATATATATATATATATATATATATATATATATATAATGTTGTAAAATAGGAGCAAAATTAATTCGGAAAATTGTTAATTGTATCGAAGAAAAAGTCTGTTAGTAAAAATACTATTTTAATATAATATTTTTGCACTAAATATTTTTCCCAGTTTTATTAACGACATGTATATTTACCTTGTTTGTAATTGGATATAGAGCAGTTTTAATTTTTAAGTCATATAGTGTAGGTGATACATCAGGAAATACTTCTGTAATATGTAATCGCATAAATGGAGAAACTGCTCTCCCGGTAACAGGCAGAATTTCTCGTTCTAACGCTGATCCAAAACATATTGAGGCCGGAGGTCGCCTCACTAGTACGTATTCAAAATCTACAAATGTTTAAATTATTAAATAACTTTATCAGTTTCATAAAAGTGTACAAATAAATAATCTCTTTGATTTAATATTTTGTTTCCAATTTTATTTACTTAAGCAATATTTGGTTCACATTTTTTTTTTAAACATGTATATTAATATATGTGTGGATATATATATATATATATATATATATATATATATATATATATCATTTTGATAAAAGATTTTTAAATTATTAGTCAAAAAGTGATATAAATAACTGAAAATTCTCATAAAATACATTTATATTTGAATCAATCAACAAATCACTGTTATTATGCGCGTTTGCAGATATATACGTTAATTGCTATTTTACGTGTAAAATACTTGTTATCGATCGTAAAATAAACCATCATTAATAATTGTGTTTTTAACTTAATGACTTCTTTAAGAATTGAGTTCTGTGCATTTTCATTAAAGACACTTTATTGAATACTTTATAATGAAATTCTTAAATGAACATACATTATCAAATATAATATTTTTATCAAGGTAAAATAGTTATCATTATTCGTTAAAAACATAGATTTTAAAAATTAATTAGTTTTAAAGTTTCTTATTTTTATACAGTTTTTAAGATTATATTTCATATTTGAAATTAAAAATGGTCTTTTCACATTAATTTTCTTAAGAAAATAATATAAAAAATCATATTAGCGATTAATGATATTTAAACATGTTGATATATTCATGGTTGAACTAAGACATATTTTAAAGATAGTCGCAATACATTTTCAATCCTTAAGATAATCAAATTATTTTAATTGCGTAAATTATGATTGTAAGTGAATGACACTTAAAATTAAGGAAATTTTATAGTACATTAATTACGGAGAATATAATATTTTTTCGAAGAAATGTTCAGACAAGAGTATAAAATTATTTTTTTAGTTTGATATCTGTATTGTTATACATATATGCATATTTTAGATTTTTTTTTCATTTATTAAAAAAAAGATTTAGTTTTATATTTAAATCAGTGTAAGAAAATAACAACGTATTTACTTTAATTATTTCTATAAATATGAAAGTTAGATATATATTTATTCATTTTTTAAAAAAATAAATAATAAAATATAAAAAATATTTTTATTTTATAATGTGTATTATGTTAAATGTATGTTCAAAGTTTACTATTACTAATTAAAAAAATATTGTAAATGATATTTGTTGTTTATCGATATCTTATTTAGTTTATTGATTTTCTGGAAAAATATTACATAAATATTTTATTTATCTAAATGTTTATTTAAAAATAATTTAGTACATGTTTTAATTATGAATATTATACATTAAATCGATTATGTGGTTATTTATAAATTGTATTATAATATCAATTAATATTTAATTGCATTTATGGTTTTTAATTTATGCGAATATGAAATAATAAATAGTAGAATAATAAATAGTGATAATAAATAGTAGAATAAGAACAGGAACGTAATATGAATATTTGTTAACGGAAAAAGGATTGATATCCCGTTTCCAGAATTTTTTTTAAATTTTATCAATAGTAAATAAAAATAAACAAACATTAAATGTATATTTATGCCTTTAAAATATTATTTATGTAGTAGATTGAAAGATAATGTATTAATTGAGAAAATATAATAATCAATCATGGAACTTTGCTAATATTTTTTTTTAATTTATAATAAATATTGTTATTATCTTATTCACTATTTTTACACATTTGATTATATTATACAATATAATTTAATGAGATGTATATATACATATATATATATATATACATATATATATATATATATATATATATATATATAAATTTAAATAATTTGTAAATAACGTTATGAAAAAGATAATCACAATAACATTAGTTTATTGTAATTTATTGAATGATTTTTAACTGTTTAATAATCGAATATAATTATTTAATTGTTTGAATAAAATTATATTGAACTGATATTAAAATAAGTTTCTAAATAATTATTACACTAACCAACATCAGGTACTGAAATTAACTCATCAGGATCACTAAAACGTTTATTTAAATCAAAATGAAAATTAGAAACGTAGACAGAACACTCGTTCGTTTTCATACTTATATCTGTGAGCTATGATACAACACTGCGTGGTTATAATAATGTTGAAGAACCATTGTAACATGGATTCTCCTTCAGGATGATTGACAGATAATTCCGTTCATGTTTAGTCGATTCCATCCGCATACTATATGAAATATTTATTGCACGTTGCAAATTTTCCCATGGAATTATCTAGATAATAGAGTGTATTGGGGTTCAACATTCATTCTGGCACAATAGTAAATAAGTATATTTTATTATCATCTGTTTGATGTATGAATCAATGAAAATAAAAAATCTATTAAAAATATATATAACATTCTATTCTAAAATACAATTTCTCTTTTTGTATAACTTTTATTAACAATCATTATTTTTATAAAATTGAACACTGATCAATTAAAAATTAGTTTAGTTTCAAAAAGTTTATTATAATAAATGCTTTCAACAATTAATTTACTAACTTAATCAACCCGGTATTTTTTTAAAAAAAATATCAAATTGTGTATGGGACATATCAATATTTTTTGAAATATTTTTTTAAAAAAAATAATTTACATCGTAATATGAAATTTAATTATCGACATTATTAGTAATAATTCTTCATTTTTTTATCTTTTATAAAAGAAAAATGGTTTCACGAAAAAATGAGATAATTATTAATTTATTCGAATTATTAAATTGTTTACATTTTAGCAAATTCTGTAGAGTTTTGAATATGCATTTTTCAATGTAATTTTTAAATTTTGAAATAACATATTGTTTTATTTTTTAATGTATTGTATACTTATTTCAAATTATTGACAATAAAGATTCGCAGTAATTTTATTTATGTTCAGCGACTTTAAATGAATTATTCTAATTATATCTCTATTAAATGCATAAAAGAATTATTTTTAGCGATAAATATTTTGTGATAAAATATATAGAATAATTGTTTTATTTGAAAAAAAAACATTTTTCTTCGTTTTAAAATATTGGAAATTATTTCTCACATTTTCAATAATAATTTTATGTAAAAGAAATAAATTCTTTGGGAACAAATTTCGCATTCATCTGTTCATTTTTACCTCCAGATAATTGATACTATATCTAAACACATTGTTTATTTACATTAATTATTTCTAATGTATGTATATTATTAAGAGTACATTTTTTCCTCTTGCAAAGAGTTTTTGTTTAGATTTATTTCACTTTATATTTTTAAATTATATTCCATAAAAAGTATAAAAATATTTAAAAATTTATTTATCTGTTATTATAACTGTGTGGTTAAATTCATATTATTTTCCTATTTGAAAAAGTAATTTTTTGTCTACAATACATATTTATGATATCTGAACCTTTTGAATAGATTTCATATATATATATATATATATATATATATATATATATATATATATATATATATATATATTGTATATATATATAATATTATATAATTATAAAAATATATATAAAATTGTATATATACATAATCTTAAACAATCTAAAAAAATATTTTTTACATAAAATAGCTCAATTCAGAAAAAAAATTCTATTAAGAATCTTAGTTTTTATAACAATTTTGATTGCTTTCCAAATATTATTCTATTTTAAAAGTTTATGCATCAAAAAATACTTTGTGATTTACTTATTGGAGAATATTTCTCAACCCTCTGAATAATGGCATGCTTTGAAACTATTATAGCCAATTTAGCTTGGTTCGATAAAACATCGAAATATATTATATATTCTATAACTAAAAACTGTTATGTGTAACAAAGAAAACTAGTAATCATGATATTATTGAAGTTTTTCATCTCATTTAGTACATAAGTTCTTTTTATTGTTGATTCTTAGACGAATAAAAAAAGGTTTTGAAAAGTAAATATAATTTGACAATAAAACGTAGTAATATATTATTATTTGGTATACATATATATAGAACCATCCAAATGTAACGCCTAGATTTGTGTTTTATTTAAAAAAAACATGTGTATGGGGTGGTGTATATTTTCTTTTTAATAAAACACATATCTAGGCGTCACATTTGGATGACTATATTGTTCATTTAGAGAAACTTATATATATATATATATATATATATATATATATATATATATATATATATATAAATGTGCGTGTGTTCGTGTGCATGTGTCATATAAAAATTTATATTATAAAATTGCACAAAATATTAAAAATAAGAAAATATTAATTAAAAATTATTTACTGGTTTGTTTCTATTTTTCTGAGTTTAAGCCTTCCTTTTGAATAAAATAATTAGTAACGGAATTGCTATTTATAATTTATAAAAAAACAAAGAAATCTTAAAATTTATATATAAAAAATTCATGAAATAACGCAGTAGTATTTACTCCTATATTATTTTGTAGCAATTAAACTCCAAATTGTTAAATTATAATAATAACAAGATTAATAGTTTATGTTTATAGATCTTCAATACTTTAACATATTTCTTAGATGATTATTTAATGTTAACTACAAATTTTATTTATCACCTTGTAGACTTTAAGAATAAAAATGCCTTTATACGATAAAGCAATATAAGTTGTAAGTATTGTAAATTATTACATATATACATACATATATATATATATATATATATATATATATATATATATATATATATATATATATATATGTATGTATGTTTGTAAAAAAGTACTAAATTATATAGGTACAAATATTGTAATTTAAGCATATAGATTTTTTTGAATAAGACTATGTAAATTGATTTTTATTACATAAGTGTATCATATAGACCGCAAACATTGCGTGATATCTGTAAATTTATATTAATACAGATTTCGACATATTCATAAATCTGTTGACAGATCGTGACTTGAATTTGTGTCTTTTTTCGATGTTATTTATGTTAACATATATTCATTGTACTGTATTGTGTATTTGTTTAATAATAATATATTAATATAATATTCAACTTACTTTCCATTTTTAACCAGAATTTAATTACTCTCTTTGTTAATATACATTATTTTAATATTTTAATACTCAGGTTCAATAAATTGTTAATATACTATTATAATTAATGTTACCATAGAATTATTAATTGAACTAATAAATGTAAAATAACATAAATTTTATAAAATAATTTTACTATTACTGGTTGTTAAAATTCATGGAATTTTCAGTTAGTACAGTAAAAGTATATCAGTTGTATAAGCATTTTAAGTATTGTAAAAAAATAAAAAATATTAATCTTTCAATGCATGTCATGTATTTTCAAAATGCAGATTAGAAATTTGAATTTACATATAAGTTTATATTTTCTAAATAATTCAATTCGAATTAATAAACTGTCTTCTATTAAGTAAGAATACGAATATTTTTCCTAAAAAAATATTCAATTACTGTTAATCTTATGTTTATAAAAAAATAAAACTCTACTTACTTTTAGTGTGGTGTTAAATATAATTATAATTTGGTATTATGGCTGAATTTGCTTTTATTAAACGTAGTTACTACTCCACATATTATATTTTTATTTCAAGTTTTCAGTAATAGTGTTCTGTTTATTTATTATGTTTTAGATATATTTCGAAAAAATTACACCGTTTTTGAATTGGATGAACATTTTTTTTTTAAAAATCATTTCTCAGTCACGAAATTTTTTATAAAAGTGTATAAAATTATTATTAGCTTATTGTATATTTTTGCTTAATACACATTTAGAAGTATATCATATCTTTAGGATTATAAAACTGGTTAAAAGCATGGAAACCGAATGCACATTATGCAAAATTGAACAATAAGCTAATAATAATCTTAATCACTATATAAACAATATTATTTGTGGAAATGACTTTTTAATCAAAAAGTTAATTAACTGCCGTAATAAAATCAATTATAACGAAATCTGATTTTTATACCTGTAATTTGATGATAATGGAAATATCACTGAAACTCGTATAAATGTATTAAAAGCAAATGATAAAAATAATTCATATAAATATTAATTGAAAATTTATAGCATTTATGATAATAGTTTTTTTTTTTTTGATAATGGTTAAATGATAATTTTAATTACGTTACAAAATTATAAATATTTTTTTATTTATATTTTTAGTAAATGTAAACTTTATAGTTTATTAGATTTTCACTAAAAACTCATTTTAAATTTCTTTAAACATGTAATACGTTTTAAAACAATGTAGTGTAAAAAATAGTATTTACAATACACACATACTTATTTTATTATACACATACATACATACATATATATATAAATGTGTGTGTGTGCACTATATTTTATTATTTTTTTTTAATATGAGTTAAATATTAATCTTTATATTGTTTGTGTTTTTATATCTTGGCACTATTATTTTATTACGAAGGAAGGACGATTTTTTAATGCGTACAAATTATTTTGTTCATAACGAATTACTTTTCAATAGCACAAGAGTTTATAAAAGTGTTTTAGTAAGATTTATTGTTTACCTTTTCACTAAACACATAATAATGGTAACAGCTTTCATCTTCACAGCATGATGTTATTTATTATAAATGTTATAATACGGAATTTTAAAGGTAACGATACGATCATGGAAATACGCATTTGTGAATAATTGAATACTAAATGATTTTTGAATACTTATAGAATATTGTAACATTGACGAGTGATTTTTTTGTGAAAAAGTGAATTTATATTTTGAAAAGATGTATTGCATATATTGAAAACATTTATTTTTAACGAAAATGAATATAATTTTAACGATAATGTAGATTGATAAATGATACAAATATTGAGTAATTGATGAAATATTTGAAACTCAAATAAATTTATTTTCATTATGTGTATGAAATAAAATAGTAAGATTTAATCTATGAAATGAACTTAACTGAAAATGTTATACTTGTGCATGAATGCATCTTGTTTTTTAGAATGTATTTGTATCCCATATTTTAAATAAATTGTTGCGTATGTAACAATAAAATAAATAAAAATGTATAATATATTAATTCTAAAACGATTTCTTATAGAACTGAAAAAAATACAGTATGTAAATTCTTAGAATATAACTTGATATATCATTGAGTTATAAAATTTAAATGAAAATATAAAGGGATCATGAATAATATATAATAAATGACATTGGTTTACTTCTCATTATGGTCCACAAATACACATTTATTAGAATACAATATCAATAAATTACTTAAAAGCATATAAATAATTTTGCAATATCACGTGTCTTTGGTTAACATCAGTTATGTTATAATTATAATATAAATAATAAACATTGTACAAATTATAAAAGTACAAAATTATAATTATGAAATTAATACAACCCGTACAATATACTTATATTTATTAATATATCGGGTTAATTTTGTGCAAGACAAATTATTGTAGATAAAATAGATGTTATTATTAAAATGAAATTATATTAGTAATTATAATTGTTTGTATTTTTTAATATGAACGAAAATTTATATATATATATATATATATAAAATAATAAAAAAATAACAAAAACTACTAGAATTGTAAAATATATATTAATGAACAATAATCAGTTCTACATAAGGTCAGTCAAAAAGTACAATATTTATTATGTCCGTATTTTGAAATATATTTTATATGGTGCATGCTATTTTTATTATTCATTACATTTTATATTTTTGAAATAATAATATCTGGATATACAACTATTGAGATATTACTATTAAATTAATATCTTAACATCTTTATATTATTTTGCTTTTGCTATTGTAAAATTTTTTTTTTGGGAAACGATATGTAGGTTTCTGTTTATATTCAGATGTATTATTTTACAATAATTTATAATATACATATATATATATATATATATATATATATATATATATATATATATATATATATAAACATACATATAAACACATATTTACATACATATAGTTTTGTTTGGATGTTTGTATTGGAACACAAAATTAACCCTTGTAATAAATGCTTACAAATTAAAAATAAATAATTGATTGGGGTATGGTTCATATCAATTCAATAATTAGATATGTATATTCATATTTAATTTTTTGTACAAGTTTGGTGACGTAATAAGTTATTTATAACACATTGTTACATATATACTTTGATTTAAATTAAATTATTTTATACTTATAATAAAAGTGATATATAAGTATTTATACACAATATATATATATATATATATATATATATATATATATATATATATATATATATATATATATATATATATATAGTTAGTGTGTATATGTGTTTTTCTATATTATTATTTACTACACTTCTAATTATTTTTTTGGTAAATGCTGAAGTTATTTAAAATGAAATAAACAAAATATCTTTAATAGAATAAAACTTTACAAGTAAATATTTTATATGTTTATAAAAGACTAGATTAAAAGTAACTAATATTACAGTAACAAAGATTTGTGATTTATAATTATTTTGACTTTAAAACTTATTATAAAAGTTTATTTATGATATAAAATTTACAAATTTTATTCTAATTAAAGAAAGTGAGTTATTCAAAATTACAAAATTGTAGATTGAAACGTAAAATTCATTTAACTGATGAGTTTGATTACAAATTATTACGCATAAATTGTATTTTTTCAATTTAGAAATTTCTTCACTAAATTATTTATTTAAAAAATAATTTTACTCGTTTTTTTTTACAAAATTGCTGAAACTTGACATATTCTATATTTATTATTTTACAGTTATTAAATTAAGAAATATCTTACTTTTTTGAATTATATACAAAATGTTAAATTATATCAAAAATGTTGTTTACTGTATTAGAATAAATTGTTAATATTATTAATGGTATTGTAATAGAGATGTTTTTAAGAAAAAATGTTATATTGGTTAATGCTTAGGAACAATTAAACAATAAAATACGTACTTGTTGGTACAACAGTACGTCATTAATAACATGTCATATAATATTAAATCATAATACAGTGTGTTCGAAATAAATACTAAGTTAGTAACGAAGTTAAATTGTATGAAATGTTTTTATGGATAAAATATATATATAAGGCGTTAAACATACAGTCTTATAGCAGATATTCTTAACGCTATTATTACCCAGATGATTTTTGGAATTATTTCATAATATTTATATTTAAAGGGAAGTTTATTAGTACATCGTTTCATTAAAAATAATTACAAATTACATATATATATATATATATATATATATATATATATATATAATTATTAATAATAAAAACATGTTTTACAAGTTAGATAAATATAAAATGTTTATAACATTTCCTATTAACCGATATTTGGTATAAAAGAAACATAAAATACTAAAAACGAGCATGCAACAATAAAGTTTGAAAACATACATCCATAATAAAGGTAACAAGATTCATGCACATTCAATAAATGGTACTGGAATGAAACTGTTTTTGATTTGTTTATTTTTAAACTGAAATTATTTGAAAGGTTTATGTTATAGAGTAATAAGTCTAAACAAGTTGATGTTAATATTACATAAGAGATTTCTTTTGTGTGAAGGTAATGAAAATAGAAAAACAATATTAAATATGGATTCAAATAATAAGTAAACAAAGGAAAGTATTGCTTGTCCTTTTAGTTTTGAATATGTTATCAATATTATTTTCTTATTTCACAGAGCTAGTTTTTGAAAATATGTATTGTTTAATACAATACATATATCTTCTCTTTATTTTTGACCTTTTTTTAATCTTAAATTTATTTTGGTTACTTTATTTATTATCCTATATATTTTACTTACAATTATGTTTTTTTTTTAGTATTAATAATGTTTTTCTGTATATTATGTTATAAAATCTGTTATTGTTATTAAATAAATATTTTGTCAGTACATTAAAAAAAAGAAATTTATATATATATATATATATATATATATATATATATATATAAATATAAACAATTATCAAAACATATAGGTACATAGTAAAAAACACAGGGATTCAATAACCTTTTCGATAATGAGATTATTTATAATTGAATAAAATATTTTTATATATAGATAAATAAGTATAAGAGTGAGTAGTTAAAAATAACGTTTGTATTTAATGTTTTGTAATATTACACTTTGAAAACTCCTTACACAATCGTTTTGTGCAATAGCAGAACTAAAAATCTTGAAACAAAAGGTACTTAACAGTAGTGTATTTATTAAGTGAATAATATAAGATAAGAGTATTTTATTAATTGAATAATATAAGATAAGAGTATTTATTAATTGAATAATATAAGATAAACCACATAATTTACTGTCCAGAGAAAGAACATCAGTTTATAATTTCATTAAAAATATTTAATACCAAATAAAGTAGCAGCTATAAAATTAACTTAAAGCAGCTAAAAAAGTTAGATATCTATATAAAAATGAAAAATAATAGTTCATTGTGAACATTATTGTATGGAACGTTGATATTTAATACTTTCACAAATTAATAATACACTTAAATGGACTTTCCATATATATATATATAGTTTTGTATTACTTTAAATTGTATCGGCGGGTATCAATGAAATATATAATAATTTATTTGTTAATTAAAAAACAATAATTATAAAAAAATAAGACATTTTTTTAATCAGTGCGATAATTTGTGGATAGAATTGAATATTTAATAGATATATTACTAGAAATGAATAACATTTTTCAATCAAATTTGTTTTTGTCAAATTTTATCTATTGTCACAAATTTAATTTCGTATATATATATATATATATATATATATATATATATATATATATATATATATATAAATCAATAGAAAAATAAGTTGTTAACAATAAATTATTTATAGATATAACTAATTCGAAAATTGTTTAATGAATCCCTGATTGAAAAATAACTATTAAGTTGAGAAATAAAAATAAAATTAACATTCAATAAAAATGACAACAAGACAAACAATAAATATTAATTAATGCAACTCGATGACATTAAACAACAATGCATATCAATGTATGGAATATTTTTATAAATAATAGTTTAGATAAAACTAACAATTAATTTATTAAATAAAAATGGATGTACTATTAAGTGGGTGAAACAAGACCATCTGCGTCACTAATACTTTTTACTCTTCTATGACTAATTTGATTTTTGTTTAAATGTAAACATTCGTCGAAACTATTTTTTTGATCCGATATATCATAACTGTTTGAAGAATCATTTAAGAAATTTAATGTCGAAGGATTTTCATACAAAGTTTCATTTGTTTTCGAAGTCACGTTGCTGTAAGCAGAAGAATGCTGAAATGCAAAGGGTATAGCATATACTGGAGATTCATTACTAAGACTACGAAAATGAGGTGGAGGTGTATTTATACGGCTGATGATAGAAGAGCTTTCAGAACTTGACGTTGGTGAATGTTTATCACGGTCGGATTTTTTAAAGCCTAGTGCACGTCCAAAAGAACCCTGTAATTAATAATGGAACTTGAATATTTTATTAATGTAGATAGTTAATGTGTCATAAAATGCGCTATTTATTGGTTTTTATTTAACGATAAGATATGTATGTGGTTTATTTTATATGAAGAATATAGGTATAATATTATATTAATTAAAATAAGCACAAAATTGTAAAGATTAATTGTCTTTAAATGATCCTTTTTGTATTTTGATTTTGAAAATATTTATAGTTGTAACAAAGAAAGGTAATTATAAACATGGTATTATTAACATCAAGTAATCAAGAATCGTTTATGCAGAAAGAATTTTAAATAAAAATAAAGTAAGAAAAGTAAATAAAGTATAATAAGACAAAGATCAGTATTTTTATTAAAATCTTAAATGCATCGTAGTTATGTATTGTAATTATATACTATGGTTCGTATAAGTCTAACATTTTTGGTGAATTATATTTTAATGTAAGTGTAAAATAAAAGAATATCTTTAATTTTCATATTTCATACATATTATACTCGTATATGCACATAGAATATTTTGATTGCCCTAAGATATTAATTATTTATTGTACTTGTCAAGTAAAGTTGCGATATTATACCAATTTCGAAGAAATATAATTTTGTTGCATTTTTTAAATAAAATAAATGTTTTAATTTTCACATGGTTTTCACTGTAATTTTCGTATCTCATACATCTTAAAGACAGTAAAAATACAATCTTACCTCTAAACTTCGCCATGATGCCATAGACAACTATTAAAATCATATAAAATTTATTTATAATAGAGATATTTATTTAATTACTATAATTACACTAAGAATAAGTTTTACACAAATATCTATTATTTTTTAATCAAAACAAATATTCTTATAATTTTTATACTTCTGCTGTACTTATTTTTGTAACTGACATTATATTTATTTTAAATTATATTTTTACTAAACATGTGTGTACAATCTTGATGTTTAAAATATATTTTTCAAAAAGACAATCTTCTAATACACGTCAAAGTTATTTAGAGACATTATTTCATCATAAAATACAATAGTTGACAAATTAACACAAATATAAGTATTAATTAAACACGTAAAAGGAATGTATTTGATGATGTCACATTTATGTAATAAAAGTATAATTTTCGTGGTAACATGTGCGATGTTAACTAAGAATAGAATGAAAACAGTACTTTAAATATGTTTAATTGGCATTTACATTTTATATATATAAATATATGTATATATATTTAATATCGACGAAAATGTCTATAATTTTTATAAACTTTAATATTTTTACACATAAGCGTTTATAAAAAAATAATTATTACTTTTTAATTAAATACTTTTGAATTATTAAAATGATTTATTCTTGTAATAATTATATAATATTTGATTGTTGCTAATTTGTAATATATATATATATACATATATATATATATATATATATATATATATATATATACATACATACATACATACATACATACATACATACATACATACATACATACATACATACACACACACACACACACACACACACACATACATACAATATACTGATATTGTTTTGCAAATGTAATTTGTAGATTATAAAATTACATTTTAAAAACTTGTATATTTATTCGTTGTAATAAATAAGCATATATTTCATTACATGCTCAATACTTTCGTTGAAATTTTCTTTTTAATATTATGTCATTACTATTATTACAATAATTTAATTGTTTGATAAGTGAAATAAAAAAATATTTTTTTTGTATAAGAGCACCAAAATAAATATTATAAAAATTTAAATGTTTTTAGATTAAAGTTATGTTAATAATTCGCACATTTTACCACTCTTACAATTTTTTTAAATGAAAATATATTTTTAAAAATTTGAATTGTATAATAAAATAATAAATTGAAAATATTTTTAAAGATATATGTTTTAATTATTGATTTTGAATTTTTATAAGAATGCTGATGGTAGCTTTTACCTTTTTTTGATGATATTTATTATATATATATATATCACAAAGAATTCCATGTGGTCTTAAATATGTACAAATTAAATGGCAATGAGGAAATTGCACCTTTATGAAAATAAGCTCATTGTTGTCATTTATTTTTAAATTGTACAATTTGGAAAAAGTTTGAAATTTGATTGAATTCAATAAATTTGTTGTTAAACATTAATTATGTAAAAATTACAATTCTATATACATAATAATAAATAATATTAATTTAAAGGTATTTATTTTAGGTTAATGAAGTTAGGTACACAATATTGAAATGTTTAATTTATTACGTAATTATTTTTGCATCAGTAATTTTAAAAATATTTTTTTATAATTTTGTCCTTTTTTATTCAAACAAGACTCCTGAATTATGATGAATATAAAGTTCATAAAAATAATGCAAATTCCTCATTATCACATTAGGAAAGATATTTCATCATTTTTAATTTATCTCTGTTACTAATAGAATCAAATAAATAATTAAATATTATAAAATAATATAGTAAGTTATTATTTACTTTTGTTATTTTAATATTTGTTTAATATACAAAAATGAATGTAATAATATACAAATTTAGTGCTACTTTTTTTTCAAAAAACAATAAAATGTTAATAGAAATACCTAATTTATATGTATGAGTATTGATTTAATCAAGACGCAAGCCATTACACAATTATTTTATAAAGATTTGAATTTTACCATTTTTATATACATTTAAGAACATATAATATTTTTGATTATTATTGTGCTTTGTTAATTATGTAATATTATATTAATTTTTACAATTAAAATTATTTTTTATTATTTTAATTTAAATGTATTCAAATGAACAAATCAAAATTAAGAAATAAGATGAAATTATTTTATAAATCATACATTATATAGGGCCATCCAAATGTGATTCCTAGATTTAGTTTTATTAAAAAGAAACATAAGAAACTATACACATGTTTCCCTATACACATGTGTCTTTTTAATTAAACACAAATCTAAGTGTTACATTTGGATGGCCCTATATAAATGTTAAATAGAAAAATATATGAAAATATAATTGTATTGTTTTTATAAACTTGTTCAAAAATAAATAATTTTGAATCAATCACAATCTAAATATTGTTTTGAGCTTTGTGCATTTTCAAATGATTGCCTTTTTGTGTACTTTTAATCAATACTTGTTTTTAATTTATGTAGTAAATATTAAACAATGCATTTTATTTTCTTACCTTGTACTAAATATGTAAAACTATACAAATAGAGCTAATAATATTGCAGAAGCATTAAAACATCAACTAAACACTTAAAAATAAATAATTAGTGATAAAATCTATATTACTCACCCGTATACTAGTTCTACGAGAATCATTATCAGTAGTTGTTGCCACTGGTTTTGTATTACTTGTAGCCAAACTTCCAGCACATGATTTCGAGTAAGATCGACCAAGAGAGCCCCCTGGTATACGATGTTTTGTCCCGCTTCCCCGAACACGAATATAGTGCTCTAACGTGGATCTAACATGGAACAACACAAAAGTGCAATGAAAAAACAAACGAAAAAATAAAGAAATAACAAGCAAACATGTGTGCAAAAAATAATGACATTCCAATTTTTTCTAACTGAATTTGTTGCGAACAATATTAACAGTTTATGCACTTCTATAGAAAGCTTTTGCATTCTTTTCATTATATTCAAAAACTTCATATAATATTTTGAAGTAATAGTGATAAACTGATAATATATGTGTATTTTATTTTTGCATGTGTTTTGTATTATATATATATATGTACATATATATATATATATATATATATATATATATATATATATATATATATATATATATATATATATATATATATATATATATATATATATATATATATATATATATATATATATATATATATATATATATATATATATATATATATATATATATATATATATATATATATATATATATATATATATATATATATATATATATCTATTCGTGTTTGTACAAGTGTTTAATATTTGAATTTCAAATATTTTTTTGTCTCGCTTGATGTAAATAATTTCTTACTTGGAACATTACTATTTTATGAAATAAAACTGTTATATTTGTGATACTACATATATATATATATATATATATATATATATATATATATATATATATATATATATATATATATATATATATATATATGTAGTTATACTTACAATTATAACAAAAATACATTTATAATAATATTATTATTATTGATGTATTTTAATCTAACATCAATGTGTAAACCATAAAATATATGAATATATATATTTATATAAATTTGATTTCTATTTATCAACAGTGCAGAATATTGCATTACGTTTGTAAATTAAGAAATATTATCAATTAGGAACAAAAATAAAAAGGAATAATTTATATATTGGGAATATCATTATAAAAGACTTAACATTACATTTCATTGAATGTAAATAGATTATTGTATATAATATAAATATTAGAATAAGTCTGATAAATAAATTAAATTCTGTTAATTGTTATTAAATTTGTTTTATTATCTATGAATAATTCGTTCATTTATTTTATATTAGTTAAAAGATATATTTATTGATAAGTTTGGAAAATATTTTAATTAAAAAATATAATTTTAATTTTTGAACTTTTTATTCTATAAATATAATGTAATGAAATTAGCATTAAACTTATTAAGCTCTGTTGATTATCAAGTATTTATTGCGTTTTTATAAAATTAAATGTGCAAACAGTAAAAATAAAGTACAAATGAAGCAAGCAAGTCATTCAATAAAAGTAATAAAAACAAATGCAAAGTGTTCAATACATCAAAGACATGAAAACTAAAATGTACTGCTTATTCAAACTTAAACAAAATTTCAAATGACTAGTATTATAATTTTGTTTTTTACTTTTTAATAACATATTTTTTAGTGATTAATATGATTTTTAGATACATATATATATATATATATATATATATATATATATATATATATATATATATATATATGTATGTATAATATACATATTGATATAAAGTTAATTACATTTTAATTTTATGCAGTTGCATTAAATTTTGTTATTAATATTATTAATGTTTTTATGTAGATTATACATAGGTATATATTGAAAAATTAAAGCATATAAAGTAACTTTTATATTCAACATAATTAGTGAAATTTAAATATGAATGAATTTTTTTAATTATTAATTATTATTTCATTTAGCTATAAATTGTTTAAGTTTAAGAAATACAGTACAATATTCTAACGTGTAAACACTGCAGTGCCAAAGCATAAACAGGTAAGTTAAATTTGAAAACATATTTATCGCTAATCTGAAATTACCTGTTGCACTATGAGAGCAACACAAACCAATTGGAATGTATATTGTCATATAAAATCACGTTTTGCCACACTAAAATGAATAAAATTATTGTTCTGATCATAGTACACATTCTTTTAATTGAATTTGAAACTCAAATTTACAACAATGAGATTAAAGTAAAAGTTTTATCATACAATGAATTTTTAAAGGATTGATTAAATAAGCGATTGTGATTGATCTGATTTAAAGGATTTTTAAATAAATAAGAAATTATATTTAAATCTATGACATATTAAAAAGATGACCAGTGATATTATAACAGATATGTGGCTTGTGTTTTGATGTAAATGCATATAATACAATTAAGAACACAATTTTTGTTACATATTTTTAGTTTTATGAACATTTAGTTCTACGAAACAAAATTTACAAAATTGAATTTGGAAAATATAATAGTGTTATTGATATAGCTATATATATATATATATATATATATATATATATATATATATATATATATATATATTTTATATATATACACATATAATTGTTATGTGTTAATAAAAATTTAAGAAAATTAGGTATGTAAAAAAGTAAAGTGATTTTTATATACACAAAACAATTTTTTGAGTACATAATGCTTCTTTAAATACATATTGATTATTTTAACAAATGTCTTTTTATCTAGAATGTTTTGATTGTGAAGTGCGTGATGTTTCTGCTTGGAACTCTTCCATCTGACAGAAGATGACATACCTTGCTGGAAGTACAAGTGCTTCAAGTTCAGTCATCAAATGCCTGCGTATCATATTTTTACTTGGTGGAACACCTAAAGCTGTTGCCATTGTATCACCATTAAATGATGGTTCCAAGACCACTAAACCCCCATGAACTCCACTGTCTGTCAATATTACAAAATTATTAATGTATAAATATATATATATATATATATATATATATATATATATATATATATATATATATATATATATATATATATACAGAGAGAGAAAGAGAGAGTTATACATTTAAATGCAATAAAAAACATTTATTCAGTAATTTAAGCAAAAATTTGTTTTTTTTTTATAAAAGTAACTAATTATGAAATTGGTTATTTATATAAAAATTAATGAATACATAATGAAAAATTATGTTTTACTTTTATTCTCTTGATTTTGTAATATAAAATATTACATTTATTGATTATTTAAAAAACGGCTTGAAATGGTATTTTTTAAAAGATTTTGTACCTTTAAGATTGTCAGCATATTCTCCTAAATCAATATTCCTTGCCCACCGTATAAATCGTTGATTAGTCCACACTAATGGATCAGCATCTACCGTTTCACATTGGTGTCTTCGTACAGCAAGTGCCTAAGAAAAAGATTATATACGTTTTATTTTATGTAAAAACTTATATATGCATTATTGTTATATAACTAATAATATTTTATATAATTTTACCTGGCGATCATATTTCATTATTCTTAATAAATGAATACCATGAACAATTGATGCTTGATGGAATTTTCTTGTAACACCTAGAAATTTTTCTAATTCTTTTTTGCTTAAATTATCAAGCATTCTTGCATCTACCATATTAGTTGCAAAATTTTCTGAATACTGTAATAAAAATAATCGATGAAAAATTTAGACATTAGTGTTTTACTAATTTTTTTTACCTGTGCTAAGCCTAAATCTGGCAGCCATTCACTAGACACCCATGTGTGACCAAGTTGGGAAATGCAGGGATAGCGTACGAGGTTAGGATGTCTATGTTCTTCAATAGCAAGTCTAAGTTTTTTCCGATGCATTGGATGCGAGATACCCAAGCCACATTCAAGTTCCAGATCAGACAGCTCCAGTAAAACCTGGCCATGTAAACCACGTATCTATAAGATGAATGATGAACACTCACCCACTCACCAAAATATTTTTTATTTAGTGAGGATTGATATTTAATTTTAGTATTTAATAATTTTAAATGCATTGTTCTTTAATTAAGAATAATTTTTATTCAATTATAATTAATATATTTTATCAAATAATGCAACTCAGTTATATTCTGTATATATTAATTTAATTATGAATATTATCATATTTTTTAAATTTATTTAAAGTGTATTAATGAAACGATTTTTCAAATTACTATTTTATTAAAAATTGTTACAATTATCAAAAGAAATTATATTTGATCATAATTTTATTTATTTAAATTAAACTTTATTACCCAAAACATATAACCATGATTCAACTAAAGATTAACAATAGCTTACTTTTCCACTTTTTACATTTTCAGCACAGCGAGCTCCATATTGTGGCATGCCTAGGGCGATTTCAATCCAAGCTAAGACTGTTGGAGCTCGCCATTTTTCCATTGGTACTGAAGCAGCTTCACGAAGAAGTCTTAATTTTTCTGCATATCCTTCTTCTGTTAATGGTGACCAACTTCGATAAGGATCATATGCAGATTCTATTAAATACATTGTTTTTGTAAATAAATTATATTAAAATTTATAAATTATGTATATACATTATTCCTACTATAAATTTAGATTTATACATGTATTTATTTGAATGAGGTTTAAAGGGAAAATTTTTAATTTTATTAAATTTATGTGTTTTTATTTTACACATTTAATTTACCATTTTCAGGTGTTGGATTGACAGATTTATTACGATGTCTTGATCTAGCAAAAACACGAGAAATACTTCCCCAAGTTCCACCTCTTGAACTACCTCCTGGTCTACTATGAAACGCTTTAATTCTTCTACCAACAAGCGATGTAGGTTCAGATTCAAGGGGAGAATTTAGTTGTTCTACAGATCTGAAAAATATAATTTACTAGCAGTGTTTTCCTTAAATATTAAGTTAATAATATTTAATATTAGTGCTATTTTATTTAACAAAATTATTTTATTGCTTTTTTTATTATTATGTTAATTTTACCTTGATAAAACGCCTGAATCAATGGATCTGGTGAAATTGTTTGCATTTAATGGTGAAAGTGTTGGACTGCAGTCTTTAGGTGTTGATATAGCAGCTGATAAAAAAATAATATTATATTTTATGTATATTATTTGAATAAATTGAAACCAACCAATGAAAATGATTTTGAGGAAAATGAGTTTTGTAAATATTCACAGTTGTAACAAAACAAATGTAAATATTCAAGTAATGTTTATGAAACTTATACCAGTATGTAAAATATTACATAATCACAATCAAATATAGTTTATAGTTGTGGTATTCTCACGTTAAAATGTTTCGAATTGGTTACTGAATAAGAAATTTAGACTTACGATACATATGGTGAGGAACGATTGATGACACGACTGATATAGAATCAACATCTACATTGTTTCCCTCAATTGTAATTGTCGGCGTACCGTCTGTTGTAGAATCAGATAAATTTCCGCCTGCTGAAGTTGCACCACCGCTTTCTCTATCAGAGCTCACTCTGACGCCGGAATCAGCACTACAGCTGCCTCTATCACCAGAAAGAAGACCCAAACTGAGTACATGTTGTCCAGACATTAATCCACCAGATCCTGGTGTCATAGCTCCTCCATTAGTACTATGACGAGGTAGTGATGCTAGACTTTCTTGATCGGATAGACATCCATTTGCAGCTAGTTGACGTCGAGCCTGAATAATTTTTGAAATACATATTAATTTTGCTATTATTATGATATGAAAATTTATGATTACAATATTGCCATATAAAAATATATTTATAATATTATAAACATTACGAATTAATCAATATTTTTTTTTTATTCGCAATTTTATTATTATAAAGATTTTTTTATATTACAATTTAAACCATTTTAGTTTTTATAACTACAATTAATTTTGTGCCTATTTTTATTAATTAGTTTATTTCCTAGTTATCTTCATTAAATAAAGTATTTATAAACTACAACAATGAATATATATATATATATATATATATATATATATATATATATATATATATATATATATATATATATATATATATATATATATATATATATATATATATAATATATATATATATATATATATATATATATATATATATATATATATATATATATATATATATATATATATAAATATCCAATTGCTTCAAATTAAAAGGAAATAATACATTAATAATTTTTGCTGTGTGTAACAGCTGATTTCAAGTTTAATATAAATAGAATATTCAGAGCTGAAGAACTGATTCTGATCAAAGGGGATGGAGTAACATTAATATTTAACAAGTTATTTGCGTTTTTTAAAAAAAATTCAGATTGCGTAAAAGAAGTTTATGAAAAAAAAGAAGATAATACAGAAATAATATGAAAAATAATGGCATTGGGGTGGTAACATCCAGGAATGTTTAAGGAAAGAAGATTATCAAGAAATACTACGATAATCGCTCCTAGCACCAGCTATATATGGCATCCACAAAGTGATCCACAGAGACTAACGTCGGCTATTTCTTGGATCAAACGAAATAATCTCAACAGTTTTCTTCAGCTCTCAACATTGAATGTATGCCTCGATTTCAATTGTTAATTATATTATTATTTTATTCTAAATATGCTATGGTTCCTTTTTATTAAGTATAATTAGTACACGAGCGTAAGAGAGCCCCGAAAATGCGAGAGCTGTCTACGCATCAAGATGCACTTATAGCACGACGTCCCGTTCAGAGGTGGCGTATTGACGGCCAATTTCACCGTCGCGAAAGGGTTAAACATTATTTATATACGAATATGTACGAGGGTCGTTTGATAAGTATGGTAAATTTATTTATTGTATAATTTAATTATATTTTTCAATTTAGTTTTTCTTACTTTTTTACCATACTTATCAAACGACTTTTGTATGTCTAAAAATGAAATAATTTTTTTTCAAAAATCAATGATACGTAAATAAAATATATTATTTATAATTAAAACGGTCGTTAATAAATAGCAAAAATATTTTTTTACTAATATGCAATCACAAGTGTATTTATTATATATTTAAATAATATATGCATAAATATATGTACTTACATATAACTATTAATAATTAAATATAACTAAAGATATTAATATACACAAACACGCAAATCAAGTGTCTATTAAATAAATAGAATCACACATTGAATATAGTGTAATTTTTTTAAATTAGATAAAAAGAAAGCATTTAATACAGTTAATAAAAAAAATATAACTTTAGTAAGTAGAAGTTAAAATATAATTTTAATGCACAACTAATATTAAATACATATAAATTTTAGAGTAAAAAGATATTAGGCTTATTTTTCTTTACATTAATCATTTAATTTTTATGGAATCTGTGTGCAACATTAGTTAGTTATATTTAGGGTTAAAAATCTTACCTCCTGTAACTGTTCTTGAGCTTGTTGTAATTGAAGTTCTTTTGCATTTAGTTGGGCCGCGAGGGATAGACTTCTTTCAGCTTCATCTCGGGCATGCCTTAATAAACTCCAACGCTCACGTTCACGTTCTTCTCGTTCCGTGGTTAATTGTTGAAGAGATGTTTCACTATCTCTCATCCGCTGAAGCAAATTTTAGAGGGGTAGATTTGGTTGTAAAACGAATTATAATTATATTCTAATGAGGTACATAAAATGTGTTTTTTTTTGTTTTTTAAAAATCTTTAAAAACAATATAATAATGTAATTTTTGGCACACAATTGTATACATTTAAAAAACAATTGTATTAATCAAAATTTAACTTTTGAAAATTTATTTTAATAACATCTAATTATTATCAAAAATGTGTTATGATATAGAATGCTAAATATAAAAGTATGAAAATATTATTTGACGTTACACAATTAATATAATACACAACACAAATACAAACACACATATATCTTTATAAATTTACATATATAAAATGTGTGTGTATATATATATCATCATCATCACGCCCACATCAGTCCACTACTGGACGAAATATATATATAATGTGTAATTATATATATATATATATATATATATATATATATATATATATATATACAGGTGGCACAAATGAAACTGAAGTATGTAACTATCAGTCTTGATTTATCTTTTATTTGGGATTACTTGGGCCATCTATATGTGCACATCATTGAAATATTAATTGCAATTTTTAAAATATTTTTATTTTAATTGTTTTATTGCAGATTAAAAGTTACCTGTTCATAACTCCTAATAAAATCACGCAACTCTTTTTCTTTATCTTCTAAAGTAGCATACAGTTGTTTCATCTGACTGAGAAGGTCGAATTTTTCAGCTTTTAAACGTTTTCGATCAGATTTTAATGCTGATATCGCTTCTCTTGCCAACTGAAGTTCTATTTCAAGTGCATGCACTTTTGCAGGCGAGCAGTCTATAGGTGCACCAGGTTCTGTAAGAGTTGGTTCATTTTTGCTAACACCTGACACTACAAGGCGTTTTAAGCGCGTAACTTCGGCTTGTAATCTATCATTTTCGAGTCGCATACTTTTTAAAATGTTTGCTAAAACAAATGTTTGTTATTAATAAATGTGTAGCACATTAACTGCGTCGTTTATATTTTTAATGCGTGCATACATTATTAACTGGCAATAACATTTGTAATGAAAAGCTGATATATAATTTTTGAGTTTTGAAGTTGATTTCATTCTTTTTTTTATTGTTTATATAAGACTTAATTATTTATTACTATTATTTTTTTAAAAAAAATAGTTTATTGCTAAACTTACCATTATGAATAGCTGCAGTTCCTAGCGAGTCTTCATTATTTTTCCGTGAAGACGCAGCAGAGTCAGAATGTAATGAATTTTTGATATCATACAATTGAAAATAACTGCACCCTGGTTGAGGAGATTCTGGTCGAGATTCTGGTGTAGACTGATTACTTTTTGTTTCTTGTTTTGTAGGCGACAAACAACGGTTATTTTTTGCTTCCGTACACACATTACTCGTATCAAAGTCAGCATCTTCGTGACCTAATAATGCTGTACCTTCATCTTCGTCACTAGCTATGTCAAGACTTTTCGATTTATCTATAGAACTACCTTTACTTAATTTTAACGTTTTAAATTCACTACTTTTAATTGTTTTTTGAACTTCGATATCGTTTGAGTCGAACGATGCTGATTTCGATGACGTCCCAATAGGATCTCTTATTTTTTTGGTCGACTCTATAGAACTTGGACGTGCCGTAGAAAAACTGTTCTTTTTTAACTCGGTTAAACATTTCACATCGAATGAGTTTATCGAATCACTAACGCTAGACGTGTCTGTTGCTGTGTTGAGATCAGGAGGAGGAAGAGATAAAACTGCTTTCTTTATAGGAGGGGTTGCAGTACCGTCTTGGTTAGGGGATAAGGGTTTATTTGTAAGGGAAGATGGATCTGGAGGGGAGCAGCGAGCGAGCGAAGCGGAGGGAGGATCAACAACGGGGCACTCGGGTTCTATCCGCGAGGTAAGATTTGCCGTGTGTTCCTCTACCATTCTGCGAAGCTTAGCCTGAAAAAGTACATAATAAAATAAAAGGTTTAAAATTGTATTCCATCATATTATATGCATACATACATACATACATACATACATACATACATACATATATATATATATATATATATATATATATATATATATATATATATATATATATATATATAAAATATATATATATATAAATGGCTAATATAAAATATAACAATTAGTTAAAAGAAATTACCTAATGAAACAAATAACTTTATTTACACAGTTATTAAAGTTATTTGTGAAAGACAAAATTCTGTATGAAGTGGTAAATTATTTTTTAAATACAACTTAATGATAACGTATATTATAAGCTAAAAACTACAACTGATTTAATTATAATTGCATAACAAATATTTTAATTACACCAAACAAACGCGATAATAATATTTGAATTAAATGAAAGATTATTGCATGTTGTATAAAAAATATATTTGTTAAAAATTTTAAAGATAAAGTTTAAAATATTATTTAAGATATTCATATCAATATCAAAATAACAATTAATTTGCATTTTTATGAATTTATTTTTATTTGATTATTTCAGATTCTGATCAATACAATAAACGTAAATGTAATAAATATAATGTCAAATAAATAATTTATACCAATACAAATATAACTGTTTGATTAAAAAAATATTTGAAATATTGTAAAAATGAAATTATAAAATCCTTGATTATATTAAATATTTGAAATGTATTTAAAAGATATTTATTTGTAAAATAACTTTATCTGCATCTATTTATTTATCTAACTTATATTTATTTATAATAACAGTCCTATATATATATATATATATATATATATATATATATATATATATATACACTCATTTATTTATTTACTTACATACACGTATGTATGTACACGAGAGAAAAAAATAATAAGCTTAACATAGATAAAGTGTACAATAACAATTAAAAATTCCATATTAAGCACGATTTTATTATATAATAAATTAATAAAAACACAGTTGTATTTACTGTAAATTACAACATTATTTATAATATCAAAAGAATAAATTTGTTGCAAAAATATGTAAAATGAAATGGAAATGTGTAACTATATTTCATTGAAACTCACCGAGTTTAGTGTTGGTTTTGTTTGTTATTTGCTGTGTTGTAGGTAATATTGTGGTTTTTATGTAAATGTGGAGGTGTAAGACGCTCATTATCAAAATAGGAGTTGATGAGTCTATCATTATACTGTAAGAGAGATTTATTTCAGAATATGAGATTATTATTTTAATATTTAATTTAGTACTTAAAAATTTACGATACAGAAACATTCATCAAATTCAATATACATATACATATATTCATACATACATCCATCCATCCCCATACATATATATATATATATATATATATATATATATATATATATATATATATATATACATACACATACAATTATTATTATTATAAAATTCGAAATTTAAAGTGTCTGTTTTTTTCAAAAAAGTATTATGGCAATATTTATAAATTGTATTTTTTATAATCTTGTATTCAACACATATTCTGTTGTTTTGTTTCTTTGGCTTGTTATTTCTGTAAAATGTCACAAACAACATCGAATATTAGTGTCTTTTTAATTGCATTTAACATTTAATTATCTGCAATTATTTGTTAACTATATTTAGATTTCAGGTGAAAAATAAATTAAAACTAAATTATTTGAAAACACAGAAGTGTCAAAAATGTTTGTTTCAGACAATAGAAAATGCGATTTAAGGGAATACAACACGAAGAATAATTTTATAAGAATAATTAAAGATGTTTTTGTTAAATATATGCTACATAAAGTAAATATAATAGTAAAACAAATTATTTCTAATACATATTTATATATATATATATATATATATATATATATATATATATATATATTAAATAAAATAAAATGTTTTATTTTAATATTAATCAACATTCAATGAATGAAGAACAAATATTAACTTTTTTAATTATCATGTACAGTAAAATAAAAATAGTGTTATTAATTGTAAATTATAGATCAACAGGATAAGACAAAGTTCTTGATAAATTGATAAAAAAGTAAACTAAGTAGAGTTAGGACAATGAAGCAGATTTATTTTCAAATACATTGAATATCAATAACAATTTATAAATAAATTTTATTACATTAAATGTATTAGAAAACGAATCCATTTTTATATACTGCATATGGGAGTCCTGATTGTGATATATTCGACTGAAAAAGTCTTCAATGGTATTTTATATTTTTAGATAAAGATTTTTGTAATTTTGTTTTAGCGTGTAATATGTGTGTATTTTGTAAATTGTGTTTAAACATTGTTTAATATCGAAATATATTTGGCTGTAAAATATGTGTATTTGATAAAATGGTCATTTTTTGGGAAAGGAAATTAGTATGTATTTTTTTTAAAAAAAAATAAGAGTACCATATACAGCGATTCAATACCTGAGCGTCGACAAAGAGGCGGCGCATCAGCAACGCCATGTCAACATGGCAGTGATCGTTCGCACCACCGCATGTTTAGCGTAGGCAGGCATTTCGAATCGACAACAATGAATAGATTCACTAGCCATCGGGTAAATTGGATTATTTCGTGAAACTTTTGAGCCTAAAAATAAAAAAAAAATCATTAGTTTAGCGTATTAGATTGCCATTTTTAAAAATATTAAATAATGATAATTTGTATTTATAATTTAAAAGTAATAAAAATTAAATATAGTTTTTTTAATTCAAAGATTGCTAATGAAAAATTTATATACACACATATATCTGTGTATATATATATATATATATATATATATATATATATATATATATATTTAAAATGTATATTTAAATAATTTCATTTCTTATAACATTTTTCACTTCTTTTTGAATTAATATCTTCTTTCAATAATTATGTAAGAAAATACCGGAAAATACTTTTTGTAATTATACCGGCATATAACGCGATTCTTAAAAATCTTAAAATACAATTAAAAATCTAAGGACTTATACTTCAAATATAAAAGAGGGAGTTTTGCTTATTGGATAAATGTTTGTATATACACCTATATATATATATATATATATATATATATATATATATATATATATATATATATATATATATATATATATATATATATATATATATATATATATATATATATATATATATATATATATATATATATATATATATATATATATATATATATATATATATATATATATATATATATATATATATATATATATATAAATGTTTAAATTGAATATTTATTATAACTCCAAATTTTTCTTAACTCTATATAAACATTTACATTAAAAAAATAGTACTTATTTCTATTCAATTTTATCACTAAGTAATAATAATTGCGAAGAGTTCTATTTCTTTAAAAAGTTATATAATTTGATGCAAATATTACAAAGATTAAAAAGTAATGGTTGATATGACCAATCGTTGATGAATTAATGTTATTTGACTACAGTTGTTTGTATTTTAAAGACGTTCTCGTTCCATAAGTTTCGAAATAATGAAATTGAAAAAAAGATTATTAGAAAAGAAATCCTAATATGGACAAAAATAATCAGTGACTGTGAATTTATAATGCTTTAAATTTGATTTCAGTTTATATTTTGTGTGAATATTTTTTTTATTTTAATTTTAAATTCAAACTACTTATTTTCAATATTATATTTTCTTTTGGAATCAGTATTAAACTGTAACTTAAAAATACGTTGGTTGGCAAATAAATTGTTGTGAATAAAAAGTTACACATACATACTTATATACGAGTGTATATATATATATATATATATATATATATATATATATATATATATATATATATATATAGGTTAGCTCAAATGAGACTGAAGGATAGTAAAAGATTGTAAGGAAGTAAATGTATGTCTAAACCTTTTAGTATCATTTGGGCCACCTAATATATATATATATATATATATATATATATATATATATATATATATATATATATATATTATAATACGTAAACTATAGAAAATTCAAAAGTTTTATGAATTATTTATTGATCGTATTAAATGAATTAATTAATGAATTGATGAAAAAAATATTGTTATAAAATATAACATATTAAAGTATGTAAACATTTGAATAATAATTAAAATCAATCTAATCATAGAGTCTGGACGTTTCAGGTTCAGATGATGTAGGAATTGTTTTCTAAATGCTTTTAAATTGTTCCAATCGATTTTTAATAATGGCGTGCTTTTGAAATTTTTATATAGCATGTTAAATACATGCGCCAATATTTCTTTGCATGAATGAATCGTACGAGTATCGTTAGTTTTATGTAATGAAGTATTATTAAATATAATTCTCAACATGTCATTCCGAGCGTCATTCTGACAGATCCAAGACGTAATCAGAGGACGTTTTTGTTTGAAAAAACGTGAATAATATTTGTAGTTTCTTAACTGAAACAGAAATCAGTATGCTGTCATTCTGTAATTTTTTCAATTAAAAATTTACATTTTAATTTTATGTACATATATATATGTGTGTGTGTGTGTGTGTGTGTATGTGTGATATGTTTAAAATAAAATTGTAATTTATTGATGTTTTTGATATTTTATACACTGAAGAAGAAGAAAAACAAAATGTGTAATGTAATTTCGAGACTTAATATATTAATTATAAGTTAAAAAACTTTTAGTATCTCATTATTTAGTCAAAAACCAATACAACCAAATTTGTTGTATAAAGTTTTTGTTGAAAAGAAACATGTAACTAAGTTGTTGAATAATTACACAAACACAATTTATAAATATTAAATATGTTTATTTACTTGTACTCGATGAAATTAATTTGTTATATAATATAATACGTTTTAACATATAATTAGAAATAAAGATTGTTAAAAAAGAAATAAATTATTTTTCATATTTCGATTGATTTTTATTGTATTTATTAATAAATTGCCAATTTGTTAAAAAATATGGGTTGTTGTCAAGCAATAAAAATTAACAACATAAAATATATTTAGTTAGAAACCGAATGAATGAACATTGATTAAATATTTAATTAAAGTCTAGTCGAAACAAGAAAGGAGATCCGTTTGTTTAACTGACCTTTTTGTTCCTATTTAAAATGTTCGAAGAGCAGATCGCATTTTTGTAACGAGACTTTGTTTCCAATCTGATTCTCTTATTTGATATTTGGTTTATTTGTGAAACATTATTAGAGCATGACGCTTTTGAATCGTTTTTTTCATTCGATTTAGAATGAAGGACCAACACTGAATCATCGGTTGGTTGGATATACAAATAAGAATTGGCTAAACAACGTTTTATATTTTCAGTCACATTTTTTCGAAATTGAAATATAGTGTTTCTTTTTTTTGAATGAAACTTATGTTTTTTCTTTTTTGCCGTATACGCGTTATCATTTTTAATATTTATTGGTAAATTGTAGGTGATCTTTTCTTTGGTTAGATTTTTAAAGAAATTTATTTTTTTTTCGATGTGTTTCGATGGAAAATTGTTTATTTTATCGGTTTTAATATTCTTTGATATAACAGTATGTGTATTTGACTGTACATGATCTTTATTATTTTCGTCTGATTCGTAACAACTTTCCTCTGCAATGTTCTTACTACTATATTTATTTCGTTCGTAAATTTTTTCCACCAATTCTCTTTTTATCAATATATCACTCTTGTTTGTGATATCACATGTTGTAACCATCATTTGACATATATTGGTCGATGATATTTTTTGAGCAAGATTTTCATTTCTATTGTTCTTACAAACGATTTTCGATGATTCATTATTACTGTAATCGGTTTGTGAGGGATATTTTTTATTTGCGCTATTTGTTTCAGATTTAATTACATTGTCTTTAATTGAAACTATGCTACTGTTCTTAGAATATATTTTTGAGATCGCTTTAATTAAAATATTTTCAGCATGTGTAGATGTTTTATTTTCAAATTCGCTTGAAAATACTGTTTCATTGATGTTATTATTCCTATTTAAATCATTAGCTTTGTTTATGATTAACTTCTGAAAACGGTGATGTTAATTAAAATATTATATAGTCGAATGTAAAATATAATTTAAATTCGATAAGATATTGTATATATATATATATATATATATATATATATATATATATATATATACACGAGGCTCGTTTGATAAGTATGGTAAAAAAGTAAAAAAACTAATTTGAATTTTTTTTTATTAAATTAAACAATAAATAAATTTACCATACTTATCAAACGACTCTCGTATATATATATATATATATATATATATATATATGTATTAAATATATTTGATTTACTAATTTGTTCATTTGTAAATCAATAAATAAATTTATATATTAACGAACTATGATTTATATTAATAAATTTGAACTCGATCTTATGGCCTATTAAAAGGCTTAGTTGAATGACATTATACACGATAGAACTTGAATAGTTTTGATTTACCAATATATATATTATTTATAAGATTAGAAGAATTTTTTTTTAAATAACGAACAACAATATAGATCAATAAACCTAGATCCGAATTCATGCCCTATTGAAAATCTAACTTGAACTGTATTTTGCATTTTATATTATAGAATTCGCGTGCACACTTTTAATACACAAAAAGTTATAAGCTTCGTTTAACGTAAAATCAATGATAAGACTATGAGGTAAATGACATGGAGTTCATATTGGAAATGCTCTCACTTGAGTTGTACAATGAATATTCAATAATCACCTCTTTGTTATCGGGGTCGCTCAATCGATTTATAATGACCATCAACCTATTAATGTGCTCATTCTGTTGAACAATCTGTTCAGTTAATGCTGTCATTTCTTCCTTCATTGCTGATGTTTCTACTTCCATGTCTATGTAATCAAAATACAATTACATATAAATAAATATATATTTACATATGCACATATATATATATATATATTTACATATGCACATATATATATATATATATATATATAAGTAAGCGTAAGTTTTATTTAAAAATATATTAAAATACATTAATGACCTTTTATCTTTTTAATAAAGTTATTTGTTTTTGTTTGAAAATGAACTTTATCCGTAGAAGGAATATTTTGAATACATTTAGTTAATAAACTGTTGTGTGCGATTCGTGCTAGATGCAGATCATTCATTTCTTCGTCGTTGTCACGGCTGTTTCTCGATTTCCAAGTTTCTGCTTTCTTTTGCAATTCAAACACCTGTGATTTATTACTAAAGTTTTATTCGTAGGATTAAAGCAATGAAAAGTAGATTGAAATGACGTAATACTTTATAATATCAAATGTGTATATCACGTTCTTTATGTATTGTGTTTTACAAGATACTTTTGGCAACTAAAGTTGATATTGTGAGATTCTTTAAAGACTTAAATTAAATAAGTTAAAAAGTACTTTTGATTTTTTCAATTGTTTCTGCTATATTTTATCAATTCTTTTAATGTTATTTACATTTCTTTTCAATGAAATGATTTTAGCATAAAATATAAAACTGTTAGCAACAAGAAACAGTATATTAAATGAAAAACTTATTAAATATTAACTAATAATAATGAGTTAATTATATTGATTTTTAAATATATAATAGTATTTCATTTGTTAACCATTTAATTTTTCTTATATTTCTATTTATGATAATTGGTAAATTATTATAGAAATAAACTTATAAATGATTTTGAAAATAAATTACTAATAAAAACTTAAAGAATAAATTATAATCATTATATATATAATAATTAATCAATTATTATATAAAATAATGATAAATTAAATAATTTTATAAAATTTGTTCAAAAATTAATATTACAAAAGCATAATTTATTTTTATTCAAAACTAATAATCAAAAAATGCTATCACTACTAATGCATCGTTTGTTTTAAATAAAATATGTTTATAATTTTTATTTTTTCCTTGGATCGAATTTATTTACAAATGAAGTGTACGAAAGCCAGAATAGTTAAATTAAATGAAATTAAAGAAAAAACAGCAACAACAACAAATAACCTTATCTTCAAGCGTAGACAATTTGGCAAGCTGTTGCTGAAATTCGTTACTATCATCAATCAAACCATTATACTTGGGAGTGTTCATTACGTTTAGCTCCCTTCTGTACTGATCCCTTTCAGTCATGACGTCTGCCAAATGTTGTTCCAATGCCGTGCATTTCGTTTCAAGTTCATGGACTCTGGTCTTAAGTTTTTCGTTCTGTTGTTTTATTTCATAGAACTCTTTCAGATCGCTTTGTAATTTTTTGTTCTCTTGTTCGAGTTTCAATACATTGTCTTTGTATTTATCTTTAACGTTCTGTGTTTTGGATACTAAACATAATGCTTCGTTTTGAATCTTTTTTAACATGTTTGTTAATTCGCCAGCTTTGTAAAATAAAATAATTTTATTTGGATATTGAGTAGCAGATAAATAAAAAATAGTATTTTTATACAAAAGAACAGAATGAAAAAAACAATAAATATATTTTGTTATTTTTTAAATAATCGATTTTTTTATTCATTAAGTTCGAGTCACATTTAAAATAATTAACTGAAAAATAAACAAATCTAAACAAATTATATTAGTTAATGATTAAATTTTCGTTAAATTAAAAAAGTTTTAAGTATAATTAAAAAATGTGCATAAATTTATTCTTAAATAGCCTTCAGTTATTATGAGGTTGAATATTCTTTTGTAAATATGTAGGTTTTCATATTTTTTGATAAAATAAATATGATTATTAAACATTACATTAAAAATTAAATTCAAAATGTATATAACGTCTTTAAATAAAGTAAAATTCTAATTAGAAAAATAGTATATTTTTATATTTATTATTATAGAAATTATTCCTGATATTCATCATTTCTTAATATTTGTATATTATACGCGAATTTCTAAATTTTAAAACAAAATTTGATAAATAATTTATAAGTATCATTATAAGATAATATATAGTTTTATCATTTAGTTTGTGATTAAATATTAGAGTAAAAAATATTTGTATTTCTAACATATAATGATAATATTTTATACACCCATGAATAATTACAAAGGACTACATTTTTCAAACGGAACTTTAAATTAAATTATGTGAAAAATTCTTGAAACAATTTGTTTGTCAGATATGCAAAATTGTGTATAAAAAGCTAATATATCAAAATTATACGAAATTTATGAACAGAATAAAATGTTAAAATTAAATATACCCATTTTAGTATCGACGTTACTTGATTGATTGCTGATGGACTTTTCAGGAGAAACTCTTTCTAATTTATTCACGCGATCATGTAAAAGGTTTTGTTTTTTATGAATTCCGTCAATTTTTTTTGTTATAGCTTCTTTTTCTCGTTGTAATGATAACATTAAACTGCAATTTGTTCTACATTCTGGCGGTAACTGATAGATGTAATCAACTATAAGAAATAGCCACTCCAATATTGTTCATATGTAATGGGACATTTTTATTATATATATATATATATATATATATATATATATATATATATATATTGTAATATATCACAAGGTGATTAATTGATAAATAAATTTTATTTTAAAAAGATTTATAAAATAGTACGTCATAATTTAATTAATTTTCATTTCAAAATTTGGTATTAAAGAACATTTAAAACTTTAAAAAATATTTTTATTTGCAAAGTTACTATTATATTTTTTTAATATATTTTAATGTATCAATATTTTAAAGAAAATATTTTTCACTGTTAAAATAGACCAGTTTATATTAAAAATTAATGAAAATTAAATACAAAATTTTTCACTATATATATATAGTTCAATAATAAATTTTAATATTGATGCTTTTGTAATTATTAATATTATTAGCGAGTAATAGAACAATATTAGTATTTCATTATTTATTAAAAAGCTCTGTAACATTAAAATTAGGTTTCATTATAGCATTTCAATTTAAAATATATTAAATTGAGGAAGATATTAAATTTGAAACAGAAGATTATTTTATTAAAAATATTTTTCTTGAGATATTTAAGTGTAAATGTTTGTATGTAACATTTTCAACCTTATCAACCGTTTGCAGACCATGTTTAATAACTAAGTTAGGATTCGCATGCCAGGGACAGCTGATAAATCTCAAATTGCTAGCAGCAAATATAATTAATTAAAATTTATTATTCTTTTTTAAATCAGGGGAGCTCAGTCTCCTACTTGCCTTGCTCGCTAACCACTGATCTTCCCGTTTGTGGTAGTCAAGGGAACAATGCTAATGTTGGTAACCTTGTAAAGAGTTACGGGGCATTTATCGACATGTATTTAATGTCGTACATGAATTTGATCATAGGACGGTATTTAAAGCTTACTTATTTTTATATTTATCGAACGAACAATTTTTATGTTATACCAGAAGAATTATGTTCATATTTTGATATATTTTTCATCTTATATAGAAAATGATTTTAAATAAATTACTTATTGCATAAAATGTAAAGATATTATTGGTGGAAACTATTATCAAAAATAAACTAAGACAATTAATATAACTATATTGTAGTTATATTTGGATTAACTTTTTGTACGGAGAATTATTATTTTTTTTAAAGCAGAGAAGATATATAATATAATATTATAAGGTAAAAATATATTTCTCTTGAAAGTTTTAAACTTTTAAAAGATTTATATCATCTGAGAAAGTGTAAGCAGAGAATACATTTATATAAGATTAAAAATCAATTATAGAGTAGAAATAATGAGATGTGAAAACATATAATCTACCGTGACAAGTAGACATTTCAACTTAATACTGATGATGATTGAATACATAAACGAAAGTGTATTAGGGTTTATATAGAAAAACATATAAGTAAAAATATTCTTATAGAATTTAATGTAAAATGAAAATTTCTAAATTAAAATAATATAGATTTAGAATAATATTGAACATAAAATAATATTTAATAACACACATTCACAAAAACACACACACACACATACATACATATAATTTATTCAATTAAGTTTATTAATAAATATAGCACCTAGAGAATTCCTTTCTTCTTCTACAATAAGAAGATCATGAGCGATTTTTTTCAAATAATGCGTTTCTCGTTTTACAATAACAGTGGCACTTAATAATCGACTGATTACATCCACATATGTACTAAAATTGGCCTGTTCTAAGACTCCTTGAACCTTTTTACGGCTTGTTACTGTTGATAACTTTGCCACAGCGTCGCTTTTATGCTGTTCACATATTGTAGTATGTTTCAAAGCTGGTGCAGAAACATTAAATGAGAATGGTCCATCGTCTTCACGGACAATGTCAAGTGTGAGTTGTCGGAGAATCCTTTCCTGGTTACGCAACACGCTATGTAATCTGTGACTTGCGTTTTCAAGACATTCATTCATACGTAAGATGTGACTCTTTTCACCGTTCATGTTCTTAAAGTGCCACATTGCCATACAAAGCTGATCATTTTCCAATGGCGCCGCTACATTTAACTGTATAGTATATTTATTTCGCGAAAATCAAAATAGAAAGAAGCATATATATATATATATATATATATATATATATATATATATATATATTTAATGCATGATTAAATACTGTTTTAATTTCATTTCCATTGGTAAAATAATTTAATAGAAAAATAATGATCGGTGTTATGAAAATGTAATTAAACAAACAATGAAATAAAAGGCAGTACTTTGCGCATATTAAATAAAAATTATGTAAACGAAAATATAAATATGAGAGTTTATATATAAATATGTACGTCTGTCTGTACGTATGCATGGCTGTGAGTATATATATATATATATATATATATATATATATATATATATATATATATATAATTTCATATTTAAAGCAGTAAAATCTGTATATTAATTGTACGACATTGAGTTAGTTTGACTGTATTAAGAGATTTATATTTTATTTTTTTTATTTGAGAACTTATTGTAAAGTATTTTTCAATATAAAATCAGAAAAATATAAAAGCGTGATTCAGAGATGATCACCAAAAGATATATTTCATTTTTATCTGGGATTTTAGTTTTGCTCTATTTCTTCCCTTGTCCTCTTTTATGTATATCATATTTTGAGGCTATATATTTTATACTAAAAATAATGTATGTATATGTATTTAATGAACTGTTTGGTAATATATGAATTGTTGTTATTGTAATCAATTTTTAGTAAGGATTTATTATATATATATATATATATAATTTATAAATTGATTACTTTTTTAAAATATGTAAATTAAATATGTACACTGATATAATAAGAAAAATGAAATATATGTTTGATAATATTTCATAAAAAATAAAAAATTAAACGCTCACGTTTTCCATAAACGTTATAACGTTTTCACCCTGGAGATCACGATGCAAATAGAAATCCAGTTGGACTTTTTGGTTATATATTTTTCGTTTCAACTTCATAATTTCGTTATTTTTATCTTCAATGTCGTTCACAAAGTTGACGTTTTGCATGCTAATTGTCTTAGTTTCACTGAACATATTCATAATCATATTACTAGTTTGTGATGTGTCGATGTATTCAGATGAAGATGATTCATCATCATCTTTCTAATAAGAAAATAATAAATTCTTTTTTATTGTGTAATTATTTTGTTAATATTGATTTTAATTTGTAATATTCAATGAAAAATATTTATTATGTGTTATGTACATACGTACATACTATATATGAAAATCAAATCAACTTATATCAAGCTCACTGACGAACAAATATCTCAATGACTGTTACCAATCATTGGTATTTGGTCATATTTAAGTAAGGACTAAGTAAGTTAGTGAGATTTTTTTATTTAAGATTTACTCTTTTAGATAAATTACCTTTATTAAGATTAAAGAGCCCCGCCTGCCCTATATCTTCGTCGGGGGCTCGAATGCACTTCTTTCACATTACAGACAGTGATATTAAACTACTACATCATCGTTTGGTTTATATGTATATTTATGTGTGTATATATAAATATATATATATATATATATATAATGTATGTGTTGTTTTATTTATTTATTTTTACTTATTAGAATTAAGTTTTGAGTATTTAAATTTTAAAATTGTATATTAATTTGGAACTAATTGAAATTAAAATTATTTTATTAAATAAAATTCATTCTTATTAATACATACAAATCTATAATAATAAGTTACAAACAACCAAAATATGTAATCAGAAATATATAAGATTTGTAAGTAGAAATTTAATGAATATTTATAAGTGATGTGTTTGTTGTGTTTTGTAACTATATACGTACGATGTATGGTCATAAAATATTGAAAATACATGATACATAAATGTGTATAAAAATGTTGGCTAGAACTTTTTTATAACAAAAATATATATTCACACACAAAAGGCGCATTACGTACCGCACTTTCGTTAACTTTGTCGTCTGACATCTTACTATGACAAATTGTTTGCAAGTTCCCACGTGTTTCGTTTCTGTTCGCTTTTGTTTGTTGGTGTCACAAATTTCGTTTTCGTGTAATAAATTGTTCACTATGTTCGATACAGTAATAGAGTATCTTTAATATTTCTAGTAATAGTAAACACGGATGTGATTTTATTCAAAATTTTTAACAATAACATTTTACATGATCACTTAAAATTTAGATCACATTGTAACATTTGCTTGAATTTAATTGTATTTTGACAATTTGATCATTAGTGTATTGTTTCTAAATTGGTTATATTAGTTTACTACGATGTACAATTAAATATATATATATATATATATATATATATATATATATATATATATATATCCTCTTTCTAGCTATTGCAGGATAAGGCCTCACCCAAAACTTTTCATTTTAATGCATTTTTCTTTTAGTTCATTCCAATATTTTTTTTATATCTCTGTCTTATATATTCATGGGACTTTTCCTGGGATTTTTTATTTATCTGGGTTCTAAGTCAATAATTTATCTTATTTGTTGACGTTATTCTTTCATTGTTATATGATAGGTCTATTTTTAGTATATAAAAATGAATATGAACAATTGTTGAATACTTTGAAAAAGAGAATTTTATAATTGTGGTAGAATTTATTTATATAATTACTGTAGCTAATATAATTGCGATTGATTCTTATTATAGAATTTGCATCTATTAGAAATATTGAATTTTATAATACATCGCCCATATTTTCATAATTAGAAATTGTAATATTTTTAGATTTAGTGAAATACTATTAATGGAATAATATATTGGTGTTTGTTATACTTTCTATATTAACCCTTTGCACTCGAGGGCTCCAGAACGGAGCCAATTAAAATTTGTCTTCAAACTCAAAGGATCCGCTACGGAGCCAACGCAAATAATTTTCAATTCATAACATAAGGACAAAAACAAATCGTAATAACTTCACTTATTCATTTAGCGAAGTGCAAATTTAAGTTGCTGATTCGAATTACTGAAAATATGAGTGAAAAAAAGCTTCGAGTGCAAAAGGTTAATATTTTGGGAGAACACGAATACTTTGATAAAAAAAAGGTTTTAAAAGCAATTATATAATAAATTTTATATATATATATATATATATATATATATATATATATATATATATAAACACATAACTTCTTAGTCAATTTTTAAGTACACCATATTTTTAGTTATTATATATCTTATAATTTTTGATATAATATATGTTTAAAAAATAAAATTAATATTTTTATATCAATAAAACACTCAATGTTCATTTATGATTTTATTAACCAATACTTTTTTTTTTTTGAAAAAAATATTTTGGATTAAGAACATATGAATGAATGAATATTCAAGTGTCACTTCATAAATAATATACGTACATTTATTTCGATTTTCAATGAAAAATAAGTATAAAAGAAAAACGAAAACGACAAATAAGTATAAATTCTTGATTTCTTTGTGTGATGACGTTTTAAGAATGTAGCGTTGAATCACAATAGCCCAAAAGTCTATTATAAAAGCCAATTGCCAAAATATTCATGCGATGAGAATATATAAGCAGTCGTGACCCATACGTATAGCAGACCCAAACCGCTAATATATTATAAATTTATATACACATCTGTTTGTATATTGTGCGTATAGTGACATAAAAATGTAACAACGTCTGTTTTTGTCAAATAATTTATTTTTTCCATTTTAATTAAAATTAATACAGAAGTTAAATTTTATTATCATTTATATTATGAAATCTACTTATTACTTAATTAGTTAATTGAAGAATTCCGTACATATATTCACATTTATTCTGAATTTATTTTTTTGTCATACGACATGGTGATGTTTGTTAATTTTAAATCAAGTTGTATATTACTTTTACATAAAATATTTAATGATTATTGAATAAATATTTATATATATATAACGTTCGTATTAAAAAAATGAGCATGTTATAAAAATTAAAAATATTATTATCCAATTTATTTTAGAAAAGAAGGATAAAGTAAAATAAAACAATTTTCCTTATTGAAAAAGTTGCAGAAAACAGAAAAGTTAAAATAGTTGCTATAACTTTTTGTTCCGTTCGGTCGAAAATAAGTAAAAATATTGTATTAGTTTTTAACACTAGTGAATTTATGATATTTATAATGAATGAAAACATGAGAAATATAATTTATCATTTTTATGTTTACCTTCTACTTGTTTAATCGAAAAAGTATTGTAATATATTTTAACGCAGCTGCTAAAACCGCGTATGTACAATGAATACCGAGCACGAAGTTTATATTCTTATAACATTGTTTTTGAAGATGTATGGTTATTGTGTGGAATAGAATGAGCGAAATATTTTTCGCTCGCGTGGTAAAATTCAATTTGAATAGTGGCAGGAGAACATCAAGAAGTGATGGTAATATTATTGCTTCGTTAGATTTTCTGTAAAATATTGTAGAATACTTTTGTATGTTTCTTATAGGTCTGATGTTGACAGCAAAAAGTATTTGTTACACATATGTGTAAACATACATAAATACATAACATATATATATATATATATATATATATATATATATATATATATATATATATGTTTTTTTTATGAAAGAGAAACGTTGACATTAATTGTTAAAATAAACAGTGAGTTAAATATCAAAATGGTAAAAAAAAATTTCAAGAAGAAAATATATTTAATATATGATATAAAGCAAATCGACGCAATTTAAGAGATAATAACATTAGAAAATAGTTTATAAATGTATATAAAAAAGGAATAATTTAAAATATATTTAATTATTTCAATTGAATGCATTAGAAGATTTTTTCTAATAACAATTCGTAAAGGTTGATAATATATAAATACATACATACAAACACAAAAATATCATGCTTTAGAAAAGTATCGACTCTGAAGGTAAATAACGGTGGTTTATCTGTCACTTAAGAATGTTTTCTTTAGATTTTGTTTCCGACAACCTATCTTTTTTGTGTCATTATTTGCTTTAAAAATCGTACAATGAATCACAGATGAAGTTACGAACCACTCAATTTATTTTGATCAAATTAATGTATAACCCATTACACCCTAACATTTTATGTAACTAAGCTTCACTAAATGCTCAATCACGTTGGTTTTCGATGTTTAGCAACACTGCTAAATTAAGCGTTATGTAAGGAAGGATTATTCTCTATCAATGTCTTGATTTGGTTTCATTATTGGCGATGGACGGTTTGTTCGAGCATTCTTAGTTCTTAAAACTTAAATCAACGATTTGAAATTTAGCGAACTATTTGAACAAATATCATTCAAATAAAGGATCCTTTTCATAAATAGTAGATATTTTGTTGTTGTTGTGAATTCATATTTTTCTAACGAGAGAAAATAATTTATTTGTGTATGTGCATGCTTTTTTTAATTCAAATTGAAATATCGTTTTTAATAAAATATTGTAAATACTAGTTAGAGGTTTTTAATAATTTTTAATATGCAGACATATTAAAATTCCATACAAATAAAATAAATTGAAAATATATAGATGCAAGATTTCTCAACATATTGAATATTAGCGATGATAAGTGTGCACTCTTAATGGAACATATATATATATATATATATATATATATATATATATATATATATATATATATATATACATGTAATCAAATTTATAATGCATTAAATATCACCATAATGTATAATAACATTTCTGGTTTCATTATTGCATATCGTGCTACAAAATAAAATTATTTCTGTCATATTTGATTTACATATCATTAATATGATTGAATATAACTGTTTCATTTAAAAATATTATCTAGAGAGTATAAAATTACAGGTCATTTGAATATATAGCTATTAGTTGACATTAGTAAACTGAAATGTATATTTAATTCTGTATTTATTTATAATATAATTATCTCAATATGCATTTTAGGATTTCTATTTATATTCAAATGTCGATTCATTGACATTAATACAAATTGAGTTTTATAATAACTTTTATTTGTTGAAAAATCATAAAAAAACGAAGACATCTTATATATGGAAAAATTATCGATTTAATTGTATACTTTTTCAAATGAAAGCGAATTATTTTTTTATAAAAGTATACAAAATAAAAGAAAACATAATATTTTAATTCATAACGCATTTATAATAGAAATATTTGTTACGTTTATGAATATATTAACTATTTTTATGTGTTTACCTATATTTATTATGGAATTTTATCTACTCTGCAATGGATGAAATACATTTTTATTTGGTACGATTACGCACATATAATGACTGAAAATACTTCTCTTACGCCTTAATCTCAAATATCTGTTGGTCAATTTCATGTTATATTTTATATCTTCACAATAAATCAATAATTTATGAGTTGCAACGGATATCCTCTTCATGCAGCATGTTTGACCTATTTCCATTTTATGCCTTTCATTATTGATATAAAACCGAAAATATTTAATTTTTTGTAAGCATCGTCTTTCAATTTAAATTTTAGTATTTCACTCACACATACACACACAAATATATATATATATATATATATATATATATATATATATAATGATATTTAAAAAAACTATTCAAATTATTTTTCATGTATGTACATATATAGATATATATATATTATTTTAAAAAAATATTTCTTATAGAAAAAAATATTTTTATTCTAATAATCTACTTATGAAAAAAGAAAAATGTTTTCCATTTTTTAAACATTTTATATTTTAAAAAATATAAAATGTTTAAAAAATAATATGCAGACATATTAAAATTCCATACAAATAAAATAAATTGAAAATATATAGATGCAAGATTTCTCAACATATTGAGTATTAGCGATAAGTGTCCACTCTTGATGGAACATCTATATATTTTATATAGATGAATTGTTGAATAAATAAAATTGAATTCATGCAAAACTTGTCAAAAAATTAAAATATTCAACAATTGACTTTTTATTGATGTAATTATAAATTTCAGTTAATAAGCTACTTATTATTGATAATAACTGAATTTTTCCAAAATAATTTACAATTAAAAACTAATATACATATAATATTTTTTAGTAAAATTTAGATATTTTTATTAAAAATTCTAATTTAAAATTAGTTATAGAATATAATAAAGGTGATGTTTTTTACGAGTCCTTTCTGCTGTGGTATTGTTTTTGTTGAGATATTAAGGTCACTCTTTTTGATTAGTATCTTACTACTTGCAATAAGATATCAATAAAAAGAGTGGTTTTAGTATCTTAATAAGACAGTATAAATTTAAAAAAATAATAATTTTTTAAATGTTTCGATTCAGCACAAAATTAAATTATATACATACATTTACCATCTATCAATGACAAATTATTTAATGATAGAAATTATAAAAAATAATAATCGCACATAGTAATTTTTATAAAAATGTAATTTTTCTTTATGGACAAATATATATATATATATATATATATATATATATATATATATATATATATAGATTGTTATTGTGAATTTTGATATTAATTGTATTTCAAAATCATTAAATATAATATCTGTTATAATAGCACGAAGGAGTTTAATTAAAAATCCATTAATGATATCAGCAATAGAATGAATAACAAATAGAAACATTATAATAAAATATTCTTTCAATGAAAAGTTATCGAGCAAAATCGGTGATTAAGTTTGCAGGAGTTATACTTAAATACAATATGTAATTGAAATATTATGGTATACTCTATAATAAAAGTATTCACTTTTTTTTAACATCTGAATTTTATCAAATTAATAATATATCATTCAAATAACTGGTATGTATTTCAAATGTAACACCTTTAAATCTATTGGTAAGATATTATCAAAATATCTATTAATATAAACACTTTTATACACTATACAAACACACACACACACACATACACACACACACACATATATATATATATATATATATATATATATATATATATATATATATATATATATAAGAAATCATTAGAGATATGTTATAAGAAAAGACTAAACATTTGTCTCTATTTATTAGTAAGTTACTTCCCAAAATGATAAATTGCCTTTTAACATTATCTCTAATTTTCTTGTAACATCATGAACTCTGACATAATTAACCCTTTGTTTTCATTGAGAGAACATTTATATTACAGGAAAAAAACCTGTGCTTTACCCGCGATATAGTACGATTCATCACGTGTAAATTCATTTATATTATTCGTTTGACAGAATTGTTTTTCATTTGTAATATGTGCGTAGTTTAAGAAAAATGAAATTTTAATGTTAGAGTTGTTGCTCGACTTTTTATGTAATAAAAAAATACAGTATATGAACATGCGAGAAAATAATCGGAAAGGATTAAGAATTATTTATTTTTATGAACTTATTTCACATTACTGTTTTATTTATTTATTTATATTTTAAAATGAAAATATGATTTTAACTTTTTAATACATTTAAAAGGAAAAAAATTATCGATTATATAATCGAAAAAAATATTATATTTTTTTATACCGATTTTACATGATTATATAATCATATATTTTATTATTATTTTATAAAATGCATACATTTTTTATTAAAATGTATACAGTAAAAATAATCAATATTTAGTAGAAACGTGATTGTATTAATTTTTTACTGAAAAAGTAAACAAATATTCTTGAATTAATTTTTATATAAAGAATGGCACATATATCATTATTATGTACATTACAAAGTAAAAAAAAATGTTATTAGGATGAACATTTTTATTTTTAATTAAAAAAAATATATTCTAATTGGAAATTAGTGAACTAGGAAGCTCTAGATGAGTTAAGATTGAGAGTCTGTTAACAATTCAGTAAAACGAAACCATTATAGACCAACAGCCCCAATGTGTATAAAAAGTCATTTTGAACGAACTGTTTAATGTTTTGATAAAATATTTTGTACAGTAGTTTATTTGTGAAAAAAATCCATTGGGTCAAATTAAAATTGTAAATTATTTATATATATATATATATATATATATACGTGTATGTGTGTGTGTGTTAAAATTAACATTGAGTAATGAATTCCCTAGTCATTAAATATTCTGAATAATAATATAAAATAAAATAAATTGCAAGGTTAGAAAAAACAATTAATTTGCTCTAATGATGATATAATAATCATTGAAATGTAGATAAAAAAATACATAATGCATTTTTATTGAAGTACTGACATTTTCATACGTTTCATATCGTTGACTTTTTTAAATGTAGTGAAACACTTGTCGAATTTTTAAAATATCAGTGCTTATAATGATTACACTGTGACGGAATACAATAAATAAGTTTATGCAACAAATTGTAACTAACTATAATTCTATTCGACCTTACAAATCACTGCCCGCTGTATCAACAGTCTGATTTGCCAATTATCTCGTTTACCGCATACATATTCAAACTATTTGAATACTCTAAATTCTAAAATGTGGGTAGACACTATTTCCCCGCATCAAACAATTACAATAGTAAGGCACGATATAGGACAGGGATTGTTTGCTTATGCCATCAGTCAAATAAATGTGACAGTATAGAGCAGTTGACAGCCGCATTGTTACAAAAGGGAATTGGACAGAGGGCAAATTCATTTTCGTTTTTAATTGAGGAAACACAATTGGACAAAGTAACTGGTGTCAGTAGGTAGGCAGCAATCAGTGCATTCAAATGCAACTAAAATTTAGTGTTGTGCACGAAGACAAATACATTATGTTTTATTAAATTATTCAATTTATTTTTTTAATAACGGATGAATACGTTCACACACGCATATATATATATATATATATATATATATATATATATATATATATATATATAGTTTGTAATAACTTTAAAATTATATATAGGGTCATCCAAATATGACACCAAGATTTGTGTTTTATTAAAAAGAAACATGTGTATAAGGTGGTGTATAGGGAAACATGTATAAATTCTTTTTAATAAAACAATAATCTAGGCGCCACATTTGGATGATCCTATATTATTAATTATTAGTTACTAATGACAAACTACAATATATAATAGTAATTTTAAATGTTTTGTTTACACATTTAAATAGCTATGTTTTGTATTTTCTTAGAAAAGGTAGGTATTTAATAATAGAATGATTGAGAAAGTGTTTGTAAATATGCGACAGAAAAAATAAGAAATGTATTAAACAGGTGAAATGATTAATTTTCCATTGAGTGCTAAATAAAATAAAATATAAACTGCTTAGTACTTTAAAAGACAGAACATTTAAAGTGTCCTGATAATGTAATTAACACACACTAAGGTATAAATTTTATACTCGGAATTAGTCCCGAGGGCTTAAAACGCGAAACAATAGAAGTTGTTAAAATATCAAGAACAGTTTTGCACATTTCACGAGTTTTAGTCGTTAAGTTTTGAACTATATTAGTATTAATATTGCCATCAGAATTATATTGTTGTTATACTTGAATACTTTTTTTGAAAAAATGAAAAATCATAAAAGCAATAAGATTTACTCTGTCTGCAAATAAATATACGATTTTTTTGTAAGATATCTTTTGTTTGATATAAAAAATAATCCCTTTTTGTCGAGAAAACAAGAAATAGGATGAACATTTTAAATATGTGTAAGATTTGGGAGCTTGTAAAAAGCTCGAGGGTAACAAAGAATTCAGGATATGTTATAAATTGACGATGATATACAATTTCAAGTAAAAGAAATCCTTATATAAGTATATTATATACGTATATATATATATATATATATATATATATATATATATATATATATATATGTGGGTATATATGTACTCTTTGGGATATTATGGCTGCAGATATAAATAATACAAACTGGAAAACTAATATATTTTTATGAGAAGTACAACGCTTTTATAAATAAATATATGTATAATATAGTAAATGACATAGAGTAAATTGAAAAAATTCTCTTATGAGTGTGTACGTTAACTGTTATTGTATCACTTAAAAAATAATATAAAATGCAAGATATATATATATATATATATATATATATATATATATATATATATATATATATCAATTGAATTCATTTTTGTTCAAAAAAGAAAGAAAACCAGGAAAACAATATTGAACGAATATGTACGAGTCTTTCCTTATTTTTCATTTCATATCACATTTTTGGTGCTACATTTAAAGTGCTCGTTTTGTTAAATGTCACAAAGTTAATGGCAAAAAACCGTTTAAATCTTGACGCAGAGTTAATTCGTCATGACACTAATCGTTTTGTGCCCACTTGTAACCAATGGTAAATGTTTTTATATAAAAAACAGGTTGAAGATAAATTCATAAATTTAGTGCAATTTTGGTTTTTACTATATTTACATTTTTTTAAATCAAGCTTCATTTTGTTGGAAATAACATGAAATGTTCAATTTTAAACATATTTGTATAGGTGGCCCAAATGAGACTGAAGGGTTAAGACATACATTTACTTGCTTACAATAATTTCCTATTCTTTACTGTCCTTTAGTTTCATTTGGATCACCTGTTTATATATATATATATATATATATATATATATATATATATATATATATATATATTAGGTTGGCATATCTCCTGTATTTATATAAATATAGATTAAGAGTTTTATCATATTTGCCTATAAAATAAATGTGTGTACAGTATAGATCATTTTAACTGTATTTTTAATTTTAATTTAATATTTAGTATGTATATATATATATATATATATATATATATATATATATATATATATAATATTCGTTAAAATCTAATCAATTTGGTGGTATATAAAAAGTATCTGCAATACTTTTTATAATACTTCAGTACGTGATTCATTTCATAGAACTTTTCTTTGAAAACAAAATCTATTGAAGAAAATATGAACTACTGAACTTTTTTCCAGTAAGATTTTCTCTATATTGTTTACAACTATATATATATATATATATATATATATATATATATATATAAAGAGAGAGAGAAAGAGACCCAAATGTGTCTGAAGGATAATAAATGATAGCAAGCAAGTAAATTTATGTCTGTAAACGTTTCAGTCTAATTTAGGCCACTATATATGTTCTCAATTCTTTTAAAATAATTTCCTACGGGTGTTTCTGCTTTTTGAAAAGGAAAAAGGGAAAGTGTCATGATGAGAGTTACATTTGGAGAGCCCTAATTTGACACCTTCCGATTATCATTTGTCTGGATTACTGAAAGAATTTTTAGGAGGAAAAAAAATTCACAATAATGATGAGATTGCTAAAGCTGTGAAAAGCTGGTTTAATCAGCAACCAAAAATCTTTTTTGAGATAGGAATCAAAAAGCTTTCACAACGAAGGCATAAGAGCATTGCAGTTGAGGGAGACTGTATATAAAAAATATGTGAAGTAATTTATATAAAAAACTTTTCGTTTATATTTGAATTACCCATGTATTTATTTATTAATTAATTATAATTTTTTATTCTTCAATAAGTCGTTTATTGAATATCAGTACAAATTTCATAAACAGACAGAGATATATCATATTAATGAAAAGAAAAATAATAGTACAATGTAAATTCGTATAAATATGTATATATATGGATGTGTGTGTGTAAATAATATTCTATTATTAATTGAAGAAATATTAATTAGGAGTTGATTTTTACGTTGCTCTTTTACTAGTAATGTAAAATGGCAATAAAATAATGAACTGCATTTGGTATTTTTTGTTACAAATTTCAACAACAATCTTTATTTGAGATTATGGACAGAATTAAAAATATTAATTTTTCATAAAAAAACAGAATTTGCTTCAATTAATCCAAGTAATCAATCTTATTCACAACATACGTACTATCGACGTATGATTTATAACTGAAAGTAATGAAAGCACTGCGCAAATATTACTGAGAATAAATGAAACTTTTCGTAGAAATTACTTTAATAATATCAACGAATGATATCGCACGTCTAATCTTACAGGTAAATGAATTTTGTTACGCAAAGTATTATTTATGTTTGTCAATATATCCATTCAACTGAAAATAATTTCATCTGTGTACCAAATGTTCTGAAACGTGTTTGGATTCAGTACAATAAATTGCAATTTGCCGATTGATATATACTGCTATCATTAATTTCAACAGTTGTCGTCAATGTCCAATTAAGTTTCTTGGTGTTTCTCTGTAGTATTTCACAAGCAATCATTATTTCCTAAAGTCTGTACTTAAACGTTTGCGTTTAACTTTTTCTTTGATATTATCAATTACATTTTATTATGTTCCAGAATTAATAAGTCAAATTTAAAGATAGTTTTTCTATTATTTGATTTTTTAAAGTTATTTTTAAATGTTATGTTGAATTTTTCAAATTTATATTGTCCATAATACTATCAATTTCAAATATAATAAAGTTATATAAAGTAATAGTAGAAATTTAATTTCAAGTATGAATTATCAAATTTTTAAACCATTTTATTTGGCGAAATGTGTATTTATTAATCGTTGTTTATATATATATATATATATATATATATATATATATATATAAATATATATAGGAAGAATTACAGTGGATGTTTTAATATATCAACATCATTTAAGAAGACCGTTGTTGCAGAAGAGTTAAAGTTGTGGTCTTTTTACTGGACGTTCCCTTGATAAAGGTTATCCCCGGGGCGCGAACGTCAATTCTCTGTTCAACCTGGACTGATAGGGTTACGCAAGGCTTCAAATAGGGAATGTTCCATGTGTTCAGTAATAAAAAAGAAAAACACGTGACTGAATTATGGTTTGAATTTACCACATTCGGTTTTGTAGGTAGACGTCAAGTTCAGTTATTCGATATATAATTTTTTTTTAAATTACTTTCTAATATATATATATATATATATATATATATATATATATATATTATATATGGATATTAATTTACACAAAAATAATAAGTTATAAACAACTATATTAAAATAAATTTTAATAAATGTCTTAATTAACAATGAATGAAATTTGGTTACAATATGATATATACCAATACAAATCTGAACGTTGCCAAGTTTTTATATCCGAGTCTAAATTAATTCAATTTTATTACTGTTTTAATTAATCCTTAATTTACTAAATTAGATTTTTATGGAAGGCTGCTGCAAATAAAAAAATAATACTTCAACTCATGAATACTTTTATTGACAGCATATTACCTATTTAATTTATGTTAGATTAAAAAATTAAATTCATGCGAAACTAAACAGATATTTTCTTGAGTCAATAAAAATTTAAATGATAGCCATAATTAAAATACTGTACGATAAAAATAGGTCAATTACACGGAACCAGTAGAATGTTTTAAACAGCGAATGAAATAAAAATTATTAATTGGATTTTATGATAAATTAAAATGAAAGATTAAATTTTTTATTAAGAAAGTTTATTATAGTTATTTTTTAGCAGTTTCGTGCATATCTGTTAGTTCTTATAAATTGAAATTGAATAAGAGAAAAAAGATATTTTAATTTACTTAAAAAGATTTTTTTTTAAATTTTAACAGTTATTTGAAATGAAACAAAATAATGATAGTTTACATGCATTTTAAGTAATTATTTCTTCATACTTCTTGTAAATTTTTTAAATAATATAAAGTTTTTAAATAATATAATATAAAGTCAATGATTTTTTTGGTGTGATAAAATAAATATATATTAATTAATGTGCAAAAACAACCTTTGTGGAAATGTATAATACTGATTATTAAAGGAAGCGTTTTAAAATTGTATACAGAGGAAATATGGTTGTGCTAAATAGATTTTCGTCAAATTTAAAAATATAATTTTGTTGTTTAAGTTAGTTTGTTTTATGAAATCAATGAATGAATATGTAAATAGATATGTAGAGAAATGAAATTGCTCAAACTTTTCAAAGTAACTTTCAATATACGTATAAATTAGATTTAAGTAACTTTAATAAATAATTTTAATATGCGTCGTCGTTGATGTAAACTAAGTTAAAACGTAATTGAAAATAAGATAAAAACAAAACTTACTAAGAATTTAAATAGTATATAAGTATTATTTAATGACATCACGTTCTTAAAACGTTGTTGATAACAAAATGGCGGAAGTGTTATCTCGAGACAAAAAGTACACAGTTTTGTAGTTCGTTGACAACGGCGACACATAAACAAAATTAATCTACATTTTTCGTTTTTTTTATTCCGTTTCTTTTGGGTCTTATAATACGTTATCTACAGAAAAAACTGAAGCGCACTGCGTAGATATTTTGAATAAATTGAAAATAGTATTATTCTGTTTATTGTGTACAGTGTATTGTATAGAATGAAATATATATATATATATATATATATATATATATATATATATATATAAAAGAACATTTTAGAATATCCTTTGCTCAATAAATATATCGAAATAATATCCCGCTGAACAAAATAGTATATAAATTTGATAAATTATACCTTAAAATCAAATCTCCATTATTGGTTGATAGCTTTTTTACATTTATTTTCTAATTTGAAAAGCAATTTGTATCAATGATTGAATTTAAGGGTGAACAATGTTATAGCAATTTTAAAATAAATATGTTAATTTTTATATTTAAAACTAAAGAATGTATTCAATTATGTTTTATCGCTGTATTGACATTAAATTTTTCATTACTGTATAGTGAATATTAATATTTAATTATGAAATATTTTTGTGACATCATATTACTTAAAAAAGTAATAAGCATTTGTTGCCGTAAATAAAAAGTTTAAATTTACAAGACATGATAATAAATTTTCGAGAATTAATGAAATTATTTAAAATATAATATTATTAAGAAGGAAATCGTCTTCAAAGAAATCTTCAATTTCATATATGCTCAACAGATTTAAGTTTAGGTTTTTTTACCATTTCTGAATTTCTTTTTCTGATATCTCTCAAGATCCTTATCATGTTTATTATTATTATTTTAGAAACATTCTTAAAATGTACTACCTTACAATTCATTGGACTAAAAGAATAGAAAGAAGTTACATTTACACAAATCTGAAAAATATGGATGATGATTTAATGAGGTAATTTATATTAGATTTTTTTAAAATTAAACCCAGGTCAAAGTATGGTAATAATGAAAAATCAATACAATTTTTGTTTAAATATGAACAATGAATTTACAATTTTTTTCAAATATTTCGAGATAAATTTAGTGATCAAACGTTTTTGTTTAGATATAATGGAATTTGAGTATTTTTAGGTTGTTTATAAATTTTCGTTGATAAATAACTATTAATCAACGGAAATTTACTTTTCTGATTTTTGGTTTTTATCAACAGAAATTTATTTTCAAGATTCTTTATTCAAAATCTTCGATTTCAATATTTTTTAAGTAACGCAAAGATAATATTTAACAAGAAAAAACTTGAACAACAAATATAATTTCAACTGTACATATAAGGTTTTTTTTGCTACGCATTTAGATGAGAATGTTAGTAATCCAAGTAAGAAATCTTTTTGAAATTTTGTCACACCTCATGTAAAATTGTAGAACCATAGTAGAAATTTTATAAAGAATTTTGTTTTAATGAATTATATTATAAAAGAATTGAGCTGGAATTTGAAAACAAATTGTTTCGATAGTCACTTAATTTTTTTGTTTGTTACTAAGTACAGATAAATTTACATTCTACTAAAGAAATTATTTAAAAAATTCGAAATTATTTCTATTTTCAATTTTCAACACCGAATATGCTTTTTAATTTAAGACATTGCTCGAGATATTTGTATCTATAAAAAAAGGATTATGCTACATTAATACCGTACTCATAAATATATGAGATTATATGTTAAAAAATGAATTTATACATTTCTCAAATAAAATATTTAGAAAGTATTAGCAAAAATACTGTTTTTAAAAAAGTAGTAATTATTAGGTATCTCTCTCTCTCTCTATATATATATATATACATATATAACAAAAGGAAAAACTGTATAAAATTTCCATTTACTTTCATTTCGATGAACACATATTCGAATATTTAGTGAACCATCATAAACCATATAAATGGTTGAATTAAATAGACTAATAAAATGCGACAATGAGAACGCTAAATTAAAATGTAATTCATACAGTGCGTAGGAGTTGTGGAATGATTTTAAGGACGCGTTTTATTTCCAAAATAACTCTCCTTTATTTACTTATTATCACTGACAAATGTCGGGAGCAATAGGAGAGAAAAGCTATTCGTATTCTACATATAAACCACAGTGTTCGTGCAGAAAATTGACTTTGACGCATTGTGGGCGAAATTTTCTTTCGTAATTTATCGGAGTTTGTTGTATTTTGATCAATACAAAGAGAGGTGATATAATTAATTCAAAATATCATCCTATCATATTTCTGATATATATATATATATATATATATATATATATATATATATATATATATATTTAATGAATACAGTTTTTTAGGTTTTCTGTACATTCGTTCATTTATAATTAATTACTTCACAACATATTTATAACTTTTATAGCTCATTAAATTTTAATACAAATTCTCAAAATTAATAAAAGCTAACTTGTTATTTCATTGATTTTTTGTGCTATAATTAAATCGAGATGTTTGGAAAAAGAAACCAGAAATTTTAAAAAGTGTAAAAATTTTTGTCAACTTTTTTTAATTTATTGGGTCAAAGTTACGTTCACATGATATTTGTCATCATAAACTTGTACATCATACTCTGTTGCTGATTGTAGCTATCGCATTTACATTGATGAAAAATATCCATGTAATAAATGTCGACACGAGTCCGTTCAATTGGTAAATGAATTGATTTACCTTTTATATCAATTGAAATTATTGGTCATAATACTAGATGTTCAATTCATATTTTGTGTACGTTATGTAATCACGTTACAATATCATGATTTTATTTGTTAGGATAATATCATTAGCAGAATGAATTTTGAACTTAAATCAACATATGCAATCTCTAATTTAGCACATATTTTATTTGCTTTCACAGATTGCGAGTTTTTTATTTTGACATTTTGTTCATTAAAAAAAAATCGTTGAAAATGACGTTCTATTTAAATTGCAACTCTTTAAAAAAATATATATTTTATTTTAAAAAATTATTTGAAATCTATCTATTTTAAAGAATTATCTGAAGTTATTCGTAATAAAAATGAATATGAATAGATAAATTATTTTTTTTTCTTAATGAATATTTTATTTAGTGAATATTTAAAATTATTTTCATACTCTTCTTATGCTATTTTGAGGTTATTCTTGAAAGTAAGGCACGATTACTATATAATCATACATTTAAATATATCTATATTAGACAAATTATTTTAAATTGGTGAAAAAAATATATCTGTTTAAATTAAAATATATAAAAAAAAATTATGAACTATGACAATAATATTTTAACTAACATTGTATAAATGAAAAAGTATAAAGGAATTCAAGAAGAAATTAAAAATAAAAGGAAAAATTACATTGCATTTTTGATATTACATTATTTATCATATTTATTATTCGTTTTGTTCCTGAGATTTTGTTATATATATATATATATATCTATATATATATATATATATATAAAGAAAAATAGACAAAAATCGTTACGAAAATTGAAAAATCTATAAAAAATATTTGCGTAGCACATTTATTTTTATGGTAGTGTTCAGTTCTTGATTACTATGTTAGAGATCTGATTGACATTATTTTTTATGTATGATATTACAATATATTAAAATTGTGTATACGGTAAATAGGAAAAGTGTCGAATTTATTATTTTTTTAACTATTAAAAAATAAATAAAAGAAAGAAATGTATTAGGTTGTGTATGATCATCGATTAAGAATGGAGTATAAAAATTATAATTAGAGAAAGATACTCGAAAATGAGCAAAACAAATTAGATAAAGATCAGATAATAATCAATTTTTTATACGTTAAATACGATAAAATGATAGAAATTAGTGGACTGAGAATATTGAAAGAATATTTTTAAAAAAATGAAAGACAGTTGTAAAAATACAATAATATTATAAACAATAATATCAATAAGTTAAAATAAAATAATTAAGAAAATGTAGTGTAATACGTATTTAAAATGTTAAGAATGAATCATTTTACTTTTCTCGACATAATGATACAAGTTTTTCAATTCACTCTAAGAATTGTATTTAAGTCTATAAAAGCATATGTTGTCTTACGAGATATCGCTCGTATAAAAACTAAACGAACGGATTAAGGCTGAGAAAGTAAAGAGATCATGAGAATATACAGCTAAAGTGACAGGAATATCGATTTGAGATTATACGATTTCATGTTCATGGAAGTAATCTAAAATTGAATTTGTGGTATATAAAGTTATTTCATCTTATTGGAAAAAATTTAGTGTAAATTTATTTTTACACGTTACGTATCAGGATTAAGTTATTTAAGATATAATCATACATTTAATGTTTGAGTTTCTTTACAGTTTATAATATACTTTTTATTTCATTTAAAAGTGATATCGGTTTACATTAAATTATATATATAAATAATTTGTAATAATTAATTTTGAGAATTAAAATAATTTACATACACATCTATACATTCATAATAATCAATATTTAAGTTGTTAACATTTAAATTTATGTATTTACACCTACGTATAAACTGAAAATAGGTTTCAACATTATAAAACTACATAATATAAATTTAATACATACGTCTGAAATTTTCATAACAAAATATATCGTGCAGAGTGTTTAGCGCGGCAGAATAATTAAATGATACCAGTAAGTCTTCATATTAAAAAAAATTAATGAAATTTTCAAATATATGTTTGCAACAAACTTTAATGTATAAAAAAAAATTAAAAATATATGAGTAAGCACAAGTGAAAAATGTTTACAAAATATATGAGATTATTAATTAAGTAAAGTAAGTTTTCGATATTGAAGAAATAAGTAATTAATATTATACAAACATCTATTCATTAATAACGTAAATATTTTCAAATTGAGAATTTTGATCGAAATATATCAATTATGATATAAAATAAACGTTGACAGTATAAATAATCTATTTTTACTATTTCTACCAGAGAGATATTGATAAAGCGCGAAAAAAACTTGTTTTTATTTTATCCGCTTCTCTTGAAAAAGATTTGAGCAAACAAACTTAAAATGACCCTAAACTAATTTATGCAGGTCAGAGAACGTGATAAAACTGATATTTTCCAAAGAACAACTTTTCATAAAATTGAAGAAAGGTGAAAGTAAAAGCAGTGTTAAAAAAATGAAATCTATGTGTATACAAGATAAATTCTTTTTATAATAGAAATATATGTGTACAAAGTTGAAATAGTGTAATTATCAATTGAAATAGTTTAATCAAAGAATTATTAAGACACACTCAGGAATAAAATAAAACTAATAAATTTAAATCGATAAAAATAAATATTATATATATATATATATATATATATATATATATATGTATGTATATGGAATATTGAATATAAAAGTAAGTTTATATTTATAAAGTAAAAAATCGAAAGACAAATTTAATTCGTTATTAGTTAAACATTCATCGTTTGATTACCATTTAAATATTTTAAACTTTGTATAGAGATGAAAGCAAGAATAATTTTTGCAATATTTATATTTTTATTCCTTGTGCAAAAAATATCAATTGAATACAGGGTTTTTATAAGTAAAAATATATTTTTTAACATTGTGTATACTTTTTTTTATTATTTTATTATACCTAATGCATTGAAAAATGAAAACATGAAAAAAGAATCGACCAATAAGTTATAAAAAAGTCAAATAGCGTACAATTTAAGAACATAGATTTATATGTTCATAGATTTAAATACATGCAAACATATACACATATATTTGTGTGTGTATATATATATATATATATATATATATATATATATATATATATATATTTTTTTTCATACACCATATAAAATATAGATTTTTTAGAAAAGTACAATGATATTGAAAAGGTAGTATTATAAAAAATATTTAATAAATTTTCTTTTTATAAATCTCTTGTTTCATACAATAACAAAATTTTAAATTTTAAAGAAAATAGTTTGAAATAGTATATTTATATATGTTAGTGATAAGATGAAAATACAAATAAATAACAAACTTATTCAATTTTACTATGAATTTAACATCGAATCTTTTATCTTTGATGTATAATATTACTAAGAAAATTAGGATTTATATGTATATTCTAAAAAAAAATCTTAAAAATTATATATATATATATATATATATATATATATATATATATATATACAATTTTTATTCTAAAAATGAATAAGATATAATTTATTTTCATATTTGAGGAGCAATTAGCTGTACAAAACTAAAATTAATTTGAATTAGGCAAACAGAATACAACCATTGTGTGAAATGAGTTTTGTAAAGTTTTATTAAAGCCATATATCTAAGAAATATAGAAGACTTGTGTTAGAAGTGGTCGTTCTGAATAATAAACATTATGAAATATTGACTAATGTATTGTGAATTTGAGTTTTTTTTTTGTAAAATATATATATATATATATATAAATATACACAACATATTTTATAAAAATGTGTTGCTCTCTAATGTTATAAATATTGATTTTTAATAAATTTTAAGGACAGTTATAAATAAGTGTATTGAAAGTTATTAAAAAACTGTTTATATATATATATATATATATATATATATATATATATATATATACATATATTAGGTTATAAATCTCCCTTCCGCTTTTTTTTTTTTTTTAGGACATAGCTGCGAAATTCAAAAGACCAGAAAGTTAAGGGAGATATTTGCCAACCTATATATATATATATATATATATATATATATATATATATATATATATAAAGTATTTTTCGTTTATTTAAATTATTTTTAAAATTCAAATACAATAAAAATAAATAGTTTCATAACACTAATATATTCTATTTCTAATTACATGAAGGTTTATTTGTCTTTAAAAAAACGTTCCAAAAATAGTAAATAAGATAAAATATTTTTTATAGAAAATAATAAAATAAAAAAGTATTTATAGCTTTTTGTGTAAGTTTCCGTTACAGATCTGTCACGTTTCGAACAAAAGTGGATAAAAGCATGTGTGGTTTCGTTTTCTTTACGATATTTCTATTTTATAAATATAAAACGTAAAAATGACAATTATTCTTTATTTGTATTGTATATTTGAAATGGAAATTTAATAAACAAAGAGAAGAATATAATACATTTATTCTTAACTCGTTTCAAAGGAATAATATATACGAAATTTTATATATATATATATATATATATATATATATATATATATGTATGCTCACATGAGGAAATATCTTAGGTACAATGAGCTTAGGAATTTAATAAAACACAAGTAGCGAGTTTTTCTGCACTTTCTGGTAGGTTGAATAACACGAAAAAAGTTGTTTGCTGTTAGTATCAATCTATTCATGGTGGAATTAGCTTTGCAGTCAAAATGAATAATAGCAGGGTTTTAATAAAAGTCAAACATATTTTCTCAAATTGACTATATTATTTCCTTATGGTTATATGCGTATATACATGCATATACGTGTATATATATATATATATATATATATATATATATATATATATATGTATGTATGTATAATATACATAAACGACTAATATTATGTTGGTAAATCAATTTTACCAACATTACAAAATAAAAATTATTTATTATGATTCTATATTATGAAAAATGATGTATTGATTTTATGTCAATTTGAACAGATATGAATATTTAAACGAAATACGTAATTAGAACATAAATTTGTATAATTACATTTAATTAATACAGACATATATATATATATATATATATATATATATATATATAAATTGTGTATATAATGTTATTAAAATAATCATATATTTTTATAAAGTTTTTATTTAAAATTTCATATAATGAATTTAAAATTATTACATAAATTTCAAAACCTATTTATAAATAATTTTTACATGTTACAATATTTTTATTAAAAGTAGACAATTTCCATTTACTATATAAAAAATAAACGGTATATCGAAAGAAAATAATTACCTTATTAAACGAAGTACGAAATGTAAAACTGATCAAAATATCCTTAACGATAATTAATTTACATCTAAATACTGCAAGATTTTATAAAAGTATTCAATAATTACTGATTGTATATTTTTCGTTAATAAGCATTTTAATGGTCGTGACCTTAATTTTTAATTTTAGCAGTAATAATTGAATATTGATAAAGAATTTAATAAACACTGAAAATAATAATTCCATAACTAATTTTAAATTATTACAGAAGTTCCATACGTGATTTATGTGATTAATATTTTCATCAGTTTTTTATATTTTTTTATGTTTCTTTTATGTACATTCCATCATATATTATATTATAATGAAAGGATAAAAATTATCATTATACAATAAGATTGATTTAAGATTTATTATTTTCGGAATAAATTTTTATATATCACAGTTCTTAAAAATATTATATGTTTTTAAGGAAAATTTAAGGGAATTTACTGAAACATATCTTTAATTCTATATTAAATTGTTAAATTACAAAATCGATTGTCATAAAAAAACGATGAAAAAACAACGAATTTACAATCTGTTTTAAATTTTAAATATAAATTACACTATCACACTTTACGGTAAAAACTTTGTTATCTAATATAATTGAGGTTTCCAATGTATAGATTTTTTTAATGTTTAAAAATATTTGTTATACTCATATTTAAATTATATACTTCTTTTAAAAGCGTGTTTATGATACCTAACTAACTTTCCTACAAGATTTTATTTTTCAAAACTATGTGTTTTTTTCTATATTATAACTGTTTCTTTGATGTTTGTTATGTACACACATATATAAGCATATTTATATATATATATATATATATATATATATATATATATATATAAATAAATATATATAATGTTAGGTTTAACTCTAATCCCTAAAGACTAAAAACACAAACACATATGTAAATGAATGTGTATTATGAGAATAATATAAGGCTTCTATTAAATTACTGTCTTTGTATTATACCCTCTGATGTGGAGTATTTCAGCACGAGTTTTTTGAAAAAGATGACCCAAATCTAATGTTGACTAATTTATTGAAACATATAACCTTTTTGTAACAGTTTCTGTACTGTAATATAGATTTTATCTTTTAGAAAAAAAAACGAGATTATTATTTTAATGAATATTAATTTTTATCACAAACTTTATTGATATTTTTTTAATATAATTATTTTTATTCGACGTTGTACATTTGTTATATATATTTACTGCAATATGTTTATATATATATATATATATATATATATATATATATATATAGCAATTCAAATTTTTTCAGTACGCACGTGTATGTAAATCACTATAATGCATGTGTAAATTTTTCAATAACATGGAATCATTCTTGTGCGTTTCAGTTGAAATGAAATACGATCGTTTCGAAATCACGTTATTTGCTTCTAAATACGGATTAAATTTTTCTGCACTGTTTTTGTACGATGTTTAAAATGCGTGTGCATGTTGCTGAAAACTCGTGTTTCACAAGATTGATGATATTATCTCGCGACAGTGAATACCAAAACGAATACTATCTTCATAAAAATTCCACTGGCCGTCGAGACATTCTTTTCTATAATTTACACAAAATGAATTGCGTGTCGTAGTACATTTAAAATCAAATGCGTTTTGTTTCGATGCGAATCAAAGATATCAACAAAGTAAATTGAATTTGTCAACAAGTCAAGGAAATGCACGCACAGTTGCGAATATCAGTGTATTAGCCGTTACGTAAGTAACGTCCCTGTAAGAAATAAATAATCGAATTTCCGTCAATATTGTCAGATTTATAGCGAGACCTTTTAACAAAAGCTTTTAATGTTGGTTTTCGGTACATCTGTGATAGATTGCTCCATTACAAATGTGCGACCCGTTGACAAAC
>CP092088.1:39157506-39160006 GCA_029203775.1 Neoneuromus ignobilis
TATGTATGTGTGTATGTATGTATGTATGTGTGTGCGTGTGTATGTATATGTTTGTGAGTTGTAAACTTGTGCGTGGCTTAGCTAGCTCAGTTCAGCGTTCACTTTGTGTAACAACTACCTAAGTGTGCATTGGATTGGTATGTGGTTAGAGGGTAGAGGGTGAACGGCGTCGATCGATATGAGGCTTCGGTGCGTGCCTCGGAACGCCACGACGGACGGAAGCAAAAGTAACGGGTACTCTCACAGTGGTGGTGACGTCAAAACCCAACGCGTTCCGTATTATACAAACACATACATATGTCTGCTGCTTGAATGTGTGTATTTGCTAATAAGTTTATATATATATATATATATATATATATATATATATATATATATATATATATATATTTATTATGAACTTTAGAGATATTCTTGCGTTCATTAATTGCACTATCAATATTTAATTTTGAACACAGTATTATAATTTACAATTGTAATCAAGCAGAAAGAATTACAAAAGATTATAACAAATGTTAGAATTAAAATCTACTAAATACACATTCGTAAACTAAAAATGAGCATTTGGAATAAAAATGAATACAAACGATATTTTTCAATGGAAAACATGTACTTAAATTGTCATTAATAATAATTTTATAACATATTTAAAAAAGGAATGACGTTTACATAATTTTTATTTTGGTTGATTACACTGTTGATGTTTTATTAGTTAATATCATTTTAAGCGAAGGAATTACTAAATTATAATGAAATGTCAACTGTATAAATTTACAGTTTTATTATATATTAAAATATATTGTATGGGAAAATGTTCTGAGAGTTTATACTTTATCATTGTTATTTGTAAATGTCTGGCCATTCTTTTCATGAAATGAAAATTGTTACAATATCAAATAAATTATATAATTTTCACTCTTTGAAGACAAATTATAAAAATATATTTTAAAAATTTAAAATGTTATATTATATTTATAATTTATGTCGTTCATATATTAGGTTGGCAAGTATCTCCCTTCCGCCTTCTGGTCTTTTGAATTTCGCAGCTATGTACAAAAAAAAAAAAAAAAAAAAGCGGAAGGGAGATACTTGCCAACCTAATATATTGTTTAAATAAAAAAATTATAATGATTTGAAAATATTAGATATGACGTATATAGAAAATTGTTCTAGAATATGGTTTTGTCTATTATATTTGTTTTTGGGTTTATCAAGAAACAGTGATTCCTAATTAATAAAAAATAATATTTTTCTTTGTTTAATATTATTAATAAAAAATATTTAAAAAAACAATATTATTAACCTCTTTAATAATATTAAACAAAGAGTTTAAAGTAAAAAACTTAAAATTCCTTAAACGACACATTTTTTATGAATATTTTTCTTTTACTTTTTTTATTTTCATGACATTTTTTGATGGAAATAGTTTATAAACTAAATTATATTAATTAACAAAGAAAAATAGTAATTAAAAAATATGATATAATTTTTTTCATTAATTAATACATATATATATATATATATATATATATATATATATATATATATATATATATATATATATATATATGGTCATCAAATGTGACGCCTAGATTTGTTTTATTAAAAATAAACATGTATATAGGGAAGCATGTGTATTGTTTCTTTTTAATAAATCACAAATCCAGGCGTCATATTTGGATGACTTCTCTCTCTCTCTCTCTCTCTCTCTCTCTCTCTCTCTATATATATATATATATATATATATATATAATTCTAAAATTTAAATTTTAAAATTCTACAGTAAACTTTATATTGTTCATATAAAAATAATATATTCAGCACTTTTAAAATTTAATATCTTATTGTGGCTGTAGAAAATAAAAAATGTCAAATAGTAACCTAGAGATTATAATCATGAATTTTTTAAAGTTAGAACAACACTTTTATAAATATACAATTTTAAGTAATTATTACTTCAGAATATAATGAAAATCTACAGCGGAGTTATGCAGGTTAAAGTAGTATCGTTGCCTTAAATTATTATATTTACCATAATCATGATTAACTATTATATATTAAATGACTAGTGCCCAATATAATTCAGTATTAAGATTATCTAGAGATAAAAATATATTAAAATACACATATTCTTGCAACTATTTTTTGTTGTTCTATGAATATTTTTTTTTAAAAAAAAATTCCTGATTAATAATAATAACTACAAAATACCAGTTCATAAATTGTCATAGTGAATAAATAAAAAAAATAAAATATCAAATTTAGATATAATGTTAAAAGTATAGTTTAGAATTTATTGTTATTTTATAAATATTGTAAATAACATACAATAATCAATCTCTTTGAAAATTATATCTTAATTTATCTCTTTAAATATTCCAATAACGTATTTTTTATTTCAATTTTTTATAACCGATTATTTTTTATTCTGTAGTTAATTAAAAAAATATATACATTTGTACATATTATATGTATTTATTTACGTATGTATGTATATATA
>CP092088.1:39165006-39195006 GCA_029203775.1 Neoneuromus ignobilis
AACATTTCAATTTCAGTACGACAAAGGTAGACTAACATCTGCGTCGTATACCATATGTCTTTCTGTGGAATTGTGTGCAAACTATTAATTTTTTTTCACAGACAATATTGGTCTTTCTGTGTTGACATGATCTCGTTTTAACACATGCATACTGAATTAAGTTGAATTTTACAAGTTTAGTCTTTGTGAAATACCCACATAAAATGATATCGAGGTCTCTGAAAAGTTTTATAAAAAATACAGCCCGCATATTTATCTGAGTTTAACTTTTTGTGGTAAAACCATCATATCATCATTATTATAATCCTATTCAGCATTTTTAAATTTATCTTTTTTTCGATAATGAGAATACTTTTTATGTATTTCATTTATGTTGAATTAGCATTAATTATACATTTATATATATAATGCAGATTTTATAATTTTGTTCTAAATTATAACTTTTTAGTTTAATACTAAGTTCTTGTATTTTTATTATATAAAATTAATTAATGATTTTTATTTTATATAAAAACATAAGTTAACAGTTTCTAAATATCATATTTTTGAAAATTGTTTTTTTTTAAGTTTAATTATTTAGAATAACTCAAGGATGTAAAAATATTTTTAATTTCAAATTGTATATTATAGAAAAAAATAACTATAAGAATATATTTATTGTTATTTATTTAATATTAAAATATATTCTCCAGATATTTATTAATATTACAATATCCGTGAATTAATAGATGCTTATCAAATGTCAATTGTGAATGTTATCAATCAGACACATATTTATATATATATATATATATATATATATATATATATATATATATATATATATATATAAAGCATATGTGAGTATATGTGTATTTAATTAGACAAATTGTTATTTTGTGATAAACAAAATGAATCAGTTAAACAAAATCAATAACTTAATGATATAATTTCCATCTAATTATACCTTATCACAAAAAACAGCTTTCACTTCATATAGTTAAACCCAACATAATCAAGGAAAAAAAATAAATTACAATTTAATAGATACGTTATCGATCGTTAATTCTTTCGGAAGAGTACAAAAATAAGCACATTGTTCAGTATGTCATGCATAAATTATGATTTATTCAAACCTATTTCCAATAATTGTCAAAGCTATTACAAACTATTTTGCAAAAAAAAAATCGATATGATCGTAATTACTATAATAGTTGTAATTAGAAAAAGAACTGTTTCGAGAAGTCGAAAAGTAGAATTATGTGTCGAAAATGTGTTTTTATATTGTAATTATACAAAGTGTTTTCATAACATTAAAGAGTAATTTCCCAAGGAAAAGAGCTTATACATTTGATATATGGTGGTATTTGAAGTTGTTATTTAAGTCTCACGGGATTCACGGATATTATTTATCCACGCTTCATGTTTTTCTGAGTTTAGCAGTAATGCATGCATTACATATATATATATATATATATATATATATATATATATATATATATATATATATTCGTAAAAAGGCAAATGAAGAAGAACTATTTATTTATATCACTTCACTGAAGTAAAAATCAACTTTAAATAAAAATAGAAACAATTTACAGTTATTTGTACTTTTTCTATTTGTTTTTTAATGCAAAAATACTATTTTCTTTTAAACAATTAATTTTCTAAAACAGAAACCTACGCAGCTGTTAATATAATTATTCAAATTATTAATATTTCGTATAGAGTTTTACATTAAATTAGAAAATAACGAAAAACAAATATTTTTTACATTTTTTTATATGTTGAAATATTTGAGACATATACTATTTTAAAGTTCTTTTTCTCAGAAAATATTATGTATAAAAAGTGTTTTATATGTATATATGTATATATATATATATATATATATATATATATATATATATATATATATATATATATATATATATGAGGACTTATAAGTAGGTAGTATTAAATAAAATTCTCTTCTGAACTTATTTCTACTAAAATATAAAATAAAGAAATGAACAATTTTAAAAAATGATATAATAAAAATAGAAATGCTAGTATTTACTGTAAAATAAGTTTAAACAAGTTATAAAAACATACGTATTTATAATTGCTTTGTTTTAAATAAAAGAATATTTAAATTTTTTGCAAAATTCTATATAAATAATTTATATTTAATGTTTTTTGGATATATAATTAAAAAAGTATTTAAACAGAATAGTGTATAGAAAATATCTATTTTTAGTCAGTACAAAATAACTGTAATATGAAATAACAAAAAAAAAATATTTACTAGACTGGAATAAAATACTTAGATTATAATTTTAGTTTGATTTTTTTTTTAAAAAAAACAGAATAGGGACATTATATGTAGTGAAACAATAATTAAAGAGTTAATAATAATTATTATTATTGATCAAAATATAATAAAATTATTGAAATGATCATTAAAACAAATAAAGAAGAAAAGTATGGAAAATATAGAAAATAAATATATGTTTTTCAATATAATTTTTAAGTAGTTCTCTGCAAACATAAGATTTTTTTAATGTTTATTAAACTTTTAATATTACATAATATATATATATATATATATATATATATATATATATATATATATACAGTTTATCAGTACATATAAGTTTCTTAAAGAAATAAATAAAATAATTAGCATCAATTTCATCTTTAAAATTGCTTTATCTATTTCTGAATTTTTAATTTTGATGAACCCTTACACTGATTTTAGCTATAATTATTTTTAATTTATCTACTGCAACATTGCATTTTTATTATGTATATGTAAATTAAAAAAAATATAATATGTTTATATTGACTGTTATTGTCTACATTATTTTCATTTAATTTAAATTCAATTTTTACAACATATGAAAGTAAATAGGTTATCTGAGTAGACAATTCTCTCTCAAAATATATATTAGGATAAACATAATTCTAATAAAATTATATTTTTTAACATAGTCGTGTTATATATATTTATATACACTAAAAAATTATGTGAAATATATATATATATATATATATATATATATATATATATATATATATATTAAAAAATTATGTGAAAAAATATTTTAATTCCTAAAGAATTTTCAAACGAAATTCAATTAGGATACAAACTAAAAATATAAATTAAGAAATATATTCATATATAATAATTTATATAGTATGAAAAATAAAAGGGTATATATATTGCATGTACATATATAAAATATTTACGAATATACATTGATGAATTCAGTAAAGAAAATTTGAATGACGTTAAAATACGATAAAAATAGATTTCAACACATAATAAAACACACAATACAACAACGTAATCATAAGCATTTAAAGATTATACATAAACACTGATTATTCAGCAAAGGCAAAAGAATACTTTATCATGTTAAGAAAATTTTGACATGTTATTGAATATAAATGGATCCTTTATTATGATAATTTGGTCGTATAAAACCTCCTACGCGCTTATGCAAAAACTGAGGATTTAAGAGTTGAAAATGTATACGGCGTACCTTGTTTACGAACTTGCGTCGTTATGTGTTTTGATCAAACCAGAGACGAAAAACTGTGTCTATTATTTTGTCTTCCTGATGAAAAAATCTATTTGTCATATTATTTTCGAATAATATTTTAGATACTGATTTCGAAGAAATAATATATTTGTAAAAAATAAATCTAAAAAGAAGTTGAATGGTACACATTAAAATAAAAACATTTTTTGATATTTTACAGACAAATTTATTATATACTTGTAGTTAGTATACATGTAACTCTTCTTTTAACTTTCTCTCTCATATATATATATATATATATATATATATATATATATATATATATATATATATATATATATATATATATATATATATATTTCCTACATACTTATTTACACGAATGTTCGTTCGTATATGTATGTGTTGGTTTATGTATATTTTGCAAAAGAACATATTTTATGAAAGGATCAGACCTATATTTAATTAAAGTATACACGAATATGTTGCGATATTCTTTGAATTTTTAACATAAATGCTCGGAGAGGTAGCTTTACTAGCATCAAATTAAAAAAAGTAATATTTATTATATACCCTATTCATCATTTCAAGAAGTTATATTCTAAAGAGATTAATCTTACATATTTGCCACATAATTTCAAAAGTAAAAGGTGTTCTAATATTAAAATAAAGTATAGAATAATTACAGTTCAAAATTATTATTTAAACTAAATATTAATATTTTATTTATAATTTTTTGAGACTTATTATCGAATGTATTGTATTAAAATAATTATTAACTTTAATATTAGGTTGGGAAGTATCTCCCTTCCGCCTTTTTTTTTTGTACATAGCTTCGAAATTCAAAAGACCAGAAGGCGGAAGGGAGATATTTGCCAACCTAATATAATAATGATTTATTTAAAAAATAATTTTATATATAGAATACTTTTAAAATTGCTATGTAGATGAAATACTTGTTTTTATATTGATTAGTATAACTTAATTGATACTGCATTGAAGACGTTTTGTATGGAAACATCTCTATTCATGAACTTTGCGAAAAATGAATAATTTGTATTTACAAACACTGCACAGACTAATAAATTGTAATTCTCAACATTTTAATCTTATAAAACTTTTGTTTTTAATAAATTAACAGTGTATTTTATAACAAAATAATTGAAACCCACAAACTTTATCCTCAAATGAATTGTTTTCATAAAATAACGTTTGTTTTTATATAATTTACTTTATTTTCATTAATTTAAAATCCTGTCAAAAGCAAACCTTGTGAACTGTACAAGACAATCGATCATTATATAAAATATTTCGAAGTTAAATGTTGAATTGAAATAATATTAATATAAAAAAATTAATTAGTTATTGTGTAATAACTAATGTAAATATTATATAAAAATTGATTAGAAGTTATTGTATATATAACTGCCTACAGTATATTTTTTATATGTATTAATTATAATATTTTAAAATTAATATTATTTCTAATTCATTTAAATCTTACGTTCTATACAATGTTAAATTATTTATAAAATATTTTAAACTTATTTCAAATTATTGAACACTATGTTCACTTAAAATAATAATGAGAAAAGTACATCATTTAAATATATAAATTACACATTTATAAGTTAAACAAAAATATTAATAAAAATGCATATATATATATATATATATATATATATATATATATATATATAAAATTATCCAAAATAAAGCATAAAATTTTAATTGAAAATAATATAAATAATATTAAAATAAATAAATATCAGATACGAGGTCGTTTGATAAGTCCGTGTAAATTCCGAAAGATGGCACCACTGGTGCATATCGAGGTTATTTTTAATTAGTAGCACCTCTTGGAAGAACACACATCAAGTTTCAGCCATATCGGTCTATTCCTTTGTGTTTGACAATCGTTGGAATCAAGGAAATCGAGTGATTGTCAAATAATGGACGAAAAAGAATTTCGCGTGTTGATTAAACAGTACTTCATTAAAGGCAAAACGCCTCAGGAGATTAAACAGAAGCTTGATAAACATTATGGTGACTCTGCACCTTCAATTAGTGCGGTTTATAAGTGGTTTCAAAATTTTCGGAGTGGCCATATGAGCACAAGAGATGCTGAACGTTCTGGACGCCCTGTTGAGGTCACCACTCCAGAAATCATTGATAAAATCCATGATATGGTGATGGATGACAGAAGAGTGAAAGTGCGTGAGATTACTAGTGCTGTAGGCATCTCGAGTGAACGGGTACATAATATTTTGCACCAACATTTGGACATGAAAAAGCTATCCGCCAGGTGGGTGCCACAATTGCCCACGATCGACCAAAAACGAGGTCGTGTGAAGTGTTGCAAGAATGGTTTGCAGCTGTTTCAGCGAAATCCGCAGGACTTTAAGCGTCCTTTCATCACTGTAGATGAAACATGGATACATCACTACACTCCTGAGACCAAAGAGCAGTCTAAACAATGGGTTATCAAGGGGGAATCTGCTCCGAAAAAGGCGAAGACAATTCCTTCGGCCGGGAAGGTTGTGGCGACTGTCTTTTGGGATTCGCAAGGAATAATCTTTATCGACTATTTGGAAAAGGGTAAAACCATTACAGGTGCATATTATTCATTGTTATTGGATCGTTTGAAAACCGAGTTGCAAGAAAAACGTCCCCGATTAGCCCACAAAAAGTCCTCTTTCATCACGACAACGCACCAGCTCACACCTCAGCAGTTGTGGCCGCAAAACTAATGGAAATAGGGTTCCAAATCGTTTCATATCCCCCCTATTCTCCAGACTTGGCTCCATCGGACTATTATTTGTTCCCTAATATGAAGAAATGGCTCGCGGGAAAAAGATTTTATTCGAACGAGGAGGTGATTGCAGGAACGAATGACTATTTTACAGACTTGGACAAATCCTATTATTCGGAAGGGATCAACAAACTAGAGCAGCGTTGGATGAAGTGTATAAGCCTAAAAGGAGACTATGTTGAAAAATAAAAACGATTTATTCAAAAAAATGAAGCATTTTTTATTTTTACACGGACTTATCAAACAATCCTCGTACATATATGCAGTAATATAAGAATTAAAAAGGTTTAATTAACAATTGATATAAAATATTAAATATACAGTGGCCCAAATGAGATTGAAGGATAGTCAAGAATAGTAAATGGTAATAAATAAATAAATGTATATCTAAACTCTTCAGTCTCATTTTGATTAATCTATATTTATAAATAATATTGATACGGTGGGATAAAACATAATAGGACATTAATATAAACAACATAAATCAATGCCATGAACTTTTACGATTAACTGATTGATTATTTCATATTCATTTTAGGGAATAATTATATTCCATAATTTAATTTTATTTATATTAAAATGTAATTGTATTTATATTCAATGAACATTCAATTATTCATCTTTTTAAACATGTGTTATATTCATATTATCGAAAATAATTTAATTTATAGTTCTCATTATAAATAATTTTAATTATAAAAATTTATTATCTTTTTTGTAAAAAATACGAGTCAAAGTGAAATCCTTATGTAAATAACTGTTTTATTGTTTTGACTGAAAAATTGCACATATTACAAATCGCATCAATAGCAAGACAACAGCTTTTCGTTTTTGTAATATAGACAATATGACAAAAAACGTATATAATCGATTTGGATTGTATATAAACGGAAAATGTTGCCGGAGACGTCGAATTCTACAGATAAAAAATATTCGATGTGTATATATATATATATATATATATATATATATATATATATATACACTAGTGTTTTTTTATGACGTAGAATAAAAATGATTTCACTTTTAAAAATTATTTTTTCTGTCAGAAAACACATTCTCTACATAAAAATAAATGCATATAAAATTTACAAGTAAACATTTTCTTTTCGATAAATATGATTGGTTTCTTAAAATAAAAAAATAATTAATTAATTTCATTCTTTTAAAAAGCCTCTGTTTCTGTTATTTAAAATATGTAAATCGGTTAAATACTTGATTATTGTTCTTTACTTTCGACAATGACACGAATAAATCATTCCATATAATTATATCGTGGAGATAGTTGCACAATGGTCCACGAGAATACGGACAATAGTAGAGAATTTATAGACAATAGTAAAGATGATTCATAAACGTACGAACGTCGGTAAAAGGGGGACTAGATAGAATACTAACTAGACACTATGGCTGTAACTTGAACACGTAAATCGACAATAATTTAAATTGAAAATGCGATTGAATTATTTCGAGAAAATGTACCATACTTTCTTATTACATTCTATTATAAATTTATTAATAAATCATTTTATTATTTTTGAACATGTTTGCGTATTTTTATTTACTTTTTATTGTACTTGTTTTATGAACACTAAAAAACAGTACTTATTTTAAATAGAACTGCAAAAATAAATAAACTAATTAAATTTTTACTGCATTTACTTTATCTACTTTTTACAAATCTGAAATACGTTCTAATAAAAAAATTCAAGATTTTTTCAGAATTTATTATTAATTACTGGGAAATGTTATACAAAGATATAATTTCAATTAATTTTAAATATATTAACATAATACATATGCCAACCAATGCAATAAAAAATTGAATGGAAGTGAATACACATATCTGATTTTATTTTAACTTCTGTTCTATTTTACAGCTAAATTTCTTCCATTATAAATATGAAAATAATTACAGGGTTTAAAAATTCATATCTCGAATTTATGAAACAAAAAATATGTGGTAGGTAGCACACGAATTAAAGTTTATTAAGGGTTTTTTTTAATAGTACATTTATAATTCTCTCTCTCTCTCTCTCTAAATATATATATATATATATATATATATATATATATATATATATATATATAAATATGTGGTAAAAAATATGTTGTAGCACACGAATTAAAGTTTATTAAGGATTTTTAATAGTACATTTATAATTCTCTCTCTCTCTCTCTATATATATATATATATATATATATATATATATATATATAAATATTAAGGTTCGAATCAGTTTTGATACTTAATGAAAGCAAAATATTATCGTTTATTTTCGTGAGCAAATATTAAACGGCAATATATATATATATATATATATATATATATATATATATATATATATATATATATATATATATATATGTATGTATGTATATATTGTAAACATAATTATAATTTTTCTGATTTAGATAATGTGTTTTTTTAATTAGTACATTTCACTTTTCTCTTTTTAAATTAGCATATCGAGTAATAATTAATGGTATTAGAATGAACAGGTACCAATCCACGTATCAAAGTATAAATATTTCCCTTTATTAGTGTTTTTACATCTATAATGATTTTTTGATCGACAATTTTCATACAATTATTTATACTGTAATATACATAATTGCATATAAATAATAAATGAAAGTTTCACTTACATCGAGTGATTGATTAGTTGTTTCTGTTGTTAAACTGGAAGCTGTATTTCTGAAAAAAAGGGCAGAAGTCATTTATCAAATATTAATCATATAATTACAAGAGAGTTGCTGTTTCATTTTAAGAACCACTAAAATGTTAGATTAGTTGATTAATGTGTTTTTTGAAACCAACATTTTGTCACGAATAGAAAATTGTGTACATGTTTTTATAATATCTTTATTGATCATAATTAAACATACACATACATATTATATATGTAAATAAATTTATACCTTTATATTGTTTTGTTTAATTATTATGCATATAAACAAATACATATTTGCATATATATATATATATATATATATATATATATATATATATATATATATACATATAGGGACATATACAAGCCACATATGAAATTCCTGTAACGATTATTGATATTTTATTATCGAGTTATATCTTACATGTTTTGGCGTTGGTACTTTTAACTTAAGTACCGAATAAATGTAGAAGATGAGATATGAACACGATCTTATTATAAAAAAAGAAACGTAACAAATTATGTAATCAAATGTATATGCAAAAATTGAAAGTAACGAATTTCAAGTACTGAATAAAGTAAATAATTAGTTACGAGAAAAGTAAAAATAAAAAAAATATATAACACATTTTCGAGGAAGAAATGAAACAATAGTTTATTTTTAAATACTGAAATTACTATTATTACTCCTGTTAAGATTTTGAAAAATGATTCAGTAATTATTAATTGACAGTAATTATCGTTAATTTCCATTTTGATTGCATCATTAAGTTTTTTGGAGCATGTTATGATAAAATATTTGAAAAATTATTTGTAGCATTGAGAAAAATAATAATTAGTAATTATTGCGATTTTTTTAATAAAATAATACGCTTTAAGAGAGTGATATCTTTTATAAATATATTTTAATTTGCTTATTAATAAATAGTTATGAATTAAAATATGTGTATATAATATAAAATAAAAACGATATTACAATTACGCTTAACCCTTTAACTGTTTAATTTTGTTTCGAAAAACTTTTTCTGCCTGCTTAATTATTTTCCAGCGAAGACGAGTATACTCGACATAAACAGAGTAAAATGTTTCTGCCTATAAAAGTAGGCAATTATGATTAAAAATCAAAAGTTGCGTGTTGGTTTTTTAGAAAATATATATTTTTATTCGTTGTTAACAAACAAAATTTATTTCATTGATAAAAAAAATCGTTTGTAACGGTACTTCCCCAGAATTTGTTATTTCAGCTTAATACAAGCTATTGTGTATTAAAATAAATAAGGTTGCCAGACTAACGAATATTCTAAAATGTACATTTTTTAAAAGATCTTTATTTGCCCTTTTTCAAGGAAAAAAAATTACAGTTGATTCGTTTAATAATAATACGAATGCGATTTTTTTTATCTTCACGACGAGTATACTCGACATTATGCGAAAAAATTTCGTTTCGCTCTGACGAGTATACTCGACATAAACAGTTAAAGGGTTAAAAATTATTTATATACAACGTAGAGAAATAACACAAAAATAGTAATATTTTCATCAATAATCAAAGTGCATATTGACTGATAAGCAGTAAATTGAAAAAAAACTTACAAATAAATAATCAATAGTTAACAACATTAACATATGAAATATGATGTAATTACGCATTTTAAAGCCATTGCGTTCTTTAGCAAAACTTAATGAAGTGAAGTAAGGAACTTTATCGTAATTAAAAGCGTTGTATCTAATAGAACTCCTTGTTGACGACTTTGCTGTCCAAAACAGGAGTTCTAAAAGTGTATATATATATATATATATATATATATAAGAAATGGTGGTAGTTGAGTAACTAGTACATTATAGTATTGATCGATATTTCATGAATTTCAGAGGAAAAATGATTAATTTTTTAAAATATTAATTATAATAAAATAGTATATATATATATATATATATATAAATTATCATCCTTTCTTAATCCACTGCTGGGCGAAGGCCTTTCCCAAAACCTTTCACTTCGACCGATCCAATGTCTTCCTCTTATAATCCACTCCGACGAATTTCCTTATTTCTCTATCCCATCTATCCGTGGGTCTTTTCCTGAGCTTTTTTATAATATATATAGAATATATATATATATATATATATATATATATATATAAATGGTTTTAGAAATATGTTTAGTTATTTTAACAAATTATAGTTATAATATATATTTTTTTATTTCAAGGGTTCGTTCATTAATTATTTTATATTATATATATATATATATATATATATATATATATATATATATATATATGTATGTACTTACACGAGTGGATTAATATATTCTGTAATATATAATTTCATTTGTGCACAAATTTTATTTATTTTGATTTATGAACTGAAATTCAGATATTTACATCTCATTTACATAATAAACCACGAAGATATGATATTTTTTCATTAAAAATTGAAAACATTTACATTAACGAGCTAAAATAATACTTGAATTGAACAATAATTTTTTATTGTTACAATAAGTATTGTAAGAGATTCTGGAAAACCGGCATCATTTAAACTAATATACTTATCTACGATGTTTGTGTAACAGTAGTTTTACTTGCATTATGCCTTAATTACATCATTTTGTCGTCTTTAACCTATTGTACAAACTAACACATTTCTACCAAATTTTATACAAATTACACTAAATTTAGACTTAAATGAAAGAAAGAAAAATTATGAATATTAAGTGATTTATTTAAAAAAAAAACTATATTAATAAATTTTTATCGTACCATTATTAATATTACAAAGAAAATATTATTTTTCATACTAATATTATATATGTATATATATATATATATATATATATATATATATATATATATATAAATGAAATAAAGATATATTCCAAAACAAAGAAAAAGTTTTAGTTGCATAACTTATATTACAAGGACATAAAATATGTAAAACAATTCATTACATTTTCTATGTTTGTCGTAATTTATACAAACAAAAATAATAAGAAAAAATTTTACTGGAACTAAACTTTCTGAAATATTACCTGTCGACTACTAAAATAATTCTCATAAATCTTTTTAGAAAATGGAAAAAATTACAAATCTTTCCACGTCTTTCCTTGTATTCCCAAAGGACTCGTCAATGCGACGTGAAGTGAATTTGTGTTGTTAAATACGTGATACATCAGTGAAATTTGTGTCCTATTAAAATTCTCCGCGACTAATCATCAACACCACAACATTGTTTATATATATTTAGAACGTAATTAATTTTTCAGTTTTGAAAATCAAAAATTTCCGAATTTTAAGATTACTGCTTACGGTCAAGAATTTGGGTCCAAACTTAGGATCATATTATTCTGTTAATTACTATTATTGTGTAGGTAACATTTTTAATTAAATGTAATATATATATATATATATATATATATATATATATATATATATACACATATATACACTATATTGTCAAAAGTATAAAATCACATAAGTACAAAATTGTTTACAGTACAATTAATTACGATATATTAAAATAAATTGATCATGAAGTAAACATTTTAAGATTTGTTACTTTGTTGACAAGAAGATAAATCCTTATCGACTATTAATAGGGTAGTTTTAAAAAATATACTAAAAAAATAAGTTCATATTAAAATAAATAATAATTATTTCTCTCTCTCTCTTTATATATATATATATATATATATATATATATATATACATATTTACATATACATGAATATAACAAATAATTTCCGACATAAATATAAAAAGTGCGAACTTGATTGAAAACCATAAACTCAGTCAAGTTATATTATTTTTCTACATAATCTTTGTTCTTGTCGATATCGTTGACCTATCTCTTCGCTAACTTTTGTAAACCCCGTAAAAACATTTTTTTTTGTCTCAAACGTGCAAAAAATCTTTCACTGCTTTTTTATTGGTATGAAAAGGTATAAAGATGAAAGATGGACATATTTGAGTATAAACGTGAACGATAAAACGTGTATTCATTATTTAGAAAAAAGAGGCTATGCATGAATGAAAACATTCTTTATGTTTTCTTTTGTGAAAATAAAAAATTAAAGTTTAGTTTTTTGCTTGTAAATTGATATAAACATTATCTGAGATATCAATAGACGTTGTTGTTATTTTTTTTAAAGTAATTGTATGTTTTTAACGATGTAAATTTCTATTATAAATATATTGCAATAAAAATTTGAAATAAAAATAAGGGTTTTCACTAAAGGCAATATATAATTTTGTATAAACTTTTTTTTAAAAAACTAAATGAATATTCACTTATTTTGTTATGCTTTCATTTTTAATTAATTAAAAATATTTCAGCATGATAAAATAACATTTCCTGTATATTTATAACCATAAAATTGAATATATTCTAGTATATTTGTATACGTTTTTTTAAAATATATGACTATAAAAATAATAAATTTAATATATTGGAAAAAACATTGTTAACTAGGAATAAAAACGATAAAACTCAAAAATTGTTGAGTTTACAAACTACAAAGATGTTTAAGTACGAAAAGTGATATAAATTAAATTATTTCAAGTTTTATTACAGAATTTTTGTTAACATCTATATCGTTGAAAAAAATGGCACTATTGATTTTTTAAAACTATAATTATTATAATATTTAAAAAGGACATAATTATTATTAAGATATTAAGTTTTTATTTTCATTGATAAAACGAAAAATAGAAGCCACAGAAATGGATGCATTGAGAAGAGCAAGTAGAAAATCTCGATTAGAAAGAATAAGAAACACCGAAATAAAAGAACAAATGGGGATCCAAAAAACCGTACTCGAAGATATTGAGGAACATCAATTGAGATGGTACGGACATATCCAGAGAATGAACGAAGGAAGACTGCCAAAAAGAGTGATAAAGTGGAAGCCACAGGAAATAGAAGAGGAAGACCAAAAAAGTTTATGGATGGAAGGGATTAACTTCAATGAGCACCAGGGGTTTGAATTTGGAGTAATAGAAGCGGGTAGTTAGGCATCGGACAACGTCGCAGGACGTTATTATTAAGATATTAAGTTTTTATTTTCAAAAAAAATCAGAATTCTGATTTTAGTATTTTGAATACTATAATTTTATAAATATAAAATAATTGTTTTTTTCTAAAAATAATTATGTTTTATGAAATTTGTCATTTTTCCATGACTAATAATATATGTTGAGAATATTGAAATTTATTTGGTCTTTTCAATTTTTAATACAATTTAATGTGTATTTAATGTGTTTTATTTATAATTAATAAATCAATCAATTATATATATATATATATATATATATATATATATATATATATACATTAGATATGTTTATATATACAAAGACCTATATCAATACGGAGATCCTATTCATATATCATTTTTACCCTTTCAAGTTTTACTTCACTGACCACATTTAAAATTTGCAACAAAATTGACATTTTAATTTAGCACAACGTACAATTCAAAATAATGAACATAACATGCAAAGCAACCATTGTTATTTGTAATATTAAAGTAGGTATGCTGATGTTATTTGTTCATGTATATGATCGGCTTACGTTTTAGTATAAATATGTTTGTAACTTCACTACATCATTGTCCACATCAACTACATCATACATTAATAGTAATACCGAACTGAGTAAAACTTTATCCATGTTTTAACATGCTAAATCTATAAACGTACGTCATTCACTCATTTATTCAAGTGCCAGAAAATATAAAATTATAATTAACATGCATTTACCATGAAAGCAGTAAATTTTGTTTTCATAATTGATAGAGCAATATCAAGAGATTACTATTTTATTTAACAAAGTCAAATGTTGTATGAACATATATATATATATATATATATATATATATATATATATATATATATATATATATAGAGAGAGAGAGAGAGAGAGAGGAGGATGAATAAAATATAAACTTTAGAAAGTAATTCGTTGTTTTGTTTTCTACTGGAATTAATTTTCTTTAAAATTAAATTTTTCAAATCACACCCTTTTCTAAATTTACTTAATAGCTGTTTTCATTTTCTTTGTCACATTAATTCCATTTCATGTGAAATTAATTTAAAAGTATTCGTCAGAACGTGTTTATAATAAAAAAGATACAAATTTTATAATGCCAAAACGAGTATGAAAATTTAATTTGAATTTTTTGAAATATCATTTTGCAGTCATTTAAATATTTATAAAATATAAATGAAAACTATTATAATTTTTTCACAGACACAACCCACTCCCTTATATATATATATATATATATATATATATATATATATATATATATATATATATATATATATAATATTTCATCAAGATGTTGATTTCTTTAAGATAACAATTTTGTTTAAATAAAATATTTAATTATAAAATTTGTAATCAATTGCATTTATTAATTTTTTTGGGTTGTTTGAATTTTCATACATTATTTATTAAACCTAATTTAGGAATACATTTGTTTATAATGAGAAAATTTTAAATTGCAATTTAAGCTTTAGATTACAATTAAAAAATGAATACTGCAAAAATTAAATTTATAAAAATAATTCAATTTTCAATAAATTATATATATATATATATATATATATATATATTTGATTTACATTTAAATATTTACTGAATTAATTTCTAAATTATGTACTGAATGCAAAAATTGAAATTATTTAAATATATTATCATCATTAAGTTACAGTAATTTCGTGATATTAACTCCGTACAAAGGAGTTAATGAAACGAGTCTATATTATGATAAATTTGCATATTTATTACGTCTCGTGTAATCTAAAAACGGGGTCATTCGGTATGAAAAACGTTGGATTTATTATTTGAGATTTAACAATATGGAGTTAGAGTATACTTGTTTTGCGTAAGAATTTCAGTTTTTTAATGGTATTTTAAATAATACGGAAAAGGAAATATTTGATTTTTGAAATATGTTTCAATGAATGTATATGTATCTTTTATTTTCATGCCATTAATAATATTGCAAAATGAATTATTTATAAATTATGAATAAATATATACTTATTCATTATTATTACTACAATAAATTTATATATATATATATATATATATATATATATATATAATGTGTGTGTGTATGTATGTATATATGCCTTTATGTGGGTATTTACAATATTCAAGTACAGAATTTCACCACTTTTAATTTGAACATTATTAGTGCCGTAAATATTTATTTTAAAATTTGTATTTAATTATTTTATGTTGAAATATAAACCTGCATATGATACTTGAAATAATTATTCTATTGTTTAATTATTTGTTCAAATTTTGATATGTTTATTTATTTATATATCTAATTGTAATCAGAAATATATTTTACATATATATATATATATATATATATATATATATATATATATATATATATATATATATATATATATATAAAGGCATTGGATCGGATAAAGTGGAAAGTTTTGGAAGAGGCCCTCGCCCAGCAGTGGATATAGAGAAGCTGTTACTGCTACTAATATATCATTATAAACATCAACCTTTTTTATCCACTACTAGTTGAAGGTCTTTCCCATAACCTTCCACTTCGACTAATCCAATGCCTATCGTTATCTTCAGACGATTTTTCTTATGTCTCTGTTTTATCTATCCATGGGTCTCTTCCTGGACCTTTTTGTATGTACTGGTTTGTAATTAATAATTTCTCTTGTCCGTTAGTGGTCTTTTTTCTACTATATGATCGACCCATTTCCATTTGAAACTTGTTTGTTATAATATAATGCTTATAACATCGGTTTTCTTTTTGATCCTCTCGTTTCCTTTTATATCTGTACATGCTATTCCTAACATGTATCTTTGCATTGTCTGGAGCCGATGTATTATTTTGATATTTAAAAATCATGTTTCACTGCCATAAGTAAGAATAGTTAGGACAAATTGAATATACACATATATATATATATATATATATAATTAAACAGAATTAGCTATCTATAACACAAAAGTTTTGATACATGATTTCTTGACTTTATTCGTTTTCCTAACAATCAATCAAAACCATATGGTATTAAATTGTATTTTTAAAGGTACCACCAACAAGGATTAAAATCTTATCATAATAGATCAAAATATGGAATATTTTCTGAAATTACTGCTTTTTGTTATTTTATTTTTCTGTGTCATTCCTTTAATTTTTTAATACATATTTTCTCTACTATATATATATATATATATATATATATATATATATACATACACACACCCGTCCCTCAATTTATGCGGAACTTTTTTTACGCGGTATTGATTTACGCAGTACTTCTTATACGCGGTCAGATAGATTTCATTTTATATAATTTTTCATGGAATTTATTATATATCAGAGTGACGCAAATTCTTACTTGAACGTATAAAAGCACGATATAAATATATAAAAGGTTGATTGTTTTGAATTACAGTAGCGATAGTAACACCGAATAAAATTTATCTACTTTTGTTTTCTAAAACGTCATTATTTTTTTGTTAAGCTACGTGAAATAAATATGTGTTTCTACAACTTTACAAGCTTTTATTTCCAACATTTTTTCTATTGTACAGACAGACTCAATTTACGCGATTTTCATTCGCGTAAAACAAATCCACGTGTAACGGATACTTCGCGTAAATTGAGGGACGGGTGTGTGTGTGTGTGTGTATGAACAGAAATAGTAATAAATTATTTTATTTTTGAATCTTTTTACTAAATTACAACAGAGTGGTTGTCATTAGCAAGAATATGAAAAAGAGCTCCACGACCTACATACAATATAATGTATTTTATATTGTAATTAATTTTCGAAATTTAATCTATATTGCTAACGAATCAAAACTGACGTGTTTTTCAATATGTGCAAATGAACTTGTGCATTTACGCGATATTTAATTAATTCGCATCCTTTTTTTACAAATAATCCATACAATTTTACAGTTGTGTTTGCGGATGTGTTGATTTACAATGTATCTGGTTCGTATGTAGTACATATGCGATGTATTTTTAATCCAACGGTATTAATTCCCACTCTGTGGGTAAAAAAACAGCTTTGGAAATATCTGCCTCTAAAACGCAAATAACAAACCGTGACGTAATGGTCTCGCGGGAAACTCATTGCAAAATACATAGCGAATTCGTTTTTCCTCTCTTTTTTATTTGCAAGTGATAGTTTGTTTCCATGAATTCACCTACAATATTTTTGAAAAAATGTGATTGTTTATACGTTTCAGGTCATTTCGTTTTGAACTTTTTTTGATTGGAAACGGCGCGAAATACTTACTGATGCATTTCTAATAAATTTTTATGAAACTTCTCGTCTCTTATATAGCACAAATACATTTAAAAATCTAACAAACGTATTGAAATTATTTATATATACACACACACACACACATTATATATATACTTTCAATTATATTAAGAAAGTTGTATTACAACGTAATTTAATTTTATAAAAAGGGCAATTATTTTAATTTTGTTAAGGGGTTATACGCAGTTAGAAATTTCAAAAAATCGATTTTTTTCTTTTTGCATTTTCGGAATGCACATATATTTGAGTATATTCTCTGAAAATTTGAAGTAAATCCGAGAAATATTTTCGGACATACACCTGAATTTGTAAGTAATTTTTAACTATGTGTAAACTACTTCCGAAACTTCAAACGCGTTTATCTCAAAACGGTGTTTTCATAGTCGGTGATCTCGATATCTCAGAAATGGCTGAACCGATCGGTCTCAAATTTTCACACAATCTTCTCAAATATATTCCTCGGGTATTGAACGAAGGAATAAGGTTTACAAAAATTATTACTATTTTTTTTAAACAATTTGGAGCGAAAATTTTAGTAAAAAACGAAAAATTTTTTTCAAGTAGACGCCATTTTGTCAAAAATGAAAATTTTTATTATTCCTTCGTTCCAATACCTGCATTAATCTATCCTTTAAAAGAATTGACCATATTTTTTGATTTCAAATAATCCAAACCGCCGATATGGAGATCACCGCCAAGCACCTTTTTTTGGAGGTCGTTCGAAACATCGTCTGCAGGAGCGGTGCACTTCAATATTTTTTTATGATCGACATGTTATTTTATTCTTGAAAGTAGGATCTATTCAAATAACCATAATTTGTAATTGCAAAATAAATACTGTTTCTAAAAAAAATTCCTAAAAAAACATCGTTTTTGCACCTCGCAACTGCGTATAACCCCTTAATGTGATAAAACACTTGCAGTTCATCGGTTATTATTATGCAAAAAAAAAATATTTTACTCTGTATTGTTAAATTTTTTGAATATTAAATTTATTAGTCAATTATAAATATCTTTGCAAATGCGTCAAAATTCTATAAATAATCAACTATTGCCATCAATTTAATTTGATTTAAAGTTATTTTAATAAAAATACTAATTATTCATAGAACAACAAAATATCAAATTTTAATTTATATGTTTTTATCAATTGAAAATATATAAAAATAATATTTCATTCTAGATTTTAAATAAAATAATAATTGTTATTATTATAGAAATACCATTTTTCAAAATATAAACATTATATTCTACAAGAACTATTTATTGTAATCTAAACAAAATATTTACTTATAATAAAGCATACAATTTTTTTGAAATAAATTGTTTAAAATATATGCTGAAATATTTTTATACATATAATTTATTGAAAATGAATTTTTTAATATTAAAAATAGATTGCTTAAAAATAAACATATTCAAAAAAATAATTATTGAATGCTAATAAAATTAAAAATGGAGTTAAAATTTTGTCATCTGATTAATTTTTAAATAAAAAGTATTTATTAATCAATATCATAAATTTATAATGATGAACATCATACATATATTATTATTCGTTAATTAGTACAACATAAAAAAATATATAAACTACAATATAAAAAAAAATTGACAATAATTATGTCATAATGTATATGTATTACGAAAAGACTATATCTTTTTTAAAATAAACGAAATGTTGGTATTATTCTAATAGTTTGAGTATTATTTTAGAGATTATTTATATTTTTTGCAACATTAATATCTGTCGAGAGAAAATGTTATAAGACAGTTTTTCGAATTTGTAAATTTTTAGATCGACATCACACATACAAATACCAGTAAAGCGAACCAATTAATCTAAATGTCAATTTAAATTGATTTATGGACATTAATCAGGGTTATTTATTTTTTCCACAGAATTTTCGTGATTTGTTATCTGATCTGTTGTATTTGTTTGGTATATTTTTAAGCTAAAAGAATAAAAACGTACAAAAGATATTTTCGGTCGATTTATTTTTTTTAATGAAATTTAAATTCGATATTTTCATAAAATAACGGTACAGAGTAATCAAATAAATCACTAAAAAAGTAAATATTAGTTATATATATATATATATATATATATATATATTTAAATTCTAATTTAATGATGAGAATATTTCAAGAGTAAACTTTAATACGATTGAAAATTGGTCAAACTTTATTTACTACCAAAATGATAATGTTTGTTTATTATTTATAGCTGTACATAACTGAAGCGAACTGTTATGATTGTTCTTTACAACAAAAGCTTTAATCAGAACTGGTCGAACTTTTGCACTGTAACGGAGTTAGTGAGAAAAGCTGTCGTTCGGCATTGGTTCTTTCCTACATCCACACTAGTTTACGGTTGACGCACAAACTGATTCGTGCAAGGGGATGAGGCCGTAGGCGATGCGCTCGCATTGAGCGTTAATAATGCATACGTGTATGTGTATGTAGTAAGGGTGATAGCGACGCTAACGGCCGAAGGATTCCGGTAACGCCTTGTACAGTCTGCACCCGTACCAGTGTGCTACCGTCTGATACAAGAACTTTAATGTATTGAATTTTGTCAGTTAATCTAACCAAAGAGATTATTTATCAATACGAAAAATTGCATGTCCAAATTAGTTATATACACCTGCCCAAAAAAGTATTTTCTTTAAAAGTATTAAAAAAAAACTTTATAAATTTAAAAAAAGTGTTAAAAATAATTTTATTATAAAAAGTAAAAAATACATTTTAAAGAATATATATTTTTTAACAAATTAATGTAAATTTTAATTTCATAAATTAAAAGTATGTACTAATATAAATGTAAAAAATTATGCTCTAATTTAATATATCAAAATATTTAACTACAAATGATACTATAACAATAAAGTTTTGAGTAGAAAATTTAAAATAATATCATTCACAATAAAAAAAATCATAAAATCATGTATGAATTTTTTTATATATAATCTAAACACACTCATAATCATCTTTCAATTAACATCTGATTATACAACATATTTTTATACCTTCATATTACAAATAACATATATTAGGAAATAAAATAGTTTCTATGTTTATTAACTATAATTGTCAATTTGACGAAATCAAACAAATAATAATTAATCATTTTCTTAATTTAAATACAATAAATTTTAATTCACATATCAATAAAATTATTCTTTGTGAAAATAAAAGACAAATTAAAATAATAATAATGTCATTTGTATATAAATATTAAAACGACAATGTCATATTTTCATATAAAAATTGTGACACAAATTGTCATAAATTTCAAATGAAATTCTTAACTAATAAAAGTACTTTTCACTAGACTGTGCATTAGTTAAAAAACAATTTCTTGACTGTTCTTAAAGATTCATTACTAAATTAGTTCTTTGAAATTATACGCTGGCAGTTATAACGAACATTGTGCGCCGAGACAGGTTTCCATTAAATGAATGTGTTACTTTCAACATTTGTTGTACTCGTTTTGTAAAATTTATATAAATATTTATAAACACACACACATACATACATACATACATACATACATACATACATACATACATATATATATATATATATATATATTTAAATGGTTTTAAATCAAATTAAAGACAGAGATCTTTATTTAATATTGATTAAATTTTTACGATAAAAACAGTACATTTTTAATATATATATGATATTATAAATGATTAAAAGTGACACATTATGTACACTAAATTAATAATAACTATTAAATTGCGTGCAAGTTTAACAAAATTTTATAATTAAATAATGTTCAAAGATCTAAAACGAATTTTAATTTTTAATTAACAGTTAAAATTGACAAGTGGTTAATTATTAAAATATTTTATAAGTTGTATAAATATAAAGTTCTACTTGTGCCCAATATTAGTCAAAATTTAATTATTTTCTGTAATTCTACAGAACCAAATTATTGTTATTTATTAATTATTTCTCCCAATGATATTTATTTAAAGACCTGTGTTACAGATAAAACAAATTATATAAAAATCTTAATAAAACATTCAAAGAAAATATGAGGAAAATGTTTTTAATTAACAATGCGTGTAAAATAATATCTATGTATTGAGATTTAAATCTATGTATATGCGCAAATGAATACATACTAATACTTATATATATATATATATATATATATATATATATATATATATATATATGTGTGTGTGTGTGTGTGTATATGTATTTATAATATCATCATATCAGCTTATATCCACCTACTGCTGTGCGAAAGCTTCATTGAATAATACCATTTTCTGGTACTTGGTCATATTTATAGCACTGACCAGTAGGGTTGGTGGGAATTTTTCATTTAGGGTTTACTGCCATAGGCAGGCTATCTTTATTTTGACTGAGAGCTCTATTTGCCTTATTTCTCCGACCAGGAATCGAACGCAATTTTCTTCATGCTAGGTGGTGTTACATACCACTATGCCACCGATTGGTTTATATATATATATATATATATATATATATATATATATACGCGTTATTAAAATAGGCATTTTATATTTTTTCAATAATAGTCTTTTTTCATCATATTTCACTAACCTCCATATTCTTCATAATTTGAATTCCTGGATTCTGTATACTGCAATATAATATGTGTATATGTATATATACTCGTATATATATATATATATATATATATATATATATATATATATATATATATATATTGTACATACATATATGTATTTCTTGGAATGTTCATATAAAGTGTGATAAATGAAGGGTAATATTTTCATTAAAATTATTCAAGTTGCTGGTATTGCAATAAACTTTCTATAACATATGTTTCGAGTTCCCAGATACGTCTACGCAAATGTAAAGAGGGAATATAGGTCGGTGGGTATGGTATTTAATAAAAGTAGAGCTTACAGGTTGCCATTGTATGATTTCTCGTAGTATTCAGAACGGCAGATGGCACAGATCGCACAAGTACGAATGCATCAGATATTCTATCTCGAAACACAGAAGCCGACACTAGTGTCTGTGTGAGATATAACCGACCTAGTTTCAATTTACGTCGACGATGCATTGTATGCGGCTTTTGTGACATTTGTTGTCGGCTCGAATCTAAGTTTTGCACAAACAACTTAACAATCATAAAAGGAGATTCGTTGACATTTTTTCAGCAAGTCGACGAACAAAGAGAGAATAATAATTACGTAATTTGAGAAACTGCGATTACATTTACTTTGTAAAGATAGAATGAAAGTTATCTTTTATGGCATGATACGAGTTCTTTTATGTTTTGCGAAATAACATGAGACATTACTACAAATATTTAATCTTCCAAACTTTCAATGTTTAATATTTGTTTTGTTCATATACCAATGTTTCATTTAATCAATATAAACAGGCATACAGTGAAAGAATTGATCTCAATTTCAAACAGAAATAGTGTATTTGTAATAAAATAAGAAAAATTGGATAAAGAAAACGTACAGAATGTATTGTAGTTTAACTAAATAAAATTTTATTCTCCATCATATAATACTACCATTCGGCTAACTGTGTTGAACTTTGTAATATAATTGGAATCGATGATGTGTTTTGTTCACATTTCGAAATAGGAAAAAAATTACAAAACAAATTGTTGTTCAAAACAACAACTGAAAACAGATCAGTAACTTTCCTATCACTTATTAAATACACTAGAACAACTCGAAACGGACGCCTATTTCTCGCAAGAATATATAGGGACTGTTGAAAGTAACCAGCTAATTTATATTCCAGAATCGTAACTGAAGATCTAGTGTACCCAAAGAGGCACGAACGCTCTGACCTCGTTGATTGGATTTACCGAACTGAACGACATGTCCTAAGTAGCGTAATTTGACACTGGTAACCATTTCCAATGACGATTTTTCGTCGATGTCGACTCTCTTATGACTTTTACCCAGGACATGTGTGTATTTCGCAATTACACTGGTATTTATCGATAATATCTGTCAAACATTTTTTCTAAGGTAACAAGTTACAGTATGTCGAATGGAATCGCGTTACTCCTATATTGCAATGCCTTTATCGAAGTTTATATTTTAAAAGAATTTAATTCTTGACAAAATATTATTAGGTAGAGAATATATATAAAAAAAAACGTTTGTTATATTTTAAATAAAATATGACATTACTCTTAACGAATTCAAATACATACATACATACATACATACGTACGTACCTACATACATACATACATACATACATACATATATATATATATATATACATACATATATATATATATATACATACATATATACATATATATATATATATACATACATACATACATATATATATACATATATATATATATATACATATATATATATATATATATATATATATATATATATACATATATATACATATACATATATACATATATATATATATATATATATATATATATATATATATATATACATCATTTATTAATGAAAATATTTTTTAAATAGCATTTAAATAAAATTGCAAAAAAAATGGGAAAGGTAAATATCAACACTAACTTTATTTCTACTTAAAATCGAAAATTCAATAGTTTACAACAAGATTTATGAATGTACCTGTTGCTATTAAAAATAGTTCTGTGTTAAAGATTTATAATATATATATATATATATATATATATATATATATATATATATATATATATATATATATAAAACTGTATTACATAATTTAAAAGTATTAAAAAGTTACCTTATAAACAAAAATCAAATCAATTGAAATATGATATATTTACTTGGAATATATTTTTTCAATAAAAAAATAACATAAAACATCTTCCTATTTAAAAAAAAATGTTGCTCCGCCTCCATGTTGATGTAAAAATTTTGTTTCCAAAATTTCCCAAAGTTTTTCAGGAACTACCAAAGAAATTTTTTTATGAAATATTAAAATTAACAAAAAATGAAAAATATAGATTTTCGGGCAGATTTTTCGAACAAAATAAATTTTAATTGTAATGTTATTATATATATATATATATATATATATATATATATATATATATAAATTATACATTGTAATAGTTAGCTTTCTAAACGTTTTATTATTCATAATTTGTTAAATAGAAGCAAATTCAGGGGTCGACGACAAAGCGAATAGGGAGTGGAGTCCCTTGATTTTTAAAATTGATAATTTGGTCAAAAAATTTAAAACTATGATATTTACAAATAAGGATATATACATATATATATACAAAAAAATTAGGATGTTACATTTACAAAAAAGAAATAGCAAAAAAGGTGTTAACTTGTTGGATATTGATACACTCACTCACTTTTTTACTTTTTTTACACCATACATTCACTTTTTTAATTCTGTTACAGTAGTGGTTTGTGACATGTGATATCGAATTGTGTACTAAAATGGATACACCTCAGTTTACCGATATTAATTGTTTAGTGATTAATTTTTGATGAGAAAATTGATTTTCCTGATAATATAATTGTGTTGTAATAGATACACCTGGGAGAAAAAAGAATAATGGATAATTTTTATTACAGAACAGCCAACATTTATTGTTTTTTTTTCAGTACAACGAAGCTTTCGGAACAGATTTTAGAATTGACTATTTGATGTAAAGACTATATAAATTTATAATTAAAAAAATCTTTGTGTTAAGTAGTGGTTTGTTCTAAGAACGATTTTCTAAATTTTGCGACCATCAATAATAACGGAAATTTGCCGTTTCAATATTATTTTCTATTCAACAATGTACACTATATCTATTTTACTAATTTTTACTTCTGATTTTGGAATAATGCATCTAAAAATAACCATAATAAAAACTCTTAAATTTGTTTGAAATTTATATGCAATGGTTTGTAATTATAACTAATGTTCATTAAATATTAAATGAAAATCTATAATTTATTCATTTTTGTTTCTTCATAAAATGTTACTATAATTTCATTTTTTAATGAAAAGTAAATATATGAAGAATTTTTTTCTATGTTGTAATAACAATTATTTAAAGATATAAATACTTAGTGAATAATAATAAAATATTAAAAAAATATATGATATGCTGAAAATACTTTTTATTCACTTCAGTGATTCATCCATTTATAATACGAGGTCAGACAATTAAGTAATGCGACAAAATTCAAAAATCGAGTATATTTAAAATTGAAATTACATCGCTTTAAAACTATCTCCTTTACAAAGTAGTCCCCTACGCATCTATACACTTATTCCAGCGAGTGTTCCAGTTTTCGTAACAATTAGCAACACTTGTTAACCTCTCCGATATTACCCTCGTCACAGATTCTTGGACTATCTTCAACCAGTCAAAATGCCGACCTTTTTAATTCTGTTACAGTAGTGGGTGAATAGGATATCGAATTGTGTACTAAAATGGATACACCTCAGTTTACCGATATTAATTGGTTAGTGATAACGTTGCGATGCCTTTAGATGCCAAAAAATGAGAGACACTGAACGCACTGGGACAGGGAGAATTGTGTGATGCAGAACCCAAGTCTTCGCGATCTTTATGGACGCACTCTGAGCACCCTTTTTCGTAATTTTTCGAGCACATTGCGGTAGAATATTTGATTTACGGTTTGTCCAGGTAGTACGAACTCTTTGTGTTAACCACCCCTTGTTGTAAGAAGAAGCAAATCAACATGGTTTTAATACTTTGGACTTGCTCATTTATTTTCGCCTTCTTTGGCCTTAGTGCTCCAGGGGACAGCCACTGTTGGCTTTGTCGTTTGCATCTCGGGGTAACCATAATAAAAACCAACTCTCATCACCAGTAATAACTCGATCGGTTTGAGTAGGATCACTTTCAACCTGCTCGAGATATTAAATGAAAATCTATAATTTATTCATTTTTGTTTCTTCATGACATTACTATAATTTCGTTGTTACGAAACACTAAACAGCTATAAGAAATGATCGTACGAGGATGGTCAAGGTCTCAATCGAGAGAGTAGGATCTAAATTACGGTGGCGGAGTTACAGGTTCGCAAATTACCATATCCTGAAAAAAATTTTTCGCATTACTTAATTGTCCATTTATAATAAACATTTTAATTTAAATTATTTTTTACATAAAACCAATGTTAGATAATATGTATAATTATATATATATATATATATATATATTTGAGTGTTCCAAATGAAACTGAAGGATAAAGAAGAACAGAAAATGATAGTAAGCAAGTAAATGTATATATAAAACCTTCAGTCTTATTTAAGCTTCTCTCTCTCTCTCTCTCTCTCTATATATATATATATATATATATATATATATATATATATTTATAAAGTTGTAACTTGCATCTAATATCTTTACAATTTGTAATACATAATATATACATACATAAATGTAAAAATATTAGGGTGCAAGTCACAACCTTTTTCTGAACACTGGCCATTCCGTTTATCACTTTTGAAGAAGGCTAATGTGTTTCCAATAGTTTAGCAAACTAAAGACTTCCGTAGTTAAAGCATTGTAAGTTACAGTAACGAGATAAATATTTTCTGCCTAAATGTACAAAACATCCATCAGGATTACGAAAACAATTGAAACAAATAATTGGTTTTCATTACACAGCTTAACAGTTCGATTGAAAACCAACATTTGAAACGGACGCATAAAATATATACACGTACAAACAACTGTGAGCTTTACTGGAGAATTAAAAGCCTTTGTTAAAAATTATAAAAGATTCGTTAAAGAAACCATTCACGTTTTGTTGCTAACACAAGTTATAAAAGATGTTCACTGTTATTAATTATTCTCTATATATTTTATACAAGAGATATTTATTTTGTCTGCAGTTCTTTATGTTTTGTACGGAAATAAATTTGTTTTTAATTATGTGATTTAATCACTGAATTAATTCTGTATTAATATTTATTCAAATTATTTATTAAATTAAAAAGGATATCAATTTAAATAATCGCATTTAAATTCATACATTATAAAATCTCCTAAATGAAACACAAAAACGCATTAAAATATAAAAACATATGTACACACTTATATATACACACATACACATATAATTTATCAGAGTATTGTTAAATGAAAGACTGAACGAACAAACATTCTTTTTATTGAATGTTCATATTCGAAGAAAACGATAGATATTTTTACAGACCTAGTATATTTTCCAAATGATTTCGAAGATTTTTTTATCACTAATTTCATCTACATGATGCTCGTTCGAAATATACTGTTCCAAATAAACGTCGTAAATAATTTGTTTATGTTTGTGATCATCAGTATTGATTTGGCATTTAGAAATATATTTGTTCGTGAAATCAAGATAGAAATTGTTTTCATTTAAATAACTTCTTTACTCCGTTATATTATATTGATTCGTACAAGTTTTATTACTTGTAGTAGATTGAATACTTGCAATAATAAAAATAATATAATCAATTTAGTATTTTTATTAATTAAATATATATATATATATATATATATATATATATATATAACAAATTACAACTAAAATAATAAAAGATCAAAGAATTAAAATCTTTTTTAATGAAATTAATGAAAATTTGTAAACACAATATAATACTTTTTGCAGATTTTTTCAACATTTTTTGTTGTTTTTCTCCTGTCATATATTAATAAGGTAAAATTTTATTTATCCATTTTAATAAATTATTGAATATTTTTTTACTGATCAAATTTTAATATTAGAGAAAATTTTAAAAATATTTTTTATTAAAATCAATAGAAATATATATTAATTACAAACTTTACCTATTTATTACAAAAACAAGTTTTTGTGAATATTATATAAGCATTCATTATTTTTTCAAGAAAAGCATATGTATTATATTTTTTAAATCATTATTTTTCCAAAAATCAATTCCGCATTTATTATATTATTGTAATTTTTTACTATGAAAAATATACTATTAATAATAAGATAATGATTTATTTACTATTACTATATAAATAATCGTTCTTTTATTATATTTTAAATCACTCATAATGAATGTTTAAAAAAATACATATTATAATGTTCTATAATTAGATAAATGATAAAGTCAATTAAAAATAAATCAACTTAATAATACATTCATAAAAATATCCATTTATATATATATAAGAAACATTGGTTTTTAATAAAAAATTCATGAACGGTCGATGCGAGAAACTATTATATTCTTTGTTGACTTTCATAAATTGTTTGTACTTTGTTAAATATAGTAAAATTTATATTCTTATAATAGCGCACAATAATTGTATATTATATAATCATTAAAATGACTCGAAAGTTAATGTTAAATGATGATATAGGAAAAGTTTCTTGCTGAGCTAACATAGAAAAATTATTCGTGATGTATATCTGTAAATTTTTATAAGACCAATAGCGGAAATTATTTTTGTTAATCTTCCCTATTCGTGTAAAAGTTCGTATCCCACGTTGAAAATCACAGTCGTCTGAATATAAATTACTGTTATTATTTCTCTATTGTAGCAAATTTCGTGGACAATATTCCATATTTTAATAGTAACGGTTAGAAATTCTTTCGTCATTTATTTTAGTGCAATATTATTTCTTGTTTTGTTTGTGTTGGATTTATGTTACATTTTAAAAATATTCTCTAATAATTTTTTTAATAAAGAATATTTTTAAAATGTGTTT
>CP092088.1:39200006-39240006 GCA_029203775.1 Neoneuromus ignobilis
TGTATATGTGTATATATATATATATATATATATATATATATATATATATATTAGGTTGGCAAATATCTCCCTTCCGCCTTCTGGTCTTTGAATTTCGCAGCTATGTACAAAAAAAAAAGCGGAAGGGAGATACTTGCCAACCTAATATATTAGGTTGTCAAATATCTCCCTTCCGCCTTTTTGTCTTTTGAATTTCGCGGCTATACAAAAAAAAAAGCGGAAGGGAGATACTTGACAACATAATATATAAATTTAAAAAAAAATATTTTTTTAAATAATGATTCCAATATAGAACATGTCTATTATATTGGTTTAATAAATTGATTAAATAGTTATATCCACTATATATATATAAAGATATATAAAAAATATAAAATAAACAATATAATTGTAAAACTCAATTATAGATTCGTTATATTCATTTAATAAATTTTTAAAAAAATATGATAATTAGTTATATATTTACCTGCAAGCCTGTATTAAAATGTGTGTGAGATAATTAATTTTTTAACGCTGCACTTGCGAGTTGTCTAAAAATAAGAACAACGAGTACCATATGGCTTAAGTGCAGCGTTGAAGAAATGTAAGTTTGCATAGAAAATTACATGATGCTGAAACATTAAAAGCGTTTTAAAATAGATGTAATTTCAGACATAAGAAGAGCATTAAAGAATATTTGAAAATAAAAAATTAATTAGAGTATATGTAACATATTTGTATTCTTTATAAACGATTTTAATATATAAAGTATATAAATTTTCCAAAAGAAATATAACATTTATTGAAATTTTCAATTTTATATTATTTATATAAGAAAAAAATCAGGAAGAAGAAATAAATCTTCCATTAATCGAGGCTTAATTATAGTATTTTGAAAATGTTTGACACGATAGATAAATTGAATTAAAATATCTTGTCATAAGCCTACAGAAACATAATACAATTTCAACTTAATAGATTTGAGAGGACTGATAATCCAATACAGATGATAAATTAATTTAATATTAGGGGAATTAAAGGATGAACGTTATAATATATCATCGTTGAGCTGTACATTTAAATCAAATAATAATCAGGAAGTATGTGATATGACAACTAAACATATCAAATATTTGAAATTGGATATTGAAAGTCATTTTTATTTCTTATATTAAAAGTGTTTAAATTTTTAATTGCTATATATATATATATATATTTCTAAAATATTACTTTATTTTAATAATATTTTAAAACATCAAAATATAGATATATAGACATGTTGTGTCTGTCTGAGTATCTTTTGTATTTGTACAAAAATAAAAGTATGAATATTTTTCCATCCTGGATGTATTGTATCAAATTTTACGTAGTGAGACACTGAACCACTTATGAATTAATAATGTAATCAAGATTGTCCTTGATGCATTCGTCTGCAAATTGCATGAATGAAACGCAGATCACGTTCTGCACTTTGCGCGACGAATGTGCAACAAACACTGCCTTGAAGCATATGCTTATTTGATCTCACACACATACGCATTCATACATATATCAACATTTCATATACATTAAATATTCATAGATGTTCTCGTCGTTCGCAAACGTACAAGCCAGTACGTGTTTGACATGTAACATACAAAAGGTATTTAAATAATCCTGTATTTCCGGAACACTGGACATCCTAGTGTTAACATACAACAAATTTAGAACGGATGTATCGTCTATAGTTTCCTGTATATTTTAGCATACAGTTACATTAGTTACTTAAACTGAGTTAAAATGAACACTAATTCAAATAAAATACAATATAAAGGAAATAGTTTTTCGTTTATGTTTAAAATGTTATATATATATATATATATATATATATATATATATATATATATATATATTATATTTGTTTCGTTTATTACAAGTAAAATTAACATGAAAAATATACAAAACTTAAAGGTCAATTACCTGATATATACCGATTATTTAAAAATAAATACATGGCCTATTTGAAATATTTATTAAAAAAAATATTATTATTATAATATTTTTTTTATGATATATTGTTTATACATTTGGAGTAGCTACATGTGCGGTTTTTAATAAAATAATAAAGAATTTCATTGTATATATTTGAGAATTTTCGTTTTCTTTTTCAATTTCCAACACGAACATATTATATACTGTTGATGTTATATACTGAAGAAGGATTTAGATATAAACAATTTTAAATTTATGACTCTAATGCTGTAAAAATAATCCAAAGTTTCGGTGATGGTATATAATAATAAAAAATTGAGGAAATTTCTGATATAATATAAGGCGAGCAAAAAATATCAGTTATTTTTTATCAAATATATTTGTATGTGTATGTGTACGTATATATATATATATATATATATATATATATATATATATATATAAAAATTAATAGAAAAATAAATTGATAATAATATTAGATTGATCAATCAGACTTAAAAAGCAATGAATATAAACATTTTAAAATATAAAACTCATTTATTATGAATCCATTTCATCTTCATTGAAACAAATCTTGAAATAAATAAATCTACAATTCTGAATTAGCAACCTTACTGTCTAGACTTAGTATTCATGGAATAAAATAATGTTTCAATACATACATAATGGCAGATTTGCATGCATGTTCTGACGACTAATTTAAATTACAATTATGTGAATGTCTAGACCTAATTTACAAAATATGTATATATTGTGTATAAATTTTTATTTACAAATAAATATAGTGTTAGAATATAAATATTATTATTTATGCGAAATAAAAAAAATAAAGTACACGAAACTAATAAAAGATTGTAAGAAGTTTTTTTTATTATTATAATATTTGTTAGTGTTCTTTTATCACTTTTTTCTTAATAGAGAGGTCAGGAAAAATAGGATACTTTTATTACTATAATTAGGTAATTATTATTCTTCATACTGATTCAACTAATTAGTAATATGATCATAACGATGTACATAAATGAACTGAAGAAGATATACACGTTAAAGACATAACAGTAAAGATGAAATGTGACTTTCAGAATGTTTATTACAAGAGTTACTGCATAAAAAGTTTGTAGATAGTAAACGCACTAATCTTAATCTTTTATTTATATTATTTTTCTTACAGTAATACTAAAGTGTAATTTACATAATAAAACATTTTGAAATAGAGATTTTATTTAATGAGTAAAATTATATATATATATATATATATATATATATAGAGAGAGAGAGAGAGAGAGAGAGAGATGTTTTTCATATTAGTAAAATAATCATCATTCAAAAATAAATTTCCAGAAACATTTTCCAAATAAATAAAAGAATAAAAAGTGATAATAAACTTTTAAATACAGTCTTGTTTATAGATAACTGGCTAACGTAGTACAAAAATAAAATTATATAATACTATTTAAAATGGAGTGCTGTTTTTTAAAGGTCAACATAATAATATTACTTTATTATTTTCTTCGCACACATATCAAAATTTTATATCTATAGTATTTGAACATAAAAATATAAAACCACGTCTGCGTTCTACTTGGATGATTTCCAGAAAAAAAAAACTTTCAAAGAAAATTGATAATGTCAGTGGTTATACGCTTATGATGTGAAAATAGACGGTACAGTCGCAAGTCGAACAAAATAGCGAGTATCCTTGTACGCGGATGCTTTAGTGTGTATATGAATTTGTGCATGTACATATATATATATATATACGTTCACAGAAAAAATCCATTCAAAGAAAATTAACTATTTCTTTTCTGTCTCCAGTATTACCTTCACAGTAGTCCTTAAGGAGCAATAACTCGTTGTAATGACCACACTTGGCCCAAACGTGTATCCAACTACAAAACATAAATCCTTTTTGTGGATTTTAGGACGTGCTTTTTTCATCCACGTGAATCACTTTCATTTACACTTATACGTTACACAATATGCTGTCAGCACAAAACGATATTTAGAAGAAGTGTTAATAAGGTAGTAAATTTGTTACTTTTTCAATCTACATACATATGTGTGTGTATGTATGTTTGTTTATATATATATATATATATATATATATATATATATATATATATATATATATATATATATTCAAGGTAGTCTTTTTAAGTAGTACTTCATTTTAACAAGATATTGCACTAATTACTTTCGAAGCGAACGTCGACATAGAATTTTAGTGGTTGTCTTGTATTTTGAGTGATGAGACATATTAATCAAGTGATTTTGGAATTCAGTCAGTTGATGTCTTCTATCTATCTACTACATTCGTAAATTATAATTAATCATCAGTTAAAATTACTTCACGCAAGACCTACAATTTTCTTAGTAAAATAATGTGAACATTTCTTGACATTCTACATTTGGATAACATTTAATAATTAAACAAATATATTGTTTTTAATAAACAACACACACATACATACATACATACATACATACATACATACATACATACATACATACATACATACATACATACATACATACATACATTAACTATTTCTTTTACATACATACAGTATTACCTTACATAGTCCTACATAGCAACAACTACATACATACATACATACATGGCAAACGTGTATCCATACATAACATAAATACTTTTGTGGATTTTAGGACGTGCTTACATACACGTATCACTTTCATACACTTATACGTTACACAATATGCTGTCAGCACAAAACGATATTTAGAAGAAGTACATAATACAGTAAATTTGTTACATTTTTACAATCTACATACATATACATACATATGTATACATATATATATATATACATATATATATATATATATATATATATATATACATATATATATACATACATACATACATACATAAGTAGTACATCATTTTAACAAGATATACACTACATACATTCATAGCGAACATCGACATAGAATTTTACATGGTTACATGTATTTTCTGATGATACATATTAATACAGTGATTTTGGAATTCATACAGTTGATGTCTTCATCTATCTACATACATTCGTAAATTATAATTAATCATCAGTTATAATTACTTCATACATACCTACAATTTTCTTAGTAAAATAATGTGAACATTTCATACATACATACATTTGGATACATTTAATAATTAAACAAATATATTGTTTTTACATACATACATACATACATACATACATACATATATATATATATATATATATATATATATATATATATATATATATATATATATATATATATATATATATATATAGGTTAGCAAATATCTCCCTTCCGCCTTCTGGTCTTTTGAATTTCGCAGCTATGTATGTAAAAAAAAAAAAAAATATATATATAGGGATATATATATATATAATATATATATATATATATATATATATATATATATATATATATATGTGTGTGTGTGTGTGTGTGTGTGTGTGTGTGTATATATATATATAATATCATTTAAAAGTTGATATAATTAGAAAAAGTATAAATATAATACAGTAATAACAAAAATGTTTAATTATTTTTTCTTTTACAACATTTTTGTGTTATTTACATAAGTATACCCACAGATGCAAATTCATCCACATATTTAAATTTATACATATATATATATATATATATATATATATATATATATATATATATATATATATATACACACACATAAGTTTTATTTATTTAATGTACTTTCATTTTTATTAGACTTTTCTATAAAAAAATAAATAAATAAAGCAGTTTTAATACGCGGCCGTTATTCATATCATAAATCAAATATGTTGAGTAGCATTTAATAATATTTTGACGTAGAAAATAGTTTATAAGTGTATTTTGCATATTTACTGAAAATTATTATCCCAGCATGCATTCGTACCCCTAGAGAACGCTAAAAACAAAGATGTTAAGCGAAGTAAGCCTTAATAAAAATTATATACCTATACTAAAATTTATACACCATACTTTTTTAACGACGTACGCAAGACGTTATATGTATCAAGAACTTTCGAACCGTACAGACGTACCTAAATAATAATATAGAAATAAAACAACATAAAATTATCTTTATTACCTGTATAAACTCAAACAACAATATTTCCCACAATTAATATTAGATTTTGGACGTTATCTCAAATAGATTAATGTGCATTATATATTACGTTAGGTTTCCTATCCTTGCTGCTAATAATACAATCATGTTAAATAATGATATTGTGTATATATATATATATATATATATATATATATATATATATATATATATATATATATATATATATATAGAAATTTACTAATTATGAATATGTACATACATTTGCAACATGCATTATTTGCGGTAAAATGTATATTAAATTATGCGATAATTGAATATAATACTAAAAATTATGTAAGACAAAAAGAGAAAAATACTAATTATTATTACCTTGCAAAGATTAAATGTAAATATTAAAAATAATACTTATGTCTTTTTTAAGAAAAGACATAAGAGTTATTTTTATTTATTTTTTTATTATTTTCATTTAAATATGAATTTCATTATATTTAAATGAAAATTTGCAAATATTTTTCTTAATATTAAAAATATCAAACTACTGTATATATATTTATATGTCTACAACTTAAAGTTTTAAAATATAAATTCGAATTGAATTCATAATTTCAATATACAGCTTCAAAACTAGCAATTTTTTATCATAAACATATAAAATCCTTCTAAATGTCATTTACGTCTTATATTTTATACTTATATTTAAAATTCTGTTTTATCTTGCAGATTTAATATATATTTTCAGAATTTTCAACACGTGCATAATGTAACTATCACATTTTATTTATTAATTTTAAATTTTCTGAATATTTCGTACACATTTATATTTTACATCTTAAATATATATATATATATATATATATATATATATATATATATATATATATATACATATATATAATATTTAAAAATTCATATAGCTTCAAAAGCGAATATCAACTAATTGAAACTTCTTTTCAAAACATGCTAACGAGAAAATTTTAATACACTATTACTGAATTAAAATAATCTTGGAAGATATGACTAAAATTCCAGCAAAATAAACCTGAGTTAATTGTAATACATGTAGGAATTTAATATTGTATAACCTTACAATAAATTAAAATTAATTCTTATTGCCGACAACACTTTTGTTAAAGGATTCCATCAGTTTTGGTATTTTTTTATTTATTTATTAAACTTTAAGTGTAAACAAATTTGTTTTATTCTGTTAATATTAACACTTGATAATTATAAAAGTAATTACAATTTATTTCACTTCAACTTCAGAGAGGAAAAGAGATAATATGTATGTATATTTATTCATTCGTATATATAAAAATAACAAAAATATCATTCAAATCAAAATAAAATAATACAAATTGATATAAATTGAAAACTGAGAAAATGTATTTACAATTTATTTGTTATTATTTGCTCTGTTAAAAAATCAATGAAAATAAATTGCTTTTGCGGAAGTGTAACGACAACACAATTATTGCCTAGTATAATATACTTAAAATGAAAAATTATTTATCAACAACAATTTATTTTATAAATTTATTACATTGGCTAAAACTTTTTACTACTATATTGACAGTTTTCCCATACTAAATATAAAAACTACTCTATAATATCAAATTCAGCTTAGTCAAACTACTTGTCGAGTATAAATTTTAAGATCGAGTTCGTATTTATTTATAGAAGATGTTGAAGAATTTGACAATCGTTATGAACTATTTTCTTTTTATTATTAAAAGATGGTATTGAATTTCTGATTAATGTAGCTTTAAGATTCGTTATTAAAAAGCACTTTATTATTGGTATTTCTGATTCGCTGACTTATACTAGCTTATAAACATTTCTCGTCATCAGAACATTTCTTTTTATAACTAACACGAAAGAGCACAGATGTTCAGTATTTCTTCTAATGTTGTATGAATAGATAAAACAAATGTAGTCATTAAAACGAAATAGTTTTATTTTATTTTCTTACAGTTTCATTTCATGTATTAACAATATTTGTAAAAGCCGTTTTTTAAAAAACAAAATCAGAGTAATCAATGAAATACATTTAAATTTTCGATTGCAATTATATGATATTCTTACACATGACAGGAAATATTTTTTTAAATGCCTAAAATATCTAAAACTTATACATGTGTGTGTGTGTGTTATTATATGTATACAGAAAACGCACCTAAACAATTCGATAGTTCATCAAGTTGTTTTTCAATCTATATCTACAGTTCGTCTTATAGAGCAGACAGCGTCGTCATTACAACTGGTTGGAGTGTCTGGTACATGCGGAGAGCGTCGCCCGGCAGACCGGGCGTCGCAACTGGGTCACGCGAGGCGCCGCGACGTCACAAAACGCCGCCAGCACACACCCATGTCCGACCGTCCCCGCCGAACACACGTCATCGATAACGGCCTTCCGATAGCCATGTCTCGATAAACTACGTCTAACAATGTAAAGCAGCTAACCTAACCGTCTGTGGTGGCTAAAAACATAAAACGCGACAAAAATATGTCTGATATAGTTGATTTCCAAAACTTACTAAACGTGTGTAATAATAAAATTCATATTGTGTGTGAAGATATATCGTTTTTCATTTTCATTTCTATGTTTGCGCATACATCATTTAGAATATTTTCAATGTGGTATTCAAGAAATGAACTTTTTATTCGAGAAACATAATTTAAGAATTATGAGTTAAAAATTAAAAACGTTTTATTGAAAAAGACATTTATTTGCATTTTTAGTTATTCACATCGAATAACAAATATTTTAATTATAGATTATACATCACTTAAGACATTCAAAATAATAACATGATGTTTCTATAGAAAACAATCCTATTTAAAAACCCAATTTCATATTCGAACATAATGATTAATAAATAATAAAGTAATAAATAAACATCAAAAATATTATAACTTATTTTAATGAAACTTAAGAATAATTAATACAATTTTCTTCTTTTATTTTGTATTTGAAATATACATTAACAGAAGAGATGAAACATTTTAAAATTATAATTAAGTTCAGTTAACGTTGTTTGTTTTCATTTCTGTGATCCCTTTCGTTATATTTAATTCAAAAATTAAAACATTAAGATCATGTTTCTTTGTACACATTTTGTTACTACTAATTTTAGCAGATTGTTCCATTAAATTAGGTAAATTAGAATATAAATATATACTAATATTACCTACAGATGCCACAAGCTATTGAAACAAGTAATTACATCAAATATGAAACTAATAGCTTCATCAAATCGCGTTTAAATGTGATTCGAGTTTCACATTTAAAAAGTTAGATATAATTAAATTATATATATATATATATATATATATATATATATATATATATATATATATATATATATATATATATATATATATATATATATATATATATATATACACGATACATTTATTACAAAAAACATTAATTACAAATTTTAAAATAAGTTAAAATTCAATAATCAAGAAACATTTTAATCCGTATTAAATGTAATTATCAATAATAAATATAATTGTAAAAGTAGCGCAACATAAAATGTTGCATAGGAGAATAAAAGTATGTTGTCTCATTTTTTTTAAAAAAATATGTTTCAAAAAATTCAAAGGTTTTTCTATGATTATTTATGTTTTTTTTTAAAAAAAATGACTATATATATATTGGCTATATATATATATATATATATATATATATATATATATATATATATATATATAGAGATAGAGAGAGAGAGAGAGATAATATATATATATATGATAGATATTTATATATATATATATATATATATAGAGAGAGAGATTTTAAGAGAGATCTTTAGATATTTTAAATATTATCGAATTGAATCATGTAAGTTTTATCTAACCTATAAAAGTATCTTTATCATACTTATAAATATATATATATATATATATATATATATATATATATATATATATATATATATATATATATATATATATATATATATATATATATATATATATATATATATATATATATATATATATAAAGTGTTTTTCAGGTTAGATAAAACTTTTGATACGAATTCAATTTAAAGTTCTACCTCGTTTAAAAATCACCACCTCTCTCTCTCTCTCTCTCTCTCTCTCTCTCTCTCTATATATATATATATATATATATATATATATATATATATATATATATATATATATATATAGAAGATCTCTACATATAGCTGATACATTTTCCACATATGAATCGAAAATATCGCTTTTTAAAAAGTTTTGCTTATATCTGTCATTCTGCAAGACTACCTGTCGCACTGATCTTGTCTACTTATTTCATTTAATCTTTAAACAATGATATATAAGAAATATGATTTTAAATGGAATTGAAATATTATTGATATATAATAAATTTAACTGAATTAAATATAAGATGTTAAATATACAAAGTTTAAAATTATTTATTCATTAAGCAAAACATATTTACAATAATAATTAAAATAAAATGTGAATACCAATAAAAAAATATATTTATTTATATATATATATATATATATATATAGAGAGAGAGAGAGAGAGAGAGAGGGAGAGAGGGAGAGAAAGAGAGAGAGATAGAGCAGAAAATTATTGTTCTAAATTGTTAAGAAAATTAAAAAAAACATTGATAAGTCTATAAATACAACGTATTTTACTAATCATTAAATTTTAATGTAATTTCATTGAGTTAACAAAACATTCACAAATTTAATGTTATCTACAAAAATATGTAAAAATCAAACTGTTTTGAAAGACATTAAAAAAAAAAGTCTAATAATACTACTTTTAACGTTAAATATAGCAATTTATTCGAAACGAACACTATATGCGAAACGTGCGTGCTGAATGGCAGTCTTATACTATTTATTTTGAAATGTGACTAGTAAGAACGGCATTCTAACACTTATGGTGCATGTTATTATTTCCATTGTATTTACATTTTTATGTGTTTAATATGCACAAACATGTAAAATAAATATTTCCACACGGCTGTACACTATTGATATTTGATAATTATTTTTATGTTTGTAACGAAATTACATTTATTATAATAAAATTTGTTATTTTATCACACATTCTACATGAAATTTAACGTTCGTTTAAAATAAACGTTCGTTAAAAAAGACAAAGTTAACAGATAAGTTCAATTCATTTTTTTTTATTTCATTAATCGTACTTAACACTACTTTTATTACAATTTTCAATAAAATTGTAAACAAACATAATCAACTGTAATTGTTATAAAAAAGATTTTTTATAAGAAACATTACTAATTCAATGAAACTTTTTGTACAATATATTTTTTTTTGTTAACACTTAAATAATTATTTTTCTTCGAACAGTTTGATTAAGATGTATTTATTTGCATTTTTTTTCTAAATACACTTAGAAGAAAATAAAAAATAGTATAAAAAAAACACATTAAGAATTTTTTATTTTACGTTTCACCCTCATTTATAATTTACACAATTGAGGAAGAACTACGGACGATATAAAATCGCCGTTTTCTCAATAATTTGCTATAGGGGAATACAAAATCTTATCATTCTATTTCCTGTCACCCCAATAAATAAGATCGAAATTTAATAATTTATTGTATACGTTCGTTATCCTGTATATCGCTATATATTGCTTTTTGCACATGCTGCAATGTTTGCTCAATATTTCCTGTCTGTATGGGTGTTTGAAGGGTAGATGTATCTTCCGAATCAATCTTGCTATTCTTACTTTTACTTTCCTTTATAAGTGTTGAGTTTCATTTTATTTGTATCTTTAATTGGTTTTGTAAGGTTATCTATATATTTTTTATTACGTACAAAATAAAAAATTATTTGCAATTATAAATACACACACACATATTTATATATATATAAGTGTGTGTGTGTATGTATGTTTGTATGTATATATGTTTATATATAGATATATACGTTGATAGACAAACAGAAGGAGAAGATATAATAAATTTTGTATATTTATGAATGTTACATATTTATAAATATAAATGAGAAAAATAAAGAATATTTCGAATTTTCAATAAGAATTGATAATTTTCCATTTGAATTAGTTTGATTCATATTAATTTAAAAAAAATGAGACATATTTTTATTGAAAATAAAGTTTTATTAGAAAAGAAAAAAAGAACAGATTTTTTAATAACACTAAACAGAATGTCAAACTGGATAAAAAAATATTATTTGAAATAATATTTTTTTAATAAAAAGCATACCACTAAGCTATTATAATAAAGAGATAATTTATTCTAAGTCCCTACTAATGTAAAGACCGGTAAAGGGTTGGCTTGAAACCAACATTAACTAACAATGTGAGCCGGAATGATGTGAAAATGTTTTCGTATAAAGTTTTGGGAGCTACAATCGTTCTGTAATGCTGATAAAGACTAACAATTACAATTCTGTGGTCGAATACTAAATGTTATTGGACTTATTCGTCTTCAGTTTTAACCGTTATGGATAATATTTTAATATTTATGAATTGAAGCACAGTTTTTATTAATAAAGACATCAATTAAAATCAAAAGGGTTATTTTAGATTTAAAAAAAAAATTATATTTGATTATTATATAAAATCAATAATACTTAATAAAATAAATATTCCAAATAAAGAAGAAATATATGAAGTGGGAATAATTGTTATTTCCAATTCACTTATAATTTTTAAAATTTTGATATATAAATTAAATATTATGCAATACTCTGGAAATAAAATTACAAAATACACTCTGAAACTTGTTTTGCCAATTTACCGTTTTATTTTCAAACAATAAATTATATTTAAATTTAATAATTAATTTTAGACAAAAATAACTGAATTAAACTATTATGTAAGTTTTTTTATATTTTTATTCTGGATATGAGTATTCATCATTATCGTTAAATTAATTAAAAGAAAACTAAAATTCTTTAATTGCCATGTCATTGATTATATAATTCATAATTAAATTTTAAAAATTTACTGTGAGGAAACTTTTAATATCTATAAAAATTATTAATTGACTTAATACTAAAAAAAATTATTTGGATAAAAATGAGACAAAATGTAAAGTTTTCATACTCATTGTTTTGCTATTTTATTAGGTGAAAATAGTATAAATAAAGGAAATTAACATGCAACGATTATTCTTACATTTTAATCATTATATATGTATATATATATATATATATATATATATATATATATGTATATATATATATATATATATATATATATATAAATATATCTTTTATAATTCAACATTGTCACGAAACTGATTTAAAATAATCTCGTTAAATAAATATTTTTTCTTAAAATAAGGTACAAAAATAGAAATGTTCCGTATGAAAATCTTATGTAATCAAAGAAATGTAATAATGTATACTACTTTATTTCACACAAACTAACTCATGGCGTGTCTTTTTTAAAAAAGAAAAAGATACAATGTTATATTTGTAAAGAAGAAGCGTAGAAAGATTTTATTTGATTCGTTTCCTACGTTTTTTTCTTTATTGTTTCTTTTACAGGCCGATTTTTGTGCCAATGTAATTTTTACTTTAACATAAATCACACCTTTATAGATTTTATAATAAAAAAAAAGAATTTTATTTGTACACACAACCTGTATGTATGTTTATAGGTAACATAAAGTGTAATAGTATTCGACAAGAAAAAATGTAATTTATTGTATCTATTAAAATGAACAATAATATAAACTTAAAACTATTAAGTAAATATAGATTTCTAAAGTGGGAAAAGCATATTTTTTTTAATAAAAATATTGATAAGAAGTAGAGGAAAAACTGTAGAAAATATTATGATACGAATTTGTGGAATTTTATGTTTATATATAAATATCCTCGAGGTAAAAGGTTTAGATAATACAATTCAGGGACGAAATATCATGTTTCGCCATTAAAATCGTTGATTCAACATAAATCGATAATGTGAGTAGTTATTTACAAACAATACTAAGATCATATAAAAAAATAAAACATATTTATAACAAAGAACACACACACACACTGCATACACACACACACACACATATATATATATATATATATATATATATATATAGAGATATATATATATATATATATATGGTGGTCCAAATGAAAATGAAGGGTTTAGACACACTTTTAATCAATATTTTATAAAAACTACGATCTCTAATAATAACAGATTATATATGTATATTTTTTTAATAATTATTTATTGTTTACGTTTTGATTAATTAAGATGATGGCATGGTCATTTAAGTATGTATTGATAAACAGATTAAAAATATATAATTACTGAATATTTATATATATATATATATATATATATATATATATATATATATATATATATAGTGTTGGAGAGAGAGAGATTTTTATAAAAATAGTCAATTCAGTACCAATTGTGATTTAAAAATAGGTAAAATTTGGTTTTTAAAAATTTATATTATATTTTTTAAACTTAAAATTATAGCACAGATTGATAAATTATATAAAAACATATTTAAACAACACAAAATGTATATATATATATATATATATATATATATATATATATATATCATTGCAGTTTTGAACAACGTAAAAGTAATTATTTTCACCAAAAAGAAATTTCAAATAACATTTTGTAAGTTTTTTCTGGATCAAATAAATATTATAAAAATTAATATTTTATTAACACCTAGATATATGTATTTATAATTAAAAAATACTGCTAAATTTTGAAGTAACTGTAAATCACTCACATAAATATAAACAACTTTTATATTAAATTTTTAAAAAATAAATCCTTAGTTGGTGAAAAAAATATACTTTAAATTAATTGAAACAAAAAAGTATAATCACATTCTGTATTGAAATTAGTAAATGTTGTTAGTATAATAATTTACGAATTTCGCAAAAAAAAAATATTCTACCTCCATTAAATAAATTTGCTGACTAAATAACTAACAGTTGTTTATATTTAACGTAGTGTTTCATATTCTGTTATATTGTTATGATTAAGGTAAACCTCAAAATATTCTTAACATCCCTGGAAGATTTTAATGATTTCCATATAATGTAAATATACGTGTGCAAATAATTTCGTAGGTCTATATATAAATAATAAAGCAATATATAAACAAGGATATATGACGATAACTGACAGAACTACTAACGATACTACGGGTAAGAGAAGTTCTAATGAACATGTATATCTAAAGCAAACAATATAGAGCACACATATGTATTGTAAATTACATAATATGAAGTAAATGAAAGTACTTCAGATCAACAACATCTCGTACAGTAGCAAAATGTTGACGTTCACGTCATGTAATAGATACACATAGCGTACATAACCTCACGCCCCAATTATTTCATGTTATAAAACGCAGCCATGCATGCCATGAGACACATTTATATCTAAATGTTCATATACACCTCTGGCCAAAATAACATGTCGTCAAATTACGCACCTTATGGCCTGTTTCCTCATTAAATTCCAAATGACATTCGTTGATTCCAGCATGTTTTTTTTTGTGTTAATTATAATCCGTGTAAAATGGAAGTTAATTATACGTGATCTGTACAAAAGTATATCCTGGGACATTTTTTTATTAAAGGCAAATTTACAATGTTCTGTTAAGATTCCGGTTAGTTTAACACGAGAGTAAATATTTAATTTACATTCATAATTATATAATAAAGCTTAATTATACATTTTCCATAGTTAAGTAAATTTTAAATTACTTTACCTGGAAGAACAGATTTAGATGCTGTAATTTTCTGAAAATTTAATACATTACCGTTATTTTCATGAAATTCAAATAGGACACTTTCTCTACTGGATGGCTAAATCATTTACATTTAATACATCAGTTATGAGAGTACTACTTTACAAAAGCATAGTAATGATTCATATGAAAAATAAAGAGAAAATTAATTACAAATTTCATACATATCAATGATTTAATTTTAATATAGTATTATTATAGGCGAAAATTATAGAGATAAATTTATTTATTCAATAAATTAGAAAATTGTACGCAATTAAATAAAAATCAAGTATGATTAGTGAAATCGGCATTAACAACATTTTACGTTTTAATCATTTTCAATAATTCACAACTTCATGTATTTAACAGTAAAAAAATAACTGGCATAAAACAACAAAGTCTATTTAAAAATATATATATTCTATTTATTTTAAATATACAGTGATATTTTTTAATACTTTAGTTTTTTACCTATTAAATATTAATGCAATTTGTGATTAACAGATATAAAAAATTAAAATTAAAAAGTTTTCTCGTTAAAAATATAAAGTCCGGCAATTTTCGAGATAAATTCATAAATCTTTTATTACTTACTTTACCATGCTATATTTAGTATTCACTAATTGACATTTTTTCATGAGATCAACACCCTTTATTGACCTTTATCAAATCATCAATGCAAAATGAATTATTTTCAAAATGATCAACAACTTGTTTAAGGATATTTTAATATATGTAGGTATATATGTGTATATATATATATATATATATATATATATATATATATATATATATATATTATAATACATAACAAAAATGTTCAATATTAAAAGAACAAAAAGAACTTTTATTGTTATAGTTTCGAATCGATTGCTTTCTGTGCGAAATATTTGTATTTTTTCATATTTTTTTACATTAACAATATTCTAAGAAACATTTTTTTAACATAACACAGTATTCGCATCAAATCACATTTAAAGATTTAAAATTTTTAGTTTTCTAACTTTAGTATATCGTTCTGATAATGTTTATGTACATATTTGTGAATCATTGAATAAAATACAGGTCACGCCATAAATAACAAATTTAGAGGAACAAGATTAAATTAGTCTTGCGTTGCTACTGCAAATTACTGCAAATTGTAATCACGAGAATTTAAACATAATATATAGATATTCACACATACATAACTGGAACATCAGGAAGCTTTTAATGAATAAATTATGATTGTAATTCAAAATCTACTCTTAGATCCTAGCTTTACGTTTTGAATTGTTTACGAATCGTGCATTAATTTATTTAACGCAGTCAGAACTTTCCACAAACAAATTACTTCCTTCGCTAACTGAAAATACAAAATCTCAGATTTAAACTTTTACGTCTAGTTATAAGTAATTAACAATATATTTTATTATTTACTATGGTGTAAATTAATTACAAGTTTACGTATTCCTTAACGTTGCCAATAATTATCTGAATAAAGATGATTGCAAAATTATGACATAAAACTAAATCGTTAATGAGTTACATTTATATTGTTAAGTTAGTAAATATTTACATTTAAAAAAATTATTTAAACATTTGTAAAGGTTTTTAAGTCAGTATTATTTTCGTATTTAGAAAACATATTTTTTTATATATATTAGGTAGTGTAATATGAAATGTCGGATTATTCAAAGAGAAACTGATGAGAAATCATACATTTCATATTATACAACCTAATAAATATATATATATATATATATATATATATATATATATATATATATATATATATATATATATATATATATATATATATATATATATATATATATATATATATATATATATATAATAGATACATATATATATATATATACACATATATACTTATGTACACATATATACATATACACACGTAAATGTACATTTGATTATATGAAAATAACAAAAAAAAAATGAGCAAGTGATATTTCAAGTTCTACAGGATACAAAGTTATATTTTACTGATATATAAAATGTGAAATTTTAGGTAATTCAACACTATAAAGCTTATATAGATAAGCTTTTTATGATTTTCATGAGTTATATAATTTTTTGCACTTTGTCAAATTTTTACATTTGCATGGAAATGTGTAAATTATTTTAAGGTACCCTATAATATAGAGACATTATATTAGAAATAAAGTTATTAATAGATATTCGATACATGCACACAAACACACACACACACACATATATATATATATATATATCTATATATATATATATATATATATATATATATACACATAATTTTGAGTTATTTTTAGTATTAACAGAAAACATTCATAAAATAATTTTGTCAGTGAAAATGACTGCAAATATATTGTTGTATTAACTATACACATATAATAATAATTTACTGTTAAAATTGATTGCTTATTAAATTTCATGTCAATATAATTTATAAAGATCCTTATATTAAATATAAATTTCAATATAATTTTCGCTAAAAATATTATGAATGTGTGTATGTATGTATATACATATATATATATATATATATATATATATATATATATATATATATATATATATATATATATATATATATATATATATATATATATATATATATATATATATATATATATATATATATATATATATATATATATATATATATATATATATATATATATGTATGTATGTATGTATGTATGTATGTATGTATGAAAATATTGCAATATGTTGCAAAAATTATTTATTTTTATATATATATATATATATATATATATATATATATATATATATATATAATAAGTAAAATAAAGTACTATTAATTGTCACATTTAAAATATTAAAAAAAAAATTATGCAAAAAGGAATCCAAATACATATGTTGTTGTAAATAAGCAATTTGTCACAATGGATATAACAAAAACTTTTATAAAATATTTCATTAATGATACTTCAATACAATACTTCACAACATTGCATTAATAATAAGAATGATAAGGAACAATCGATAAACTAGTAGCAGGTCCTTACTGCATTCACCAAGCTAGATCTGAAAATATATTGCAGTTGCAACATACCTGCAAGTCGTTGAAACTACCCCCTCGAATAATAGGTATTGAGCGCACTTGTTACATCAAACTACATCAAAACATCAATCAAGCAAAACACAAACACGGACACATAAAAACTAGATATCTGAATTAAATATAATGCGCGCCAATTTCTTTTGACTGCACAGCAACAATTACATTGTTTACAACGATTCGAATAATGGCCGATATGCTCACATATCGTACAGCTTGTTGAGAGAAAACTAAACTGCCTAACTTAACATCGAACCGAGAACCTCAGTACCCATTGACTAATTCTGACGCATGCCTAGTGTATCCCCTCTAGCTTTCTTGTTGACAAGGAACGGCGCTCGCTGTGGCGCTTAACAGTGGAGCAACCGAGACGCAACAATATGAATCATAATGACAATACATTTAAATAGTATAAGATAGACTGATTGTCGACCTATGCATGCAACGAAGAATGCAGCGTCCCCTAATTCTATCACATGTTTATAATATTATGGGGATTTCGTAGTTCGTGTCGTCATTACATGGCACTGGTTTGTTTCAGGACTTATGCAATAGATTTTTTTCAAGTCACTATTATGCAAACAATTTGAAACGACAATTATATTAATTAATTATGAACAGAACTACAACTATTTTCTACAAAATTATTTCAATTATATATCTTTTAACGACAAATTTGGAGTGAAATATATGGAGACTAAACTATACTGTATTATTTATTTCAATAAAATTAAAAAAATCATACACACACACACACACACATACACATATATATATGTATATATATATATATATATATATATATATGAATATATATATATATATATATATATATATGTGATATATATATATATATATATATAATATATATATATATATATATAATATATATATATATATATATATATATATATATATATATATATATATATATATATATATAGGTCATTCAAATGTGACTCCCAAATTTGTGTTTTACTAAAAGAAAATATACATATGTTTCCCTATACACATGGTTCTTTTCAATAAAACACAAACCTAGACATCACATTTATTTATGCATTGAATATATATATATATATATATATATATATATATATATATATATATATATATATATATATATATATATATATATATATATATATATATATATAAAAATATATATATATATATATATATAAATTTGCATTAAAAAATTATTATGAATTAACTTACTTAAATAATGTAATACTTTTAATTTTTGATTTCATTGTAACAGTTGTATATTTTTATATTCAAGTATATATATATATATATATATATATATATATATATATATATATATATATATATAATATTTAAAAGATTGTTAGAAAAACACTTTGTTTTAAAAAGTCTAAATTTTCAATAATTTTAAAGAATTAAAAATTAATGAGCAAATAATTAATTTAATGGTTTAGTAATTTTATTTAAATTAACATTAACACAATTTTCATTTAACAGAAATATTTTCATATTCTACGTTATTAAACATATTTATATATTGTACGTATTTAAATTATCTGAAAAATATGTTTATTTCAAAATAAATTTAGTTATCCTACCTCGTATATGTATGAATGATAAAGAAATTATTATTTAATGTTTTGTTTACCTGAAGAAAAATAAATTAAAAGAAATCAAAATTGAAGGAGTGATCAAGTATATTTATTTACATCAAGTGATTAATAATCACTGTTAAAGTAAACAAAAAAATAAAAATAGGATGTAGTTACATTCAAATTAATCAACTCAACATTTTCAATTTTTTAAATCAAGTAATTAAACTAATCCATATCATGACAGTAAAACTTGAATTTTTATCTTTAAAATAATGTACAGATTTCAAAATAATTAAACAAGCTTAGAATTTCACAAATTAGAGATTACAAAAATATAGATCATGGAAATAGAACTAATATGAAAACAAACAAGAGTTAATCATATAATATAACAATAAAGAGTATAAAGTGAAAATGGATAAGACAAATTGTAAGAAAAACAATCAGTAGATAATAGAAGTTACTAATTAGGAACTAAGAAATGCAAATAAATAAAAAATAGAAGGTAAATACACAAATTATTCACAATGGAAAAATTTAAAAAGTCTTTATTTTATAATTTAATAACAGAAATTAAAAATAATGATGATTATAATGTATAAATGTATTTGTAAATAAAAGTATTTGAAGAATAAAATAGAATAAATAATTGAATTATTGTTTTTAATATACAATCACAAATATAGTTTAGAATTGTAATGAGTACATTTTTTACTAAACAATCATTACTTCATTATCACCAAACTTTACCAAAATGTTTTGAAACAACTTATTTACTTGTTTTAATATGTTTCATTGCCGATATTGTCATTTTCATAGTACAAGCTTATTTTAATAATATACAAAAGATTTATACAAATAATTCTAAGATATTATAATATAATAATATGAATAAAATTGAAGACAAATAAATGTACTATTGTATATATATATATATATATATATATATATATATATATATATATATATATATATAAATAGATATTTTGAAAATATGTTCAGTGTTCCATATAATACAAATTAAATATTATAAATAACGATAAACAAGCAACGTATTTGAAAATTCTTTAGTTTGTAAATTAGCTATTTGATATTTTTGAAACTAAAAAGTATGAATTATATTTACGACTAATATTTTTTATTGTAATTAAAATCTGAAAATATTTTAAATTCAGAATATCCATTCAAATTAATGTTAATAAGTGAATTTAATATAGATCCCCTTTATGAATTGCATCTAATAAAATAATATTAATTTTAATTCTTCATTCAATTGTAGAAATGAGTGTTAAATTAAAAATAAAAAATATGCAGTGAAAATATATTTTTTAATATAGTCAGTAAAAGTAAACTTTTTATATTTCTATAAAAATGCTATCAAAAATATAATCATATAATAGATTCTAATCAAAATATAAACAAAATTTTAATTAACAAAAATATTTTAAATTGTTATAGTTATTTGCACATATTTTGTTATAAAAGTAAAAAGTGTAACAACTAAAATTTAATATACTATTATATTATTACATGTTTACATACAAAACATCAACAAAATAATTTTAGTACACACACATACATACATTCATACATACATACATACATTATTACATATATATATATATATATATATATATATATATATATATATATATATATATATATATATATATATATATATATATATATTCATACACACACATAAATTCTTAATTGTGATGACAATAGTCAATAAAAATACATTTTTGAATATTTCTTTTTAAAATATTAATAATAAATTATACTAATTTTTAAATGTACTTAATATATTGGAGTTGTATTTTTATTTTTACTTATTATCTATTTGGTGGTAATACAGAATAATATGAATATATTATGCATAAATTTTGACACCATTTTTTAGATTACTTATATAAATTAAATAACAATCTTTTAATACTAATTATTGAAAGAAATATAAAAATATAATTAAATACCTAAATTTGATTTTTGTATTTTAAAAATATTAATAGTTTGTTTTAATTTTTAATATTCCTTTTCACTATTCATCACATTTATATACACATTATTGTTTATTTGCAGACTTATGTTTAAGATATATTATAGTAAAATGTATTGTAATTATACAAATCTTGTGTTATTACTTGTCATGTTACGCATTTCTTCGCCATCCGATGAATTACTATTATTCCATTGATGTAACTTCTTTTTTACAAGATTTTTCACAGGTTTTTTAAGTACAAATATACAAAAAATAATAACACCTTGAAGAGAATTAACTATATCAAAAACTATCCATACAGTCCAATGACCCCCTATACCCCAGGAAATAACTTCAATTAACCAATTTATTCCCATCACAAGAAATAAAATTATGCATCGATAGAACCTAAAGCAAAAAAATGTAATATTTTACATTTTATATAATTTTAAATGAATGCGATTAAGCTAATATACTCACACTTGCAAATATTTTCTCCATCGTTCCTTATAAGAAGCAATAATAGCAAATCTATCAGGGTTATTTAATATTTCAATTTCTTCATGAGCCACACCTTTATTTATTGAGAGTTTTTGGGCAGTAAGAATAAAAAATATTATATTTGTAAAAATTAAAACTGCTATTGGTCCATAAAATAAAGGAAATTCTGATTGATCAGCTAAAAAAAATTATATATATATAAAATAAAAAGAATATATTTTTTATATTTATAAATAAATTATTCTTACATTTAAACCAACATGATGTAAATCCAATTTGAGGCTTTATTATATACCAAGAAGGAATAGCAGGAAATAAATCCAATATAAGTGTGACAATAAAAAACACTAACGGAATAATCCATGAAAATAATGAATAAAAAATAAAATACTTGTGCTCCTGTTCTTTTGATTGTTCAGAATCAAGATGACGTCTGAAAGAAATGAAATATTTTTTACTATCTTTTTTTGTACTGTGATAAATTTACTTTAACACAAATAAATTACTCATTCCAATACCATAATATTTTATTGTTCAATAATCATTTGTTGTTCACTTTATTCACTGATATTTCTTTTGATGGCTAAGCCAACATTATAGGAGTACTACATAATAAAATCTAGTTTTATAATGAAGCATCCTGAAAATAATGTCATGGACATCACATCAGACTGGGTATTAGTGCATAAAGTGAATAAAACGTGATTAATAAATATTTTATATAACTTTATTATTTTGAAGTGAGTGATTAATTTATGTTAATATTCTGAAATTTTGTATACTAGTGATTACAAGTTATAATTTCTAATAATTAATGAAAAATGTAAACTCATCCATGTACTCACACTTTAATGTATATATATATATGTGTGTGTGTGTGTGTGTGTGTGTTTATATACACATTTAAATAGAATTACAGAATATTTGTGTACAAAATATAATTTTACTTACGTGACATTTAACCAAGTGTTGAAACACATTACTGTTAGCCAACAGAATGCGGCCAAGAAAAAGAATTGGATTATAAATGCTAAAAGATTTATATTTTTTATTAATTTTACTCATTACTATTAGACATATTTGAAATAAAATATTCTTAAAAATTATAATGCACAGTACTTTTTTTGCACATGTATGTATATATATATATATATATATATATATATATATATATATATATATATATATATATATATATGTATATATATAATTTTCTATATAAATAAAATAACTCCATCGCAAAATTGATGTTATTAATCTACTACAATCATGAATGATTATCTCCGAACTTTAACAATTGCAAATAAACATTCACGATCGCAAGTATCATGGGGGAGCAAGCAAAGCGAGCAGGGGTTATCATAGCCCTCTGGAGGTTGGTAAGCATAGTGAACACAGGGCAGAGACCCTGAATATATAAAACACTGATTTCATTTCTTTAAATGATTTTCTTATTTTCAAACAATGTGTATTTTTTTAAACCTTACATATTAGGTTGGCAAATATCTAAAAAGCGGAAGGGAGATACTTGCCAACCTAATATGATAGTATTTTTTAAAATTAATTATAAAAATTTTACAAAGTGAATTGAAATGTATTTAATAAAATACTTTATATTATTGACAATGGAAATATTTTATAATTTATTAAATAAAACTTATTTAGTCTAGCATCAAATATGTACCTACCTGTACCAATACAAAGTATTTTTGGAAAATGATCGCCTAAAATTTGAACAGATGCCAATGAAATAAATGCAACAATAAGACACATTACATGACAACATAAACATTTTCCATGTAAATCATAAAGCTCCGGAATCAGTAAATACACTAAGAATGTGCATATCAAGAATGGCACAGATATTATAAGACCTAAAATTATAAAAATCAGTATATTACGAACATTTTTAGAAGTTAATTTTAAATTATCTTACCACATAGACATAAAAGCATCTACATACCTATAGCATACACATAATATTTCCCTCTACTTGATGAATTATCGCTTGAGTCATCAAAACATACAAATGGTACGATTGATTCAGTTAAATCATCTTCATTAAAGTATTCTAAACAAAATAAATCAATATTTCTTAACTGTGGTACCGTCTTTGGAGTGAATAAAGTACCATTTTCCAAAATGAAGAATACATCATCATTATTTATATTTGGTTGAAGAGGATATCTTAAAAAAATTGCACATTTCAATATAATTTATTAATAACTGAGGAAGAGATAATCTTTATTTAAATAATACAATTAATAAAAAATACATATAAATAGTTTTAAAATATATCTTCATTGTTGTATACATATGTCATGTATATGTTTATATATATAGATGTCCCAAAAAATGTGTACATATATATATATATATGTATATATATATATATATATATATATATATATATATATATATATATATATATATAATAAATACAAATAATCACTAATTAAAATGATAAATATTAGTGATGCAATATTTATAAAATGAAAATATAATAAATCATGCGTTTTCTAATTGATAAACCACAAAATCTAATTTTTAGACATTATATACATATATAACCAATTTCATTTACCTTTCAAATTTACTTTTATTAGATGTTATCCATTGATAGTCATATTAATAAGCATAAACATAAAAATAAGGTAATATTATATAGATATTTATGTATTATACACATATACATATAAACATATATACATATATATATATATATATATATATATATATATATATATATATATATATATATATATATATATATATATATATATATATATATATATATATATATATATAATTTGAGACAACTCATTAATACTAAAGAAACAATTACAAATAAAGTAAACAGAACGGTAAAAATGGGATGGTTTTGGAAGAAATCCGCATATTAAGAAATCGAATATTCCTTTGTGTTTCAAAAGAAAAGTATTTGCATCCTATTTGTTTTCATCTATGGTAGTGAAACATGGGTCTTGAAGACCAAAATAGTACAAAGGCTTCAGACAATACAAAGAAGCATGGAAAGATGATTAGGAATAACAAGAAAAGATGGGAAGAATCGAATGGATCAGCACGAAAACAAAAGTTACGGAAGTTATAGAAAAAGTGAGAAGTTTGAAATAGACATGGGCTAGTTATATAGTAAAAAGATCATCGATGGACACGAGAAATTATTGACTAAGAATCTAGATACATAAAAATTCTTAGGAAGAAACTCATGGGTAAACGGAATAGAGACATAAGATAGACATTGAATCGGTTGAAAGAGACAGTTTATGGAGAAACCTTCATCCTGCAAAAGATAGAAAGAGGCTGGAAGATTATATATTATTATACATATATACAATAATACATATAAAAATCTACCATTTAAAATTTTTGTCAAATTCAGATAATTATAGTATCTAGGTGTTGACACCTTTCAATTTTTATTTGAGATAAATTTTATTGAAATATTTACAAATCTAATAACAAATTAATATAGTGAAATTAGAAATTTAAGTGAATGGAAATATTTTTTAGTAGTAAAAATAAATAAAATTATTATATTTAAACACATTTTTTTCCATGGACTACATATTTTATAAATATTGTATTTTAGTTTTGACAGTAACATTTTTAATACTTATGTATACGTACAAAAAATTATAAGTTCGATTATTATAATAATAAGCAAATATTAAACATGGAATTTGAAGCATTAATGTGAATCTAATAACAGTACACACAGTTTTTATTTGTTGATAGCTTATTTTCAGTTTATATTAAAATGAATAAAAAAATTGTCTCAATTAATCTATTGTGTAACATTTAAAATTATGGATATATTGAAACCAATATAAATATTTGTTCTTTTCATACTAAAATATGAATTTTTACAAAACATTAAATTATTTAAACATATGTTGTTATTTACTTGTTGAAGGGCGATATTTGATATTTTTAATTCTAAAATTAATATCAATTTCAGTAATGTTCAACAAGTAAATTAGCAATTTTGTATTACATTAAATGTAGCTTACGAATGAAAATTTGAATTTATTTAAATCTCTCATTTATTTTTTGCATGGAATTTTATTTGATTTTTTATACATTAAAATGTGGACAAAGAAATGTATAATTAAAAACGTTTTTTAATAAGAAAATAAATAAATAAAAGTTATTATAATTGTTAATTAAATATAAATCCTGTTTGAAGTAAGATAATTAAAAGAAATTTATTATAAAATGCAAAACTAATGACCTTACTCTAAAATAAGTTTAAAATTAGTAATATGATCAATAATTGATAAAGATTGATGAAGGTCAAATATATCAAATATTAACACAAATTACTATACAGTTAACCTGTTGTAATAGTGTCATCTTGAAAAAATATTATATGTATATATATATATATATATATATATATATATATATATATATATATATATATATTAAATATTAAAAAGAAATTTAAATTTGTAAACACATTAAATAAAATATGTTAAATAACAGAAATGATACATATAAATATAATATATAAATTTTAGTATTTCGGATCACCAAAATTAAACAATAATTACAGAACAAGAATGAGATAAAAAAAATAATGTAAAATGTTTATTTTTTATGAATGTATTATTAAGTTACTTTCACTTGATAATGGAGATAATTTTTGTTTTTAAAAAAATCAAATATTAATTTATTTAGGTGTCTAGTGTTAAATTTGTACATAACGTATTTTTAATATTTAAACAACAAATTTATGAATTATTTCTTGGTTTTGTTTAAAAAGATGTTTCGATTTATTATGAATTTAACATTTTCTTGAGTAGATTTTGCAATATTGTATGTGAATTTTATTTTTCAAGGCAAATTACAAGAGTGTTAAATACTTATGTATACTGATATAAATATTTACATAACACTTTTGTGTATAAATGGACGCACACACACACATACATACATACGCATATATATATATATATATATATATATATATATATATATATATATATATATATAAATGATACATATTGTGCAATTATTCAAACAAAAAAAATTCAATTGAGTAATTAATACTTTCTCGTCAATTATCTTCACATAATACACTAATAAATGTATATAAGAAAAAAATATAATCTTACTTTGTACATGAAGGATTTCCCACAATAATCTTCATACCATCTATGCTAATATTCCATATATGTGTTATATTAATTGTAGTTATGAATGGCTGAAAAGAACTCTCACTCCTGTTTTGATTAACGCACGTAGAACCTCCTGATGGATCACTACTCGGTTTAAGACTCTCGCTCATACCACAACATTTAGGAATTACTCCAATGCCATCATTTACTGCAACGTACTGAAAAATAGAGTAAATTATTTGTAGATAAAAAATGGCATTGTTTGCTGTTAATTTATTACGGTTAGTACTGAAAGTAAAAAAATCATTATAAAAAATAATAGAAGTAATTAACAAGAATAATTCTATTATACACAACATCATGAAAATACACAAAAAAGAAAATTATATACAAAATAATTTCAAAAATAAAAATATAAAATTAATAAGTAATCATAATTAATAAAAATATTGCACTAATTTTATATTAGTTAATAAATAAATTTAAAAATTATTTTTTATGAATAAGTGCACCTAAATTTATTATGAATGTAGAGCGAATGATCGGAAAACCAATAGGACAAAAAAAAATAGTATATCATTAAAAATATGAATTAAATTATTAGTTTCATTTTTTTTTTATTTAGCTTGTAAAATAATATTTGAAAATAAATATTATAAATTCTGCAGAACAGAGTTTACACAACATAAAATTATATATATATATATATATATATATATATATATATATATATATATATATATATATATATATATATATATATATATATATATATATATATATATATATATATATATATATATATATATAGTAGTTAGTAGTACAGTAGTTTGTATCACCGCGTGTCATGCGGGAGATTGCGTTCGATTCCCAGTTGGAGAGTCCCTCACTTTCGAGGGTTGAGTATGAAAGCCGACAACCTCATCTTGTAAAAATATAATTGTCGAAGAATTAAGGGAGTAAACCCCGAATAAAAAAATCTTTACCAATCCGACTGGTCAGCGTGGTGAATATGACCAAATACCAGTGAATGTTAGCATTCATTGAGGCTTTCGTCCAGTAGTGGATTGATATGGGCTTTATGATGTGATATATATATATATATATATAATTAAACACATTTTAAACAGTAAATACAACTATTGTGCAACATGTATGAAAATAATAAATTTAATAACTATATTTCACTTTTTAATAATCAAACAATAGTTGAGAACAAATAAGTTTTCTACATAAACAATTAAACATGATTGTATAATTGTTTTATGTATATCATGAATGATATACATAAAACCATGAAACATTAATCTTTCACTTCAAATTTCGTTATTAACGTAATTAATGAGTCAATTTGAAGAAAAGCATGTCCTACATTTGTTTCTAAGAATATCTACAAGGTTAAATGGAGATATTAAATAATACATATTAAATTTCACTTTGAATTATAATGTATTTGTATAGCACATTTCACAAAAAAAACTTGTTGAAAATATTAAAATCAGTTATATTTTTTTATATACTTTCCTATATTGATAAGAGATGTTTATTAGGATTGTTTAGCAATTATTTATATATATATATATATGTGTGTGTGTGTGTGTGTGTGTGTGTGTGTGTGTGTGTGTGAAAGTATATGTTTGTATGATATTAAAATAGTATGTGGTTTGAGTGGTTCATCCAATAAAACATTGTTTGTTTTAAACCACACTGTTAAATACAATGACAATATATGGTAATATGTGAGTCATAAAAATTAATATCTTCCTGAATTGAAAACGATATATTCTCTTTATTCAATTAGAATGTGTTTACATTATAAGCTTATAGAGTTTTACATTATATTCAAACAATATTTTTATTTAATCAGTGTTTACCTCATTTATTAAAAAATCCTTATATTTTAACATTACTATTAAAAAACATTTTTATTGAAAAGTTAGTTGCCTTTAATTCTTAACCCGTGAAAAATATGCAATAAAGTGTAATAATAAAACTAAAACTATAAACATTTCAAATATAAACATAAAAAAAGAATATTTTTTTCATTTTTCGTATGAAATTTATCTATTCATATAAAACTCTGTATTTTTTTTAATAAATACACCTTTTTGGCTATACTAACTTTAATTTATATATGGTACGTCATATTTTATTTTAAAAGTAAACTCGATGGAAGTATATAAAATGTAATATTTATTTTGTAAAAACCAAACCCATAATTACATTAGAGATTTGTCATATTATTAATAAATAAACAATTCAAATATTAAGATAAGAGAAAAGAAAATATTTTAATCAATATAGATAAATATAAAAGCAAACAAAATTTTAAATAAGTAATTGTTTTTACATTCTAATCAATAACAAATATTTTAAATTATGGCTTCAATTAAATTCTTGATCCAATATATAAATTAGATGATAGATTCAACATGCTTGTACAATATATACATATGCAGTACAAGTTAACATTTTCATATAAATGTTCAGTATATCATAAATAAATTTACCTTAGAAAAATAATAATAATATTTTTTGCAAGAATTTTTTATATTGAATAACTATAAATCAGATTTACAAAGTATATATATTTTCATTTATATAGCAGAAAAAATAATAATTATAAACACAAAATATATATCGTCAAATTTAAAAACAATCAATATTATTTAATTTACTGATATTTTTGTTTTGAATATATTGTGAGTACATAATAAAGAGTATTAATTTAGTGCAATGCAGTAGTATTTAGTTTCGTTTGTTAAAAATAGGACAGAAACGCGGCCAGACTTCCTACATATATCAAGTATTTGAATATTAATGTACATATTAGCTGTTCAAAACATTTCACTTTAACTAACGGATGAGATATGTGAAAAAAAATCTTAAGTTAGATGCTATAAATTAATATCTAAAATAAGAAAATCTTTAAATAAACTAACTGTGATGTAATAAAAAGTATTGATTAAATATCAATTTTAGGAACACATTTCTCGAAAAAGTATATTGTTGAAGAAAAAGTAAAGAATAGGATTGAGTTCATGAAAATGTACAAAAATATATACTTTTTGTTTTTATTCTCGAATTACGTGATTTTCTCTGATGAAGATATTTTGTTTTGGTCTTATGATAAAATTTAAGTTTAATCATAATTTAACGATGAGTTTTGTCCACTTTTAAGGTTACAATAACAGGGATTTTAAATAGAAGACTCGCGAAATTCAATTGTGGATATTCTCTACTATTCTCATAAGTTTAAATTTCTTTTTTAGTCTTCAAACTATAAATACGATTTAACAATTATTGATTCATTTAGACAACAAGACATATTAAAGAGGTAATTTTAAATGAGATTTTATAAAAATATTTGAAACGAGTGGGATAAAATATTTTTTGTATTTTAAATTGTTAATATTAAAATTATTTAAACAGAGATTTAAAAAATAATTGTTAAATTAAATTTATTATTTAAATAAAAGTAATATTAATATGATCATTGTTTTTTTTTCTAATATATAAATGAAATTAAGTTTAGTTTAAATTATCTTTTTTAATTAATTGTCATAATGTTTTTACTTATTATCGACTATTATCGCTGGTTTTGGATTTCTTTATACTGAGTTCCACTCTAACAAGTAGATAGATATTCAAAATTATTTCAGAATGAATATTTATGATATCTAGAGATAAATATTCTAAATATCCTTTTCAAAAAATTAATATCCTGTGTATTCATCTACTTGTCACTAGTTTTAGAATTGAAACCCGCTGTGAACAAAATACAAAAGCAGTAATTTATTAAGAGTATTCATTACTTTGACAATCGTTTTAGATTAGAATAAGACATGATAAAGTAAAATAGTAGTGATTCAACAATAAATTAATATTTATTAAATATATATATATATATATATATATAATTATTTTTAAAAATTGTTTTGTATTTTATATAATAATCCACATCACAATAAAATGACTAAATATCTTTTCAGACTTGTATTAAGAACTTAGTAAAAGGACTATGATATGAAAATACACTAGACTTATAAATTATATCAGATTTTTCCTTTTTTTTGTAAGTAAAATATTTCTGTATATTTTTTAATATTATTAAAGTACATGAGACAGTCCTAATATTTTTATATTCAAAAATTCCAAATAAAATTATTTTAGTACTACACACATAAAAATACAAATACACACACACACACACATACATATACATATATATATATATATATATATATATATATATATATATATATATATATATATATATGTATGTATGTGTGTATATATCAATCACAATAAATATTGCAATAAAAATCTACAGCGGATTATACACACCTTATTTATGTTTATCTAAATTACAAATAAATACTCTTATATTTATCGGTAAACATCAAATACTGTTTGATTTTTTTCACATTCATAGTATGTATTCATTATTGATAATGGAAGATGATAAACTTGTCGGAATTCCACATTCACAAGGACAGATAGCGATCAAACAAAGCTAAAAATACAATTATTTGCATATTTATATCATGTCTCGTCGTGAGCCTTTATTATACCTTAAATATTTTTAATTTCGACAATAACTGTATACAATTTATTTATCTGCCATTTATTAATTCAATAAATATTATTATTCAGTTTAACATATATGAATTATTAAAAAAGGTATGGTTTATAAATATAAAGTAATTTAGCGTGCTGTCACTTGGTTTATAATTTGTCATCGGTAATTACTTAATTTTACTAATTATAAAAAAGTAAGTGATCATATATCATTTTCATTTTTTTTCTAATTTGTTTAATGTATCAAGATAATATTTAAACAAACTCTAATATTTTTAATTTCTTACGTAATAAAACTTAATATCTCTTTATTTATCTTTATGCAAACAATGTGTAAAAAAATTTTTTTAAACAGGTATTTTTTTATATCGAAAATGATCAAATTAAATATTTATATACCTATGTAAAATATATTTAAGTGAATCATAAACAAACATTGGTTATTATTTTTGTTGAATCAGAAACATAAATATTTAAACAAGATATTATTTTAAAAGATAACATATTTCAGAAAAATATGCGAAATCTATTAGAAATATACTTTTTTTAGTGTAAATAATAAAAAATAGTAAATATAAATTTAATTACGAATACCGTTAATTTAAATTTATGACTATATTTGAAATGATTTAAATTTTTACATAAGTTCAATTTTTAATATATTATAATATATGGAAATAAATTAATATATACAAGTATACAGAAGAGAAAAAATGAAATTCAAATAACTATGCGAATTGATTTTTTATTCATTGTACTCATTATTTTTTGTTATGTTATAAGAACGCTTAAGATATTATTACATTATACTTTTTAATATATTTTTAAATATGCCATTTTTTAACCTTCTTTGTATCGATAAGTTAGAGGAAACAATAACTGAAATACAGTGAAGTAAATAAATAAGTGATTGATGACGATTTCGTTCATTTATTAATTTAAATGAAATCAAAATATTATTGAAATGGTAAAGTGAGATTTTGTAAACATGAAATCATGAGCCAATATTATAGCTGAAATTTCTAATTTATCATTATATTATATTAATTATTTAGTTAAATAAGTGATACAAATATTTTGAGCAATAAAGTGTAAAATATAAATTTAAAAGAAATATTAAATATTGATTTAAATCTAAATAAACATAAATCTTTTAATAAAAATTTGGGTAATTTCTACTTCAATATGTTTCATGTTCATTACATATTATGCATATTTATTACTACATACATATTACTTTTCACACACATACTTTATATATATACAGCATGAATATTTCTATTGCATATTATCTGTGGTTTAATTACTCTACATGTTAATAGATATATACACATCTTGAAATGTAATCCAAAATGTTACTGTATAATTATTATTTAATTTATATTTGGTGATTCCCCAAGGTTGCTTCCGGCCACAAACAAAACTGGTCCTGAGTACAAAAAAAGTCACAATACGTCAGATGACTAGGCGTCTCTAGCCTACCACAAAACAGGTAAGTTAATAACACCGCAACAGTGGGGTGTGTGTGAGGTATCGCCACAATCCGTTGCACGTATTGACCGTGTCAGACAGCTACAACCTACGAGTATATATTTACGACCTTCGAGTCATTTAACAGTTCCAAAGAAAACCTTCCGTTTGCGAATTGAATTCAGGCCGGGTTCTATACTATCAATCGATAAGGAGTTCTTATAATTATAATTATTATTCAGTGATACATTTATCACGCTGAATATTAAATTATTCTTGGGACATGAGTGTTTGGAAATTGTTTTGCTATTTGTTTCAATGTTATACAAAACAATGTAGTGATCTTTAATAATGCAGTTTTTTTAGGTCAAGTAACGTTGGTTTTTTTTACTCGAATACGTTATTCCCAGAATCAAAAATACGAATACACAATTTAGAAAATACTTGTTGCTGTTCAGTTTACAAAAATCCCAAAATACGTCACGTATAATACTAACAACTAAAGAACTATAAAACACTTTTATGGCCTTTTTAAAAAAAATCGATATAAAAAGTTATACAATACTGTAAAACTGACTTTTTCAAATACAACATTACAGAATTAATTTAGTTCTATTGACAATTGTTAACTACATAATATCTCAAATAGTACTAATGAAACTGTTAAGCATATGCAATGATTTGTGTTTTGGCAACGTTTTAATGTCAGTCGTAACTAAGTATTACAATTAGAATAAAAACATTTGTTACTTCAAACTTAAAAATATACAATCATTCAGAAAGGAAATAAATACATTATATTCTATTTAAATTATATTAGAAGATCGAAAGTTAAATATCACCAAATATATTGTACAAATACAGTGCTTTCTTAATGAAAAATGATATCTTAGATTCCATACTTGAACTCATAATAGGTTAATTATAATTAACTTATTATGAATTCTTATCATTTTTGACTTAGTTTTAATTATATATTTAACATTATTGTGCTCTACGTTAAACAAAGTGCATTTAACAATAAAAATAATACCTAAAATGTTAATATTCCAAGTACATTGTAATCATAATGATATAAATTACATTCAATTACACGTGTCAATCAATAATATAGATTAGATATGACCTCATCTATGAAAACATTCAATAAAATGTATAGACAAATTAACAAATAGTCGAACATACCAAGATTATATATATATATATATATATATATATATATATATATATATATATATTGTTTATTTAAAAAGATAAAATATTTTCCTAATATTCTATATCCAATAACTGATATTTTAAACCAAAATAACAATTTAAATTTAAAATTTATTAATATTTCCGTAAACTATTTATTGTAATTTATTTAATTTTAATTATTTATACATTAATTATTGAAAGAAAAATTATACTTAGCTGAATTTTCTTTAGTCAGGTACAAAAACATACGGTACATGAAATGTTCATTTATTGAATACGATTAAAATGTTATTGAAAATTCAAGTTATTTTTAGTACATTTTGGATCAACTACTGAATGACTCTATCAAATATGAATCGAATGCCAACTGCTTAATAGAAGTTAGTTATAGTCTGTCTGAAATATACATATACATACTCTATAAAACTTATTTATACTGTAGCGCTAAATTCCAAACATTTTTAATTTTTTAAAAAAATTATTCTACAACTAACGCGAACTTAAATTTTGTATGTTGGTTATATATTTAAACTGTTTTTAGAATAATTTTAATAAAGTAAAATATTTTTAAATAACAATTAAAAACTATTTCTTAAAATATTCCTAGATTAATATTAATTGATTAATAAAAAACTGTTGATGTTAAAAGTGTGGGCAATAATAAAAAAAATATTTTTTAAAAGTCTTATTGTATGAAATATATAAATCATAACCGTTATTACCATAATTTTTTAATAATAGTTTTTTTTTTACTTCCTATACTCATGTAAGTGATTATCTCGCTATTAAAAGCAGCATTAAAAAATTCGACAGTTAATCTCTTCAAAAATACTTCCAATATTCATTTCATTTTATCAATATGTTAGACAATAGTTGCTTTAAGAAAGATTTCATTTTTTAATGATTTAGATATATTGTTTTCATTAATAATCTAACTATTTAGTCATATTTTTTTCTTGTGTGCTTTCTTAGTTTTAGAATTTTTTATCATTGTTGTTCATCTTTTTGACCATTTGTGATGTAAAGAATCATATTATAAATCACTTCTTCTCTATGCATTTAAATATTTTGTATCTTAATTATTATCTGTTTTGAAATTATCTATTTCCCTTCTTATTAATCTCTCTTTTTTCACTATATATATATATATATATATATATATATATATATATATATATATATATATATATATATCGATGTGCGTGCGTTTATATATTAGTATATAAAATTAACAATTTTATTATCAAAAAAATCTATAATTTAAAAATGCAGTTCATTGCTCTGAATATTGACAAATATGAAGTTAGGTAAATATATTTTCAATGTTACCTTTGCACTCTAGTTTCCGTGTTATAGAAACACACAACGTTGAAAACGATTTTCTATTTTTACCTTTTATAGTTGCGTGCAGAGTTCTATATATGTCTATGTAAGTTTTTCTCAATCATTAACGAAACTCATAAAAAATTCGTTTTTAAATGATTACAAGTTGTGACTTATTTATATATATAACACGTTCAGAGTTAATCTGTTTATAATATTTTAAAAAAGGTTTATTTGTACTGTAAAAATATGTCTTTTTAAAATCATAAATTACATATGATATTACAAGTATTGGCTGTGTAAAATTTTCTGAAGATAAAATAATCTGGTACTTTTTTCTTTTAATAATAAATAATAGTTAAGAAGCATTAAGAAATCTGTAACTGTTTTCAATCAAAAATAATAAGTATTTTGTCCTTGAGAACAGCCATAATGTCTTCAGTAAAATAACTTTGATTCAGGAAATATGACGACATTTATAATACAAGACAGCCATATTTCTATTCAGAAAAAAATGATTTTTTATATTGGGGACATCTTCTGAATCATATGATTTACAATTCAAAATCAATGTCAAATGTTTCTCAGACTTTTTTATATAACTATTTTTATATCTATTTATCTATCCTATATCTATATCTATCTATCCTATATTTATCTATCTATCTATCTATCTATCTATCTATCTATCTATCTATATATATATATATATATATATATATATATATATATATAAATTAATTCAGATATAAAACTATAACACAATAGTAAATAAAGTCCTTTTAAGAACATTTGTACAATGTATATTTTAGATACAAATAATTGAACTACATAAAAAGTAATTAAATAATGTTTTTCATACACGCATTTAAACTCCCTATAAATAAAATAACTTTTGTATGTCTTCCATTGTTTTAGAATATCTGAATATAGAGAAAAGTTTTGTAAACGATGCAATTTAAGAATACTTTATAAACAGAAAATGTACTCCAATGAAATTGCTGTGAAAACATTTACTCCCCAAAGAGCGGTAAACTTAGCTTTTGATATAAAAATATAATCAACACAAGTATCACTATTGGGGTAAATAACGTTATCTTTACCTAAAATATCTTGTTTAAAATACAAATTTAAGATTTCAAACTATATCTTTTCTTATTAAAGTAAAATGCGAGACAGAAATGAGGCAGTAATCAAATTTAAGGATATGAAAAATTAATTGTGGTACAATATTATACTGAAAATTGAAACTTTCTTTTTTAAGAGGATACAATATTGATAAATCTAGTACTTAAATGAAAATACTGGCTTATAATATGTAGATTAAAAAAATCCTGGGACTATTTCATTTTCTTTTAAAATAAACTTTTTTAAAGAATCATATTTAAAATGTATAATATTGAAAATACTTAGAACTAATAAAAAAAATATTGAAAAAATTCAAAGAATTGATAGAGAAAGAATTGATTTGATTTTTCCAAGAATTGATAATAAAAATAAAAAGACAAATATATATTATTTTATAGATAAATATAACTAATTTTTTAAAAAAGATATTATTGTAATAAAATAAAGAACATTATTTTTTGAATTTTGTGATATATATATATATATATATATATATATATATATTATAATAATATGCAATAAAATATTTTATAATTTCTAATAAAAACCAATCACAGAATAAAATGCATATGTACTATTTTTTTACTGATTTTATGTTTTTATTTTATTTTTTTTAAATTTTTGTAGTATAATATTAAATTAACATTTATTAAAAGATATTATTTATTTTAACGATGTCATTCATATCCTTTTAATAACGAATTGATTCACTTATTATTTAAAATTATATTAGCAAAGGTAAATAAAAAAACTCTTAAAATGTATCAATAAACTTAATATCTATATTAACAAGTTTGCAATTTATTTTAATCGATAACATTATATAACTAATGGCTATTAAAACTTATCTGTTAAGTAAATAAAGTACATTTATATGAAAAAAATGTATTTAAACTAATTACTACGTAAAATATTTGTTTTATTTATCAGAAAATATTTAATTATAGTTTAGCGAGGTTTTTAATAGATAAAATTATTATTCAGACATTACTATCCAAAAATTAAATAAGAAAAAGTTGAAAATATTTCTCTACTATGTTATCGTATTGACAAATAATAAAATTTATCTACTAAAGAAATTTTGTCAAAATTTATAAAAAAATAAATATTATTTACATTAATCATTATTAAAAATATTAATTTTATTAATCAAGAATATTTATCTAAAAAAATTAAATTATGTATAGAATATTAAAAAAATGTTATCCAAGGAAAAAATTAAATTATACGCAGAAGTATCTTTTTAGATTAAAAAAAATTGAAATGTTTATAATTTAAAACATAAAATGTAAATAAGAGATATGTAATTTATCTTCCCAGTGTATACAAATTTATATTTAAAAATGTCAAAAAGAAACTAATTCAAAATTAAAAAAATATTTAACAAAAAATATAAATCATATATTATTATATTTGTTAAATAATTATTATTATAATTTTTCGGCCATTTTATTATTATATATTTTTTTTAAAAAAACATGGTATTTTCATATTTTAATTATTCAAATAGATAAATATCTAGTTCAAAATTATTTAAAAAAATTGTGCAGAACCATGATTCAACTGATTGTAAAAAAGTAATAAATAAGAGTTAACAAATAAAAATGCTGTACTAAAGAATTTTTGTATTAAAACACTTTTTTAAGTTTACTGTAACAACAATTTATTCTTAGTTACCTCTCATATTTCTTCATAAAAATCATTTCATTTTCTTTGTTTTCTCTAACTAGGTTTGTTCATAAATGTTACTTAAATATATATTAATAACTCTATAAAAATGTGTAAAATAATAAAAAAATAAACACTTTAAAATAAGGCATACTCGCAATTCTCATTACTATTCTCGTTACAATTTCATTGTAATGATTGCATGGTAGGTATTAATGTCGATACAAAAAATATTACTTTTTATTCGAGTCTGTAATAAATAATGTTTGTAATTTCCCAGAGCAAAGTTTTGAAAAAAAACTATTAAATATCTCAACTAATAAACTCAATTATTTTTTTATATAAATGCCGACATAAATGTTGGGGGATTCCAAAACATTCATACACACATATGTTTCAATAAAAGAGCAAGCAGCTGAATTATTCTATGACAACGCAATAACAGGTTTTACGGATGTTCATGAATACGAACAATCTGAATCTAATTATAATTCATGTTATATAAATATGAATCAAATTGTATCTAAATTACTCACGTTCGTTAAATAATAAGTAGACTTCATCTGAGATCAATGAACAAA
>CP092088.1:39242506-39245006 GCA_029203775.1 Neoneuromus ignobilis
AGTGTCTAAAACTCTAAACTAAATGTACAATTACTATAAATAAAGGATGAATAAATGTTTTAAATTTACTACTGAGTTCATTTATGCAGTAGATAAAAATAAACGCTTATTGTAAGTATTCAAAAAAATAATTATTATCTAGTGTAGAACGTGTACAAGCACAGAATACGATTCAAAACAAATCTTGGCACATACCAAGTTGTATATTAAAAGATTTACAGAAATAATTAGAAAGACACATGCATATTACTACCTTTAAATGAAATTAAAATATTGTACAATTTATAGTCTAAAATACTTAAATATTCTTACATATTAACATATATATGTATACAAATATTATACAAAATATAATTTTTTAAAAAAAATAATCTGCATTAATAATTACTTGTGCTTTTTGATAATTATATTTATAATATTGAATATGTAACAGTTTATAATAAAAAAATTCAAATACAAATAATTAATTTTACCTATTCTAATTAAACATACCAAAATGAAATATATACATAAATGAAAAGAAGTTACTACTTCAAATAACACAACATTGTAATTACTGTGTTTAATTTTTTAGCTTTATTTTTAACTTGCTTATATTCATATTGATACTGATTTTATTATCTTTAAAACATATCAAATATTAAAAATAATAATAATAGATATTTTCGTTAAAAATGCGTGATGTTTGACATAGCAATTCTTTTTAGAATTGTTAAATTAAGCTTTAGTACAAAATAATAGTTATGAACAGATATCTCTATTCAAAGTATTTATTTTATAAATAAATATGACAAGAAATATATTAAACAAAATAATTAAACAAATTTTAATTGTTTAAAAAAATATAATTTTTATCGAACATTTACATCATTTTTATTTTATAATAAAAAGTTGTAAAAATATTTTTTTATATATTTCCATATAACAAATAACAACAATATACTGTCTTTAAAAATGATATGTCATATATGCATAAAAATATTTACAAGGATATTTAAAAATTTACTTTCATTTAACATTTAAATGTTATAATATAGAAATTAATTCTGTTGTTATTTCAAATTAATATAAAGTTTCTTCAGTATTAAAATATATATTATATTTTATGAAATGTTATCTTTCTCTCTCCTAAACTACAAAATTCATCAGTCAATAGTTAAAATAGTAATCATTTTAATTCGTTTCAATTATTCTAATCTACATATTTTTTTAATAAATATATCAAGAAAATGACAAAAAATGAGCAAAAAACTTTCTAATAAAAATTACTACAAAAGTGTGTCGTTTTTATAATAGAGAAATCTAAAACATTGTATTTATTAAACGATTGACAAGCTGTTGATTTATATTTATTTAAAAGCGGTATTCAATAATTTTTTGCTCTGCAAATGTAAATTCGAATATAAATAATTAATATGGCACAATAATCCTATTTTATTTCTCATTAATAATAATATATAAAAATATTTTTATTAAATACGTCAAATACTAAAAACAATTTAATAATATATCAGAAAAATGCATTAATTGTATTTAAAATATTACAATTAGAATACACTGTATTTTTCTAATTAATATTTTATATAATTGAAAGAATTAGTACTAAATGAAGTTACAATATCGTCGAGATAGCTGAAATAATCTATTCAAGGTGTACTAAAGTATATATTTTATCGAAAATCAATATACTGCAAAAAATAATAGATATGAAATAAATTAAATTTACTATTAAGTAAATAAGTAATTTGATGAAAAACAAGTAATTATCATTTTCCAATAAAGACATTTATTATATTTATCTTATAAAATTCATAAAAATCAATTATTAATAACGCAGTATATATAAGCAAAAAAAAAAATAAAACTTATTTCTGTTAATATATATATATATATATATATATATATATATATATATATATATATATATACATACACACACACACACACACACACATATATATATATATATACATTATGTGAATGTAATTCCATGTATGAATAAGAAAATTTTTTAGTAACTTACATTTTCACGCAATATAATTTGACAGTCTTTACATTCTGATGATAAACGACACAAACACAATAATAGAATTAAAATTTCAACTCGAAAATATTTACTATACAGTAACATTTTTATATATTTAATGAATATAAATTGTTGTTAATAAATTGTCTACACATAAAGGATATTTTATTAAAAATGTGATTGCAGGAAAAAATAAGTATTTTATGACACACCAAATATACAAAAAAAATACATTAACAATTTAGATACATAAAATATATTACTGGTATATATCACATTTCATTTAAATTTCAAATAAAAACCAAAATTATATTATTGTAAAATATTTAAAGACACGTGTACTTTAGTACAAGAACACTTTTAAAACAGACTTCTCTGTGGGACGTCAAGCTGCAGACTAACGAGCCACATGCTAGTGTTCACTTTAAAAGATACTGTTAATCAGTGCTAGAGACATTTACCTCGAGATCATTC
>CP092088.1:39250006-39387506 GCA_029203775.1 Neoneuromus ignobilis
TATATATATATGCAAATTTTATATTAATATATTATTACTATTTTAGTTTCACCAAAAATAATCTTCTTTGTACACATGCATACGTATGTATATAAATGCAGATAATTTTTTATAAGTTCTTTTCTGGTTAAGTATTCAGTGACTCACTCTTACATCTGGTATTTGTTTTTGAAATAGTACACCTTGACATATTATTTATTACAATTAAAAACATAGATATATCAGAAAACCAAATGTGTGTAATTCATTCATGGAAAATATGAAAGTATGGAATAAAAGAAAAATAGTTTATCAGTAAGTATGTACAATGTAGGAGACTTCAAGTATTAAACTACATTGTTTTGTTTATAGGAAATATATGACTAAGAATATACATAGATTTTTACTGACTTAGTTTTAGTCACGTATAAGTAAATCTTACTCACACTGAATACACATTAAACCCAAACACTATGTGGTTTATTATAAGACCTTTAAATATTTTTTCCATTTACATTTATGTACATATTTATAAACGAAATAGTCAATGTAGAAGTATACTAATTAAAATCAAAATATTATTATAGTATTTATTTTTTTTAAATGAATTATTTCAATAGAAAAATATATTTTTAAAATTTCTAAAACATTTTGAAAATATAAATATTATTTTATATCTAAATTATTTGAGTTTAAATATTAATTTTAGAAAAGATCATCATTACTAATTAAATTCTTTTTCAATTCATTAGCGGCCAAATCAAATAAATCAATTCAATGCACATGCTTAAAACTCGTATCATTAAAACATTAAATTTATTTTCATTCATATGTTTTTTAATTATAGCTACAAATGTATAAACATCTTTCATATAATACTATATTTTATTAGTAGTAGGGATAATATTAATATATATGTAGATAGTATTTTTAATTAGTTCTTGTATATTTTTTAATTATAATTTTCAAAGAAAATTATTATTAAAAAAACAGATTTTTTTCATTATTTGATTGCTTTCTATTTATATATTTTTGTATTTTGAGTTAAAAATTTAATCTTAATTGAAATAATATTTTATAAGTAATACAAAATAGTTTATACATGTCTATAGGCAAAGCCTGAACTTTAATCAATTTTCTGATCAAAATAAAAATACATTTTTAATTTTTATATATATATATATATATATATATATATATATAATTATATTCTAAAAAAAATCTCTTAAAATACAGTGAAAATATCGCTTTTTAATAAAAAAAAGTTAGATTTTAATTACCGTGTTTGATTAATATTTCAGTGGTAAGTGTGGTTAAATTTGTAAGTTTACTATACAGTTAAATAATTTAAAGAAAACTACAATAAACAATATAGTTGTACCTAATATCTGATTTACATTAATGCTTATATCAATTAATGATGCTATTTTTTATTACCAAATATAAGATTATGTATTTAAGATTAATTTTATTAATTAATATTACATATTTGTATTTCTGACGTAAATTACTATAATCGGTTATGACTACCTACACACATTTATTTTTAACGCATGATATCGTATTATTACTAAATATGATTACAAATACCAGATGGAATGTAAAATATTTCAAATATTTTTTTACTATTGTTTAGTTTTCGCGTTAATTTTTTTTTATTTCTCTTATCTCCACAAAAGTAACGTTCCTTTTCGTGTGAATAGAATTATTGTTAAACTTGCAACGTGAAAATGATTTAATACAGATATTAATAACCATTATGACTATTTACCCTACTATGATAAAAAAAATTCAATATACGAGTGTGTATTTGTTATCGACTCACATTTTTTCAAAAAAAGGGAAGGTCACTCAGAAACCATCATTGATATTATGTATAGGACCATGATTGGTATAATATAATATTTTATGTCCAGCAGTACAGAGTAGTCCTGACAAATGGTTCCAGCAGGATGGAGCCATTGCCCACACAGCAAGAGCGATAATGAAACTTTTTTGCAAACTTTTCGATGAATGACTAATTTCAAGAAATTATAATATCGTTTAGCCTCCCTAATCACCAGATTTAATTGTCTCTGACTTCTTCTTGTAAAGCTACTTGAAAGGGCAGGTGTAGGTCAACAATCCTCAAACAATTCAGCAATTCAAGAACAACATTCGTGATGAAATAAGAAATTTGGAGCCCGGAACCTTGCGTTTATCAATGGAAAATGCTCTGGAAAGAGTTAATATTTGTTAACAAGAAAATAGAGGGCATTTGAGAAATGGAATATTTCATAAACAGCTCTAAAAAATTTACATGAAATATAATTTTTAACAAAATTAAAAAAATATAATATATTTTTTAAATACTTCAGTCTCATTTGGGTCACCTATATATATATATATATATATATATATATATATATATATATATATATATATATAATATGTACGAGGGTCGTTTGATAAGTATGGTGAATTTATTTATTATTTAATTTAATTAATTAATTGATTTAATTAAATTGTTCAATTTAGTTTTCTTACTTTTTTACAATACTTATCAATCGACCCTCGTATGTACATATGTGTATATATAAATTATATTAAATTATCATAGGTATGTCAATATACTTTTTCAAATTAGCAGAATCTTGAAATAATTGGGTCATGTATCAAACACCTGTCTTATATGGGGTTAAAATAAATGTTCGTTAATTTTGACGGTCAACGCCAAATACGTTTAGTTCGTTCTTTAAAGGTGACCTCATTCGTGTATATTGTACAACCAGTTCTCAGCTGACGTCATATGAATTAGGTTTTAAATAACATAATAAGAACACCATTCGGAGTGCATGCATTTATTGCATTTGGAAATTGAAAATATCTAAATATTTTTTATTGATTTTAAGTTAAAAAATGTATTTATTTTTTAAAATACAACAAAATAAAGATTTGTTGTTTTCTTTGTATCTTTCTCTCTCCCTTTTCTCTTATATATATATATATATATATATATATATATATATATATATATATATATATATATATATAAAGTTTATTAGAAAGTGAATCATATTAATAAAATCAAGTTAAATCTTCTTTCAGTGAATACATGCTAAATAAACGATCCAGTATTTACGTATTGTATATTGTAACACATATTAATAGCAAGTCAACATATTGTAATTATTAAGTCGATGTTAATTTAATAATAATCCCCAAACATATATATATATATATATATATATATATATATATATAATACAAAAACAATAAATTTCAAACAAGATTTAGATTAAATGACATTTGATATGGTATCTAAGCAAAGATAAATATTTTATTTGTTATTTACACTGAATACACGATAAAAATAACTTATTACACTCTTTATCTATATTTAAAGAATTAATGAATTATTAAAAACCATTGATCTATATCTCATATATACACAAGAAGATAGTATGTATAATGTTTAAAAATATACATACAATACTTAATAAAAAAATGTATTTAATATAACCATTTTCCAAAATTTATGTTTTATATATTGTGATTTAAGGTGCAAAATGAATACTAAATTATTGTTGATCTCTAAAAACATTTTAGATGTTTTACTAATATTTTACTATATATAAGTGGCATATTGCTTTGATATAGGTGTTTAATATATATATATCATGAATAAAGGCAAAAATGTTATCTAAGTTTTACTTTTATTTTTGATATCATATAATTTAAATCTATAAAAAATAAAGAGACTAGTTTGATTAAAATTATTTACGAAGTAGTACGAAGTGAAACGAAAAAGTTGTCTCTAAGTCTTTAATTTAAAAACCAATACCTATTATGTATATTATCCCTACTCTGAACAAGTATCAGACAATATAATATTGTTAAGAAAAAATGATACAACTATAATATATCAAATGAAATGCTATATACTATTTCTTTTTACTATTTCATTTTGTAATTGTACATTATAAAATGTTAGTGAAGATCTTCCAAAACATTAAATAATATTTAGTTTCATATAGCATATTAATAAGAATAGTTTGGATTACTGCTCTTCGTTTTTAAAATGCCAAATTGTCCAAAGTGTCAGAAACCTGTTTATTTTGGTATGTTTTTCTTCAAAAAAATATTGTAATATTTATCAGTAAAGATATTGACATAAATTAAAATATGTATCAAATAATACAAATTTAAATAATGGCATTAATTATGATAATAATTACATAATACTTTCCTTACAGTCTTTTAAAGTTTAAATTTGTCATTATAAGTCTAGATTAATATAACTCGAAAATAATTTTTGACCTTTATAACATTATAATCATTTTAATTTTGTTAATCATTTTCCAGACGTTTAATGTATTTTTTTTATTGTCTGAAATAAAAATAACAAACTTTTAAATTCAATTATAATAATATAAATATTCAAAATTTTATTTGTTATAAAATATTATTTATTATTTTAAGTTTAATAAAGTTTAGAAGTATTTATAATTAAATGTGATTTTACATTTGTGCATAATTAAAATAAAATTATTTTATATGTATAATATTTCAGTTCTTTCCATAACTAAAATTATTCTAAGTGCTTTTTAAAAATAATAGAAATGTTTCTCCATATTAAAGCATTATTTTTATGATTTTATCTATTATACGTTTTTTAAATATATATATATGACTTGATATTTAAAAGTAAATATTTTCTTTAATACAGATATATAAGGATATGTATGTGGGTGCGTGTGTGTATAAAGAATTATGTATTATAGAAAATGTTTTTTATAAATTATAAAACGTTTAATTAGTTTCAAAGCAGTTATTTCAAAATGTCATTAACATTCTTAGTTTAAAATTATATGTGCGATTAAGTAATAAATTTTCTGACCTTGAAAATATCATCTGTGATTTATTTTTAAATTGAATTTATAAATGATAGATGAAAATTAAAATTGTTCGGTCGATTACTGATCACATATACCTGATATATTGAAAAGAAAATAAACTTTAATCTTTAAAATCATTAGTAACATTCAAATAAACGAGCAGTTATTTTTAATCTTTTTTTATCAGTTCGTTCTGCTTAAAAAAGTTTTCTTAATTTTAAAATAAATTATAAAATTTTTGTATATTTTACTTTTTTTGATATATCATATATATATATATATATATATATATATATATATATATATATATATATATATATATATATATATATATATAAATATTAAGGAAGTTATATATTTCAATTTTCACAACAAAGTATTAATTATATAACATACGTTATTTAGCTAGTTTAGCTTCATTTCTACATTGATCTAAAAATGAAACAAAATTTACGATTCATTATATTTTAAAGTGATTTGTAACTAATTTTTTCGGTTCTGTTATTTTGGAAACTGTGAAAGGAATTGTGACCTTTATGTTAAATTTTTGTTCAAATAAACATTAAATTTTATTATTATTCAAAATGTATTACGCATACGCACACATATGCAGCGGTTGTTTGTGTGTGTGTGTGTGTGTACATTATATATATATATATATATATATATATATATATATATATATATATATATATATATATATATATATATATATATTCATATTCATATATATATATATATATATATATATATATATATATATATATATATATATATATATATATATATATATATTCATATTCATATTCATACACATACACATACGCATTGAAAATATTTTATTTTAGTGATTACTTATTTTAAAAATTCGATAGAATTAAATTTATCCTTTTATCAACATCCTTGAGTGCCAGCTTATATAGTAACTGTAATATAAAAAAGAACATGTGATTATATTGTTTTAATACATACATAATATCTAAAACTGTCAACACAAAAATGATAAATGTGTCATTAGCAAACATAAATAAAATTGTAGATACATTCTTTTCATCACCAATAAGTTGATTTTTTTTTTATAAAAGCATTTAATTCTTGTTATTCATATGCGATTTTTAACATTCCAGTGTATAAATTTTTGCAACTTATGAATAACATATAAAAATACGCTCTTATTAAATAAATAAGTATTGATAAATAATTATGTTGCTGTTTTCCCATTAATTATAATTTTTTTCCTGATATGGAGGGATTGTTTTAATTTTTTAAAGTATTTTCTTAATATAAATGAATAAGCCTCAACATTATAATATGTTATAGTGTCAATAATCACTTATTGTTCACTTTGTTGTTTATAACAATAATTGATTAATGTGCATTTTGATGGCGATGCATTCATCCTCGGAGCCTTTTTTGCATATCAGGTAAAAAGAAAAAAATGCAATTATAAATTAATGGTAAAGAAGCAATTATAATTTATCGATACTTATTTACTTAACAAGAGCGTTTTGTTATATATTGTGTTATTCATTAGATGCAAAATTTTATAATAAAAAGACTCTGGTAATGGCATCGCCATCGAAATACACATTAGGCTATTGTTATAAACAACAATGTAAACAATAAGTGATTATTGAACAATTTATAACATATTGAGGTGTTGGGCGTGATAATTCATTTGTCTTTACCACAGTGAATTTACTACAGTTTCAAAACCAACATTATTTTCTTAGTTTTAATGTATAAATCGTTTTTATTTATGTAATTAAAAGTTTTAAAACAATTTACATTTATATTACATACAAGTTAAAAAATTAATATTCAAATCATTTACAAATATAGATGTATAGAGTAATATTTTCTACAGTTACTGGCGACAAACGGTATTCTTGCATGTGTTTATATTAATTTAATGTATTTAAGTACATTTATATATATGCATGTGTGTATGAAAATTTACGACATATAATATATATATATATATATATATATATATATATATATATATATATATATTTATATATATATTTATTATACAATATACACACAGATGTATACATATATAGAATCATCCAAATGTGACACCTAGATGTGTTTTATTAAAAAGAAACAAAAGAAACTATACACATGTTTCCTTATACACCACCCTGTACACATGTTTCTTTTTAATAAAACACAAATCTAGGCGTCACATTTAGATGGTGTATTTGCAATTGTTTGTGTTATTTAATATGCATAACCACATGTGCATTTATTATAGAAAAGTCGTAATGGTATAATATTGTATTATGTTCATGATCACATACATGAATTTTATATTCTAAGAAAACAATGCATACACGGATGTTGCCTTCATGTATATATCTTTTTATACTAATTTTAAGCATATGCTTAACAGTCGATGGTATTAGGAAGTATTTTAATAAAAATATTAAGGAATAGAAATAAAATTAAAAATAATTTTATATTTATTAACAAGCATAATTGATTAATCGGTTTATTGTATTTATGAGGTCATTTTATTATTATTAGCATTTCATTTACAATTACTTTATTTGCTATTAGAGGAAATTATATATTGGATATTTCAAAAATATGTTTTTAATGTTTAACTAAACTTTGATGTATTAACCAAAGACTGCAATTTTAAAATGATAAATAAAAACCAAAAATTCTAAAAATGTGGCAATCAAGTAGTTAAATTTTATACAAAAATGTGGTGTTATAATAATGAAATTATTTTACAAAAGAAAATGTTCATAGACATTTTTAAGTATTTCTATACTACTATAGAAAATATATATTATTGAAAATTAAGTAATTTTATTTTTATAAACAATAAACATAAATTTTAATAATATAATTTTTTAAAAAAATTCAACTTACATAATATGTAGTAATAATAAATAATATATTTCTGCTTGCTAAAAGAACACAAATAACTGAAGTTTATTTAAAAAAAATATGAATAAATGAAAAACACTTTCTTTTTATGTGCATTATTTAGAATAGTAATATACTTAAAATATAACATTTTTGTTTAATTGTATACTGTTGTGAATAATAATTGTTTTTATAAATATTCTGCAACAATATGAAACTATTTTAAGAGTTGCATTATATTCCTGTAAATGAATTAAAAGCAAATTTATTAAAAAAATTATTATTTTTATAGCTGAACGCAAAACTTCACTTGGTAAAGACTGGCATGGTGGATGTTTACGTTGTGAAAAATGTAATAAAACATTAACACCTGGATCTCATGCTGAACATGACGGAAAACCCTACTGTAATAATCCATGTTATTCTACTTTGTTCGGGCCAGGAGGTTAGTTCAAATATTTTTAAATAATTTTACAATAAAATAATAGATTAAGAAAAACATTGACTATTATGTACATTAGTGTATTTAAAATATCAAGGAGAACGAACAATGTTTTGCACTAACAAATATTTGTATATAAACACACATATTACATGTACATAAAATAAATATTTGTTTTATATTTTAGGCTTTGGACGTGGGGGTGCAGAAAGTTATGTTTATAATAAATAAGCAATTTTCTTTCCATTAAACAATAATTCATTTAAGTGTTAAGTTATACAAATATGAATTAATTCAATCAGTTTAAAAGCTGCCATTTTTTATTATTAAGTCCTAAATAATTTAAAAGTTACATTTATTATTTTCTATCATTCCAATAGTTTATGTAAAATACAATTAATGAAAACTGTTGTATTTTAATAAATAAATATTGATTTTATTATTGTATTTTGATTTGTTGTTTTTGAAGTTAAAATATTGTACATTTATATATATATATATATATATATATATATATATATATATATATATATATATATATATATATATATATATAAATAAATAAATAAATAAATGTATTTATGTCATCTCTAGTTGCTCTGCAGGAGGATTGAGTTCATTTCTTGGCCAGAGAAATGAATGTGGTTAATACAAAAAAAAGAGTATTGAGAGTATATTAAATCTGAAATGTATTATAAAAAAATATTTATTGTAATAGTTTTAAATTTTTAAATAACAGATTATTTATACAATGTTAAATAAATTATAATATAATGAAAAATAAATAAAATTATATTTCTTTAATACCATCTGCTGCTATCATGAAAGAACAAGAATCACATGGTAAGTACGGTGACGACATAACAGAAAATTTACGAATACAATTATTTGGATATTGTAGATTACTGATATCATTTCGTGAAATTAAAATTTGTGTAGTAATATGTTTACGCCATGCAAGACCTAATGCTGGAATTTTAGTCAATTCATTAAAGTTATCACTCATCTGAAAATATAATTAATAAATTGGTGTGCTAAATATTTATTAAAAATAAATATTTGAAACTACCTGATTAATACATATTACAGCTATATTAGATTCATGAGAAATTTGAATTAATTTTTGACCAATAAGTTGCATATCTTTGGTTCTTTCCATATCATTTGTTTCATATTCAAAACGATATATACCGGCTATAGAATCGATAATAATTACACCTATACGACATCTTTTTAAAAGTTGTGGAATTTTGGTGTTTATGCAAACATCGAATTTTTTCTGAAATTTAAGAAAATAAAATATCCGTAATATTTACTCAAAATTTTAACATACAGGATCCATTATGTGATCGATAAAAACATTATCACTTAAAGTTTTCTTATTGCCTGAAAAATATTTTTCAGGTACATGTTGTATTAATTCATTAAATCGTTTTGATGGAAATACATCTTCAGTACAGATATAAATTGCTCCTAAAATTAACATTTATTTTGATTAATTTTAAATTTGTAAATAAATTGATGTTATTTCCTACCAGACGCAAGACCACCGTATTTGAAAGGATATTGTACTGTTAATGCTAATTGCAAACAAATTTGCGTTTTCCCTACACCAGCTTCACCAGATATTTCAGTAATTCCTTTGATAGGTAAACCACCTTCTAACAAATCATCAATAGCTTTGCAACCTGTTGTAAGGTATTGTTCTTTGTACATACATTCATATTCTAGTGCTGTTAAGATATCAATTTAATTATGTAAATTAGTAATTTACTTTAATTAAAAATTATTTATATCATTATATACACTTACCAGAAATAATTTTTTTTTCAATTCCAACCTTTATATTATCAGTTTCTTTTTGGTTTTCTACAGAATTTTCGTTAGGAATTACAGATGAAGTACTACATTCTTCCATTTCTGTAAATTATTTCAATTCTTATTTAATGTCTTTTGTTGTCTCATTTACTGAAAATTCAAAACTTTAATATTTAATAGTTAGTATTTACCAGTAGTCGATTATTATAACGCACTTTTTTTTATACATTTAAAGTTTAATGAAATAAATTTGAAGCGAAAATTATTTCTTTCATTTAAAAAAAATAAATCAACACTACTATTTTCTTTTTGCATGATTCTTTTTTAATTTTTAAATAAATGTTAGAAATTTGAACTTTCTTACTTTCGACTGCCATGTACTTTAGCGAATATGCTTCTAGAGAATCCAAATAATTAAACTGTGATAAAAGTTACAAATAGATATGGAAAAATTTATTGTTATAAGAGAATATCGTACAAATGATAAAGAAAAATGTTCTAATTTGATATACGAAGCTGTGATGTCAAACGTACGTAATGCGTTTGCAGAATCAATTTTTAGAGAAGTTTGTATTATAACCTATAAAAATCTATACAGAACTATATAAATATATATTTACGTTATATTTTTTTAGATTACTTTCCAACTTATTGTCTTAACAGCCGCAATCATGTTTATATTTATGGGTGTACCGGTCACATTTTGCCTTATTTCCATTCCAGTTTCTATAGTTATTATTTATATTAGCATTTATAATTATCATTGGATGAAAGCGATGGAATTAAATAATGAGCCAGCGTCACTAAAATGTTGGGTGGCTGAAGTTTATGAACCATTGTTATTCTTTGGAGAACCAAGAAATACTAGTTATACTATTATAAATAATGAGTGCAGTATACAAAATGTAGAATTAACAAAGTATAGACGAAAAATTATAGCAACTATATCAGTTGATAAACATAAACATAGAGGCTATTCAGCTTGGATTAGAAAATTTGCTGTAGATAAAACGTAAAAAAAATTATTAATTAGTAATGTAAACCATTTTGAAAGTAGTTACGCTCGTAAGCCTTTTTAAATAATTTACAATTTCTAGTTATCGGAGAAAAGGAATTGGATCTGCTGTGTTAAATATTGTACTGAGACATTGCCAAAAAGAACAATATGAATCTCTTGAACTTGTTATAACAGAATGTCAAGATATTGCTAGACAAATGTTTAATAAAGCTGGGTAGGAATGACTTTTTATTGATTTTGGAATTTCTTTTTAATTTGGTGTGTTGTTTTTAGATTTGATCTTGTCCAAGTGTATCACAAAAAATTTTTAGTTGCTTCTGTACAAAAATATCACTTTGGGCTTGAAATATGTTCAAGTATATAGATGAATACATGTTTTAATTTATATTTCTTATTGTAAAATGTATATTCATATCATAAATTATTTTTATATAAATTTTTAAATAAAATCGTAATATTAAAAATAAAATTGTTTTATTGAAGAAATATTTTATTTGATGTGCTTTATTTACAGTCAGAAAAATGAAAATGATAAACGAAGAATATAAAATAAAGTTTATTTTATGTAAACGTTAAGTATTTATACATCTTTATTAAAGTACCATTTATATATTTGTTCTGATTGTGAATTGTAAATACAAAAAAAAATATATTCTTATACATATATTGCCATCTATACGTGTGTTTTGTATTTTACTAAAGCGGCAGTTCTTTAAATTCTGTGTAGGTAGAAGCAGCTTATTGTTTGAAAAACATAGTTGACATTTGGACTATTTTGACATTTGAACTCATCAGCTACAATTTTATAAAATGGAAAAGAAATTAGAAGCTGTGATGAATGAAATGTAAATAAACTGTATTAATAAAACTGATATAATTTATTCTTATTTTATATTTATTATTTAATATACTTTTAACTTTTTTTTATCACAGATCAAATGGTTCTGGAGTAAGTGGTTGCGTTTTTGCTGATCACCAAGGTTTATGTTTAGGAAGTAAGTAACTAATATTTTTTTGTCAAATATAATTATTTTATATAAAACGTGAATATTTTTAGCGAAAGGAAAAGCAACTACATCGAGTGCAGGTTTAATAGTTGCTATTGCTGAATTAGCAGGCCGTTTAGAGCCTAATCAACGATCTCCTGTTATTTTATTAGAAAATGATACACATTCATGTTTTATTCAACGTAATGGTACAGTTACTGGTGCTGTGTTCAAACATGTTTCATTTTAACAATAAGTTTTAAGTGTGTAAATTTTCATGTTTTTTAATGTAATTTGTGATAATGTTATAATAAATATATTAAGAAATTATACATTTAGTAGTAATTATTTATATGTATACTCTTTCTACACAAATTATTCTATTCAGATATTATTACTATACTTCAATGTATATTCATATATTTTATATTAGTATATAAGTTTAGTGTTTTGACTTTTATGTTTTATGAGTTTAAAAATTGTTTCTATTTTATTCATTCTCTTAAGTACATCTCAAATTGTATTATAACTGAAAATAGTTTTTATTTCATGTGCAAACATTTCAATAAAAAAATATTGTTATAAAAGTATGTTGCATAAAGACAATTCATATTATATTTAATACATATTGTCTTTTTTACAAGTACAAACAATTTTTTATGCAAACAAATCACTTAAATTAACAGTATAAGAATTTATAAGTTTTATAATCTTTTATTCAATTTTTTATTCAAACCAGATTAAGATGACTAGACCATCAAGAATATTTCATGTCACTTTTTGATGATGGCATGGCTATTAAAGTGTGGAGTAGTGAAAAAAACTATTAAAAATTATTGAAAATTTTTAAAGTCTTGTAATGTGAGAATGACTTAGGGAATTATTTTAAATTATAAATCATAATGTTAAATAACTAGTGAAAATTTTTAAAACTGCTCTGTTATAAATTTTCAAGCAAAATCTATATTGAGTGATTTTTTTTAAAGTATGCATTTGAAACATTAATTTAATTGAAATACATTTCTTGTAATTATATTATGTTGATAATATTCATTAATTTTATATATATATATATATATATATATATATATATATATATATATATATATATATATAATCATTAATTTATATTAACCCACTGCTGAGTGAAAATCTTAATGAATATTATTATTTTCTGGTATTTGGTCATATTTAACACGTTGATAAAGTGAGTTGCTAAGGATTTTTTATTCCGGGTTTATCTTTTTAATTTTTTTGCTTTTACTAAGACTTAAGAACTTCACTGGTCCTATATCTCTAAACAGAAATTGAACACACTTTTCTTGCATGGTATGTGGTGATAGTATTCATTAAACTACCAGTCCGTTTTGTATATACATATATATATATATATATATATATATATATATATATATATATATATATATATATATATATATATATATAGCCTATATATATATATATGTATATATATATATATATATATATATATATATATATATATATATATATGATATATATATATATATATCTATATATATATATATATGTATATATATATGTATATGATATATATATATATATATATATATATATATTTATATTTATATATATAATCATCATCATCATAATCAATAGCCTCTTTTCTCTGCTGGATAAAAACATCTCTAGTACCTGTTTTTATTTTATTCCACATTGATAATTTTTTTTATGACCTTATCCAATCTATCATAGTCCTTCTTGTATATTTTTATATTTGTGGGTTCCTATTCAATAATTTCTGTTATTCATCAATGGTTTTCATTCCTGGTTAATTGACTGGCACATTTATATTTAAAATTGATGATATACATATATATTTATGTACATTTATTCTACCGATAGTGTAGTGGCTTGCATCATTACTTTTCATGCAGATGAGTGAATTTGATTCTTGTTGAAGAAATAGAGCAAGAGGAACTTTTTAACTGAGGTGAAGGCAACCTACATAAGGAAATAAAACCTTGTATGAAAAATCCTCACCAACCTGCATGGTCAGTGTGGTGAATGTGAAAAAGTATCAGTAAATAGTAACATTCAATGAAACTTTTGCCTAGTAGTGGATTGATTTAAGCTGATATGGTATGATATATATATATATATATATATATATATATATATATATATATATATATATATATATATATATATATTAGGTTGGCAAATATCTCCATTCCGCGCTGAATTTCTGCAGATCTTAGATATAATAGATATTTTGAATATATATATATATACTTGCGCGCATGCGCTCTGGATCTTATTTTATTTTGAATTATAATAAGCACTTTAGCACAATGTCATTAGGATTTTATGTAAAGTAATATATTTTTTAAAATTCTAATTTTGCTGCCTTAAATATACTACTCGTGTTTTAATATAATTTATTTGGATTATTTGATGCTGTTTTTCATATTGTTTATTATTATTTATTCTAAGAGACATTCATTTTTTACACAATTTAGTAATGTACAATCCAATTAATTTGAAGTTTCTTGTGCTGTTAATTCAAATTAAATAATATATTGAATTTATGTTGAGTCTATGTTAAAAATATTGTTTTATTTTCAAGCAATTGTCGAAAATGAATACTTTAATAAAACCATTATATTTATAAGGTTAATATTGTATGTGTAAATAAAGTTAATAGATAAATTTTACTTCTAAAGTGATTTTACAATGAAACTTTGACGGTTGTCACAAATGGTAAATTCTACAGTTAAATGTAGATAAGTAGAAACAACATAAATAAATTTATTGTTTATATAAATTTATTTAAAAAAGCAATATTATAAAATAAAAAAACCTTATTTTTTATTATTAAATAATATTATTTTATATTATTTTTATATTTTATGTGAAGAGGGAGGAAGAAAAAGAGAGATAATTAATCATTATTAGATAGGGCTATCAATAAATTTCTCTTTAATTAATGAATGCTTCCATAAAATATATAATGAATATTACTATTGAGGAATGAGAAAAATCTAAAATATAAAAAAATGAATTTCTAGAACGAAGCATATAAACTTTTTATATAAAGTATGAACAACAATTTATTTTCGATTTTATTAAGAATTTTATTAAAGTTATAAAAAATAGAAATATATCAAAATTTAATGGTCTTTTGAAAATATTCCTTCAAATATATATATATATATATATATATATATATATATATATATATATATATATATATATATATATATATATGCTAATGATATTGATGAATATAAAAATGAGAATATATGCAAATGTAATTGAGATTAAAATATTTGAATTACAATGTTTATTATACGCTTTTGATGACAAATTTTAGAAATCCTTACCAAACTTACGCATTTTTAACAAGCAAATTCACATAATTCAAGCCAACTTTACGAATGAGTCATAATGCTGACAAGTCGTGCACGCTGAAAGTGCCGAACTGAGATTTATAGATGTTTACCCAATAAAATGTCAAATTGATATTATTTAGTGGCTTGAACGGTACTGCCTAAACTCATTCGTTTTCCTTTCTAGATATTGGAAGTAATTCTGGTGTTAGGATCATCAATAAATATTTGTAAATCTTTATATCAATTTAAATTCTACTTTTTATATATCCAAAATAAAATAAATATTTATTGTGTATTTAAAAAGTTTAAAACTGATTGTTTTAAAAAATCATACTTTCTATTAACAAATTTTATTTGACTAATTATAAGAAAAGGTATAAAAATAATATATGATAGATTTTTTAATAATAAATTTGTGGAGATACGAATAAATATGAGAAAAAGTATAATAATTAGGAATATTTGTTTAAAATATCAACAATTGACTTTTGATTTTTGGTGAATCAAAATGTTTCATTAAATGCTTCTGTTAGGTGATGTTTATTATAGATTGGTGGTCTGATGTGCATTCCAATTAAAATTTAATTTGTCCCAAAATCTGTTCGAGAAGTTTGTCTGAAAATCTATCTTTTTTATTTTTTATTAATTTTAATGTCATAAAATTTTTCTTTGGTAATTCTCGCAAAACTTCGGGAAAGTACGGAAACGACATTTTTCTATCTTTCTATATATAAAATAATTTCACCACAAAATTCATATCATTAATGTTCATGCTGTTCCAAAGGTGAACGATTACCTCCAAAGATTAACGATTGCAACTGCGGAGTGATGTGAAAATTTCAACACACATTACTCCGGAATTGCAATTGCTAATCCTCGGAGGTAATCGTTTACAATTGGAGTAGATTAATAATATTAATTTTGTGTTGGAATTATATATATATATATATATATATATATATATATATATATATATATATATATATATATATATTTATACATACATACATACATACATGCATATACACATTTATAGGTCTTAAAAATGTTGTTGAATTTTTATTGATATTTTTTGTATAATTGAACATTTAGACAATATTTTTAGAAATATATTTCTAAAAGTATTTTTTTACGATTAAATAAACATAGAGAATTCATATATATAGTACAGTATAACTAATATTAAGTTTTTCGAAATAAAATATATACAGGTCATTTGAGAAGAATGAAAAGTTAAAGTTTCGAGACTGAACGAAAACGTTTTAGTAATCCTTGTTATATGATTTTATATTACTATCTGTGTACTTTTTTTGGAAGTAATAGAAAGACTATAATGTTAGATTCACGATGAAAGCTCGAGATTTTTCTGCACTAAGAGTTATATAATAAAAATTAATAGCGGTTTGACTATGGCGAACGGAAATCGAACTAAGGAAATGCAAAAACTTAGCAGTAGTTTGTTTTCTGAAGCTATAAATTTCAATTGTGAATTGCACGAATATCTAAAGTTATGCTGAACGAAAAATGACAATAGTAAACGAATTTTATAGCGAAACTGATTGCGAGATACAATAAAAACTTAATATAGTTGTGGATAAAAATATTTTTAATAATATAAAATACAAATCATTATTTCTTGTGTGGATTTTTCAATTTTTTTAATATGTTTTGGAATATCAGTTAGTTATTAGTTAAAATTAGATAGTTTTAAATATTGTTGTATTGTAAATAATTAAAATAATGTGTTTACTTAATATTATTTTTTTATGATTACATTATTTGATTAAACATTATTTCATTTACAATTTAATATTAATTAGAATATGATTACTTTAAAACTTTACAAAATAAAAAATTGGGAGAAAATACTAGTTTTATTTTTATTTGAAAATAGTTTTTGGTTTGCATTTGCACACACATACACAAATATATATATATATATATATATATATATATATATATATATATATATATATATATATACGTCTATTTTAAAAAATATATTATATGTTTTATATATTTTTGATGTTTTGGCAACAAAACTTATTATTAAATAAGATGATTTATTTTAAATTATATTTGAATGATAGTAACAAATGAAATAATTTAATATTTAAAATTGAAAATCAAGTTTTGTTGATTTTAAAAAAAATATGCTAATTATATATCAAATGTAAATAGAGATTGTTATAATGAAGTTAGTAATTAACCGTTCACATGATGTTTCATTGAAAATATAATCAACTTTTCAGTTGTTGTTCGTTTCATGATTATTTATTTAAAAGGTTATTGTACTCCACCAAATGTGTTTTTAATGAAATAATTAAATAAAATATTTTCGAAACATATGGATCATAAACGATGTCATAAATACTGCATATCACCAAAAATAGTTCATTTAATTACATTTTACATTTAGTGTTAATTACTGAATTACAAAATATCCGCTAATTATTATTCTGTTAATTGAAATGTAATTGGTTATAATATTATTTTCAAATGAAATGTTGGTTGTAAGTAGAGAAGCAGGAAAGACACGGTAGTCTTAATTGAAAATCTGCGGTTAGCCCTAATGAGTTTTCCCATCTCGACACAGTAAGTTATGCAAAAATGGAAGACGAGTAGAATGAACGCAAAATATTATTTCGTTTGAATATATTCATCGTTGCGAACCGACCGTTCATTGCCTCGATCATTATGGATCATTCGAGACGTTTTATTGTTATGATTATCGTTAAAACAAAATACGATTTGCTTGCGAAATAAAGTTTGATGAAAAAAATGATATATTGTTATGTAACTACGCCGTTTCGCTTACGTTTAGTTTAATTTAAAAAGAATGTGATATATGGTAGAAGATCTTCTTTGATATTACTGTAAATGTTGAATTTTTACGTTAATGCGTTTATTTAAGATAATGTCAGTTTAATAATTTGAAATGCATACTTTTATGGTATTTTCATTTTTATAGGAAAATATTAAAAAAATAATGTTTTTAATATTATATATATATATATAAACGTAAATTATTGTTTTTTTTTTTTTATATATGATTAAATAAATGGAGTTATTTATTCATAGATGGAAATTTAAACAAAATTACAAAATTTAATAATACTTGATAAAGTAGTGACTAAATTTAATAATTTTTCTTTTAAATTACTTTAAATATTCAGATATGTTTTATATAGAAATATTTTCGCACATTCACTACTTAGGATGCAAATTTGAACCGGTAACAAACAATACTACCATTGACTCAAAGTTCTGGTATACGTGAACAACGGAAGTATACGCATGGGACGCACAAGTAGTGGTATCTAAAAGTTTGTAGAAGGTCCTGCTAAGGCGCATCGTTATTGCTATTAGCTAGAAGTCCCTTTGGGCCCCATTGTTGAAACGATGATGATAGTTTGTGTGACAATAATACAACAGTCACTTTTATTATCTCTTTTATAATATGAAAACTATGCCAAAAACCTTAACAGTTTGAAAGTGTTTATTAACAAAATGGTAAATGTTAGTATAATAATTATATATATATATATATATATATATATATATATATATATATATATATATATATATATATGCGTGCGCGTATGACAGTATGTGTATGTATTCCATTATATATTTATTCATTAATATTTAATAAGTAATTGATAAACAGTATAACATTGTTAAATATGTAGTAAAATAAGAACGAACGTAAATAAAGTCTTATAAATAAAAGATAAAAAAACAAGTAATAATAATATGTCCATATAAGAAGTTTTTCGAATATCTTAATGAAGTTTTTGGAAACATATAAAACAAATTGTCGATGTGGAAAGTTATAATTTAACTTATGAAACTCATAAAAAGTTTTAACGTTTATTTACGAAAATAATTTATCGACTATAATTATTTCAATTTGGAGATTTGGTAATATATTTTAAGTTAGTTTTTTTTTTTTTAAAATGTATGTTAGTGGAATAATATTAATTTATTCTGTATATGAGCTAATAATAATTATTTATATAAAATATTAATAATTATTTATAAAATTATTTAAGTAAAACCTGAAATGTATTGAAGATAAAAAAAATGTTTATTATATATAAATATATATATATATATATATATATATATATATATATATAATATTGTATTTTCTTTTAAGCAGAAAATAAATTAATATACTTTTTTAAATGAAAATTGAATTTTGTATTATTAATGTTTTAAGTTTTTGAGGAAAATTAAATTTTCTTTGAATATTATATACAATTTTAGTTATTATTTTGAAAATAATTAATTTTATACTGATTATTTTTCAAAGGGTTAAAATTTTTATTTGTCTTTGTAATATAATATAAACTAAAAAATGAATATTACTTTATATATTTAAATATACATACTGTTTTACGAAATATTTTTTTATGTTATAAAGAAATATGTATATACATTTGTTAATCATTTCAAATATTTAAGTATTAATTTTGTTTTATTCATGTTTAGCATATTTTTCTAATTTAGTTTATTGTGACAGCTCAAAGATTACAATTTATTAAAGAATCTTTAAAATTGCTTATATATAGGGTCATCCAAATGTGCCGCCTACATTTGTGTTTTATTAAAAAGAAACAAAAGAAACTATACACCTGTTTTCCTATACACCACCCTATATACATTTTTTTTTAATAAAACACAAATCTTGGCATCACATTTTGATGCCTATATATAATATCAATTGTAACGAACTATTTCAAATGAGTTTTTAATAAAACGTTTATAAAGAAATTATTGATTTCAAGTAGAAAGACTAAATAATAATTAATAAATGTATTTAGAAAATTAATTTTTATGATTAGTATTTAAAAATAAATCAATTTCATATATGAATCAATAGTGTATAGAAGTAATAATGTTAAAAACGATATATCAACACGTTCAATGTGTAAGGGTGGCAAACATTTCGTCTTCTCTTGGGTGTTAATTATTGTCGGGATAGCTAGAAGTCGATAGCTTGGAATTTGCTATAATTGAGTAAAGAAGCAATTCTTGGAGGTCAATCCACATCTCTAGTGAGTCGTAATCCGAGGCGTCTCTACCGGTCGGTCGGTCGGTCGGTCAACCCTCCCTCTTATATACAGCATCTATCTAACCACCTCCGCGATTCGCGAGAGATTGGTCCCGAGCGTTCTTCGCTCGTTAGCGCTTAATATAATAAAAGGGAGTGTTTTACAGGAGCGGCTGTGTACGAAATAATCGAATAAATGGACTTTATGTTCAACTAAATACTGTTATTGTTATTATTTATTTATAAATGGGATAGTGTTTTATTTTATTAAAAACCAATTAAATTTATATATTTCCTAAGTGTTTCAAATAATAATGTTTTTTAGATAACAATATATTATATGTAGAATTTTTCTCAAATTAATATTTTAAGGTATTTGAAAATAAAAAAAATATTTTTATAACTTAGTGAAATAGGTAGAATGAATTATTTAACATTAAAAAAATGTTTAGTACTATTTATATTAGCTACATCATATAATTTTATTAACAGATAATTATGTTATAATAGATATTTTTTATTTTTGTTTACGAATTAAAATATTAAGAATATAATTTTTTAAATTATATCGTTGAAAGTAATATTCGATTTTTTTTATAAAGAAAATTATTTTAATATTTTAATTATTTAACATTTTTGTTACTAAATTACAATAAACCAAAATATCGATCAATTTTATTTTTTTTTGAAACATTTTTCACTGAAATTTTAATTAAAAAATAATATTTTTTTAGTAGAGAAACTATTTTTGAAATTTTTGTGCATATCACCAAAGAACGAGCTCGGAGTGTTGTTTGAATAGGCAATTTTTCTTATTTAGAAGATACAATATTATTATTACTTATTATTATTATCATATTTATGTACTTACTTTTGTGTAATAAAAAATTAATATTTTGAGAAAAACAAGTAATTGTGTAAATTATATTGAAGATACTTTTTAAATGTTTTATTAATAAAATATATTTTAGAAAATGTATAAAAACTGTCCATCAAATAATATGAACACTCTTTTAATTTTTATTAAAGATAAATGGCAAAGAAGTATTTATTTCTATAATTTAATTTTATCTTATTAATTCCAAAATTCATAAATTTTTGAAATTGCGTATAAATTAAATTATCATAATTATTTACTCATTCAAAATGTCAAAGACGTTTATAATGAAATAGTTGATAAACTGATAACTAAGTAAATATTTCTTACAAACAACCCATTTTTCCTTTATTTAATATAGGAAATAATAATTAAATTAGCATTTGAAGCAACAGTCTATAAATTTATAGTCGAATGAACGCCTATTCAGAGAACTTTTATTTATGTACGTCGATGAGTATTTTTCATGTTATTTGAATTGTTTACAGCTTACAAATTTAGTTTTCAAGTTTTGTGTTTTGTTAGTTAACTGAATTTACTTTTTCTAGTCTATGAAAAACAAATATATTTGTTTGAAGTAACTGTAACTGCTGACTTAATAAATAATATATTTTAAGTATTTATATTATATTATTCATTACTTTCTTTAGTCAATAAGTAAATAGAAATAGTAAAATTTATACATCATTTATATATTTATATGCATATAAGAATAATCATTAGTTTCTTTTTTTATCTACAACTGGATGAAAATATTTTTTTAAAAAACTTTTCACTTCTAGCGATTCAACGTCATTATTTTTCATTCTATACTGACATTTTTTTATATTTCTGTTTCATTTATTCATAGGTCTTTTCTTGGATCTTTTCATATCTATGCGTTCCTTATTAATAATTTCTTTGTTTTTACTATTTGGTTCACCCACTTCTGTTTTAATTTTTTTACGATTGTTACAACGTTCGTAATTTTAGTTTTCTTCCGAATCTACTTATTTTCTTTCTATCTTTATGTGTTATTCCTAATATTCATCTTTTCATGTTTGTTGGGTTTTTCGAAATATATATATATATATATATATATATATATATATATATATATATATTGACAAAATTATTAATAAATACTTTGTTATTGAAATATAATTTAAAAATGTTATAAATATTTTTATATAAATTATAGTTCAGAATATAAAATGAATAAAATAGGTTGTATTATCTGTTTTTTCTTTGTGAGGAATTTATTATTGTTAATTATGAAAGAAAAATTATTAACATTTACTAGTGAAAAAGACTAAGCTTTAATAAAAACAAACAAAATATAACATTACGTACATTTTACATTTATGTTGTTAGTATTAAAAAGAAATTATAATTAAAACGTTTGCGAAACGAAATTCTGAAATAATTTTAACTTTTTATATTAAATTATTTTCAAAATGTTAATAAATAAGATACAAGTCGTTCAGAGAATAAAAAAATTGCATTATTAGCTTTAGATTCTTTAGTATAATTTTGTAATACATTTAAAATGAATGAGATACTTAAAAGAACCAAACTTAAAAGACAATTAATTTTATAGTAAAGAAAACATTGTAGAGAACTAAATTAAATAGAATTATCTGTCAACTTCATAAAATATTAGACTACATTGTGTATCTACATCATTTGGCGTTGAAGTCTCCAACATCCCCGTTTTGAAGCAATGTTGAAGCGGTGAGTGATCCGACTCTGCACATGTCTGTTACTGGGGAGCTATTAGCGTGAAGTGAAAGGTACAATTAGCGCGTCCGCACACACATACACATTCCACCTTTTCGAACTCTCGCCCACGTACAGTGTCAAAGGTGTGAGGTACACGTAGACACATTCTGCTGGACGAACGGTATCTCACAGAGCTTTAAGGTCGTAATATGATCAAGATGAAGATAACGTAAAGTTCACTGTGATATTTCTATGTCGAATTTAATATATTTATGGAGTCATTTACTTACGGTGTTTTCAGAATGGAATTAGAGGTGGATCATACGAAATAATTTTTTTTTATAAATATGGATTTATTATATCTGTTATTATAGAAACAGCAGTACGTGTGTCTTTTATATTTTTCAAAAAAAATAGTAACAAAATAGACTGGCGTATTTATTAATATATTATATATTTAACATTAAAATAAATTTGTTATAAATATATATTTCTGATTTAATATAATCTAGTTTATGAAAATATATTTTTTATATAACGCAATTAAAAGAAAATAGTGAGATATTATTATATAGTTAAATAATATTTGTAATTATTTATTTGATTTAAATTTGTTTGATTTTGTAATGAACCTTAGTATAATAGAATATAGAATTTAAATTCATACAGAAATAATGTCTAAAGTCATATTTATTATTTAATAGTAAATTTAATTAATTATATTCAAAAATAAATATGAAAATACAATTAAAAATTTATTTTGATAAAATACACTATATGTTTTTTGTAGTTTTTTTTTTTAAAAAATATAGTAAGAATATTTTATTTTTTTTAAAAAAAAATTAGATATAATTTTAGCTAACTGAAAATAAATCTTCTTGAGATGAGGTATTTAAGGATTAACTCACTTTCGGTCTGAATATTATTCTTTAATTGTTTATAATAATTACTTTTTTTTCATTTTAATTTGTAGATTTATCTACAAGAAATAATAAGATTATTTAAAATTCAATTTGTTGAAATAAATCGAATATCTAATTATTTTTGACAATTATGAAGTGTAATTATTGATAGTTTACATTTATTCTAATAAAAAATTAATGTTTTCGAAAAAAGAAAAATTAAAAAGAAAATTTGTACAAGCATAAAATTAAAACTAAATTTGCCATAGTTTAGCACAAAACTTTGCCAAACTTGAAATATGCTTTAAAGCGTTGCATATTTAATAATCGACCAGAGCTGTCTGCAAATAGATCGGTTAAATATTAAAGAAATATTTCATACGTCACTTTCAGCAAATGGCGATCGTTCAATTCGATCCTGTGTTTTCACATGTCGAGGCATATTTTGTTCGACTACTGATCAGTGAACCGATACGAGATATCCACCGTTCTCTACTACCTAACAAGTCATATGCACTGAGCATGAATAGAAGGCTATAGAGGAACTAGAATGGCAACAACCCTTGTGCTTTTGTAGCTGTTTTTAGCGTGTCGTTATGAATAACATATGTGTCGTGTATGCAAATGTGCTTAAGATATATACTCGCGTATATTTATTTATTTTTTTTCATAAAAAATCTCTACATTCATTCGATATCAAAAAGATTTTTATGTTGTTGGATATATTTACAGCTAGTATAATTTGTTTCCTAGTGCAATTAGGATATTAAAAAGATATTAATTTCAATTACTATATATATATATATATATATATATTTGCGTGTGTTTATAAATGTATGTATTGATATTATTAATTAACAATAGCTTACATTTTAACAGGTGCTGAAAGAGATATAGAGGAATTTAAAAATCATAAAAGTTAGAAATAAAATTAAAATATATAAAATAATGCAAATAGTTTTAAAAATAGAAAAAATAGCTCAATTTACTGTAGGTAATTGGCAGCTTGATAATTTTTATTTAGTTGAATATGCGATAAAAATTGACTTTAGTTTTGACTTTTATTTAAAAATGGCAAATAAAAAATATTATTTAAAAATAAAAAACAAATATATTTCAATTTGGTTCAGTTTTTATTGTTTATTAAAGAAATAATTGTTTGGTTGATATACATATAACCAATGTTATTATTTTTCAGTTTTAAAAAACAATCTGGGCAGATAGATTTTTATGGATATTATTTTCGATGTCTTGAATACAAAATAAGGCTGTTTTCTATAACAGTTGTGTTTTAAATAGCAGAAGAGAAATTTAACTTACAGTACATATGAAGTAGGGATAAAATTTTAACTGTGTGAATTTTATAACTTAGAAAATTCTTACAATACAATATCATGTGTTATTAATTTTTCTAATAAATTATTAATATAAAAAAATCTCATATTTAATCTGAAATATTCGTAGAAAATAATAACCCATTTATAACTTTATTTTTAGAAAAATTATCTATTATATTTTAACATGTAATTTTTATATTGAGCATTTTATTACATAATTATGTTATACATATACATATAAGTATTTGTATATATGAAATGCCGTGAGTATTAGAAATATAGTAAATACATTCAAAAATGTATTTATACATGTAAATTTAAATGTAACAAGAATTTCAATATCACGAAAATTAGGAATATCATAATTTTTGTCAGTAAAGGCCACATACACATATTAAAATAATCTGCAGATCTTTGGCATAAAATAAAAATTAATTTACAGCAAAAGTTCAAGATATTATATCAAAACCATTGCTTGAATGTTGATGGAGGTCATTGTAAATATAAAATTCTTGTGAAAGAAAAGCGTGCGTATATACATTTTTCCTGTTTTTTTTATTAATTTTTTCAATCTATTTTAAGTGTATATTTCGTAATCTATATATATATATATATATATATATATATATATATATATATATATATATATAATGTACAGAATTTGAATATTTATTAAATAATTTTAAGGTTTTATTATAAGTTGAGTATTTTTCAGTTTTTATTTTATATAATATATATTTTACGAGTAAATAGGCGAGGCAATGATTTTAAAAACAATTTTAAAGAATATTTAATAATATATTATTATTTAATAACAATTTTCTTTTTTTATAATATTTATTTGATTAGAGTGGAATTTTAACCATACACACACACATATATATATATATATATATATATATATATGTATGTGTGTGTGTATTAAATTATTTATAAGTAATTAAGTAAAGTATTTAATTTTGAGTTTAAATTAGTCTTGTAGTTATAAAAAATAAGTTTGCAATAAACTTTGAGAATTGTGAATTTGTAAAACGTGTTATCTATCGGCTAAATATAAGTAAATTAAATATATATATATATATATATATATATATATATATATATATATATATATATAATATATTAATAAATTCATTTTTAACTTTTAAAAGTATTGAAGAAGAAAGTACATTTTAAAATATTATTTTTTATTTAGTATGGTACAAGAATTAAGAAATTTATTAATTTCCATTTTTCTAATACTTGTAAGTTTATATTGGCTGGATATTAGTTACAAGTAGGAAAATTGGTTTTAGTTTAGGAATTTAATATATTTTTTTCATGTTACATATTATATTAATACAATCGTTAATACGTAATTAGTTTTATTTTGTACAATATTTTATGTGCAATAAAATGATATTATTCATTAAACGATATAAATAATACATTTAAACATGAATTGAACGCAATGTTGATTTGTATTACATTGATTTTTACGAAGTAAGAAAAATAATTATTTCTTTATTCACTTTGTGTTTATTTTTAATAACATTTTGAAATATATTGTATATGTGTAAAAATAAAAAATACTATAAAATATATTTATATTGAGAATTTGTTTGTTTTATTTTAAAAAATATAACAAATTTTTGAAATACAATGATTTATCTAATAAAATATATACAATTTTAAGTTATTTTCAGGTTTGATTATGATGATATATATATATATATATATATATATATGTATATATATATATATATATATATATATATATATATATGTATATATTCAGTTCACAAATTAATACAGTCCTGTTTTCATGATAATATAACATTGATATTGTAAGATAACATGTGCCAACATGTTTATCGATTTTGATCAACGTTTTCGTTATGATTTCATGTTGCTCGTTAACAAATTTTTCACAACGCCAATCTTGTAAATATCTGTTTTACGTCGTTCACCTATAACTTTGCAAGCAGTTGCACGAGCTGTGTTCGCCAGAGCGTGGTCTCGCACCATTATCGTATCATTAAATTGAGCTGGTGATAAGACCAAACCTCACTAAGGTGGGACGACAACGACGCTTTTTATAGTTACTTTTATATTTTCACCGAGATTTATTTAGTAGGCATTGTTGTATCGCGCAAGCAAACTGCCTAACTTATAGTACATACTTGTTTTTGTTAACAATTTATTTTACGACAGTGTTAACACATCCTGGGAATTGTTCTTAATTTTACTTTGTGTCTCTATTCTTTGTTTCGGCATCATGCTTAAAAGTTTTATTTGTTCACATAACTTTGAAACTTTTTGCCGAAAACTTGAAATATGTATAATTTAAAAATATTTTTTCTACTTTTTGTTTGATTAAATTTTTAGAAAACTTTCTACGCTATTGAATTATATTCCTATAAACGAATAAGAAAATTGAACATTATTAATTTTAGAAGTAAATAAATTTAACATTTTTTTAAATATTTTAATATTTATTTAGTAATAAATGTGAGAGTAATTGAGAAATTAATATAAGTTATTGACTCATTTGATTTTGTTAACCTGTAGATGCATAAATGAATAAACGAAATAATATTAAATATGTAAGGTATAATACTCAACTTTTTATTTAGGTCACGTCGATGTTCGAATATACCGTTCGCTATTACGTCTGTTCAGCATATTATTTGTAAAATGCGATTTAATTTACGTTTCATTTATTTAACATTCCTAGGCTATAACACAAATGAATTTTTATCCCCAATACCACAATGATTATAAAGTGTTCAATAGATTTTAACAGAAAGGCTCTGATGATGATGGCGTCGCCATCGAAATGCGCATCAGCTGACATATTTATAAACAATAAGTGATTATTAAACACTTTATAACCAGTGTGGTGTTGGGGATAAAAATTAATTTGTGTTAAAGTGAATCAACCACAGTTGTTCCAAAACAATCAATTATTAAATTATTTGAAAAAAATCTTTATTTATTTAAATTTCATTTATTATTTTAAAAAAATCTTTTTTTTGGTTTCTATGGACTGTAGTGTGAGAATTTTTAAATTTAAGGAAGTTAAATAAATTAATGCATTGTATACGGTCATCCAAATGTGATGCCTAGATTTGTGTTTTATTCAAAAGAAATATGTTTATAGGGTGTTGTGTAGGGAAACATGTGTATAGTTTTCTTTTTAATAAAACATAAATCTAGGCGTTGCATTTATATGACCCTATACATTGTATAAAAAATATTTTTATTACTGTCACTGCAATGTATAAACAATATAGTAAAATTTAAAGTTTTTCTGTTAATTTTTAGATTCCGTTCAAAATAGAAAGATCTTATTTTCTTTTCTATAAGTATTTATTGCAGTTTTTATAGATTTCCTAGTTCATAAAAATGTTCATTTATTGAGCTGTAAAATAGATCTATTAAAATTTCTCATTTTCTTTATATATTGTTAAAACAATAAGTGTTGATGTAAAAATAAAATTATTTAATATGATTTAATGTACATGTTTGATGAAAAATTCTAACATTTATAGTTTTTAAATTAAGATTTTTTCTTAATTATAATATGTATTTTATCATAGATGTCATACTTTATTGACGTTTTTGGTTCATTTAATGAAAAGTTATTGGAATGAATTTATTCAGTCACTTTTGGAATATCAGTTGTTAAAGATATTTTATTAAAGATTCGACGAAATTTCTTTATATCCTCATGGTAATGTTTTTGTTCTGAGAAACTGTATATTATTTTAATTATATTTTTATTATAGCCTTAGTAATGTTATAAGATTTTCAAAAACTAAATTTTGTATAAAAAATGTATTTATTTTTTATTTTGATGACATTACTTATTATAAAGTTAGATTAAAATATGTATTTTAAAATGATTGAATTTTCGTTTATATTTAATAATATTGTAAATTTAATCAATACATTAATTAAATGATATAATTTAATCGAATTGTGATTTGTAGACTTTTTAGGGCATGACATTTTTATTATTTTTTTCTAATGTCGTTTTTTCTTGTTTTTGTTTTTAAGTTAGATTTATTATTGCTACAATTTTTCTTTGTTTTTATGTTTAAAATTAAACAGCTTAATTTAAAAAAATCAATAAAATGTTTTTATTATTTAAAGTTGTATTTTTTTTTGTTTAGATGATTTATGTATTTTATTAATGAAATGAAAAAAAAATGTTCATTATTTATTGAAATTTAAACATTACCAATTTAAGTTACATCACTAATTTCACAAATGATAATATAAAAAATGTTTTTATCTCACATAGTCGGTATATATATATATATATATATATATATATGTTTGTGTGTGTGTGTGTGTAAAGTAAAAGAAATGAACTCATAACAATATTAAATAATTCATTTTCCTCAACTGTGTATTTAATGAAATTCTTATCTCTTTGTTTTAAATTTCAACAAAAATTCTCAGTAGAAATTATAAGATAAATAAACATTATCATGTGAAAAAACATTTTGCGTGTCGCAAGTAACATAAATAGTAAACTGACCAAATATGACTAACGCAAAAATGTCGATTACATGCGAAAATAAACGATAGAAGATAATAGCTCGTTAAAATAACAAATTTCCAAGCAAATTATAAAAAAAATCATAATTTCATGCACGCTATAATAAAAAAGTACAACAGCGTGCATACATTTAATTTACCCGTTTAACAATATTTCATTACCAAATAATCTCAAATGAGTTAATGCACGCACGATGCGGTTCGCCTGCAAGGAAATATGCTTAAAATGGTTGAATGGCCTGTGTAGTGTAATATTGCATGATGTATAGTAGTTTTTTCGTTGTTTACATTTGTGGAACGAATCGGTGCACAACGATGTACGTACATACATATATACATACATACATATATATATATATATATATATATATATATATATATATATATATCCATGTCAGATACACGTAACAGAATTATATAGAATTTTTATCTAATGATATTTTTTCCATGAACGGTGAATATGGTGAAATAAAACCATTTACTTAATTTGTTTTTATAGAAACATGTATTGAGGGAGTTTCTCATTTTTATCACATATAGTATATTTAATGATGAATTCAGTTAATAACCGTGATCAATTTTTGTTAAATACACGTGTATATAATAGCGTAAAAATTAATTGAAATCTAACACTAGAATAAATATTTAAATATAACTACAAACATATCTATTAACGTTATTATGCGAGAGATTTTTTATATGTACAATAGGTCTTTCCACACTAGTCAACATGCATATAGTATTCACGGCCCAATACCACTCGTCTCACACGTTATTTCCTGAAAACTAATTTTTTTAGGTGGTAAAAATTGGTGGTAAGAGGATGTGAGACGAGAGGTAATGGGCGTGAATACTGTATGCATGCTGACTAGTGTGGAAAGGCCCAATCGTTCTAACGATGATGACATTGCCATGGGGCCAATAGGTCAATCTAAATAATATGAACGTTTTTTTTAAACTATTTTATTTTAGGGTTATTCGATATTTATTATATTATTTACTTGAAAGAATTGTCTTTGATTTAATATTTTACTTCACAGTAATAAATAAAAAAAATGATATCTAATAACAGTTATATCAATTATAATACATATAACTTTAATATTAATTTTTGTTTAATATATATGAAAAAATATTAAATAGACAATACCTATATAGAAAAAAATGTTTTAATTGAATGAAATTTGCATTTACTACATATTTTTATCAATGTTTTATAATGTTATGCTGTTTAAATATCGTTAAGATCTTTTCATTAAATTATCTTATTTGAAGGCACCAATAAGTGCATTATGAATAGATTTTGTACTATTGTACATATTGAAAGATAATCTGTTAGCAAATAGAACATCTGATATGTAAATAGGACATTTATTTATTTACTGGGATTAATGTAGATTAATTGTTATTCTTGAATGTAATACGAAAGACAAATCAAGTATGGAATAATATTTTATTTTGTATAATAATTTAGAAATAATAACTATAAGATGTTTTTATATAACCGATATTCCTTTTTAAGAGAATTAAGGGGGTATTCTAGTCTAGAATTCCGAAAAAATCGATTTTTTGCATATTTTCAAAGTTTAGACCTTTAAGAATTTGTCCTTAAGAGGATTTTTCGAAAATCGAATTATTTTCGGAGTTATAGCTATTTTTGTGACACGCCAACCAATCCGGTCTGGTCGGAACGAATCAACTTTAAACGCGTTTTTCTCGAAACTATTTTTTTTGACACGGTTGACGTGATATCTCAAGTTCTAATGGACCGATTTACTTGAAATTTGGTACAGAGCTTCTCAATATAACAGTAATTGCTTCCACCTAGGATTTTTTTTGAAAATTTTGTTTTTTACTATTTTTAAAAAATTCCGAAAGTTGAAAAAATAGGGCAAAAAATGATTGTTATTTTATACTGCCGCCATTTTGTGAAAAACATTTTTTTTAAACTTCCCTAGGCGGGGATACTACTACAACCTTCTTTTTCAATAATTTCAAAAAATTTTTTGTTTCAGATGACCGGAAGGGTTGGAACCACGTCAACTAGGAGACACCTTTTTTTTCGAGCCCCCACTTTGCTAGCCTGTACCTTTTTCAATTTTGATTTTTAATAATACTTTTTTATACTCTTAAAATGTCAATAAATAACTGATAAAAAATGGATAGTAAAAATATTTGTTGGTTTTTTTATAGCGCCCGGAAAACCTAAAATTCGTGCGTCTAGACTAGAATACCCAATTAATTTAGATTACAATGAAAATAGAGGTGCCATTTACGAAATTCAATTAATATACTTTTTATGTAAAAATTACATTTACTTATTATTTTTATATCATTAATATATATATATATATATATATATATATATATATATATATATATATATATATATATATTAGTTTAAAATGTAATTTATTTTCATACAGTTTTGTAGTTATTAAAACTGTTTTTTTTATAAAATATATGTTTTGGAAAAATATGATATATTCATATAGGGTCATCCAAATGTGACGCCTAGATTTGTGTGTTATTAAAAAGAAACATTTGTATAGAGTGGTGTATAGGGAAACATGTGTATAGTTTCTTCTACACAAATGATGGTTCATACGTGTATATTATAATTATCGAAATAGATTACACATTTGGTCGAATGTATGATCTAGTGGCTCCCAAACTTTACATAACAAATAGACCCTATGAGCTATTAGAAGAAGAATGCAACAGTGGCGTGTGGTCATATGAGAGATGGGGTTGCTAGCAGTAAACTTAGACCCGATAGTGAGTGACTGATGGTCGCCAAACACGCCACAAGGTTGCCTTCGTGCCTACCCCATACCTTTCATTCGTTTCGATACAACTGACAAGTTAGGTGCTACTGCATGTACACGCAATATTCTCTACAAAGAATTGTAAACTGATGATAATGTCGTTTAGATTCTTTGTACATTTATCTTGTAGTTGCTTAGCTATTTAACTTTTACTGTTCGTTTTTTACAGAAAAGCCATTTTTTATAATGATTTAAATATATTATAGTAAAAATTATATTTCATTTTGTTGTCAGTAAATTATTGTGTAAATGTTGATACTTCATTAAATAATATTTTTAAAACAAGTCGTTAAAGTAATTTACTTAATTAATATTAAGTAGAAGAATTAATTTTGTTTACTTATCAAACATGTTAATAGCGTATGAGGTTCTTAATTGAATTAATGTTAAAATTAAATGTTTGATTTTAAAAAATGTTTTATATTATATTTCAATATTTATATATATATATATATATATATATATATATATATATATATATATATATATATATATATAGTTAGTATTCATCAATAAAACTAGTAATATTAGTCATTTTTCTTGTTATTAAACTCATTTACAATACAGTTTTGTATGAAAAAATGCAAATAATTTTAAAAAAATTAAAAACTTGTTAAATTAGAAGTAAGGTTATTTTTTTAATAGTTTTATATAATAAATACGTGCATAAAATATTTTAATGCAAATTCATTCGAAATAAATTGGTTATTAAATAATGCAATATTTTGAATTATAATTTTTAAGGGTTTTTCTAATGATAATATTAATATTAGGTGTTCTATAAAATATTTTTAATTTTTAAAATACAAAATATGTATTAAATACATTCTATTTAATTTTGTACAATTAAGAGAGTATCAACATATATGGTATAAAATATTTTATAAACAATTAATTTAAACTATATTTATTCATTTGCAGTAAAATTGTGATGTTGTTAGTAAGTGAATATTTGTAAATAAAATATTAATTTCGTTATGCATAGGATAAAAATCGGTAGTTCCTAATTAATTCTTTCTATTAATTATGAAAATATAATATATTTTGAACAGATGATTTTAAATGTATTAACAAATTATTTAGAAAGTTTTGTTTTTTCTGAGTTTTTTCCATTTCTCTTTAAATATATATATATATATATATATATATATATATATATATATATATATATATATAGTATTTTTTATAACAGTGTAATTGTTGTGAATCGTACCACATATTTTTGCACGTTATATTACACGTAAGAAATAGTTAACAGAGTATCTGTATGCAGAAAATATACGAAACAAAATGAATCCCAATGAATGTTTTTTAAATAAACCGAATAATTTGCATATTCGACTATACACATTAATTCCGGTTAGGCTAATGTACTCAACGTTATTTAATGAATACGTTTGGTACGTCGAACAGCGGTTATCCGGTAGTCGGGTAAGAGTATACGTATCGGCAGATCTAACAAGCAGCTTAAGCTTACGCCACCCTGCAACCCGCCTACAATACTTCTAACAATGGTGTGAAATGTTATCACATTTATAACTACCCCGCGTGCACCATCGCCCTAATCGTTTACTTTCCACCTACCCTGTTTATTTTATGCGGTTTTAAAACAGGTGCGTTGATTCACGAACACGATATTTCAGTACGTTATTTCCTATTTAACTGCTTGATAGGTTTTACTGTCATACTCGTTTTATGCATTCTTTTGAGAGATGTTATCGATGAAATTATGAACTTTATGCGAGAATATATATATATATATATATATATAAAGTGTATTTTTTTATTAATCTAGCTCATTCGTCTTGATTTGTTTTATGAGGAAAGAATACTAAATTATATAAAAATACGATCTAATATCTATTGTATCACGAGTCTAACTTGAAAATTAAAACGCATGTTAATAAATTCTGTCGAAAAACATTGGTGTTCATTAAGATAGTAATTTTACATTTATTCAAATAATTTATTAGTTCAGAATTGTTACATCGAATTTAAATAAAAATAATGTCATTTTTTAAAAAGAAATAAAATTTTAAAAACATTAAAAAACAGTTTGTTAGAAAATAAATATTATTTTACGATGAAAGTTCAGATATATATATATATATATATATATATATATATATATATATATATATATATATATATATATATATATATATATATATATATATGTACGATTTTTATTTGATACATGTATACGTATGTATATATGTATCACATAAAAATAAATTAAAAAAAATGTAGTTAATAATAATATAGTAATGAATATAAAAAAATAAATATTTTTAATTATAAAAATAAACATAACCAAAATAATTAAAAGGAATATTTAATATTCATATAGTAAACTTTAAATAAAAAATATCAAATAAAATCTTGTTAGTTATTTATTTACCTGTATATATACTTGTATATATATATATATATATATATATATATATATATATATATATATATTAATATATATAATTTATAACCTTCATTTTATAACAAGTAAAAGATTTTTATCAAGAATTGCTATTTTACTTACAAATAAACCAAAAGTTTTATTTTTTGTAAGTAAGTGTTTCTGATATTTTGCCAAGTAGAGATTAAAGTAAAAATATTTTATTTATCAGCATAAATTGTTATATGCTTTGTTTTGTTGTAACTAAAGTATTTTTTACAATCAGTAGAAAAATTTTAAAGTGCAATATACTTAATATAACGTATGTTTGTGATTATTTTTTTCAGTGCAGATTTTTTTTTAAAAAAATATACAAATTTCAATCTTAAAATATTATGCCTTGCTTCAGAAAAGTATTATTTTATTCGTATAATAAGACATTGATTTTTATGACGTAAAAGTACTATTATTCATTGAGCGTATTAAAATATTATATTCAATTGATTTGAAATTTATAGTAAATAAAAAAATCATTTTTCAGTCATTGGTGTTTGTCCGAATTAAATATTTTTTTATGTGAAATAATGTAATTTAAATATTAGAGTCAATAAAAATATCAAAATATTTTTTTAAGAATTTTGTGTAGGAATTTTTCTCTTCATTTTATTTCTATGATTGTAAAAAAGTAGCATCTCTCTCTCTATATATATGTGTATGTGTGTGTGTGTGTGTGTGTGTGTAATGAACGGATGAATTATATACTAACGACATTTAACTTGACGGCATCATGATATCCAACACTCTGTTGCTTGCTGGAGCACAATTGGCGTGTGAGTAGGATTTCCCTTGCGAGAACAGCAAGGGCTTGATGGTGCTGTTGCAGACTTTGCTCAACCTTCCGACTTCTCCGTGTGCTGTTCTCGTCGGTGTCGTAAATCTTTCATTGACTTATTTATGTGTAATTTGTTACGGCGCGCCAACTGTCCATTGTAGTGCCGCAAGCTTTGGCGGCGTCGAATTATTTGCTCTTGTCCAGTCGTGCAAGGATTCTCTGACTTCCTGTAAACAGCAGATTTTTCCAATTTGACAGTAAGTCAGTCGAATATTATAGAAGTTTTCACATTTGCGGTTCGATATGTGTTTTTCTTTTGAAATATTGAATTACGTTTTCATTCGATATTTTTTTTCTCGATTTATCATATTCAATGAAGATTAATGTAATTCCATTATAGAAAGAAAAGGTATTATAATTTATAATGACAAAGAATTGTAATGATTAATGTGTAATTTTGTATATATATATATATATATATATATATATATATATATATATATATATAAAGAGGTTTTATTATTTAAACTTTATTGTTTTTATACATAAAAATGACGAAATTAACGTAACTATTTTATAAAAATAATTTTGTTTATCGAATTTGTGTCTTACAAACTAATGTTATTAAAATTATTTATTAGAAATTATAGACAAAGATTTATTTATTGATATTTTATTATTATTTTAAAATATGATATAAACACTTCATAATTTGGAAATACTTTTTTCTATTTTTAAAAGAAAATAACAAAATTATATATATATATATAAAGTATTTAGTATTTAAATTATAAACAAATTCACCTAAAAAATGTACCATATTTTATGCATTTCTTTGATAGAAAGGCTTTTTAATGTTTTAGGTTATTTTTAAACTAACAAATTAGCACACTTACACATTTCAGAAAAAACAGTACAAAAAGTAAGTACTTTTTTAAATTTCATTGATAAGTATTTGTTATTATTTATGTATATCTTGACTAAATTGCGTCATTCGTAAATATAAAAATCATTTTTTAAAAAATACATATAAAGAATGTATTATATTGTATATGTTTTCTGTTATTTTTTCTTCCTCTCTCATTATATATATATATATATATATATATATATATATATATACATATATTCTGTTTCAAATTCTTTCGTTAAAAGTTTTAAAGATAAAAATCTCGCTTGAAATATGTGTGAATAATGAGAACCCGTAATTTAAGGTTTAAGCAATTTTATGAATTTACGCTAAAAAAATATTGTGTTGACGGAAGTGCTTTCAAAACTCGACATTATTATATATAATGCGATAAAATGTACAATAAAATACGACCAAAAAATATAAAAATCCTAAGACGGAGTTTATTTCTACAGAAAGAACAGAAATAGTGAATAAATAAATGTATTTGTAATGCACCTACGACGTACATTTTCGACTCGTTTTAAGTTCATGATTTATGTGACGGACGTTGTTGATATTTTCGATATAACAAACTTATCCTTGCTGAAGAAGTTTTTATTTTCAGGGTTACGATCTCACAAAAATAAGTTTTATCATATAAACTTCTTAATAATGTTTGTTTCCTCTCATTCAGCGAAACTTTGACAGAAACAAATGTCGATACATAATTCAAAGACAACATTTAAACACAAAAATATATAATAATGGTAATTATGTCCTTATAATTTATTTCAAATAATTTTTCTTATTTTTCATGTAGTTATTATTACAATTTTTTATGTAAATGCTTGCGAGCTAAATGTAACGGGTTTATATACTTGTAAATTTATTAATATGTACATACACATTCACAGCTATGCATATAAATTTTCAAATACGTAAACGCACTAAATGGAATTATTATTTTTGTATAATTTCATTTGTATGAAATATTTTCTTTAATAAATTTGCTCTGTTTAATTCAAATTTAATTGTATCCTTTTAATAAAAAAATTGAGTAAGTTCTTAAAACGTAAAATGCAATTAGAGTTAGAGGTTGTTTACATGACAAATATAAATTACGAAAATGATAACATAAAATAATAATACTTGTAGATAAACTTATTAAATTATATATATATATATATATATATATATATATATATATATATATATATATAAAAAAATTAATATCATATTGATAATGAAGAGAGAAATTGTATTTTATTTATAAAAAATGATGTCGATGTCATATTATTTTACAAAGTAACAAATTTATATTTAAATATTCATTAATTTTTTACAAACATGTTATTTTCAAAGCTCGTAAAAATGATATAATCCGTATAATAAAAAGTTGTATTTTTGAACTTAATTAAGTTATTATAACTTCTTTTAATTCAGAAATATATTATTAAAGAAAATAGTAACAACAATAATATTATTAATAACAATTATTATAATATATATTTTTCAGGCAGAAAATCTAATGGTAGTGGTTCAATAAAAGACAAGGTATTACTGTTAAATTTTACTATTTATTTTTTAATTTATTTTAAATTTCATCATTGGAGTAGAAGTTTATTAAGAATTCTTAATTTCGAAATTAATATCAAAAAATTCTATTTTTTTACTATCTATAACGTTTTTAGATTTGGAATTAACTTAAAAATAATTTCTGAAAACTTTAAATATGTACCAGATGAAGAATTTAAAATTATAATTTATTTTTCAAAATATAAATGAAAATAGTTGTCAGAAAATACATTTAATATTTTTTATTCTATTTGATATTAAAATTAAAAATGATTTTTTTAAAATAAGAAAAGTTTTTTAAACACATTTACTAAATAAAATAATTATTTTTTTAAAAATAAACAGTATTTATTATTTTAAATAAATTATATAAATATTTTTAAATAATAACTAATAATTTTGTAAATTTTTAAAATAATTAAAATTATATATCATTTAAGGTTCAGTTGGTTTATAAGTTATGGTTTATTTCTTTTTTCACAAATATATCGCACTATTACACTAGAATGTCTTATAAAAATATTTAACAGTCATAAATTATACAGATTTTATGTGAAATTTAATAGTCATGCTATTGAATTATAATAAGGAATTATAAAATATAATTTGTATAAAATATTTTTCTGTTGCAAAGTGAATTGTGAAAAAGTTATATATATATATATATATATATATATATAAAATTATATTTTTTAATATTTATACTCACACACATACACACACACACACACATATATATACATATGTATATGTATATTGTATTATATGATATAATAGATTTCACTTAGAATATATAAAAAGAGGATAAACACGATTGAGTTTTTAATTCGATTTCGTTTTATTTCCTTTTGTTATTTTTTACAGTAACTCAAGCGAACTGTTACAAATCTTATTATATTTTTATCTTTTTTTAACTGGAAAAGGGTGCCCACGTAAGCCGTTTAGTAGTCTATAAAGATTTATAAACGATATAATTTAATACATTCGTAGTTTCCGTGAAAATTGTGTATTAAAAATTATAAATGTCTATCAATGTTATTTTTGGAATATGCAGTAAAGTATAATAATAAACATGTCTTTTGTAAGCGTTGTACTTTTATTTAAATTGATATTTATTTATATCTACATGCAATTAATATATATATATATATATATATATATATATATATATATATAAAGTAGTTATAAAAATCACATAAAGTGATTAATTTTATCACTCGTGTTTTTTTATTCCTTCAACCGATTAAATCACAGTTTTTCGCACGAATCCTGTCAGTTGGGCATGTTATTTGCGAACTTGATTTTATCTAGGACCATTAAAATTATACCAGAAACATGTTTTTATTTTAATTTTTATTATTGCGTGTGTTTTTAGTACTACAAATTGTAATAATGCGAAAATTCCGTATGTCACAACAGTGCCTTGTATATTTCTTGAATTTATGATGATTAAGTGTTACGTTCTTTGAATAATTATTTTCGTATGTGATGCAGAGAATTAAGGAAATGAAGGTTGTTCATACCTATATACCCACATATATGATTTTATATGTATTTGATTTTATTTTATTACTGCTTAAAATATATTTTTTTAAAGTTTTTATAAATTATAAATAAAATTATTTTATAAAAATTCTCACAATATTGAAAAAGTTGTTTATCATATAATATTGATTATATTTTAAAGTGATATGTTTTCATTATTATATATATTAAATTTAAAAAATATTTTATTATTAATATATTGTTAAAAGTTACAAAAATAATAATTATGTACAATATATATTTTTTGTAAAAATAGGCGAAAATAATAATGTTTAAATTTTCCTTTTTCACTTCACTTCGTAAAGCTAAATGTAATTTTCCGTTCTTAATAATATATAAAATTTTTGACGAATTAAATAAATTATTAATTATTATGCTTTATATTTTAAATTTTTGTTTGTTTATGAAATTATTTGTTGACTTACTTTTTACTCTTTTATTTCATTTCTTTATAAATTTACAGTTATTAATTGAAAAGATATATAGAGCATTTATTCATTATATATATATATATATATATATATATATATATATATATATATATATATATATATATATATATCTTCTGCAAAAATCACAGTCTTTTTTTATTTTTTTCTTATTTTAATATTGCTTTTATCTTTTTTAAATATGTACATTTATATCATTTACTAACTCTAAATAAAAATCAGTAATCTGTTTACACATTTGTTAATATTTTTAAATTGATGATTGCTAGCAAGAAGTTTGTATTTTATTTGGTTTTTGAATTACGCTAATTAAAAGAAGGACAATTTGTATTTAGAAATAATTTTAAATAGTGTTATCGTTACGAAATTTTCAAAATGAACGCGTTTTTAACATTTGTTTCTTTGCACGACCATGGGTTTTACAATTATTAGTTATGTACAATAAAATGCTGCATTATGCCATTCGAAAGAGAATAAAATTTACTTTTAGGTGATTTTATTTAAATTAGTAGATATTTGTAAAATTGTGGTAAATTTTATTATAATATGTATGCTAATTATAAAATTAGTATGTTTATTTTTAATTTAAAAATTATATTATATTTAGAGTAAATTATATTTGATTTAAGCATTGTTTTTCTGTCAATATTTAACATATGATAATATATTCAGATAAAAATATAAATGAGACCATTTAATTTTTATAAACATACAAATATTAAATATTGAAAAAAATATATTTGAATAAATACTAATTCATTGTTATAACAACGAAAATTTTATAAATTCAGTTTTATTGTAATGAACAAAGTTATTATGTATTTTATTAATGTTTCAAGTTGCAAAGAAAAATTATTAAATGTATTAATCTTTTTCATTTTACATTTGTCATCGTCATTGTCGAAATGAAATGACAAGGAGGTAACAATAATCAATATCCATAAATATATAAAATTCGACGTTATTGTGATGAACAAATGACCACCAAGATAACTTTAAAAGCATTTCACTGAAAAAATATTGAATACAGGCATCGTAACCACAATGATACAATAGAGGAACAGGCGTGTTTTAGTATGTAGACATGCCAACATAGCTACAAATCTTCATAAAACTGACTTGAAAATGAATATTTATGAGTGCACATTTTGAAATATAGCGTCGCGAATTCAATAAAATGGTTATGTGCGGTAAGTAATTCGATTATGAGTAGCTTAGGACTTCAGAGCTTCGTAGGTAAGTGTGTGTTATGATGGGGTTGGTTGTTATAAAGTAAAACGTGTTCACAGCGAATCGTAGGAAGTCGTTTTATAGGGTTTTTTTTTATTAAATTTACATCTGAACTCAGTATTTGTTTAGTTTAAAAACGTACTCATCCGTATAAGTAAGTTGAGTAGAATAATTTGTTTAGACTTTTATACATGAGTAATGAAAAAGAAATTTACTTAAAGATTTAATATATATTCATTTGTACTTTTTCATGTTTATAAAATTTTTGATATATTGATAAACATAATTACATATACACACTTATATACATACATATATATATATATATATACATACATATATATATATATATATGTATACATAATGTTATATAAAAATTAAAATTTAATTACATCTTTTATGTTTTCAAATAACCATTTAACGAATTTTTAAGAAAATACGTTTTAAAACACAATAAAGGAAAAAAAACAATATTTGTTTTTAGTAATATAAACAGAGCAGAAACATGGATATTTTTATAAGCTCGAATGGATTGTTTATATTATCGCATCGAACGATCATCGTTTACTTTTAATTCGAATAATTATATATCGTGCTAACAGCGTATATTCAAAAATATCCTATACAATAATTTGAAGGCTAAATTTAAAATACTGTAAACTACTTATATATATATATATATATATATATATATATATATATACTTGAATACTTTTGTTTAAATATATACTTGTTTTTGAAATGAGGGAGTCATATTTTAAATAAATTATTTGTTTGCTCTGAGCCTGATATTAACTTTATAATAATAATAATTATATGTTCCCATAATATTTTTAATTGTATAAGTTACATATTACGTAAATATAATAAAACTCTTGTTTTACTCTGATATTAATAACAATGTAATTAATACTACTAATGGCAGTATTATTTTAATTTGTTGTGTATTACAGTTATCTATATTGTTACTTCATGGTTTTGGAACTGTGGAGAATTCATTTTTACATAAATGAATTATCACTCCAATACCTTCAGATATTAAAAAATGTTCAATAATTATTCATTGTTCACTTTATTTGTTTATAAGCTGGTGGGTGTTTTATTGGCAATGCCTTCATTATCAGAGAGCTACGTTATAATATCTTAAATTTAATTTTAATAATGCAGCCCTCTTAAGATAATGGAATATTCATCGATATGCACTGTAACTTTAGTAAAAAATAAATAATTATTGAACATTTTTTAATACTTCGTGGTGTTGGAGTGATAATTAATTTGTGAGTTTGTTATTTACTTTATCTTTTAAAATCCAAAATTAATATTTAATAAATGATTTAAACATTTTTTTTGAATATGCTTTTTTTATTTAAACTATGTATGGAAATGAACTTTTTTTAACGTGTTTAGTATAATAACTTAATTATATAAATTACATACTTTGTTTTAAATATTTCACCTATTTTTCATAATTTATATATTACTCAAAGTAATATTTATTAATAATGTGTAACTGATTTTTTTATTGAAATAAAATTATATGTCTTAGAAAAAGAGTAATTTTACATGTAAACTACACAAAAATATAAAGAAATTCATTTCACAAAAAATCGAGATTAATTAAAAAAAACAATGTGAAATAGAATAATGAGTAAATATCCAGAAATTTATATATTAAAAAAAATTAATTATTTAAAATAATATATTTATAATAGTATATAATGACATTAATGAAATGCATATTATGGATTGGAAATTGTAAAATTGTTCTATTTTTTATTTTATATAACACGTGTATGAAATTAATTTAATATTTGTGTATAATATTTGAATAGTTTGCATCATATGATTTATAATAATTTGTTGTTAGAAAGCAGTTAAACAAATATTTATTTAATGATAAATAACTAAAACATAAATATCCAAAAAGTGAAATTATACGCAAATAAATTGTTTCATACAAGTGTGGTCATCTGTAAAAGTCCCATGAATTGAAGTTACCAGCGACGGACATGAAATAACAAACCATCCCTGCTTGAATGGAGGTGAAAGATCCATGTTTTTTCCGGTGTCGCAGAGTGAACACGGAGAGTGGGATTCGTGACAATCCCTCGATGCAAGGCTATTGATTTTGAATTATAACAGAGATGAATTGATTTGTTCATTCCAAAGCTTTGTCATTCGGTGTCTGACATTTCTATTAAAACATTAAAACTGAACTGTAATATACTTGAATGCATAGAACAGTACATCCATTAAATGAATATTAATTTTAATAATTTTCATGTATAAAATTGAAATATTTTGATATGCTGAAATAGTATACTGATTTTTATATATACGAGTACTTTTGACTTACAAATAATTATTTAAGATTCTAATTAAAGCAATAATTAAGAGAATGTATGTAAAGAGTGACTCAAATGAAACTGAAGGGTTTAGACATACATTTATTTTCTTATTATCTTTTACTATCCTTCAGTCTTATTTGGGCCAACTTGTATATATATATATATATATATATATATATATATATATATATAATGTTTTATCAAATCTCAATAACTGTGAATTTGTGGATTAAATTAATTTTATAATAGATTATATATTATTCCATAATAAGAGTATGATTTATAATATGAAATTTTTCTTTGCGGCAGATAAAAATGACTTTAATAAATTTATGTAAAAATAAATAAAATTTAATATCATAGTGAAATTTAATAGTGAGGGGTATGAATTGAAGTAATGGGTGTTACTTGATTTTAGAACAGTATTTTTTTGAAAATGGACATACGAGGGTCGTTTCATTAGTATGGTAAAAAAGTAAGAAAAACTAAATTGAAAAAATTAAATTAAATTAATTAATTAATTAAATTAAATAATAAATAAATTTACCTTACTCATCAAACGACCCTCATATATATATATATATATATATATATATACATTAATCAATATAATCAATAACAAACAATTTTTATTTATTCTTTTCTTAAACTTATAACGGTAATAGTAAACAATGATAAGTAAACATGCTAGAAAATATCAGTTGGTGTTAGTTTGTGCCATTATAAAAATTATGAAATTTAATCTAGATAATTTTTAATGTATGGTAGGGACCAAATTTCATTTTTATGTTCTTGTGTTGCCCAATTGAGTCACCAAAATTAATGTTTAGTTAAAAAAATGTTTGTGTTATTTTCAATGATTTAAGTTATTTATGTACGTCTTTTATTTCCATAGAAATAAAAATGTTATCTCAGTTTTTATAATAATTCTGTATTATTAATATTGCAAGAGATGTTAAAAATCGTTCTAATCTTCACTTAATTTAAGAATCAATGGTTCACTCGATAAACTCTACAAGTTCTTACGCCACATGATTACATCATGGACGGACCACCACCAACAATGATTTCGCGGTGCTGCCTACAAGTTCCCTGTACTTGGGTATCTCCTTGCTTTTCCGTTGTACATCCTCCCTGATTGTTTAATTTAATTTGCGTCGAGTGGCGTGTGCTCACCTAGACCTAATAGACAACACTCGCTATGTATCATAACTGGCGTGCGTATAAATCATAACCTGTGATCACATGGAGAGAATGTAACGTCATACTGAGCAAATAGAAAATATCAACAGGCGAGACAGAGAAGATTAATAAAAAAATAAGAAATGTTTGCATATAAATCACTCAAATTTCATAATAGAAATTGACAAATTAAAAAATAGTAAATATTAAATTCAATTAGAAGAATAAAATGAAATACATCCGAAGAGTTATTTTTGTTGTTTATAATAAAATTGAGTGAATAACAATGTAATCTAATTTATTTATGAAGTATTGCTTAAATAAATAAAAAGTAATATCTTATAATAGGAACTAATGTTATTAAATATGAATTCATTATCAAGTATAAATAAAAGTATTGAAGTATTATGAAAATTAAATTATATTCTGTATAATTTACCATTAATAATTTACTTTTAAAGTTATTTTTGTCTTAAAGTTTAAGAAACATCGAGAATAGTTATGAATTAATTATTATGTGTAATGCCTTTTCAAATTGTAAAATGACAAATAAATTAAATTTTATTAAATTTTCAGTTTGAAATTTGTTTTAAATATAATCATAATTATTAATAATTAAAATAATGATAATATTAAAACACAGTTCTAATTATTTATTACCGGTTTTTACTCGTCGAGAATAAATAATTAACTATAAACAATATATTGAAATTGAAATTTGACTTGATTTATACTTTGTTAAATTAAAATGTTGACTTTGTAATTATTTATAATATTAGTATATTACTTTTTTTGAAGTCGATACCAGTCGTAAAAAGTAAATACATTTAATTCTACGAGAACTAAACTATTTAATTACACAGTTCAAATAGTTAATGAAGTAATCATTGTTCTATAATAAAAAAAATACTTTTAAATCAATCTATTGCATTATTTATAACTGTTTTTTTCTCATTTTACTTAAATAATAAATGTTTTGTTTATGTTATTTTGCAATTATTAAAATTTGTTTATTTATATATATATATATATATATATATATATATATATATATATATATACACCCTAGAGGCTTCGCTTCCTGCTCGCTATACTCGCCTATCGGAGGGCTATGCCCTCTGATCCTACACTCGCTCCCCCTGGAGGCTCTGCCATCGTTCGTTTCGATCGCTCCTCCCTGATACTTGTAATTCCGAATAATTTTTATTAACAATCGTTCGGAGATATTCGTTAATAATCGAAATAGATTAATGACATTAATTTTGAGATGGAATTATTTATGTATATATATATATATATATATATATATATATATATATATATATATATATATATATATATATATTAATATATTCTTTTCTGATTTATAAGTAACTGTAATTGAAATTTTATTTTTGAGTACGAAAGATTCATGATTTGTTGTACAAGATAATAATTATATATACATATATATATATATATATATATATATATATATATATATATATTGATATATTGATATGCAATAATTTTTCTTCTATTTGTGTATTCAGCAAAACTAAAAATAAAAAAATTGTACGTTCATACATGAATTAGCATACAAAACAGATAAATAAAAGTCTCTGAAGTTGGAATGTCGCATAACTTATCAAGATGTCCCATTTCAAATGGTTTATGTTACAAGCAAGTAATTAAACGCGTAAAAAGTATAAAGGATATTTCTTGTTACTGTACTAAATCTCGCTTAATAAAACTCAGAGAATACTTATAATTGGTATTTTTTAATTATACATATTTTTTAAAATAAATGAATAATATTGATTTTAATTAATAATACGTTAATGAGATTAATTTTTTAAAAAACTTTTTTTTATACAAGTATTATTTAAAACATAATAATTAGTCTGATATTTTTGTACATAAAATTTTATTAAACGTCATGTTTGTGGAATATTTGATTTTTTTTTTGATATATAATTAGTTAATATACAAACATGCATATAAAAATGAATATATATATATATATATATATATATATATATATATATATATATATATATAGTAACCTAAATAAAACTAAAGGGTTTAGATATGTATTTATTTGCTTACATTCATTTATTATTCATTACTATCATTCAGTTTCATTTTTGCTATTCTCTCTCTCTTTCTCTCTTTCTCTCTCTCTCTCTCTATATATATATATATGTATATATGTATGTATATATAATTTTTATATATTGTGTTTCCAAATTTAAAAAATATGAATATCTTTAGTGAAAATAATTAAATTAAGATAGAAATGTAATATATAATTATTTTTAATAAGAAAATTCATTTTTAACAATTACAAGTATAATTTCAAAAATATTTCTTATTTCCTTTTTTTAATTATTAAAAATTGTTTTTGAATGTGTGATGTTTGTTTTTGAGACATTTATTATTAAATATCTGATTAATGTTCATAATACAATTTTTATAGTTGTGAATTATTTTTTTTATGTGAAAACTTTGTGTAGTATTATACATTTTTAATAAAAAAATAAAATAAATTCTAAATTTCACTACAATACTGTAAAATATTTTTTTCTAAATAAGATTTTTGCATTATTTATTTTTATGATTTATATATATATATACATACATATGTATATATGTTTTATATTTTATTATACTTGTGGTAACATTTTATTTTTATATTTTATAACATGAATACAAATAGTTATAAAAAAAGTTGTATACTCGGAATAGTGGAAATTATTTTCTTAGATTCAATAAGAAAACTTTCGTCTAGAATATATACAAGAATATTATTGAAGAAATGTGCTTGTTTGCCACTTGGGAGATCTAGGTTTACGCTCGTCAAAGTTCAAATAGTTTTTAATATTTCAAGATGTAATATCACTTTTCACGTTATTCTTTTATATTTCGTAATGTTAAAACTATCAATCATGCCATTCATTTGAAAAGCAACAAGGAATTTGTATTTAATATATGGTTGTTATATAATACATTAAAATATGTAATATATATATATATATATATATATATATATATATATATATATAAATATGTAGAAGCCAAATGTTTATTTTATTTTTTATTCAGTTTTTATATTTAAAACATATTCAGTTTAAAAGAATATATGTGTATCTGAATGTTTGTGTTACTGAAATATTCAAGTAAATTTTAAAAATAGATACATATATAGATATTGGTTAATTAAAGAAAAATGAAATGTAATTATATAAAAAATAATTATTTGTATTCTAATTACATATGCTTTTAATTGGAATTTTGTAGTAAAAATAGATGTCTAGTGAATTTTTAAAATTATATTTATTAAATCACAAATAAGTATAATTTCTATTAATTCTATAAAATTTGTGTCCCTTCCTGTGTAAATATATTTATATATATAATCATCATTTTTATTTACTGCTGGATGAAGGCCTCTCCTAAAATATTTGTTTTCGAATGATTCAACAATTCTCTATCTCTGTTCTATTTATCTAAGTATCTTTTTCTGGATATTTTTATATTTTTGGTTTTCTATTAAACATTTTTTCTTGTATATTGGAGATTTTATTTTTTTGTGAAGTGATTGGTTCATATCAATTTTGAATTTTTATAAAGTGAAATGAAATATTATTTTAAAATTCATCATGCTTAGATATTTTAAATTCATTTAAAATTTATATGATTGTCATATTAATTGTTTTGTATTATGACTAAATCATTTTTAGAAATAGTATATTAAAAAAATATTTTATTAAAAATTTCAAAAATTATATTAAGCCTATTTTGAAATACTTTCATTTATAAATATTTTGAGAGCAAAGTTAACATTTTTTTATAAAACAAATATGTTTTTGTGCATATTTGTTTAAAAAAAGTAATAATTTAATAAAGTTTCACAAAATTAATTGTTTATGCTCATGTTCTACAGATAATAGTATTGTCAGCTAAATGTATATAAATATATGAAAATTTATAATAATGAAATATTTAGATTTATTCGTAAGGTATTTAACGTGTGAATATTTTTTTTTAATTGCTAAATATGTATATAAAATAAATTATATAAAAATTACGTGTTGTATGTACCATTACAATACACATTTGACGAATAATCCATGTAGTTTTTTTCAGGTAGATATTATTTTTTAATAAGATATTGTGGCGTCAAGTCATGTTTTTTATTTTATTTTTCCGCATATAGAACATTTACTGGATAACGATGACGTATCACCAATGCATTTTCTTTCCCTACATTTGTGTTGATTTATTCATCTCTTTAATATGATAATTGCGTGCCTTATTCATAATTCATTTATCTTTTGATCTATAGTGTGGTTTAATGGTTATGTTATACACACATACATTCAATATACAATACATTCTGTGCAAAGACATCAAGCGTTGCAGTTTTAATAGAAGTGCATATGTTTCTTATTTTATTGCCTTAATGTTATAAAATACATTATTAGTTTGCATGGTTTTCTCAATTTATTTTTTTCATTGCATTGATATTAAAATAACTGTAATGCTTTTTATTGAATATATATTTTTGCTTTGATAATTTTTCAAAAATACTTAGAAAATTAAAAAAAGGAAAAAATAATCTAGACTATATAGAATATATATGTGTGTGTATGTATATATATATATATATATATATATATATATATATATATATATATATATATAAATGTGTGTGTATGTATATAAATATTCATAGATTTTAACCTCAAATTCTTTTTGGTAGTTTTATATATGATAGTTTAATAAGGTGCGTGAAAAAATAATTCAACCTTTACAAATAAATTTATATATTTGTAAAGGTTTATATATTTATTGTATTTTACAGGTGAAACGTTCGTATATCTGATACGAAGACTATAAATTACTCGTAGAGTATAAAAGAAACAACTTAAAGACATTTGGGAGTTCAAAGCAAACGTTTTGTTTTATTTATTTTATTTGAAATATGTTTGTAGTTCGTTAGAAAATACTAGAAGAAATTAACGAAAATCTGATGTTTTATTTTTCATGTCTTTACAATTTAGATAGATTTGATAACGCAGTTAAATTTTATAACGAAACATTCTTATGATAATGGTATTGCTTTCAATATGTACATTAAGTACCTAATGAACATTTTTTCAATATATTATTGTGTTGGGGTGAAAATTCATTTTTGTCAAAGTGACGATAAAAACACCGAATAGTTAAATAATTAAATGCCAAATTTTTTAAAAAATGGATACATATAATTTAAGTTATTGGACATTTAGAGTTAGATTTAATTATATATAATATAATTTAATTATATTTAATATATATATATATATATATATATATATATATATATATATTTGTAGTTAAAAATACTTTTAGCATAAATAAAATGTAATAATTAAAGTATTTCAAAGTGTACCACAGTAATTTAAAGTTATACTAATCTACTTTTATAAAAATATACTTTTTTAAAAAACGTACCTGTTTTCGATTCATACTCCAAATATGAATATTTAAATTCTATGCTGAATAATTTTTTTAATATTTTCATACGAAACGTTCGAGATACTTTTTTATATATGTTTCGTAATATAATGTTACCAAATATTCATATATGTATAAGCTTCGCAATCATAATGTTATGAAGCGTAATTACTGTTTCAGAGAGATTTTTTTTGTATACTAGATAATCCAATATTTCAAGTATTGCGGTTATAGTGTACGATAGTGCTTATCAATAAATATAAAATTGTAGAGATTTTCAAATAAGTGTTTTTTCTTTTAGAAATTAGGAATTGTATAATTATTCAATATTGTGTGTTTTAATTTTATTATATTTGTTAGAAATTTGTCGAATTTTAAATTAATGTAACAAATTATATATATTAGGTTGGCAAATATCTCCCTTCCGCCTTCTGGTCTTTTGAATTTCGCAGCTATGTACAAAAAAAAAAAAAAAAGCGGAAGGGAGATACTTGCCAACCTAATATATATATATATATATATATATATATATATGTGTATATATATAATATATATATATTTTTATTACATTTTTATTTTTCTATATAATTTAATAATATATCATTATTTTTTCATTTGGTCTTTATAATAAATTGTAAAATTAATAATATCATTTATTAAAAATATAATATAAAAATTATCATTGATAAAGTAATTTTATAAAATATTATAATATAATGTGTATTAGATATAAATTTGTATTAACTGGAATTTTGTATAAAATTAACAATGAAATACAAATTTGCACCTAATATAGTATTGAATTTAGTTTAATATTTAATATATTTGTTTTTTAAAAATAACTCATTTCAGATTGTAATTTTTTTTACATAAGTCTTTGTTAATATTTTTTAACGATAAAACCAATGTTAACAAAATGTAAATAGGATTTTTGTGAAACATTATTATCATATATATATATATATATATATATATATATATATATATATATATATATGATAATGCATGTATACATTAATATAAATTCAGAAGGAATTGTAAAATATGTTTTATTGTTAAAAATAATATTTTTAAGAAACTTTAATATCAATTTATTGTAATTTTGAGTAAATTATTGAAATAATAATAAAATTTACTTCACAAAAGCTATGTGAATGGTTTCAAAATATTATGAATTGTTTTATGTTTTAATAAATTCTCGTTTACAATAAAATATTTATTATATGCAAGTATAAATTATATAGTACTTTTTGGTATGTTTAATTAAAGTCATTAAAATGTGTGTTTTTTCAAATATTTTTATTTGATATTTATCTGTGACTTATATAAAACGATGCGGATATACTTTGTGGTTTCGTGCATAAAAGATCAAAGGTTTGACATGTTGGAATCGTACATAGACACATTTGTACTTATGTGTACACAACATGCATATATATATATATATATATATATATATATATATATATATATATATATATATATATATATATATATATATATATATATATATATATATATATATATATATATATATATATATATGAATTAAAACTCATAAGCATTCTTTGAAGTAAATTTATGCAGTTTCAGTTTTAAATCGTGAAATATTCTCATATAATCAGCATTTATGGACTAAACAGACAAGTGTAATATTAAATGAATAATGTGATATTATTTTTAAAAAAAAATTTACTTGAAAATCAAAGTAAATTGATTAATAATTTTCATTAAAAATGAATATATAGTAATGATTTTATTTTTATTGAATTATGAAAAATGTAATATTTATGATCTATATTTTGTAAACAATTTATTTTAAATGAATTACAATAGTTAATTGTTTTCATATATATATATATATATATATATATATATAATATATATATATATATATATATATATATATATTGTCTTTCTTTAAATCTTCATATTTCTATTTACTTTTTAGTTTTTATATTTTTTCAATAATTTTATCTATTTCTTCACAAACAGATGTCTTCTAAATCAATTTATTAAACAATATCTATTTATCTACATATCTAATAAAATAGGAATATTAGTCCACAAATATTTATGATAGTTTTATATTTTTTTTGTAAATTTAATTTAATATGATTTATGTAGCAGTTGCATATTTTGTCATTTCTAAAAAAAAATTGGGAGTTATTAATAATTAGATAGTTGGATATTATTTAAGTTGTATTGAATGAATTTTTCAAACTTGGAATTTAATAATTAATAATTGAAGTTTGTTTCATTGCTGAATGTATAATTATCTGATTGTGATATTTTATCATACAGTATTTTATTTAAGTTTATATATATCTGAGAGTAACATATTTTGATTTATCAAGAAAACCAATATTCAACAAGTATCAAATTGTCTAATAAGAATTTTTCAATAGAAAAATGAGATCAGTTTTGTAATGAAATAATCCTAGTAAATGTAATAATTATTAACGATGATATTAAAACTGTTATCAACGTTACTTATATGTATTTCATTTTAGAAATATTAAGTCACAAACGTAGCACTGCATTTTAATTACATTGTATATTTCTATATTCGTATTGTACAGAATATTACATGGACTATTCGATGTTCTCTATACATACATACATGTACATACAATGAACTTTGATATTACATCTTTATATTGTTGTGGCCACGTGGGGCAGTGTGTTGTTTGTGTATACAACGAATATGCATGCACGTTTCTATGATGGTGGAATTGTGTACAGCGGGCGAGAGCATTTAAATTATACTCAGAGCAACTCGTTGTTGCAACGGGTCGTAGTTCAAATTAATACGTAGTAATATAGCCGAAAGCCGTTAGCGACATCGTTGCTATTTCGAACACATGGTCGCAGGAAATAATATTATTAAAAACGAAAAAACAATGTGTAATTAGAGATAATTCCAATGGAATTTGGCAACTAATTATTGAACTAACAGAGCAATATGATTTTATTAATTCAACGGTTGTGTATATTAAAATATAAGTTTAAAATATAACGTCATTTTTTATTTAAATTAAGAAATAAATAACTATTTAAACTTAAAAATTAAAGTAATTATTTTTAATACAAAATAGTTTAATTCTTGACCTAGTGTTATCATTTATCTTAATGTTGTGCCACTACAATTAATTAATACAAGAGAATTTTATTTACATGAAATATTAATATATTCTTTATTAAACATATGACAATATTTTTACGATTTATAAAGAATAATTTATGTATTATTTGATATTTTTAAAACAGAATTCATAAAATCTCTATTATTTTTAATATTGTGTTAAAATATTAAGGTTACTAAATTATAATATACTTTATTTGCTCTTCTTTATAGGAATAATAAACTCTTTTAATGTAAATTAATTATCTAAAGAATGATTTTTATTTTAAATATGATTTCTATTCGAATAATATTTTCAATTTTATTTAATTTATTTGTATATATATATATATATATATATATATATATATATATATATATATATATATATATATTGATGTATATTGTTTGTGTAAAAAATTAAAAATTAATAATGAAAGAATAAAATATATTCTTGAAATTGTACTAAAAGTTAGCAATTAAATGTTAAATTTTGTTTTAGAATATGTTCGTAATTTAGTTGACAATTAATTAAAATTTAACTTATAACAAAAAATAATTTGAAGTGTAAAAAAGTACTTTACAAGATGTAATTAATATGGAATATATTTTTGTGATATTCTTGTCATTTTTCCTACTAAAAAGTATACATTATATTTTATTTTCCCGATTTTTAACACACACAGATATATATATGAATTTTATGAAAACTAAATCTACAAAAAACTAATATTTAAAAATCATAAAAATAGTACAAATTATACTTTCAAGTAAAAAAATAGTAAAAATATTTTTTCTGAAAATTTTATTATCTATCTATCTATCTATGTACCTATCTATCTATTTCTCTCTCTATATATGTATATAAATATATATGTGTGTGTGTTTGTATGTATTATAAAATGATTTTGAAAAATTACATAATTATTTCATGTTTCTGTTGAAAACTCATTTTTTAATAAAACAAAAAATTGCAACAAATCTCGTTTGATGTAGATGAAGGTGTCAATATTTTGTTTCATTTTTATATCAATCCTCACTCTCATTAAATTAAATTCCACCGCACGAGTCAGTTCTAATGGATCTGTAGCTTTAGAATTCATTCTAATGAAACTTTATTGACACGACACAAATGCTTATCGAACACCGCGTAAACATTATTAATTGTTGATTTTATTGTATAAAGTAATTTTACATAATGTTTAAACGTGTAAATTGGTGCATATATTCAAGTATTTCGTGTTAATACAAACTACATCATTAATGTTTACTGATGAGTTTGTTACTAATGTTATTGTTGTGTACAGAGACAAAATGTGCAGAATGATAAAAGTCGATTTTTCAAATTTTTATAAATAAAAAAAATACAAAAAAATTTTTATATGATTGTGGAGATTAATATATATATATATATATATATATATATATATATATATATATATATATATATATACACACAGTCATATTGGTATAAAATGTTAGCATAAAATGCGAACTAAATTTAACTTTTTATATTAAAAACGACTTAATAAGTCTGTGAATGAACATTTATTATTTATTTTCATTTAAATATTTGATAGAAAAAAATTTTTCTATAGAAATTTTTATGTGTATAATGTTTTTAAAAAATAATTTGTTTTAAAATCTAATTTCGTACATTATTTTTAATATTTATTTATTATGTTTAATACCTATTTGTTATCTAATATTATGAATATAATATATTTAATATTATAATATATTGGATATAACAAATTGGTTTACATATTGGATATATTGGATATAATATTATATTGTATATATATAACAGTCTGTAATATTTTATTGGACTTGTAGATTTTTGCAATTTTTTGAAATAATTTTTACTTCGTCTTCTTAAATTTTTTATTATCGTTAGAATTTTTTATATTAATATTATGTATTATTTTATTTTTGTTTATTTTGATTTGGAAAAATTAAAAAACCATATTTGATTAATGTAAAAGAATTTATAGTTATATAGTTGACAAAAATTATAAACATGCTTATTTTTCGATGATATAAATATTTTATTACATTATTAATCCTACGATTTATATTTTAATTTATGTAAATTTCATTTTGTTTGTTTATTCACCTATAATTATTAAAGTTATTTTACAGTATTATTTAATATGCTCAAGTGAATAGATTGTTTAAAATCACATTTGAATTTATTAATACATGTTATATATATATATATATATATATATATATATATATATAATATATATACATATATATATATATATATATATATATATATATATATATGTGTGTGTGTGTGTGTGTGTGTATTTTATTTTTTAAATGTATGCATATATTTGTTATTAAATATTTTTTATAATAAAAAAATATGACACAAAATATTATTTCCTTAAAAGATAAAAAAAGAGGACAATAAATACTTTTACTGCTATTCGTTTAACTTTGAAAATAGTTCGTGTTTGTTTTATATCTTAAATAACAAATAATTTTATTCAACTAAATTCCTGTCTTCTTCACTACCATAAATTTATTAATTCCAGACAACTTATTTTCGTGATTTTGTAAGTTTTATTGTTTAGTTATTATTTACTTTAGTATAATAATTGAATAAAGTGAATTTTAGTAAATCATAAAATATTTATTAATATATTATATATTATATATGATACTAATAACGAAACGATTAGTTTACGAAAGAAGAAGAAACTGCCATAAATTACAGTGCAAATTTTAACTTTGTCGTGACACTGTGTAACAAGTTGCTATTGTAATTGCAATTATCGTTTGTTGATGCCATGTTCGCGGTGTACGATGTTGTTCGATGTAGGTTTTCTCAGAAATTGGTGGTAGTAATATAGATGATGAAAACCGCTTTATCATCGTGGATTCTGCTATAGTTTGATTGGATCCTTTGTACAAAGACAATATCGTCTTCATTAAAAATGTTATAACCAAACAATCTATAACATTTACTCTTTTAATATTTAATGGACTATTTTATATTTCATTTATGTATGGTTTGTTATATAATTTTATATATTTAATTAAAAATTTATTACGACATTAAAAATATGTTTTATTTACATGCAGTATTTAAATTTGGTTATAAAAAAATAACTACTAGTTACTATCGATAGAATAGAATGAAAAATTAATAATTTAATTTCAAATATTATATGAAGATATGTGTTTGTTATCCACTTTTTTAAAATTACAAAATATGTTTATAAATCTGATATTGTTTCGAAAATCAGTTAGTATGAAAATATACTGAAAAATAATATTTATATGCCCTAAAAATATATAATATCAACATTCTCATAAAGTTAAAAATGTAAAGTCCAATTCATTTTCGTTTATAGCGAACAACATTATCAAATGTTAGGGAAATATTTTAATGTTATATAATAAAATTTAAATATTATTGCAATAATAACTAATTGTATTTGTTTTTTAAAATTGCGAACAACCATGTTTAATATATATGAAAAGTTCATTGTACACTTTTATCTTTGTATCAGTAAGACCTGTGAGCATGCTACATCATAATAATTTGCACTTTATGGTTTACAACTTGTCAGAATGGATCGATTTGAAGGAAACTCACTTTACTTCGTTGAAAACGATATAATTTGCACTTGTTGTTTTCCATTGATATATGGTTCAGTATTTAGCATATCATTTATGTAAAAGTAAGTTATTGTTTAAATGGGGATCGTTAAACTTTATTTAATGTTTAAACGCTATTTAGTAATACAACATATTTAATTCAATATACGAAAATCATTTTTTGAATAATGTGTACTTGTATAAAAGCCAATTTAAATTTATTTGCATATAATAATATACCTGTTTCGCAAATATAATGTAATTATTTTAATACATAATATATTAAAAATAATTTTATAAATGTATTTATGTAATTTAAAACTACCTATAATTAGAAAATATTCTCAAACTTTTAGAATATATTTAGAAACTTACTCAAAATATTATAAATATATATTCATGGATATTATCGAGAGAAAAATTAGAATTAAAGCCATAAATTAATTTTCAGTTGATTGAAAAAATATTTTCCTGTTGTACGGTTTTTATTACGACAATCAGTATATCATAAATCGATATGTTTTAGGGATTATGATAATTCAGAGCTATAAAATTATTTCAAGTATCTTGGAGAATGGATCTAAATGCAAAAATACTTCTTGAAATGTTTAAAAAATGAAAGATTGCTCAGTAATGGCAATAAACGTTGAAATGATCGAATAATTAAATAACTGGCTCATGGAAAAATTGAAAAAATTAATTAATAATTGTTCTTGTTTTATATTATTGTATTTTTTGTAATTTACTAATATTGAATGAACATAAACACAATAGGATAATTTCTGTATTTGATAACTATAATATTAATTTTTGATTTTATTTTCTATAAGATGAAAGTTTATATTTTGTTAAAGAAACATTTTAGTTAAAAGTAGTGTGAAGATTATAAGTATAATTTAGTAGCGAATTCGTTTTTTGTGTATCAATAAAAGCAAGTAAGATATAGAAAATCAAAAGAAAGCTAAATGCAATTTGTAGGTGGCAAATTATAACATACTCTTTTTAGTTACTATTTGTAATATTATATCTAAAATTGATTTTAGAAGACTACATATTACGGAATGTGTTATTAAATAGCAACAATATATAAACATATTAAAAATAAAACTCTTACTTCAAATACAAAATTGGTTTTCAAATTTAGATTGCATTTTTTATAGGAGGTGAATCTTTTATAAATTCAGAAGTGATATTAATTTTTTGACAAAAAATATAAAAATTCTTCCTTAACATGGCGAAAGATGAGACATAAATTTGATTGGAATAAAAGATCAATATTAAAAAAAATTAAAGAAAATTATAAGTATAATAAATTAAAAATTGTTAAAATATTAATCCATAAATAATATCCTAACAAAAATTCTTTCATGAAACTTAAAGTATTAATTTCAAGTAAAATTATTATTTCATATTTAAATCAAATAGAGACAAAAATCTTCAATGACAATAATTGAAGTTACTTTTTAAATTATGTCATAAAAAATCGTAGTTCAAATTATATTATACAAAATAAGTAATATATATATAAATATAATTATATATTATGTTGTCAAGTATCTCCCTTCCGCTTTTTTTTTTTTGTACATAGCCGCGAAATTCAAAAGACAAAAAGGCGGAAGGGAGATATTTGACAACCTAATATATATATATATATATACATGTTAGATTTATGAGAGATTTATTTTATTAGGTATTTTGATATTAATAAATTTAATCAACACATTTTCTTTATATATAATAGGCCGAAAATTAACTAAAGATATCAATTATAAATTAAAACTTTTATTTTCTAAAAATTATTTTAAAATAACTTTACATTAAAAAAATACACTTCCTCGAGAGATTACAATCTCTTTTGCTTGATGTCAGTTTCATAATCACATAACAAGAAATTAGATAACTGGCAAACACGGTGCACCATAGTAAGAAAGTTGAGAATTAAAAGTTCGTTACTTTTTCTCATTAGACAATAAAAAGAACAGCGAATGCTAAAGTTCATTTAAAGTTGTTACGAGTTAATAAGTTTTATTTAATGGAAATCGTCGTTTGTTGAAGCGTTCGCTTGAATAATCATATTATACACGTCACAAGATTAACGCGGAAATTACAATAATTATAGAAACGAAATGAGAAATGTCGACGTTCCAGCTATAACTTGCTAGTGTAATGTATTCAGCGTCCATTCGTCTTCTTGTAGCCAATCGATTCCATATTGAGTGATTAATGATTTGATTTATAAACGACGAGATTTGGAAAACTGTTTCATCCATCAACGAAAAATGTTTTCATATGAACATCACTAAGTTGATTTAATTGAAATAGTTATAAAATATTTTATTTTTTACATTGAACTTTATATTATACTACAATAATTTAAACAGTAACATTTATATCAAAAAACAATTAGTTTATTTCCTTTGATCGTATTAAAAAATAATATTCTTACTTATTATAAATTTTCCATTTATTCTGATAGGTATTTTATATTAAGATATACTTTTATTTAAAATAAAACTACATTGATTATGGAAACATTATTAATATGTACGTTCAGAATATATAATATTGAAATATTACAAAAATAATTATTTGTATAAATTTAACAACTAATTACATGCAATTTTTATAAATAATTCCTTATAATGGAAACCTCAACGTTTTATTTACAGACATTTATATTAACATATATTTAAAGTGTATATTAGATATACCAATTAATGTTAAATATTTTTATTTATAAATTATTGCATTTATACTTTTTAATAATTTGAAATATTTATCAATAATATAATATATAAATGAATGTAATAAGTAAAATAGTATTTTTATTATAAATGTTTTAATAGTTTATTATATATTGTCGGGAGGAATATTATATATTCGCTGTTCTTACATGTATACATTGATTGAAAATAATTATATTTTCCAAATTCATACATTTTTATTTATACGAATTTTAAAATCAACGTACGTAAAATCAAGATTCTTAAAATTAGATAACAAATTAAACACTTGTTAACGTTAAACATTTTTTAATATATGTATCTTTCTTCGCTTATTACATATTTTCATTGATCCATTATGGTTGGTTCTTACTCGACTGTCTTTCTATAATAAAAGCATTGTTAACAGTTATATTTTTTGTTACTCTAACGTACACAGTCGGTTGCGTGAGAACATTACATTTATCTCGACGTAACTTTTAAATTGATAAATCAACCCTGACTTAAATATCAGCACTGCGGTATAAGTCAAGGCTCAATGTACTTAAAGAGCTTAACTATTAGAATGCTCAGCAGAACCGAATTTAATTTTTGTGTGAATCTATGTAAATGTCTCTAAATAAAGTCCGAGCCATTTGCATTTATTGATTTTTTTATAGTTTATGAACTATTGTATATTTTTTTCATATTATTTTTTAATAAATATCCTTAATATAAAATAAAATAAAAACAGAGAACGAAAAGGTACTAATGACAGATAATGACAAATATTCTTTTAGCCACTCATTATTCATTTTTTGTCAAAAAAAATAAGTTGTTAACATGACCAATATTTTTTTTATAATTGATAACTGAATATGCATCTCTATATTTTATTTTAAATACATTAATGTATATTTCATTGTAAAGAATATATACTTAAAATGATTATAGATTATACTATATAAAAACAATTCGAAAAAAAATTACAAAATTACTTGTTAATGAATAAATAATTTATAACAAACTTACATTTTTTGTTTATTTATTTGAAGTTTTCCTTTATATTTTACATATAACCATTAATTTTCTTTTTTTATTGTCACGCTTTCAGTTTCAGTTCATTCATGAACTATATTTTAATACTTTAAGTAGCTATAATTTCATGACCCTTGTATACATGTTATTATCAAACAAAAGATTCATAGATTATTCCTTATACAAATTAAATTAATGCGCATAAAAATATTTTTCAAATAGTTATAAAGACTTAAGCATTATATATTTCCATAAACAATATATATATATATATATATATATAATTAAAATCCAAATTATTAATAATTTAAATGGATGCTTTTCAACTTTCATTATTGAGAAATATCTCAAGATAATTTATAATTTAGAATGATCATGAAATCAAAGTCAGCAGAAATTCATTATATATGAAAACAAAATAAAATTTTAACTATTTCAAAAGATAAAAATGATGTAAATATTTATAAAATTTATAAATATACTATTTTTCCTTAATTTTTTATTTGAGAAAATTTATGATATTTAATTATTTGATGTAAACTATAGTATAATGTATTATTATAGAAATATTTTAAAACTTGAAATAATATTTTGATATATTTTTTTAATAAATGTTACAAATACCTCTAATATTGATGTGTTTGATAATATAAGTTTTATTTGTGTGAAATAAATCAATAAATTAATGAAAAATACCTTTTTTTAAAAAATCATATTTATTTTTATATTATTATACATTGATTTTGAAAGTGCATATATATATATATATACACACACATATATATATATATATGAATGATGTTTTATTTATTTTTTTTGTATTTATATGATTTAATTGTTAAAGTTACTAATGCTGTTTAAAACATTAATTGTTATAAATACTTATTTATTTATTTTAAGTTTGACTGTATTTAATTTGGTTTGATAATAATTATGTTTGGTAATAAATAGTAAAGATTTATTTCATAATTGATTTTAAAAAATGGTTAATGTTAATTAATTTCTTAATATATGAACTACTCCTAAATATCTCAATATATTGACTGCTTTATCGTATAAATAACATAAAGCTAGATAATATACAATTAATTTTTAATGCTTTGTTCAAACATGAAGTTTATGCAAGATAGCTGTACACTTAAAAACTGAAGCACAACACTAGATGTTGGTCGTAAACATGGCTATACTCTAGTCAATCTTCAGATCATTGCTAATCATGTTCGTTCATAATCTAACCAGGCATGTTGTGTTAAAAGCTATAAGTACTTAATGGTTTTAACGCTGATAAGTATTTTTAAGAGCTGTTGAAGTGCTTGTTATTCTCCCTTATAAATTTAACAACTGCGTTTTTGAACCTCCCGTAAGTTTTTACAAGACTTGTAAAAAGTAGAAGTGTAAACTTAAAATATGAAACGAAGCCATTATCGTAAAATAAACAGATCGACGTTTTAAAGAATGTGTATAGAAAATGTTTACTGATATTAAGTTTATTATTACTGGCTATGTTTTTGTAATAAATATAATTATGCGATTTAGGAAATAAATAGTATACATTTAATAATTTTTAACTATATATATATATATATATATATATATATATATATATATATATATATATATATATAATTTGAATGTTTAATTATGTGGGTTTATTTTTTCCGAAAAAAAGAGAAATAAATGTTTTTATAATTAACATCAGTAATTCTTCAGTCTATAATGGGAATTAGAATTTGTTAAACTGATTTTTATCTTTCTCGACTGGTGGTATTTTCCGGTTTTTTATTTTCATTTTCTTCTCAATTTACATTCGTATTACTACACACTTTAAATTTTGGACGATACATTCTTACGCGTCCGTCAGCTACAGCAATAAATCTTTTAGTTGGTCGCTAGGCTTACATGCGTATTTAACGAACATCCCATTTCAATTTACTGATTATAATGGTTCTAGAGAACAATAAGAAAACTTTTATTTTTATAAATAAACATTAATGTATAATATTATTAAAAATGACAATACGATTGTATTAGTACAATGTACTTTTAATGTAATATTTTTTTCTTATAAAAATTTGATTGTAGTTATATGCGTGTTTACATATATTTTTAAATCAATTGGTTATCTTTAGTCAATATTTTTTTTGAATAAGTTAATCCTAAGTATGAATCATTTTGGAATGTTTCTACTTATTAAATTTTGTAAATACAAAAATAATACTCATTAAAAAGTTTAGTGAATGAATATAATTGCTTAAAAATTAGATTAAAATACAATTATTTCAATGTTTTCTTCCTCTTCATACTATGTTAGAAGTGTACGGTATTTAGGCAATAAAACATTTACGCATGCCTTAGCACGTGGCTGAGAAAAACGCAATGGTGCATGTTGTAAAACATACAGTTATGAAAATACGTGTGGAATGTGCCGACGCATGCCACATATGGTCGAATAAGGGGCGCGATCAAAGAATCTGACGTGCTTAACATCCTTTAGGCAATAGAATATAACCCTCCTGTTTTCACACACTGAACACTTCATAATAAGTATTAGCTATACTAATCACTGTAAAAAACAAACGTTTCTTTGTATTTGGCGGAATTTTGACTTTTTTACAATGTTATATGGAATTATTGTTTATCTTTGTTATTATTTTCTCTTAAATTGTTTGTGCGAATGTATTTTTTTTTAATATGTATGTTGTTATGTGCAGGTTTGAAATTTAAATTGTATTTTATATAAAGATATATTGTTAAATTTAAAATAATTTGTTTAGATATGAAAAATAACTAATTGTAATGATTTTCTGAAAAAAAAAATAGTTTATCGTATGACTTTCAAATGATATGGAACTAAATGTAAAATAATATTTGAAATATTATATTTTTTAGTCCTACTAAATTAATATCAAGTTGTAAATTAATTTATATATATATATATATATATATATATATATATATATATATATATATATATATAATAGACATACATTTACTTGCTTATGATTATTTATAAAATTGGAGATGAGATTTTTTACTTATTTTATTTAAAAATAATCTTAATTGGGAAGCAGAAATTATTCATAATTTACTATAAAAGTATTAGAAATATTATTTAATTTAAGATTTTTTTTATACAGCTTGTTTAAAAAATAGATAATGAAGCAATGGTTAAAAATGAATATATTTGAGTATTTTAAGAAAATTATGTCGAAACAAAAAATGAAATAAGCGAAGTTATAAAAATTATTATCATTTATATTTCGGTATTAGTTAAGAAATAAAACTAAAGAAAATGAAATGCAAAGAGAACAGTTTAGTTAAGAGGGAATGATAGAGAAGATGAAAAAATAATATGAATAGCCAAAACAGATAATGTTTTTATACTATAAATAAAAGTCAAAATATAAATATGAAAACCGATGAATTAAAATTGTTAGAAAATATTGTCATTTCTTATAACTTGTTTAAAAAAATGACATTATTTTCTTTTTGAGTGAATTTTATAAGAATTTATTTTAATTTCATTAAATTAAAATTATTTTATTTTAATTTTAGATGATTTATTGTTATATATATATATATATATATATATATATATATATATATTTAAAATTGTATAAAAATCTAAAAAGTGATTTTTTAAAATATTATATATTATTCAGTAAGTGAAATAATCTTCTAAAATACTTGGTTATTTTGATGGAATAGTTATCTGAAGTTCATATTGTTGACAGAATAATAAATGAAACTCAACTCCACAATTCTTTTATATGAACTATCATAAAAAACTTTATATGAAAAAAAAACATATTGAAGATATTTTTATTTATAAATTTACCTCTTTATAAATAACGATAAAATATTGGCCTCAACTGAAAAAAGAGAAACATTTTAGAATGGTTTTATAACAGTTGAAATATGAATTTAATAGGAAATATCTCAGCTGTTCAAAATAAAAATTGTCAAATAAATGCTTAGAAGATAAAAAACATTCTAAAAATAATAATAACTACCTATGAAATCAAAATATTTATATTACTGAAATAGTAGTAATTTGATTAAATAAATGACTGATTAAGTTAATTTAGAATCTATAAAGTATAAAATTATTTATGTGACATTAAATAGAATGTTTAATATAAATACTTCGTTTTAGTAAATTATTTCTACAAAATGTATCCATTAAAACAAAAGTATTCATATAATATAAATATATATATATATATATATATATATATATATATATATATATATATATATATATTCAATACTTTAAATATTCACACTGAAAAAATAAGTTTAACCAGCCATTCAATACACGAGAGAATGCATGGCAAGTAAGGTGAACCGAGAAAAGCTTATTCCAATGTGAAATATGTCCTAACTTTCGTTTTCGTCTTGTTTTCCCCACATCCGCACACTTCTCAAGGAAGTTACGGGAGCTAATGTTTTACTTTACCTACACATTATACGTCATCGCTGTAGACAATGAAACGATGCATAAAATTGGTCCCTCAGGGCTACGAACTCGCGGCTGCGTGTGTATATAGAAGATGAAACGCCAAGAAAGAAAAAGTGAACGCTATTTATTAGATAAATGTCTCGGAAACGAAAAAAAGAAAATATTTAATTTCTTTCTTCGGTCTTAGTCTACAGTTTATTTCGTGAGATAAGTTGTTGGACTCTAATAATGTATCATTTAAGTATAAATGTAGTTTGGATGTGAATTACTTTTTACAATTAATTTCAAATTCAAAATAGATATTTTATTTTTTTCGGTATTGTTTTAATTTTAAATTTTAATAATAAAGTATTAAAATTGTAAAATATCATCCAAAAATCTATTTAGAATTAAGTGTATTTTATTCGATAAAAGTAATAAAAATATTTCTAGACTATTTTTACATTAAACAATGTATTCATATATTTTTCTTATTTCATTTATAAAATAATAATTAATAAAAATATATTTTTAATAATTTATTTAATATTTATTTATTATTATTAATAACATTAAAGTAGAAAAAACATTTAAATAAATATTTAACAAAATAATATATAATTTAATTTTTATAAACAACAGTTATTTAAAAATACAATATAGATTCAATTGTACTCAATGATAATAAAATAATTTTAATAAGAAATAAGAAATTTAATTATTAATTACTAGATTAATATTAAATGAATAACATTTTCTTTTTCATATTTCTAAATTTAGAATATATATATATATATAATATATATATATATTTTAAGATATATATATATATAAATAATTATTTATTATTTTTAAGAAGTTTACGAGTATTTACAAAGGGATTTAATTTCTGAAAAATGCATTAATTGAAATAAACTTAAATTATATTGTATCAGAATTTTGAAAATACGTATGCATTACTGAATTACACTGTTCAATTTTTATATATATATATATATATATATATATATATATATATATATATATATATATATATATATAAACTAAATATAGATATAATAATAATTTACTATGAGTATATGCATGGTTATATTTTGGCATTCAAATAATACACTATTTGATGTTTGTATGAAAATTGTGTAAAAAATATTTACATTTAAACATAAAGACATAAATTTAAAAAAAAATATCTGTAGCGTCAAATCTGCTGTATACAATATGTACGAGAAAAAGGTGAAGTGAAGGATGAATTACTGTTAAATAGCTTTTACACGTAACTTTCCACTTAGTTGAGGGAATAGGTTTAAGTTCAGTCACACTGCTTGTTCGATAGTGATGTTTCAAAGTAAGGGGTGCGGTTCTCAATTTGATATAAAAGTTTTTCGACGGAGTTTATATTTGTGTCGTATAGAAAAGTGATTAGCGTAATTGAATGGTTATGTATAAGGAGTGAAATGGCTGTTTAATTTATTTAGATAGTTTTCACGTATTGATTATATTTAAATGTCGAGTGTTCGGATGTAATTGATGCATTTTGATTAATTGTAGTGTACATATATTTGAAAATGCATTTGTTGTTATATTTATTGTTTATTTTATTTTGAAAAATATATTTAAATCTAACATTTTAGAGATAAGTTAAAATAAAATAATCGGGAATGTATTATAGGTTTTCTAGTTTTTGTGCAAACGGTTGTAATCTAACTGGTTCGGAACTACAAATCAGACGGGTTTCATGATAGATGATTTCATAAAAGATACTGTCTAGCGTAGTGATATATGAATTCATAGAACGAGTTGCAAACAAATACAATCACTCATAATTTTATAAATGCCAAATATTTTTCGCTTTTGTATTTCATTTTTGTAGGACAGAATTTATTATATTTTAGTAAAGTAAAAATAATTGAACATAAATATATATATATATATATATATATATATATATATATATATATATAAATGAATGATAAATGTTTAAAATAATATTCTATAATAATTTTGTAAATTAGCAATATGTGATTTGTAAATGAGAAACAATATATAAAAGAAAGTATAATTACAATATCGGATGTCCTAATGACATGTGTATTAGGTGTAAAGCATAAAATCCTTTTCAAACAAGAAGTCAGTTTTGGGTCGATGTAGGGTTAGGTTTCGTGTACCTTTAGTTCAGTTTAGGGTAAAGTTTACCAAGTTTGGAATATGGTACCGGGTGTCTGAAGCAGACTTAAGAGGTCGTCATATGGCTAGACAAATTTCAAAGATAGTTATGAGACTAAAATTTAAAGGCTACCATGTTTTCGCAATGATGTTACAGGAAAATTATTTCCAGCGCATATTTTATTGTGTTATTCAAATCTTGAACTTCAGGTAACTTTATTGAAGTAAAAATTGTTATTTATACTTAGTGTCTAAGTAATAAAATAAAGAAATAAATTATTTTATAGACAATATATATATTAATTAAAATTTTGTACAAAATTAAAATAATGAAATAACAATTTACAGGGCTATTATATTTAAGAAAATATTTAATTTAATGTTTAATTCACTATTAAAATTATATTGTTTTATAAAAAGATAACTCATTTCAGATTATAAATATTTTCTTATATGTCTGTCGTAATATTCTTTAACGACAAAAACCATTACCATTTAAACAAAATGTATATGTGATTTTTCATGAAATGTTGTCATACATATGGATTATGTCTTTAAAAATGCAATTATCTATTATGTTAAAGCGTTTATTCAAAAAATCTAAATATTGATAGAAATAGAAATTATTATATAATTATTTACTTATTTTATTAAATTGACTTATTTTGGAACATTATAATGATTATTCGATTGTAATGACCACTGTTACATTTTTAAATTTATACATTTATGTCTTAATGTTTGAATAGTAATTAATGATCATCAAATAATAATTGGTGAAAGTTAAAATATAGTTTTGAATTTTTATAAGAAAATATTTTAAAATATATTGGTATGTACTTTAATATTTTTTGTATTATTTCTTTTACTTTTATTATATTTAGTAATGATACAGAATAAAATAGAATCGATTCATTTTAATTTTCTTCGTGAAATGTTATTTAGAAATATAATACTTATTGTACAATATCTGGTTTTTAAATTAAAAATATCTTGTTTCTTTTGTAATTTTCCTTACAGAATATTCTGATAAATATGTTTATTTTATGTTTTCTCTTGAATATAAGTTGTTTTATGTGGAATATCATATTGTTAATTTATTTTTGTTAGAAAAATAATATAATGCATATTTTTTCCTACGTGATACAATTTTTAATCGAAACAGTTTAATTAATTTCAATAAAATTGTTTAAAGTTTAAGTTGTAAATGTTATGACATTTTTTTATAAAACAATATTAAAATTTATATTTAATGTAAATATTTTTATGTATAGAATAAGAATTTTTTAAAAAATATATTTTGAAATAAATGTTATTAGACTAGTTTATAAGAATAAAAAAATTACACATTAAAGTTATTTAGTAAAAAATTCAGAATTATTGCATTTATAAATGCTTTATTTAATTAGTTTTTCTTTATTCATTATAAATAATATGTATTAATAAAAATTGAAATACATTTTTAAATTTGTTCTTTTTAAATAAAATAATAATGTATCATAATCATAAAATATTCAGATATTTGAAATCAAATTATAAAATAACAAAATACTAAAGTGTGTAATTTAATGATTATTCATTAGTAATATTATTTTGATATTATAGAAAGATGAATGCAGAGAAGTATTTCTCGTTAAAATTTTAATTATGTTCATGTATAAATCGTATAAGAATGTTACCATCTGTAATAAAATAAATTAGTTTTACATTTTTTATAAAAATCCTTTTAACATATTGACTAAATTTTATGTTTAATGAATATAAGAAGTAACGCATTCATATGCACTGGAGTGAATACACATCGTATACCATTCTTGAACTAAATTAAAGTCTGAATATCTTGTCACTAAGAAGTTCCATAAACTAGAATAGAATGCAATTATATGAGTAGAATATGTGTCAAGATAGAATTTTCAGCGTTGAGTTTTTAATATTTTTTGATTTATTCATGCATAGTGTAATCCAGTAATGTAGATTTAAAACATTATGCATTGCGTATTTATAGTTAATTTATAAAATATTATCAAACGATATAATTGGCGTATTAAATTATTATTTTTTGTGTAAGTTAATGAATTAAAAATATTTTTAGTTTTACTCACAAGTGTGAAATTAATTATATTGTGATTAAAAAAATAATTATTTAAAATGAATTTAATATTATATAAATTTCACATAATCAAGATGTCGAAATTTTGTGATTTCATTTTTAAAAAAGAAACTTAATAAAATAATTTCTATATTAAATTCTCAGGCTTAGTTGAAAAATTAACAGTAAGTATAATATATAATGACGGCAAGCATGATGCTTCCGTCAAAGTTTAAATGATTTAAGTGGAAAATACAGCCAATTAAGTCGTTTGCAAAATAAAATGACTACTTGAGATATTTTAATTTTTATCCATTATCCAATTGTTAACACCTCCATGAAATCATAATATGAAGTTTACTTAATAACAAAGGTGTCCGTAACGTATAATTCTTAATGGTAATATTAGTTCATTTCAATTTTATACTCGTGAATTGTCTAATATTTGTTTTTATATAAAATGTTGATTTAGTAAAAAGTTTTATTAAAAATTTAGCATGTTATGATTTACGGTTTATATATATATATATATATATATATATATATATATATATACATTTGAAAAATTAAGTAATTTTTAGATTATTTGTCTCTAATGAAATCGAATTTACATAAAATAAAATATATATCTACTGAGATTATTTTAATTGTATATATGAAAATATTCTTAAATCGTTGCAAAGATTTTTGATCATAAGTGATATTTAACATTCGTTTTTCTTTCTCGTTCATTTTCTTTATTTTTTCATTTGCTTCTCATGGTATTTCAAATTATGGAGATAGATATGTAAATGTCGATTAGAGTAATAAGTAAATATCATATATTTCCTATCTTTAATTTGAAATGTAATTTATAATTTTCATTAAGTGTTTTGTAACACAATATATTGGTTTTTAATTACATTGTGAATTGCAGATAAACAATTATACTAGCAAACATACAAACTATTTAAATGCTTGCATACATGCATTGGTTGCACTCTTGGAGGACAAACACAAATGTACTGTATTTACAACAAGGACGAATGCAATGCGAACCACCGACGTCACCTAACAGTCCAGACGCTGTTGAAAGTAGCGCGTTTCGCTCCCTAGTTCTCGCAGTATCATTCCAACCACTGTGTTGTGCGGACAGTCGAGTCTTCTGAATCTGACAGTCACGTTTACGCGAACATTTCGTTCAACTTCCTGGCGCCTGATTTTACATTTTGACATAACGCTGTGCAGTTTAACGCGTTTAATTAGAATATTTCACGTGATCAGCAGTGACAGACATAACTGTTTCTATACGATTTACTTTTAATAATATTATAACTTCAATTATTATTACTTTTTTTTTGGAAAAAACTAATACGGTTTTATTTATTTCGTTAATTATAATATAGCGTAATGCTGTCGTTTTAAGTTTTGTACGTGACTTTAATAAGACAAAAAGTTTTTGATCAAGTGCTATTGAAATATGGTTTATTTATTTAAGTAATTAAAAAAAAAACTTTATATAAGTTTAGAAAGTGTGTGATTAAAATAAATATTAAATTTTAGTGATAAGAAGAAATTAAAGAAATATATATTTGTGTATATTTATAATAAGAAATTTCGATTCCCAATAATAATCAATTAAAAAAATATTGTTAATAATCATCTCTTATTTTTAACAATAGGGGTGTATATATAAAAATATTTTATAAGCAAATTCAATGAAAATAATTTTTAATTCATAAATTTTAAATAATAAATTATTTATTCTAAATAACAAGCACATTTGAAAACGTCCTACAATAAAATAATTATGAACTAGCAAGAAAATTTGATTAGTAAGACTTTATTGTGATTTTTTAAAATAAAACGTATTAAGATAATCCACGAAAGATATTGTTCGGAAAAATTTATCTCGACTTAGCTTTTTGGAACGAACGCATATTTTGGTGCTACCGATTTTTTAAAAGTGATTATTGACTTTTGAAAAGTTCTGTTTGTGTACAAACTCATTCAGAGAAAAATTATTCTTTGATTACCTTTTCCATTTTTTTTTTGAGGATTTATGAACAGAAAACTTTTCTTTCTGGTAATTTTACTCTCGCAAAAGTTTTTTGATACATTGTAAACGGGGGTATATTTCATAGCGAGATTATATATTTTTTTCATTTTTATTTTTTGTACGGAACTATTTCCTTACTTTTTGAACTGTACAATAATTTATTTGAAAAGTTTTTATTGACTGTTTTAACGTTGCGGAAACTCTTATGAATTATAAAACAGCTGGATTAAAAGTTAATGACTGACGTTTTAAATTTCTTAGTTATTTGTAACTAATTTAATCATAAATCCATTTGTTTCGAATTGATTCACGTTGTGAACTATGATATAAATTTATTTGTATCATACCAGTGTAAAAGTTTACGATATAAACCTGATCTAATAACAACACGTCTATTGAAAAAAATCTTGTTTGATTTATGCATCAAAAATCGAACATTGTTGTGTGAATATCGTTCCATTTAATCTAATTAGAAGATTGTGTCCGAACGCATTTTAAATTAATTTCGATTAAAGATTGACGGATTTGTCTGTCGATTTAAATATATCCATTTTACTAATTACCTGTGAATATTGTATTAAAACAAATCATTCACAAGTGACAAAGTGTGAACTCATTTGGATAATTAACAACCTATTATCAGCATTTCGTTTCAAAGGATCGTGTTTCGGATAAGCTGCATTGTCCTGTGAACAAGTAACCATGGCCAACAACTCGACCTCAGTAGTTTCCCTAATGATTATCTACCTAATGGCGATTTCAACAATAACAGGTGGGTGGTTGAATTTAATTTGCATGACGTAAACGTAAAGCATTTTGTATAGAGAGAAGTGACCTATGAAAACATATAATACATCGTTTCCGGGTAATAAAATAAAGACAATGACTTACTAGTGATATTTTTAAAGGTTACTGCAACGGTTTTCACTAATTGAAATCAGGGAAAAAACTAAGGGTTTAATGAGATATTCGTTTGTACTATTCGACACCCGATACGTATGCAAAGGGGTGTTTTTATTAGCCGTTTCTTTCATTGAACCATAACCGCGGTTTTCGTCATTGAAACATTTTTTCGGTTTACCGTGTTTGATTGTTTTTCGTTTATGTTTTGTTATACATTTATAACTAAATGTTTTTGAAAATATATACATATATATATTTATATACATATATATATATATATATATATATAAATTGGAAATAAATTTCAAAATATTTATTTTGGTAATCTTTCTATTCAAACTCTCTTAAATATTCAAACAAAAAACAGTATTAACCATATATTTAAAAAGCTGTATCGTCCATCAGTGCATTGTAACTTTAAATCCGATTTCAAGGCATATGCCAACTTTCACTAGAAAAGCGATTATCTCTTCAGTTCCCCAACAAAATAGGGACCGTATATTGAGCTAACACAGAGAAAAGCAACCGTAGGTGTTTTATGAAATATTTGAAATTTATGAGGTTCTATCATTTGATAAGAGTGAACAATAATGAAAATAAGATGAAAATTTGTAATAAGTAACGACGTTTTTAAAACCGACAAATGATGATTTTTTTATAAATATTTGAATTATTTTAGTTAGTTTAATATTAAAAATATCTTAAAATTCTTGCTGATTTAAATCAGTTTCGTTTTAAAGATATTGTATTAAATTTTTATTATATAATTTTATATTTTTGTATCTGATTTTTCAACATCAAAGAAAGTATTACTTAATAAATCTAAATAATATTTTTATGTATATACATATTGAAAATTATTTATTACTAAGAACAGTGATTTCTATAAAATGTTAAATTATGAATCTATTATTTTATGTGATATAATTAGGATTTAAAATTTTATATAAGTACTATTTTATGAAATTATAAATAAATTAAATATGTTTTTAAAATGTACATGGTATTAAAATTACACATCTTTATATAATTTTCCATAAGGTATTGTTTAAAATAAGTGAGTAATACATATTGTATAATTGTTTTAAAATAATATTTATTTTTTTTATCTTCATTTAGAAACTATTGAAAATCCAAAATTTAGTATTATTGAGAAATATTTTTTTGGATTTTTAATAAAGCTAATAGTTATAGTTTTAGTTAATAGTTTGTATTCCATAAATTAATATTGTCTTATTTTTTCGGCGTTTTTAAAATGCGTTTGAAAAATAAAATAAATATTTATTTTTATTATATTTGTAGCAAATTAAATTTTTTAATTACGTTTTAATCAATTGTATTTTTTAAAATACCAAAAATATAGTTATCATTTTTTTGGAGCATAGAATTTATGTAAATAAAATTATTATTTTTTTGTTGCATATTTATAAAAATATAATTTTTATTTTAATAACTATGTTTATTTTTTTTTTGAAGAAAATATGAATAAAAAAATAATGTTTATATATTTATGAATTGATTGTTTTTATATTTGATGATTTTTCATAATTAGATATATTTTTAATTTAATTTTGATATATTTCTATAAATAATTTTGATTTCCTACTCTTTAATATTTTGAATTTTTAAGTTATTAATAATATTTTGCGAAATAATAAAGTGGTAAAAATATAAGAGATTTAATGTAATTTTTAATAAAGAACCATTTGTTACTTCATTATATATTAATGTGTAAAATTGTTTATATACAGATAATATTTTTAATATACATATAGCAAAAATATTAACAATGCAAGGTAATTGAGTTTATTTTTTATTTGATGTAAAATGAAATAACTATTGTTTATTTTGAATTATAATATTAAATGTTAATGAATGTTTTTATATAATATTTATTTTTAAGTAATTATGATAGTATTTTTCGACCAAAAATAATTTGTACACTCTTATAATTTTTAAAAATGCGAATATTTTAGATGAATTATAAATAAAATAATTTTATTATTGAATTTATTTTTTATGTACAAATTAATATTTTTTATAATTTATTGTGGTTTGAATATTTGATGGTTTTTATATTAAATTATATTATCTATTATTGTTAATAAAGCTATATATATATATATATATATATATATATATATATATATTCATATTCATATTCATAAAATTGGCTGAATAAGTAAAATATTTTATAGGATACAAGTAAAGGATTGACAATTATTTTATTTCGAAATATTTTTGTACAATAAATAAATTTAACACTCCGTGTTAAATATTTCAGTATCGAAAAAATTGTCCAAAAATTGAGTCATTAAGTAATTTAAAGCTCATATATATATTTAATTTGAAAAACAATAAAAATATTTTTATGTTTACCTGAAATCATATGCCCAAGTTTCAATGAGTCAGCATCCACAATGTAAATAAAATAATGAATATATCAAGCGAGTTCATGAATTCATAAATTAGAAATTACACGACTATATATGCTATCATTGACAATTACTTGTTACAAATGATCGTTAGGCTCGTTGATTACATACAATGAAAACGTTTATTGTGTATCTGATTTTATGATTTATGGTTTACAATTTCTGTGCATTTTATGAAAAAAAACACGTAAAATATATAAATGTATAAAAGAGAACATATGAAACATTACAAAAAGTTATATCGCAGTCATATTTCTTGAGTTTATAACTTTTTGTGCTTTGCCTATATATTAGAAACTTTTTATAATTGATGACGGTTTTGTGTTTTTGATCACTTCAGATATCATTTTAATATCCGGATCTTTGTAATTTTTTAGTATATTAGTCATTTTACATATTAATTTTAAAATTTCATATTTATAACTGAGTCTTGTGGATCAATGCGTTATTTTTGTTTCATCGCAATAATTATATTCATATTTTAAATTTAATTGGTGTATATGGTATATGAAAGTCATTATTTTCAGATATAATCTACAGTTAGAAGTCATCATTTCTAATTTAAAATAAAAATTGAACATATCAAGTTTTAATTTTGATTAAAACTGATAAGATTTTGTAATGTTAATTAAATATTTTTAAAATATTACGTACTCTATTTAATTATTTTATGTATTTCTAACAACACAATTAGCAGATTTTTTCATAATATACGTACAATATATTTTTTCTATGTTATTATTTTTATAAAATATTTGATTCTAGAATAAATAAAGATGTAATCTGGAGTAAAATGTTGTTACCTAATTAAAATAAATGTATATATATATATATATATATATATATATATATATATATATATAATATATTTTTATATATATATATATATATATATATATATATATATATATATAACGTATTCTTTTTTATTTCTTATTCTCTCGAAGAATTTCGTTTCGAGAAAATCGACTTTAATATAAACTATTTTGAGCACGTCACTAAATATACGAACACCTCAAATAATTCACATGCGTACCATTTTAGATGATTTTGCAGTTCAGCTAACCCCAGTACACCCATTTGCTTTCATATGAGTTATGAAAATAGTACTCTGACTTTTTAGCTACTGCAAATATAAACTATTGTGATTGGAACGAGTACTATAGCGGAAAAAATATTTTCTGTTAAATTTCTATTTTTATTTTCACACAAATGAATTATCATCCCTAACATCACAAGATAATTAGAAGTGTTCAATATTACTTATTGCTCATTTTGTTTAATTATAACAACAATAGTTTAATTCTGTTTTTATTTTTAGGCGATTTTTAAGAAAATGTGTTTTTTTTTAAATAAATAATAATGTGTATATTGTATAATCTTATATATGTATCAAATATATACACACTTCTCTTCCCCTCTTTCTTTTTCTCTTTATATATATATATATATATATATATATATATATATAAAGAGGGCAATATGTATGAATATGTATGTTTAATAAAACAATAACCTTATAAAAATAAATTTAACCCTCATAATAAATTATACTTATAAACATATACATACATAAAAATACATATATATATATATATATATATATATATATATATATATATATATATATATAATGTATACATGTAACTGAAATTAAGCTTAATATATTCTTTTTGTAAGTTAAATTAGTAGATAGATTACTTCAACAATTAAAATTAATTCTAATAACACTAGTACTTATTAAAAAAGATTATAATTAACACAAGAATAAGTATATGCATATTACTCTATCATTTTAAAACTAATTTTTAGAGAAAAAAAAGTTTCGTTTTAATATAGAGTTTTATTTTTTTTAGTTGTCAAGTTGGTTTATTATATGAAATTTGATATTTTTCACTCGTAACGAATGCCCTTGATGTAAATAAAATATTTATAAAATTACAATAATGTAGACATTATAGTAGATATTATTTTATACTAATAGCTTTAGTTGAATTATTCTTTTTTTAGTATATGATATAACTCTGAATAATAACTTTTAACTGGAAAAGTATTAAATTGTATTTTTATATTTGAAATTTAAGTACTATTACTATAATATTCACGAAAATATATAGTGTGGAATTTTCAATATAAAAGTATAATTTTTTAAAATTATGTCAATTTATGTGAATGATTTTAAGGTGTAATGCATTTTTAATTTTCAGAAATACATATTTTCAGATTTATAATATTAAATAATTATTTTATAAGATTAATAAATATATTCATTTAGTTACAATTTCGCAGCTATTACAAAACACAAGGGACATATATATATATATATATATATATATATATATATATATATATATATATAGATAGATAGATAGATAGATAGATAGATAGATAGATAGATATAGATTTAAAAATAATATTTCAATATTTAATTAAACATACGGTCTTATTCGTCTCGGAATTTTTAATCAGATTGTAATGAATCTTATAAGAAAACCGACATATATTGTTTTTGAATGACATTCACACTGAAATTTAAAATTGAAATTCATAGATAATTACATTTCAAGATAAAGACTAACAACAATTTAAATTATCGTTCAGGGACAACTTTCCATAACTGTCATAAAGTGATCCTTAACTAACAAATGGTAGCATTTATATTGGTGGTCTTATAATACAAGCATCAAAGTTTCGTGTTGAGGGAGAGAAGTTAGAAGTTTTGCTTGACACAAGACAGATTGATATATCCAACAAGTAACAGGGATCTTGTTTACACAGGGAGAGTAATATTTTGGTTACGGAATTTATTAACTTCTTTTGTGAAGGCACAATAACATTCATTTGTTAGTATCGTGACATATTTTTTTCCTTTTAAATAATATAATTTATTCTTGAAATTTAAATACCTTCATTTATTCGTATTCAAATGTGTCGAAAATAAATAACAAACATCAAAATAATTTTAACTTTTATTACACGTCAAATTTTATATATATATATATATATATATATATATATATATATAGAGAGAGAGAGAGAGAGAGAGAGAGAGATTTGTATATAATATCAAGGTTGGAATATTCATCTTAATATTTTAAGATCAACATTTTTGCAGATATTTATTATTTGTATTGTGACAAATAAATAGAAAATACTGAAAATAAATTTAATACAAAAAAATTATTTTTTTTCAATAAAAATTTCAATTAAAATTCATAATTTAGTAATTTATATAAAATTTCAATGGTAAATGAATAAATTAAAATATTACATTTAATACAGTTACAGAATTCTACAAATGTTTTGAAACAATAATTAATTAATTTTTGATTCTCGATTGACTGGTTGTTATGTATGAAATATTTTTTATTTTGAATTATATATACGAGAGTCGTTTGATAAGTATGGTAAATTTATTTATTGTTTAATTAAATTAATTAATTAATTTCATTAAATTTTTCAATTTAATTTTTCTTACTTTTTTACCATACTTATTAAATGACCCTCGTGTGTATGTATGTGTATATATATATATATATATATATATATATATATATATATATATATATATATATATATATATATATATATATATATATATATGTATGATCCGAAACGAGATGTAAGTAATAATGTTTTTGGAGTAAAATTTAAGCAACATATTAAGAAATATTTAACACCAAATTAAAAGAACTTAAAAAATAATAAGTATAAATTGATGTAATTTAATGAGGAAAGTTAGTAATTTTAATTGCGCTTTAAGCATAATGTCCTTGTGTGTTTAAATTAGATGTTTTAAAATATACAACTCATGTTTTTATCCATTTTTTTACTAATAGGATGACTTTATCAATTACGTTTTGTTAATAAATAATACATGATATTGTAAATATTAACTAATAATGCATACATCTCTCTCTCTCTCTCTCTCTCTCTCTCTCTATATATATATATATATATATATACATACATATTTGTGTGTGTATTGTGTGTGGGTGGGTGGGTATATGTATATTTATAAAATATAAGTTTTATAAATTAACAATAAAAAAGGACAACAAAGTATATCAGCTTTTTTCTTTTTTTAACTAAAACTGAATTCATATATATATATATATATATATATATATATATATATATATATATATATATATATATATATATATATATATATATATATATATATATATATATATATATATATATATATATATACGTATTTAATTTTAGATTTATATAATGTATATAATTAATTTTATGGTTGTTTTGTTATAACGTAGTATTCTTTTTAATAACATTTATAAATATGCTTAAAGATTACATTTTTTGTAGTGCACTTTCAATTACAAAAATTACATTTTAATCTGACACGTGATCGATCTGCTATGCAAATTTGTGCCTTCGCGTAAATTGTATCACTTTGTCACATTGTGTTAGTTTTAATTTGATGGAATTGGGTTCTCTGGGGAATTGATATTTGTTGTTGAATGCAATATCGTTATTGCTGTATTTAATGTACCTGTTTTGTTTCGAATGTGCGGTTGCAGTTTTTTTTGTAAAAAATACAATCTCATTATGGCGTTTTTTATATTTCGATCAATAGGGTTAATAGTAATAGTGTTTGAAAATTTTAAATGTAGACAGTAAAAATGATATGTGTAATTAAACATTTTGTCAATTATAGGAAAAAAATGTTAAATAAAATTTAATTTTTATTTGTGTTTCTGTTTAAAATATTACATACAGTAATGTAGTGAATTGATAAATTTAAGAAATGTAATATTTAAAAATTACATGTTTATAAAAATATCTTTCTATGAAATGTTACATTTATCAAATCTATGTAAATAATTTTATTTTTTTAAAAAAATCATCAAGTGCGTTTCTTTGGGATGTATTCTATTTTTATTTTTATTCAAGGAGGTAATTTTTTTTTATAATACTTGTTTTTTGGAAAGATATTAAAAAATATGTACTCGACAGTAATATTTTTAACTATTTAATATCTTTTATGTGCAAATTTAATTTTTTTTATGATAATTATTAAACAATAAATGATTTTTTCTATTAAATATATATATATATATATATATATATATATATATATATATATATATATAGAAAGTATGCTCTTAAAAATATTTTTTTTTTCATAGCATGCGAAATTCAAAAGACCAATTGTAAATTTTAAAAACGAGAAAATATTATAAATATAATTAATAAAAACTATCAAAAAAATGTATACAGTTCATTTAATATTTAAAAGATTAATTGTAAATTTGAACTATATTGAAAAAATTAACATATGAAAAAACTATTGAATAATTAACATATGAAAAAATATTGTTACGAAAGTAATAATTTTTTAATAAAATTGTTGGCGGTATCTAAAAATATGATTCATAATTTTTAACATTAGAATGAGTTTAATAATATTTTCCTGTTACTGAAAAGTTATTCGCTGTCAGCGCGATTTAATATCATTAATCAAAATATATTAGTTGTAAGTGATTGAATTGCTTAGAAATCAATCTTTATCAGAAACGATTAATATTTACAATGCTGATGTATTTATTAAGCGTCGCCAATACACACATTTTTTCACAGAAAATTCTTTACTTTTCACATCAAATTATTATTATATTACGTTCAACCTACAATTTTTTCATATATCTCTTTTTTCAACTATTTATGTAAGAAGAGTAAAAGAGATAGTATATTTTGTACCTTTATATTAATATTAATATTTTGGCAACGAATTTTCGTATACAAAAGATATGGTAATTGAACTTTGAGTTGTATAACATGCTTCCAGTTGTTAACTTATAATAATAGCTCGGCTTCGTTTAAAATTTCTAATAGTATATACTGAAGATGAATAGAGATATAAGGGAGAGATTAACATAATTTGTCTGCTGATTTCTAATTGGATGTTATCTGCCTATAAGCTTGCTGAGAATCGGTAATGAATAGAATAGCAAATAGACAATATAATGACAGATACTTAGAATTTCAATTAGATTTTTTGAACTGATAAAGTATAATTAAAATTTAAGCATATCGCATACGAGATTATTCAGATTAAATTTTAAGCTTCTATGATATTAATTAATAATTTTTAGAATAAGCCTAGTTTATATAAAAAATAAAATACACACAAATTAAATTTCATTATAGCATTTTAATTAAAAATTATTAAATAAATACTATTTTTCTTCTGTGAAGTAAAGTTTTATTTTATAGCTATGTTTCTATAAATTATGCTCACTAATTTATAGAAAAATACCTATAAAATATATGTACATGCATTTAGTAATAATACGGTGTTTATGTACATATCCTTATATTAATAAGAAACATTTGGATATATTCTAATGAATAAGAGTTTAACTATAATTGTGTTACAATACATATTTATAATAATATGAATATATGTTAATGGGTTGGATATTACAATACATATAACCCACTTATAGTACATACGTCTACATGTAACATGTAAGAAAAACACATATCATCCTTAAAATATATGTTATATCACCACTTTGAGAATAATAATTCTGAAAACACGTTATCCCGCATGAGGCTTGACCCACAACAACTCAATTGGATATAATTGGCCCATTGAGATATCTATTTAGAATGTACACCAGGCACATACCATAGCCCCGATGACGATGCAAATGACGATAACAGATTTTTTTCATATAAACTGATTGTAATCTAACCGCTTAACCCTTTTATACGCTTTTATAATATAAGCTCATTTATAATAATAAATATAAGGGTTCATATATAACATTGATCATAACAGATATTATTTTAATGTTGTTTATTTAAATATAGAGAACATTTTATTTAATATCTAAGTTTTTCGTATAGACGTTCAAGTTACAAAAAAATACTTCATATTATTTATATATGGGAATAAATTTGTTCAGAAAAAAAATGAAATATATCAAAACCTTTTATAAATAAAAAAATGATCTACATTTCTTAAAAAAATAAAGTTCTATCAATATTATGAATCAATTTTGTCCTTTTGTTGTTTATTTGATATTATTCTCGAATCGAAGATATGCATACATTTCATTATTTAAATAAATAATGTTTTAAGATAAATACTCCCACAAACTATATTCAAATTTAATGTAAACATTAATGTTAGGGAAATCTTATGTAATCTTTGAAGTATGAATATATACGTATATGTTTATATATGTATTATGTGTGTGTTTATGTATATATACATACATACATATAGGTGGCTCAAATGAGACTGAAGGATAGTAAATTATAGAAAATGATAGTAAACAAGTAAATGTATATCTAACTCCTCATTCTCATTTGGGCCATTTTCTTTCTCTCTCTCTCTCTCTCTCTCTCTCTCTATATATATATATATATATATATATATATGTATATATAGGAAATAAAATTGACGTCCATACTAACAAAAAAGTATTGGAGGAGTGAAATCACAAAAGTTATATAACGAAATATTCTCAGGTTATGATTGGTTTGGGACTAAGGGAAAAAGAATTCAAATGAATCGAGTAAAAAGTTTCAAACATTTGTTTCCTGAACTTAAAAAATATTTTTGTTGATTTAAAAGAGATGTTATTTTAAATTTTACTATTACTACAATTATTGCTTCAAAGATATTAAATAAAAATGTTTTGTAATTCATAACACAATTATATACATATAATTTATTGTAAAAAGAAGTACAAAACTGTATATGAGCGTTATGTACATATATTTTATGTAATATATGTTTTATAATTACATGTTATTTTTTAATTTTAAAAACTTTGTTAAATTTATTTTTGGTTTGAAATTTCTGTTAAAAATCTGAAGTAAAATTAATTGGATAAGATAAATTAAAGCATATATATATATATATATATATATATATATATATATATATATAATTTGTATAAATTAATATTTATTTGAAAAAAAAATTAAGTTCTTGCGAAACAGATTTTATTAAATTTGAAAGAAAGAAATTGAAAATTAATATAAAATTCACATTTTTCACAGAGATATTTACTATAAAATTTGATACTTAGTAGAACATGTACTTTTGCAAAAATTTTATATATACGAATATATATATATATATATATATATATATATATATATATATATATATATATATATATGTACATGGTTTAATGAGACGTTTGTTTCCTCGTGAGAACAATAAAAGCATCTTTATTTTAAAAGCGTTACTTTTATTCTTTCTTTCGTGTGTTAAAGTTTACTTTGGCGGGTTAAAAAACAACCTCACCTTCTATATAACTTATTTCACACGGAAGGAATAAAGAACTGCCGACAAATACGGTCAAACATCACTGATTTACACGCACACGAGATCATATATTTACCCAAGATTAAAGTGATTCATATGTTGATATAAAGTACAGAGTTTACCTGTGTGTAAAAACCGGCGCTCATAAACATCTAAAAATCCATTAACAATAAAAACATTTCCTTTGCAGAAACACAACGCCATGCGTGACTTCGAATCAATTTTATTATACGAAGCAGTAACACTCCTCAACATTCACCACCTCACTGTCCGTTGCATGGCTACCACACCGTCCATTTTATCGTTCGTTTTTTTTTTTTATTTATGGGATCCACAAGTTGGACCCTTGTGTTAACTTATCACGACGTAAAAGTTTACACTGCTTTTTTACTGGTCGCTGTTTTTGAACTTATCGTTTGTATTTTCGGTCCGTATTTATGTTACTATTCAGAGAAATTTATTCGCTTTTTTCAAAGGTCGTTCCGTAAATATTCTTGATAAAATTCTTTATTGTTTATAAAGATTTTAACGATAACATTATATGTGTATGTGGTTAGATGTCTGCGTGGAACAGAATAGAGACACGGATTTTTTTAAATTATTATATAAATAATTTAAAAATACAGAAAGAAAATGTTAAAAATAATTTGTAGTACTTGAATTATTAAAGTAAAAATATATTGTTTATTTGAACTAAGAAATATTTTTGTTATAAACTGTCATTCGTATTTCTTTATGAAAAAAATAATATTTTGAATAGAATCATATGAATTTAATAAAAATATTTTTTATAACACATTACAATTTGAAAAAGTGATTCAGTTTATTTTATTTATGAATGTAAGTAATAAAAATTATATTTACATTTCAAATTTAATATCTATTTCAAATAAAATTTAAATTTTAATAACTAAATAATATATATATATATATATATATATATATATATATATATAAATAAATAAATTTAGGATAACGTAGATAAATATAAACATTATAATTATATTTTTGATACCTAAAATGTTGAAAAAATAATATTTAAAAGATAGATTCTGTTTAAAATAAGTCAAATTTAATAAAAGGAAATTAACTTCAAAGTATAAAAATGGAATAAAAGGTAAATTATTGACTATTTTAATAAAATCTTATAGCTTTTGGTTAGTGATCCTTTTGTTAAATGTTTAGTTTCAAATTTTCTCTGTAAATAATTTAAAATATGATTACGATGTATACATTTTAAGATATAGATTTATTCTTAGAGATAATCTTTTACGCCGTTTTGTTATCGGAAAATATTTCGATTCATTTTTCTTAAATAAAATAATGCATAAAAAGAGGGTGCGTTTATTAAAAAAATCATGCACATACATCAGTACCTTATATCCTTTATATATGCGTGATATATACGATTATTAAAAAAATATACGAATTCTATTTTACACAAGTGGTAGATATAATAAGTTCTTAGTATAATTGAATATATTTGTGATTATATGTGTACATGATTCTGAATATGTATATTATTATGCATTACGTTTGCATGGGTGTTATACACGTGTGTCGTATAAATGTTTACCTTTGCTCAACTCAATGTATTATAATGAAGCGAACATAGGTTAGAAATACCACATATTGCGTGTTATCGTTTAATATATGAGTGACAGTTGACTATTTTTATAATTTTCCAACTCCACCTCTATAAACACGTACGTTCACGTCACGTACACTACGTAACTTACATTAATATTCCACCTTACCCCACACATTTAGATATTTTTGTTGATAGGGTTGATAATAAAGGTTACAATGTTACGTTTTGAATGAATAAATTGATATCATGTCAAGCATTGTTACTATTGAAAGGAATCGATTTGTCGAATCGTGTGTTCATATCCACCATTCGTGTTTTTGCTGTTAATTTATTTAAAACTTTAATGAAAATATTTATAATATGAAGTGTTTATTGGAACCGCGAGTTTAATTAACATTACGAACAGTGTTAGATATATAAGTTATTGCTATGTAACAGAAATAATGTTAATAAACGTTTATTTTATAATTTACGGTGAACTATTCATATGATAACAAAAGACACGTTTGTGTGTCGTGTCGTGAATTTTATATAATACATCGTGTGGTATATTTTATAATTTGTCATAGAAGTAAAAGGTGTGAATTGCTTTTATATTTACATTTTGTGTACAAAAATAAAGACCGAAAAATGTCATGTTTACTTTTCATACTTATATCATTTGATAATCTTTGTAGAATAAAGAAATGAAAAAGAGAAAAACTTAACTGAGGATTTATTTATTTCAAAAGTTTTTCTGATGATAATGAAGCAATTAATTATACATTTTGTTAAAATTAAATATACTGGTTTATATTATAGATTAGTTACTATAATCGTCATTTTCTATTTCGATTAAATAATTTTTAATCTTAAATAGAGTAATTCTACTTAATAGAGGAAAGTATTCATGATTATTAATTTTTTACATCGTATGATAAAATATAAATCAATTTAATATTTTTTCTATCAATAAGAATGAATCTTGTTAAACGTTAAAAATATTTCAATGTTTATATTATTTAAATCGCAGGTATTTTTCTTTGTAATTTGCATGTATTGATCTGCATTAATTATAGTTATTATAATAGTAAATGGAATATAACAGAAATTCTAGAAAAATTGGACATACATACGACATAGAATTGTATGTGTGTATATATTTAGATTTTTAAGTTTAGGTTTGAAACTGGATTTAATGAATATACAAGTTGTTGGAGTTTTATCGAATAATGAAAATTATACAGAGGAAGAGAGAAGAATAGTAAATAAAGTATGTAAATATTGTATAAAAAAATAATGTATATTTGTATAAAACAGTTTTTATTTATAACAAACAAAAGTAAAAAAATGTTTACATATCATAAAATAGTTATATAACAATTTTGAATATATTTTTTTAAAATATTTTTTCATAAGTACATAAAAAAATAAAAGAATTAGGCGAAATTTGATTTTATTTACGTATTATTTGAAGTTATATGGTTAATTAACAAATTATATAATTTAAACAGAAAATCTGTATAAATACATAATTAAAATTATTATTACGCATATATATATATATATATATATATATATATATATATACTACAAAAATCGTTTTTATAGGCAATAATTCAAATAAGAACAGAGTTGGAAAGCACATAAAACTGATAAATCTAATTATTCCATAACTTAAAAAAATCAATATTTACCACGCATTAATATAACTGTTTCCAACACAGTATCTAAATTTTCAGTTCACGCTAAATCGTGCTTAATCAGTGAATACACAAACGTCAAAAAATATCCTCCCGCCAGGACAATATATTAAACAGGTAGAACATCTAAAAATAGGTAGAATACATCAACTGTTACATCGCTGCTGCAAATTACATTTTATTGTTTACTTGAACATTCTCCCTGTGTTGTGTCTGTGGTAGCCATCTGTACTACCTACATTTACACCCTCTCATTTCAACTTCCTATACACATATATACATTAATATATATATATATATATATATATATATATATATATATATAAACATATAAACATATATGTGTTCGTATGTATGTACATGTAGGTATATACGTATAAACTCCCCGCCATGTGATCGGCGTTCGTGCGTGACTGAGCACATTTGCACAATATATAAATCGTACTAATTCGTCAAAAAATCTCATTTTTTGTCCTGCGAGACCTACTACCTTTGTTCGTGTTTCACATGATTTATAATAAACGTAATGAAAATATTTTCTTGATAAGTTTTTGACTCTCCCCGCTTGTTCTCTATACTTTCTACCAAAAAATAATTACACACGCCTTAATTACTTATAGTGAGAAAACATGATATCGATTCATACATTTATACAATGCAATATATTCCAGGCAGGATATTTATCAATGAATTTTAGTATTTTTTTTTGCAATATATTTTTAATTTGATTAATTCTTTATTTATTTTGATTATATATAACTTAATATTTGGTTAATTATATTGTATGAGTGTATATATATATATATATATATATATATATATATATATATATAATATTAAAGAAAAGCAAAAAGTTATATAAAATATTATTATAATTTTATGTAAGAAAAGTACTACGTGGAATAAAAAAATACCGACCTTAAAACGTAAAAATAGAGTTAACATTTTATTCGTAAACGTGGAGAACTTATAATTTATCTTTATTTCATATTTTTGGACTCCCTTGTTAATATGCAGTAATTTTTTATATCTTCTTTAGTAAAATTTTATGTACTTTATTCTAGTGAATGCTTATATATATATATATATATATATATATATATATATATATATATATATGTGTGTGTGTGTGTGTGTGTGTGTGTGTGTGTGTGTACGTATGTATTTATATGTATATATAAATGTAGAAGCATACATTTTAATAACTATTTTTTTAATCATATTATATTCGTTAATAATATTTGTTTTTTGGAATATTTTATATCTATTTTATTCATTAATAATATCAGTTACTTGAACATAATCCCTAATAATTATTCGTCATATTTCTATTCAAAATATCTGGAGCACTAAATTCATTAAAAGTGCTATTTTACAGCATTGTCTTTCCGTTAAATGGCTGTAATTCTGTATTGACTTAATTAATTAAATTTGTAATTGCAAGTGTACTTGTTGGATTATTGAATTGTTCAAGTCTCTTGGATCGGTAATTGATTATACATGATTCTGTATTTCTCCTATTATACGCGTAAACGCATGGTGTGTATATATATATATATATATATATATATATATATATATATATATATATATATATATACTTGTTTATGTGTATGTAGTATGCAAAGGTATGTTTAAAAATAGCCGTATTTTTAATTGTAGTTTATTTAAATATTTTAGAATTTTCAATAGAGAAATAGAGTAAAATATTTTTAATGCAGTTTAAATCAGAAAACTTTTATTTTTACTATTTTTATTCAATTTTAATATTTATTGTACTTTTTTCTGCTTGATATACTGTTTTTCTGCTAGAATTAATTTTGGGTTTTCTTTTTTAATTCGTTTTAATTCATGTACAATTCAAATTCGGTTGAAAATAAATTCAGTGTACATTATATATATATATATATATATTTGTATATGTGGAATTGTAAACAATAAAATCAGAACTTTTGTAATGAAACAGACAATATTTAGAAATTTCCATCATCAGCGTAAGGAACAATAAACTGTTTCATTAAAACTGACAAATGCCCATCAGGATCAAGGCAGGCATCAGGCAGGTAGATAGCATAATAATTAAAACACGTTGCTGTTCAAAACGAAAACGTCGACGTATTAAATTCCGAAACGAATGAATGATCAATTTGTGCTTTACACATATTCACTTCTGTTCATTAAAGTTATTACTATTGTATTACGTGTGGGCTTGTGTTCGTTTTCTGCATATTTGTATATATACTAAACATATTCCTCACGTATGTATAAGCTTATATATATATATATATATATATATATATATATATATATATATATATATATATGTATTTATGTATGTATGATACATATGTTCTCTAGAAAATATCCATTAGTATCATACTTTATGTATGTGTAAATGATGTTCCGCGTCAACTCCCATTGTGTGATTGGATGGATTTGTTTTCGACATGCCTTTCGGTTAAATGCAGAAATACGAATGGAATGTGTGTTATATTTAACAGTTTTTTAAACCACAGCGTCAAGAGAATGTATTTGCGGTTTTAGGAATACGTTGGATTGTTGATAATTGTTGACAATAATTTCAGTGGAAATGATTCCAGCAATATTTTCAAAAAATTCATATTTCTTTCTGATTTATTTTTCATAATAAACATACATCTACATATATATATATATATATATATATATATATATAATGTTAATGTATACATACATGTTTGTATATGAACATAATAGTGAAGATTTGATTAATAAGTAAATATGTAATCTAATTTACCTGTGACTGATAAAATTTATATTAATGTATATATTAGTACTTACAATTAAATAAAAAAAATAAATAAAAAAAATAACAAGTCCTTAATTAGTGTTAGGTTATAAAGAAATTTAAAATTTAAAGTGTTAATATATGTAATTTTTCAAAAAATCAATTTCCTTTTTTATAATAAAAATGCTAAGTATAACTATGAATTTTATCTTCAGTTAAAAGAATCAATTAAATTAAAATATAAGAGCTAAGAAAAAATGATTTTAATATTTAGTAGAAAAAGTAATTTTAAAATAATGGTTCAGTTTTAGATAACTTTAACAATTTAAAGAAACTGTATGATATAAATTATATAGTTATTTATAATATATATACGAGGGTCGTTTGATAAGTTTGGTGTATTTATTTATTGTTCAATTTAATTAATTAATTAAATTAAATTTTTCAATTTAGTTTTTCTTACTGTTTACCATACTTATCAAACGACCTTCGTATATATATATATATATATATATATATATATATATATATGCGTGTGTGTGTGTGTGTGTGTGTGTGTGTGTGTGTATTATGTATGTATGTATGATTTGTAAGTAGCATAAATACTTATTAGATTTGTTTTTCTAATCAAAGAAGTGAATGTAACAGTAAAATTATATCATTAATTAAATTTAGTCATTTGAAATCATATCTTTGTCTTATGAAACTGTTTTCTGAAAAATCTTTGTAATTTGAATACGAAAAGTAATTAAAAAGTCTACAGAAGACTAGATATAGCTGATGAATAAAATATACTTGGCTTTAAGCCAACTTTTAACCGATATTTATACGGCGTACCTCTATCAATCTATTAAATATGATGATCAAACTTGGAAATTACATTAATGAAGATAGTTGGAAGGTATAACTTTAATGTGATTTTAATTTGTTTGTCTTTGTTTGGTATGGTTTTTAATTTGATAATTAGCTATTTTTTCTTAGAAAAATAATTATAAAAATTTCTTAGAAATATTTAGGAATGTTATATACATACATTCATACGTACATACATACATACATTTATATATATATATATATATATATATATATATATATATGTGTGTGTATGTGTGTGTGTGTACATAGACAAGAATTTATTTATTTATGATTAAATAATTAAATGTTTAAGAGAACAAATGTCAAATAATAATGATGTGTTTATTATAATTTGAACACCTATATATTTAAATTTTATACACAAACATTCATGTACATACATATATATATATATATATATATATATATATATATATATATATATATATATATATATATGTTTATGCATTGTATATATATTTGGAACTTGTAAAATAAAACATTTTAAAGAAAAGAAATACATTTTATAAAAACAAAAAACTCAAATCGACGATCAGAAATATAAAAGATTGAACAATATTTTTTTTCAATAATTTCCAGTAACATTTCAAAGTTTAAAATTTTCATTAGAACAAAGACTTATTTTTGACAGTTTGTCAGTCAGCACAACTTGAGAAAAACTCCTGAATAAACAAAAAATAAATAAAAATAAACGAGGAGTATGAAAGCGTCAAGAATATTTCAAAATGTACGTTTTTCTCCTTGAATTACATATTTTTCTGTTATCATGCGGACAAAGAAATGAAATGTTAACTCAATACAAGCGACATATTCCTGCATTTTATTAATACAGATTATTATCTCTGTTATAAAATTATTCAAGACAGCGTGCGGCACTTTTGATACATGTTAAAACAATTACATGGTCAGCATTTCGTAATTCTACATAATTAATATAAATTTGTCGTTTTAATGACCGCAACTTGCTATCTGAAAATGTCTAGTTCATGAGTACTTGGTGTTACCCATGTCATGCTGATATTCAGAAATCTTCGTTCTACAATATACAGCAATAGCAATATAAGCAGGGACCATTGGTCAGTTTCACGAGAAAATTAAAGCGATATATCATTTATTGATTTATTTGTACTGAATATATGGAATTGCTTTTAGACTGATGGTGAATGGATGTGCATATATATGTATATAACCAATTTCTTGCAGATAAATGCATATTTTTATTGAAATATTTTTATTGTGTGAACATTTTTATTGTAATATTATTGTAAATGCGTTCACTTTTTGTATATATAAAATAGCAGATTTATAATAACTCTACATTTAATAATAATATATTTTTTAAATATATATATGATGAATTTATTACATTTATTCATTTTAGAGTTTGTGGTTTTTCTGATAAAAAAAATAAATTTGTTGATATATATTCAGTATATTTTTGCAAACCTGTTATAAATGAAATCATTATATGGATTGGAATTAATAACATTTAGTTATCTGAATTGTAAAATTGTAACGTTATTTATAGACTACTATTCTCTCTTTCTATGTATGCGTATTTCTTTACCTATCTATATATATATATATATATATATATATATATATATATATATATATATATATATATATATAAGGTAGTATGAAATTATATATTCAAATCGCTTATAAATCACTCATAAAATATCAACATTGTTATATATTGTATAATAAATCATTAAAATGTAAACCGAGAAACATTGATTTTTTGTACCTTTTCTTTGAAAATGATGACGTTTTCATTGAAATTTACATAAAAAATCAAAGTTAATAATGAGAAATTTTTAAGCATTTAAATAAAGAACTTTTTGTGGGTAATATTAAATTTATTGTTTCAATTTATATTTAATAAGTACAGAACTTGTATCAAAAAGTCCGTGAAAATTTATTTCTGAGGATAATGGGACGTGTGTAAAGTTTTCAAGTTTATTAAATAATAAATTATTATGACAATAATACTTTTCTCTGAACTAGTATATAGTTGACTACTTTTAATAGATAAGTAGTTATGTGAAATATAAGTGAATAATTTAAAACCCATGTATTAACAATTTCAATACACAATTATAATTATTACAATAAATGTAACATTTGTAATGAACATTTTCTCTAATTACTTTTATAATTGTCGCATATTTATTTTTTTTACTTATAATTAAAAAATAATATTTGATAAAATAAAAAAAATATAAACTCTTTTTGTAAATTTATACAAATGCATAGGAAAAATATTTTATTATATTTATATAATATTGTGGGGGCGTATGTATGTACATTTATGCGTATATACATTCACAATCTACCATTTAAATTACAGGAAATGTATACTTGTTGATAAAAAGACATGACCATATAATGAAAATTGTTTGTGAAAAGAATAGAAACTATTCTTTTACTTGTTAAAAGGTTGAACGAGTTCATAGAACTTAAGCTGGAAACTACTTAACTAATGAGATCCAGGATGACTGTAATTGATAACATTATTAGTATTTTTTATATTTAATTTCATTTTATTTCTCCTTTTTAACTTTCTTATTTGTATTTTTGTTGGCTTATTATGCTGTTCTTTTTAGTAACTGACAACAGATGTCGATTTTATAGCAATTTTGATTTTATTTTTTTTCTTATTACAATTGATTAGGAAATATTTACGAAAATGGTATAAAGCGCTTAATTAATAATAATAGAGATAGATATTAATATTCTTATAATTTTTTTTCTATAACATTTTTATATTAATTTTTAAAAAATAGTTCAGTATCTTTTTGAATATATGTTTTAATAATTTTTCTAAAATACTTTAAATAATATTTTATAAAAATGTGTGTTATAACAATTTATACGATTATTTTGTTATTAATATTTTTTTATTTTTAGAAGGTATATATTTAATATCATTGTTATGAGAAAGGACTTGGGATTTCAAGTGTAAAGTAATATTGAATTCAAGTCATTCATAATATGAAATGCAATATTAAATTTGAAAAATGTTACACTTCATATCTACATATATATATATATATATATATATATATATATATATATATATATATATATATATATATATATATATGTATATATGCAAAATGAAGAAAACAGTATCTTTATATTAATTTCACTACAATGGACATGTGTCACACTGGATGGTATGTATTATAGGCTATATATGCAAAATTGACCACTGGACGTTAGTTTCGAAGCTTGTAAAGAGACAGGCGTCCGCTTGTCGGAGACAGAATGACAAGACCTCTTCTATAATTAAACCGAAATCGTGGTCAAGCGTCGCCAAAGATGTTGGTTGCTTGTTTGGGATAATGAGATTGGTGTTTGTTGATTATCTAATAGATGTTGATGGTGTGTAAATTTGTCTTGTTCATTTTCTTTAATTGTTTCAGTAACGCATGCGGTTATTAATATTATTAGTGCACTAATTAATTTCGCTTTGTTTGTAATATTGGTTTAGTATTACATTTTATGTTTATTAAAACGGATGCATAATTTATTTCTTTGTTGGTGACTACAAATATAATTATAAATATAATATACTTATTTAAATTATGATTAATAATTGATGCATTTATTTCTTATGTATTTAACATTACAGATTTTTCTTATAATTATGTTATTAAAGTGTAAATTTTTTCTTTCAAAATATTATTGAATACTTTTTAATAAGTATTAAGTATTATTATGTATTTTTGATTATTGAATAAACATATATTTCTCATTAATAAATATTATAAATTTAAATATTGTATCTGAATTTTATATATCTAAAAATAATATAGAAATAAAGTATACTTCATATGCTAATATGTTTTTTTTATATAGATGTTTTTAAAAGCTCGATAGAACTTTAAATTGAATACCTATTGAAAATTCTATCTTATCAAAAAAAACCTTTTATAATTGTAAGCTTTCTGTCCTTCTCTCTCCCCCACCCTTTATATATACTAATGAGAAAAAAATGAAATTCGTATATTTATTTTATTGCACAAAAATAACGAGTTATATTTGACAATATTTTAAAAATAGAATGAAATTTAATAAATCATTGTATACATAATATGTATTTGCGATACGTATCAATTTCGGAAGTGATTAATATTGTTAATTTTGTTATTTTTCATTTGCGAATTTTTAGAGTATCATTAGTTATTCAATATGTATATTTTTAAATATGTATTGAAAGTATCCGCGTATGTTATTGTTACTGATCTTGTGGTAGGAAAATATCCATAATCTTGCTGTCAACACAATGACGCTTATAATCACGCTATAGTGGTGACACATGACTGACATTAATTAATGGTGATTAGCAATGAACGATGAGTGACGACGGGTTCTGCCGTTGCAATCACACCGGCGCTAGTTGTCCGCAAACAATGTTGATATGTGAAATGTTAAGTTATTTAGAGAATTGTTGAAATAAATGTGCGGTTTGTGTGTAATTTGTGGACATTTTGATACATTGCAAAATCATTGTTTGTCCAGTTTATTTTGTAGTACTTAATGCGGTTAATGATGCTTGTTTATAATAAATTGTCTATATCGTCGAATTTGTTGGCTTTATATATATATATATATATATATATATATATATATATATATATATAAATTGTGTTTATAAACTTAAAATAGTGAAATGGAAAATAATTATTGCTAAAAACGTGATATAAATAATGAAATTAAAGTTTATTTTTAACATTTTCACGTCTCAAGTACATTGTATTAATTATTTTTATTAATCAAATGCTATGAATAATTTAATTAAATATATATATATATATATATATATATATATATATATATATACTCGTATATTATATTGTGTTGTCTATCGTATATTATATAATATAATGTATATAAGCTGGGTATGAAAAAAATATTATTTTTATATACAACTTTTTATTTTTTTTTAATCATTTATTAGTTATAAACTAATAAATCTTTTTTTTGTAGGCTAACATTAATTTTTTATTTTCTTATAGATTTTTATTCAATTTTTTATATTAAAAAATAGTTTTATGCTGTCATATTAAAAAAGAATATTATTTAGAGTCGTTATATTTAAATGAATCAGTTGAATTGATGTTTTTTTTCCTTTACTGGATATATAAGTATTTAAAATAAAAATTGTGAATATATTTATTATTTATTTGATTTTATTATTATCGTTATACTTTTTTATATATGATATATTCCAATTATTAATATGATTGTTTATATAAACAGCGCGTATATTTTCTTTTAAATTCTTTGATAATTTTTTCGAAAAAACAGTCATTGTTGTATAAACATTTCAAACATGTATGTTTTAAATTTGAATTGTGTTTGTTTACTGACACTTTTTTTATAAAACTTATCTATTTATAATTTGTGTGGAAATTAAAAAAAAATTATATAATGGAATTTTTGACGTATATTCCATCATTTTTTTATTATGTTTATGTAATGGAAAAGGGACAGTAGAACATTAATTGGAGATGCGTTGAATAAAGATAAAAAATACAAGAAATAGATTATAAGTACTTTTTAATCAAGTATTATTTCACTAGACAATATATATGTTTCTTTTTTGATATTTTTCCTAAATCATACGAAATGAAGACTTCATTGAAGTCAAGAAGTCACAGAAAATAATACAAAGAAACATGATGGTTATTGGAGTCGCATTCTCCTCTAGGCACGTTGAAAATAAGCAGACAACTCATGACATAAAAATTAAGAATATTAAAAGCTCATGAAAAAAATTAATCTTGATTTTATAATATTTGGTAATAATAGCATTATCGCACATCAGCTTTATGTACAAAAAAAGTAAACAATAAATAATTATTGAATACTTTTCCAATATATTATGATATAGAAATATATATATATATATATATATATATATATATATAATTTTAGAATATATGTTATGGTCGAATGGAATAATATTAAACTTTGTAGAATGTGCGATTTCCGAGAAGCGTGTATGTTTTTTATTGAAAAAGATATAAAGTGAAACTTATGAATATTTAGTTTCATTTCATTTGAATAATAAAATAAATCTTACATGATTAATTAAACAAAACCGCATTCATATCAGGTTTTTTACAAATTGAGTTTATGAATACAGTAATCCGATTGATGGGGTTCCAGTCGAAAGATTTATGTGGTTTCTAAAAGAATGAAACATATTTGAATATAAAAAAAAACTTAAATATATTCTCAAATTTGACGTTAGATAAAGCGTAATCGTCTGACAGGCTACTTGAATTGTAATCAAGTTTTGTGGTGACACGCCGTGCTTTGTTTGAAATGAATGTGGCGTGCATATTTTTGTCGTCACACGCAGCATTTCGTTCTAATAAAACTCGCCCCTGCTGTGATATGATATGCGAGTCCGCCACACGCTTTAACCGTCTCTCGTATCAGCGGCTTATCAGTGCCTGGATGGCCCCGTACGACGTAGCTCTATTCAAAAATGTGTACATCGACTTTACCAAATTTCATGAATATAATATTGGATCTAAAAGAAACACCGCGGAGTTTCATATCAGCGCCGATCTGTTTATATAAAAAAAATGATTATTCATATGTAGATAATTAATGTGTGGTTTGCGTTCTGCATTTAATTCGGGCAGATTAGGTATCATGATTTGTTTTTATTTATACATGTCAATTTGTATTTTTTTCAAATATCGGTTATTTACGTTTTTAGATACTGAATTCGGAAAATGCAAAATTCGCTTATTCAATGTTGCGATAAAAATGAAATAAGTGCTACTTTAACTTTATTTATTTTATTTCAAATGTAAATCTATCGTTTTACATACTTCCAACTTTTCATATTTTTTTAATAGGCAATGAATTGTATTTTTATTTTAAATTGCGAAAAGTAATGTTGAATAATAAAAGAAATGTTAAAAAATAATATTTTGAATTAAATAACATACATACATATATATATATATATATATATATATATATATATATATATATATATATATATGTGTGTGTATGTATGTATATATTTTAAAAGAATAACATTAAACAATTTTTTTCTTTGTTGAATAGAGAAATATAATGAATTCACTCTATTCTTGTTTTATTCATTTACGTTATTTATAATATAGAAAACATAATTAACTTTTAAAATTACATCTTCGTTTTTGTGCTATTAATTATTTTATTCGGTTATAGTCGCACTTCTATTGTCAGATTTGACCATTCGATTATTTGGAACTAGGACAGCGTAAGTATTTAACGATAAACTTAACTGCGAGTTTCAATCGACATGTTAGTCTTTTGCAAAGGATTTGAAGCACGTGAGGCTCTATGTCTAAGGGTTTTTAGCGGGCGTGATACGGATGTTGGTAACGTTTACGGAAAGAATCTCCGTAGAGTTGTATACTTAGCCTGAAACCATTACAGTATTTATTCTTTAACAGTATAAATATTTTTAAGCGATGCGAATCACTTGTTAATAAGATAAATTATATTTTTTGCAGTCTGATTTATAATTTTTAAATATTAAAATCATAATAAATGTTTATAAATATTTTTATTATTAATAGTTGAAAATATTATGAAAAAATACAGACTTCATTGAATTCATTTGTGATATTACACAAACGACAGATATCTTTCTTCATAATAATTCAACTTATTGAACCTTGTTCATTCACTAGTTTCCTTTATATTAAAATGCAAATACTTAAAGTTGGCACGATCAAATGAGCAGTACGTCGTTATGAGATTTTGCTTACAGAATTCATAAATACTTTAAACTTACAAGAAAATAGATCGGATGACAGTAGTGTGACGTGAAAAATGTATAAAAAAGTAGAAAAGTTTTAAAAATAGATGAAAACTCGTGTAAAAAAGATTTCCTCATACTGTTGACATGACTTACTGACGTGACCATTTTTGATGTCTTTTTAAAATGTAGTTGTATAACGATTGATAACTTTCAGATTATTTCTCATTGAAATTCGTAAAATGTGTTATTTTTTCAAGTATTTCTTATTTTTATAATCTGATAATACATTTTATATTTTATTTAATCTGTTATTTATTCTCTGTATTAAGTTAATTTTATAATATTAAAAAAAATGTTGAATTTTTTAATTTTAGTGTTTTTTTTAAACTTTTGGGATCATGGTTTACAAAATAATAAAGTTTTTAAAATATATTATCGTATTTATGTCATCATGTAAAGATAACTCAATTATGTCATTACATTTAAATTTTTATATTTTTAGTAAATATTAAATTTCTACTTGTAAAAATTTATTTTTAAGTATTAGAAAAATATTAGATATATATGCCATTAAATGTTCTTTAATGAATAAAAAGACATTAATAGTTTTATTAAAAAAAAAGTTAAATTATGTTTTTATAACAAGTTATTTTAGGTTTTTTATTAATTAAAAATTATATTGTTACTTACATTTTATTTGTAAAAATATATTCTTTTTACTATTATTGTTCTATATATATATATATATATATATATATATATATATATATATATATATATATGTGTGAGTGTGAGTGTGTTGTCTGTATTTTTTTGAAAAAATATTACTTTATTGAAGATAATATAAACAAAATTTAAATTTATTTATCATAAAAAATAGTTATGATAAATATTTATATATTAAAGACAATAAGAATTTAATAAATCTTACATATTTTATACAAATTTAAGTTATTACGAAACGTCTCTATTAATAAATATCTCTATTAATAAAAATTATTCAGATGTAAATTCTCAAGAACAAATTTCATAAAATAATAATTAACAAAATTTTATTGAATGCCATAAAAAGTTTGGCAAACAAGTTCTTTAAAATAACAAGACTAAATTAAAATAGTTTTTGATAGTTCATTTTATTACTACTTACTATTACTCGTTTTAATCAAACTTATACTAGAAACATTTCAATTCGAAATACTGACATATTATTGTATTAAAATATAAGTTTGTGAAATAGCATTTTTCTTTTATAAAATAATAATTTATAACTACTTAATATTTTTAATACTCTATCCATTCTATTAGTTTTTTAATTTGATTATGTCTTTTTTAGTATGTTCACTTTTCTTTTATTAATGAATACTATTTATTTTTTTATTAAATAAATTACTAAATACATACATACATATAGAAAAAAAATATATTCATTTTTATTTGAATAAATATTTGATCACAATAAAATTTAATAAAACTATATGTAAAAATAACATATTTTGTAAAAAGGAATTGTTAACTAATATGGTTCTGAACTATATTAATTTTAATTACTTTAAATTGATATGTATCGAGATTATTTAATATAACGAAACAGTCGTTATTGAATGAATTTGGAATTGTCGTCAGACAATTACTATAGAAAAGTATAGTGTTTAGTAAAACGAAATGCGAGTCTATGGTAACGAAATACTTCATGGACCGTTAAGACGGCGGAACCTCACGTTTCTGCTGGTGTGCGCGTACGCTATTAGCTAAGGCCTGCGCCCACCATGAGCCCTCAACAAAACCGACGACGAAGGCGGCGATGTGCTTCATTAAGGTGCTGAGGGTACCCTCTGCAGACCGCCGACTAATGTGCGCGAAATACTCGCGCGCGTTTCATTTCCTTCTTCAGTTCTTTGTACGCGGCACCACGATCGTTCTGTGTTCTCAAGTGCAAATGTGTGTGTATGTGTTTTAGTCTATTTGTAATATGGAGAAATGCGAGCTTATTCTAAGTACGTACGTGTTGGTGTGTACGTATTGCCGCTTTTAGAATCAGTGGCGTATTATTAGGTGGATTAACTGTTGACTGCTTTAAATTGTTAATTGTTGTTAACTGAATAGCGTATATTATTCAATATATTATGTAAACCAATGTAAGGCAATTATTTATTTATATATACGTCAATCAACGTACATTTATGTTGTTGTAATATTTATATGAATATTGTATAAAAATAATTATACACGCGTACTTGGGCGAAATATTTTTAGACTGACATAAAAATATGTTAAAAATCGATAATATTTTTTTGTTTATTAATAATTGTAAACAAAAATGAGGTTGACATTTTTTATTGATTTAATTTCTCAAAAATATATTTTCGAAATAATATTTGAATGTTATTTGTATACGTCAGAATTTATTACAATTTCATATTGAATTTGTCACCATTAATTTTATATACTCATACATATAAGAATAGTAGAGAAATATAATATCTACTTATCATTCTCTTAGGAAATAATCTAAAGTATTCTGTTGACAAGTGGACAATTTAATTTTATATGTGAATTTCATGATATTAGAAAGTTTTGCATTAAGTGATGAATATATAAAATTTTCATATTTTGTTATCAATTTTCTGTGCTTTTATAGACAGTTTTGTTTAGAATTTAAGACTTATATTTTCTCTTCAGTAGGTAAACAATATATTTTACAATAACAATTTATGAGTATTATTCGATAATACGAATATATATATATATATATATACACACGAGTATATATCGATTATAAATTTATATTTATTGTGAGTTCGTTTTATGAATTTTAAATTTGCATTACTATTAAATGGCTATTCATCTATCTAATAGTATTATAAAATATTTTTATTGAACTTGTTATTTATTTTTGTATATATTGTACGTAATTACATATTGTGCTATTTTTGTTCGATCATTTTTGAACGTTTTCAATTTTTTTTGTGTTAATATAAATTCATTATATTTTATTATTTATAAAACAGGCTATAATTTTACATTCTTAAATAATTTCTTATGTATAGTGATTTTTAAATTGTTTTATAATTTTTGGTAATATGTTTAGTTTTATTACTGATGTTTAATATAAGTTCGTTGAATTAAATTAAATATAGATTATTATATCTTATTATTTTATGAAAAAAATAATTCATTAATAAATAAAATTAAATAAATTATATCAGTTTTTTTACTAAAACATTGTATAAATAGTAATTTTATATTATTATAAGTGAATAAATATTTTGATGGTATTTTCATTATATTTATAAAGAAAATATTGTTTTTTTATTTACTCATTGGCAAATCTAGATATTTATTCTAAAGATATTGATATTGTTATTTAACTTAATGTTAGTTTATCACATAAATAATAATCTTTTAATAAATATACATATATTAAGTTTCATATAAATATAAGGAAAATTATAAGGTCATGTACATTTTGAGCTCCGAGTACAAATACTCATAAATTATGTCTTTTAAATTTTGTAATTGTTTTGTAGATCAATAATTTTTTAAAAAAAGGTGGAACATTTTTCAGGTTTCTAGTGTGATCGTTTCATACAGTTTAATAAGAAGGGTTAGGTTCATAGTATTTTTATTGACATAACTGCTTATTGCAGTACTTATTTATATATTTATTTTTATATAATATTGCCTTATTTATAGAGTAAATTATCGTTATAAATAAGATTCACACTTTCTATAAAAAATATGGATAAAAAAATCATCTACGATTTTTAAAATTTGCAGATAAAACAATAAAATCCGTCTTTATATGTCCCGCCACTGGTTACACAAGTTACACTCGAGTATTTGTGAACGAATTCTGTGAATGTGCCGTGCTGTTATGTATGTTCGAATGCGTATGGCCACATGCGAATGTATAAATTGGTGTGCGTGAGCTAAACGAAGAGTTTATAGGTCATGTCTAGCTACACTTGATGGGATTGTTATAGAGTGGTTAGTGTCAAGTTTTTTTCCTACGAGCATTAGTGTTTGTATTTTTTTGTTATTATCCTTGGGAAAAAGGTGCTGCGAATTGTTTTCTTTTCTTATATTGCTTCTAGAACTACATTAATAAGTTGGTGGAACGAGTATCTTTATTTTTAAATTAATATAAGAGTTTCGAGTTACGAAAAACTTACTATAATCAGAATAAGAATCTTCGTACGAGAGAAAATTCAATTAGTTCCATAAAAATATACGATTTTGTAAATATGAAAGAAAAACTTAATAATGCATCAAATAATATCCGCGGTTGGTGCGATGAAATTTCCGTATTTGCTGTTAATTAAATTTAATTTACAATAGTATTTTTTTACGTTTTGATATTTTCATTAATTTTATTTTTAATTTAATATAAAAACTATTTACATTTCATATGAAACTCACTAAAAGTTATATATTTTTTTGTAATTATTTTGTATATTTTATCGATGATAATTTTATTGTGGTCAAATATTTATTCAAATAAAAATGAATATATTTTTTCTTCTATATGTATGTATGTATTTAATAATTTATTTAATATAAAAATAAATAGTATTCATTAATAAAAGAAGTGTGAACATACTAAAAAAGACTTAAATAAATTAAAAAAACTAATAGAATGGATAGAGTATTAAAAATATTAAGTAGTTATAAATTATTATTTTATAAAAGAAAAATGCATTTCAAAAACTTATATTTTAATATAATAATATGTCAGTATTTCGAATTGAAATGTTTCTAGTATAAGTTTGATTAAAACGAGTAATAGTAAGTAGTAATAAAATAAACTATCAAAAACTATTTTAATTTAGTCTTGTTATTTTAAAGAACTTGCTTGCCAAACTTTTTATGACATTCAATAAAATTTTGTTAATTATTATTTTATGAAATTTGTTCTTGAGAATTTACATCCGAATATTTTTATTAATAGAGACGTTTCATAATAACTTAAATTTGTATAAAATATGTAAGATTTATTAAATTCTTATTGTATTTGGTATATAAATATTTATCATAATTATTTTTTATGATAAATAAATTTAAATTTTGTTTATATTTCTTCAATAAAGTAATATTTTTACACAAAATTGTATAAAATTAATATATATGTATATAAATTATCAGGTTTAAAAATGAATTGTTAATATGACAGTTTAAATAAATTTCCATTTGTTTTTTTTATATTTTTTTGAATGTAGAGATTTTATTGGGGCTATTTATTTTTACATACAAAATAAAAGTGTATGAATACTATAATTTTTTTATTAAAATATAAATTAATGTTGTATACTGGTTATTTAATTTGATTGTTTAATACTAAATTAGTTTATTATAACATTTTTAAAATATGATAATTACAATAGATAGTGTGATTGTCATAAAGGAATAATAGGAAAATATATATAATAGGAAATAAAATATCTATCTATATATGTATATTTTTATGTATTTAATCGATTACTGTTCTATTATAGTAATTGTTTTATAATGAAAGAGAAACGACGTAAAATGTGAAATCCAAGCTTGATCCCAACGATGTCGATATGATCTTGCATCAACTTTGATAACATATACGTAGAGATTCAAGTGATTTAGCACAATGTGAAATTTACGTAATGAAAGCACGTTCCTCGCGACACGAAAAGATACGAAATCAGTTCTTTCGACCAACTTCAATCATCATCTTTCGTCGAGGAAAAAAATACTTGAAAGTAATATTCGACTCATCAAAATTCACAATCCGCAGTATCCAATTTCCAGCATAATGAACCCGAGCGCAATAACTAGATTTATACATTGCAAAGTCAATAAGCATTCTACTCGATTAGTTCCTTTTTGATGGAGGAAATAATTCGCTTCGTGCTGCTCTGTTCAGATTATATCGTCGTCCGGGGATTCCCGCACAGCCTGCAACAGCGCCAACGTTACCCATTTCGATTTTCCTTTAAACATATCAATGACCCCATAAAGACGTCACACTGTTAGCTTGAGCAATTTACAGCGATAGGTTGCATTTTGCGCCAAGTTTGATCAACTTTATTGGATCACTATCACTGTGTGTGTGCGATATTGTCGCGGATATCAGCGCTGAGATATTATACGAAGCACTAAACATTCGGCGATGCCGGCCATTCGGAGCTTCCGAGCTTTATGTTTTCCTTTATGCGATATTAGTGCGGTCTATGAGCACACAAGGTAAAAATACCTATTAAAGTTGTGCTCGTGTATTTATTTTATTTCAGTAATAACAGTTTATTTAAAGAACAGTTTAAACGTTATAACATTTTAAAATTATACCCATGCGATTGATAACAATGAACCAGCTGTTCGAAAACGTTTTGAATTAATTAGAAATATTCATGTGACATTGAATATGTTTTTCTTTTTTTTGAAAAAACATAAAATATAATTTAATAGACATTTATTAAAAATAGTTTCATTATTTAAAATATCTTTTTTTTTTGTTATTTTCTATTATTGACATAAAGATCACATCAGCCTAAAATTTTATAAATATCTATTAATACTTTTTCTAGATCAATGTATATAGATTTTAAATATCAGTTTAATAATGACATTTTTAAGCAATGTTTTACTTGCATGATAAAAATAATTTATTTAAATAATAGTAAAGCCATTTTTTATAATTTTTCCAAAAATTTTAAAATTAAATAAACGTCGTATAACATTTTTTCATTAAAACTGAGAAAATTAATGCTTTGGTATATTTCAATATTAATTAGAGAGTGAAATAATATATAACATCATTGACAAACATTGTTAATATTGTTCCTGTTTTGGTTTTCATCAGCACATTTATATGAATTTTACTGTCTTCTTCGTAAACGAAATACACCGTTAAGTCAATCATCAATTGCTTCTCTTATAACTGCACATGTAACATCAAATGAAGTGTTCATGACTAACCAAAAGTTCACAGCCGCGTTATATTACATTTTCAGAGGGACATATGACTTATAATGTTGACAGAGTTACAACTTAGTGACATAGAAATAGGATTATGTGTCTTATGTGCTGACAGAAGACTGAAGGCTGGCATCATCAAAGGTATATATATATATATATATATATATATATATATATGTAGTAAATTTGAAAGTTTCTATTTAAAAAAATCTAATAAAAAGTCTAGAATGAGACAAATTTGTTAAAAAATTAATATCTTTTCCATAACACTGTCCGTTTAAAAGACAGACTATATAAAATTCGGTTCATAAAATACTATTGTACTTGATTGGTTGTAAACTTATTTCGGTATTTTTCTTATAAATTATAAATTCATATATTTGAAGTAACTTATTAAAAACTAGGTCAAACTTGCAACTGAATTCTCTTCATTAAATAAGTAATAAATATGAAAATATAAATGTTTATAACATTGTTTTATAACATCACTTGTACAATTCGAAAAACTATAGATAAAAATGGATTTTTAGAGCATTAAATATTATTTTACGATAGTTTTATTTCAATTTTTATTATATAATGGTCCATTATCAACATTTTAACTTGTAATTTATTTGTTATTTCGGTAATAAATATATATATATATATATATATATATATATACATATATATATATATATATATATATATATATATATAAATGTAAATACAAATTTTGTAGTAATTCAGTACATCATTTAATATTAAAAATTTTATGTAAGAAATTATAATTATTTTCCCAATGGTTATAAATAATGTATAATATTTAACATTATTTCTTAAAATATAATGGAAACATGTGTATGATAGAAGTACATTTGCTGAATTAATAGTTTTATTACTAAATAAATAATGTTTTTACCTAGTAATCATTTATAATTTCTTTTTTAATTTTTAAAAAAAGTTAAGATAATATAATATTTAATAGAAAAGATAATCTTTTTAAAATAACATTTTAGATATTTCACATACAGTTTATTTCTATAAATATTTTAAGTGTTAGTTTGTTTTTACATATTTTTATACTGAGTTATGCTAATTAGTATTAATATTATATATATATATATATATATATATATATATATATATATAATATAATATAATATAATATAATATATATATATATATATATATATATATATATATATATATATATATATATATATATATATATCTCCATATATAATATACATGTGTGTGCATAAAATTTTTAAATTTGTTGAAAATATGAAATAAATACTTGCAAATTGGGTTGAAAGAATATTGCATTTATCAAAGTAACAATGAGCTGAAAAAGCAATTTTGGTGCTGAAAAATATTTCTTATCGGAAAACGTTTCATAACTGAAAAGTGTATATACTTAAAATTAGTATTCTTCAATGAAAGTCTCGGGAGTTTTGTCACACTTTATAATTTTACATAAAAGATTAAACCTGTTTAAACCGCTCCAATAACTTCGAAATTCATCTTTGCTCTCGATTACAGTAAAGTTATGTTTTAAAGTTGCTCGTTCAATTTCGTGTAATCGTATACGAATAATATATGTTCTGACGATAGTTTCCATATCACTGTGTCAATTGTGCTTAATCTGACGTATTAACTATTTTATTGAACTTCGAAGATAATATAATTAATTTTTCAAATGCAGAAGATGAAAATAAGCACAATATTTGTCTCAACATAAAAAAACATTCAACTTTTATACTGTCAGAGTAAAAGTGCCGGGAGTATGAGTTAAGAAGAAGTATGAGAGAGCAGATTACTTCCTCAGTTCTTGCGTAACTTGACTGTCAAATTGCTGTTCCACGTACAGCCATTGATCTGTAATCAAGCGGATCGTGTTTCATGGGAATTAGAAATTTTCTCCGGGAAAACTTCTCCGCTGGTAGCGGATTTTTATACGACTCGAGGGCCAAATTACTCGTGTAAAACGTGCACAGCTACTACATCTAATGGTGGACGTATGGCAGGAGATACACCGCATCGGCCTACTCTGCTTCTGATGTTTTTTCTTTTTTTTATATCTTTAACATATTTCATCACTGAAAAGATTATCTGCTAAAAGTACTTTTTAAATATCGATGACGGGAAAATATCGTCAGTTATTTTATGAATATTATTTTGTGATGCAAAGCAAACGGTTCGAGTTTTGGTAATATATTTATTTTATTTTCGTGTATTTTTATTCAGTTTTTATACTATATAAAGTTTAATTTTATTTCAGTAATATCGATTTTTATAGCTTTTAATTTACTTCTTGTTTATTTATCAGGTTAAAAAATATATTTGTTATTAATTAATGTTAAATAAAATTGAATATTTATTTTTTATTAGGAAAAATTGCAATGAAATTAATAAAAGTTCATTATTCTATTATATTTTTTAAATTATTATTATTTAATAATATTGTAAATAAAAGAGTAAATAAATAATTTAGTTAATATATAAAACATTTTCTCTATCTGTAAACACACACACAAATATATATATATATATATATATATATATATATATATATATATATATATACATGTCTACATGTACAGCTTCTAAATCAACTAGTTTAACACTTGTCTATTTATAAACAAGATATAGTTTATCTTATTTGTATTCTTTGATACGTATTTGTCAAAACAAGCCTCTATATAGTATCGATATGCTACATTCAAAATATAAAATATTCGCGTACTTTTATATTTATATCAATTTTGTTTATCTCGTCAGAAACTGGAGAATAGGCGACCCAGTTATATCCATTTTATATTTTTGAATTTGATCGGATGAACGAACCCCACTTATACAACGTTGAAATGGTTCTTCAGTCTGTACAGACAAAATCTTTCCACTTAAATTGTATTTCAGATATAAAATTGAAATCAACTGTAGAGTTTTAAACGTATATGCAAGTTAAGTGATGTAAATATTTTTTTAAAAAATAAAATTTCGATTTTATATTAAAAAAAATATTGCTTTTACGCCCGATATTTTATGATACTTTATTATGAAAGTAATACTAGAAAATACTTGAATCCAGAATAATAATACTTTTGATAAAATATGGCGATTTTTATTACTGCTTTACAGGATCATTTTATAAGTAATTAATGAAAATGATTGAATTTTATTTCAACATTTTATAATAACATAAAGATTATTAGGTGATAGTTTATTTAGAAAATGTTTTATTTGAAATGAATGTATTATTATTTTTAATTTTAATTTGGAATTTATTTAAAAAGCAAGTACAAATTATTGTTTAAAAATGAAGGAATTTTTGAAAGAATATTTATAATTTTCTAAAATATATATTTTATTTTAATAAAAGTAAATATATGTAAATAAATTATATATATATATATATATATATATACATATATATATATATATATAATATAGTAGTATAAAAAATATGAATTTGCAGAGAAAGAGAGATAAAGAAAATTATTTTTATTGTAAATCTATAACAAAGAGTTTTGTTTTGTTAAGGGGGCTCATTATTTAGTAATGTAACTTGTTATTACTGATTTTATTATTGATTTGTCGTGCACCTGCTGATAATATTGATGTACTGATAATAGTGATGGAATATTATATTAATATAATGTACATAACCTACAAAATGCATATCAATGAATAAAGTGGAAAATAAATGATTATATTACATTTTTACAAAATCTTGTGATGTGTGATTAATTTATATTAAAATGAATTTTTTATAATATTAGAACAAATGGTAATATTTTTATAAATGTAATATGTATGCAAAATAAATTAAAAAAAATTATATCTATCAAACTGATTGAAATTGAAATATTGGATTGCGATAATTCATACTTAAATTAAGATTATATAAACATTTTAATTAGTATAAGTAAAATCATTGAGCTGTTGGACGATTTTGTTGCATCAAATGTAACAGAACTTCACATTTATTAAAAAAGGTTATACAAATTATTTTTTATGTTGAATTGTGTTTTTAAATGTTATCTGTATTTGAAATAATTAATTTATTTACTGATTGGATAAAATAAAAGACTTTTTTGTCTAGTATTTTTATAAATTGATTATTTATTTATTTTAAAATATAATTCTAATAGATAATAGCATAATTGGTTATTTAAATTTATATATATATATATATATATATATATATATATATATATATATATATATATATATATTCGCAGCTATATATAACCTAATATGTTGTCACTGTTTGACTGAAAGTAGAACGAAGTTAATTCAGCGACAAAAAGAAACGTTATTTTTTCAAATGTTTTAATTTGTATTCGTAAGAAAGTAATTTAAAGTTGGGTGACTGACGGACATCAATTACAGAACTAGTCAATTGGTATACTTAAATCCCTTTAAATTGACAGTTGCTCGTTACAATATGTCTTTGTTCAATGAATGTTTAATGTGGACAACTTACTTGATTTGAAGGGGCGAAAAAAGGAAATAACGAAACTTTTGTTTAAACGAGTTGTTTATTTGTTAAAGCGATAACGAAACGAAATGAGTATGCTATATTTAACGGTAACAGTAGTCCAAAGTTTTCGGATCTTTAAAGTTTTGTTATGAATACTAATGTTCGACATTCTTTTCTGTACAGCATTAGAAACTTTCCGATTGTGTGATAGATTTTTATAGCACAATTTTCTATTGACAACGAAATCGATACACGATTATTGTTTAATGAAACGTGCTATAACAAATTGTGTACAGTTTATTTCAGATGATTTTTATACATTTTAGTATTCTATACTATCTAGTTACGTAAACACGATGTATATATATATATATATATATATATATATATATATATATATACTCTGTGTTTAAAAATACAGTATGTTAAAAAAATAGAAATAAAATGACAAAGTAGTAAACAAATAATCATAATAATCCTTTTATCATTATTGTGATACATTTTTTTATTTTAGTAAATAAATAAGTTTTATATGTAACTGGGAATTGTATTGTTGAGAGGTATTTAAGAAATATTATTTTTAATAATTGTCTAGCTGTCGAGTTTGAAAGAAGGTCAGTGCGTTGATCCAATTATTTTTGAACGATGGCCGTTTTGTTGGTTCAGCACAAGCGATTGAATAAGTTCAAATGAAAAGTTTGAAAAAGAACAACTGGCGTTGTAACGATGTACGATATAGCGTTTCAGTTCGATGTCATTCTGAATTCTGTTATTTTTATTATCCAGTTCTTCGAAAACAAATCGCCTCGCTAGCAATTTTCTCGGTTGACATTTTGAACGACTTCTTCATACCAATATCCAATCCAGAAAGTTTGTAAGAGTTTTAACTTTCTTGAAACGTACTACTTGTCGACTAAGATGGGATCAAAGTCAACTGTAACATGAACTGTAGGATTTGAAAGGCAATTAATATGTGAATGGCGGCCAAGATTTTAAGTGGCGTTTTGTGTAAAAGTAATTATTTAAGAGATATGAGCAAGTTTCTACTTATTTTCTAACTTTTGAAAACAGACAATAGCTTTAATGTTCTTCGTTAAATCGGTGTTTGCTTGAATTCATTTTTTATAAAATATGAGAGTGAGAAAAGTACAGCGATGTCGGAAAAGTTCAACAAAGTACTTTCTTATAAACATACATACGTACACACACACACACATATATATATATATATATATATATATATGTGTGTGTGTGTGTATGTATTAATAACTTAAATTTATATTACAAATCGCACTTATATATTTCTCAGAGTGAAAAAAAGTAGATTGTATCATTCTTTCTCATTACATATTTAAATAAGATTAAGAAAACGCAAATTAAAATTTACAAAAATAATACATTGTATTATTATCAAAATTAATTTTTCTTACTGGAATATATTCGAATTCATTATTTTTTGAACACTATTAAGGAATTTGTTTAATTCAATTGATTAGCGTAACCGAAGTACGAAATGTACAAATTAAATATGCAAAATAGAAGCGATAGTACAAAGACTTATTTATCTTTGTTGGATAAAGTTTTAAATTAGTCTAATAATTTAAAAATAATATTTAACAACACGCTATAAATCAATTAAAGAAAAACATATCAGTTTTAAATTTATTATAATACTTCACTACATATATATATATATATATATATATATATATATATATATATATATATATATATATATATGTATATAATAATTAACAACCTTTTTTATCCACTATTGGATGAAAGACTTTCCCAAAACTTTCTACTTCCAGAGATTTAATGTCTTCCTTTTTATATTTCACCAAATTTTTTCTTCATGTCTATGTGCTATCTATTCAGAGGCTCCTTTTTGGATCTTCATATTCATTTGTGGATTTACAATTAAAAATTTCTGTTGTCTATCAGCATTGTCTATTGTTACTATTTAATGGGATTATTTTAATTTTAAATTTTTTAACGATTATTTTAATATTTCTAACTTTTGTTTGATGTATAATAAAATTTGTTTGTTTTTCTTCTCGTTTTTATGTGTTATTATTCACATATTTCTTTCTATGCTTCTTTGTATTATTTGGAATTGGTAAATTATTTTAGAATTTAAGACAGATGTTTCACTATTATAATTAAGAACAGATAGAATCCATTTTTTTTTGTGAATATAGAGGATTTTCAATTTTATAATATAAGAATTTTTTTCGAATTGACACAAATTGATTATTTATTCTCCCCTGTCCATTTCATTGTTACTTGTTTTTTTTTTATTAATGAGGTGTCCTAGATACATATAATTTTTAACTTTTTTTTTATATTGCTTATATATACATATATACATACATATATATATATATATATATATATATATATATGTAAACCCCGAATAAAAAAAATCTTCATCAATCCGGCTGGTCAGCGTGGTGAATATGACCAAATACAAGTGAATGGTAGCATTCATTGAGGCTTTCGTTCAGTAGTGGATTGATATGAGCTTTATGATGTGATGATGATGATGTATATATATATATATATATATATATATATATATATATATATATAATATATATAATATAATATAATATAAAAGTCATTAGTATTTGTTTGCTAATGAGTATTTATTTGTCAAAATTATACTGTTGAATTTAATTAATTTTAAATTTAATATAAAAAAACATTAATAGTCACTCATTATCTAAGAAAGCGACAGAATAATTTATAAAAATGAAATATTTTGTTTAAATATTCATTATCTAACAAGTTTATTGTATGAATTATATATTATATATATATATATATATATATATATATATATATATATATATATGTATGTATGTGTATATCTGTATTTATATGTATGATATGTATGTATCAATTAATAGTTTAAGAAGTTTCAGTAACCTAATTACTTAAATTTCAATAAAACTTACAAATACAACATGTTATATATATATTTATTAAACTGAATTTACAAGTGATATTTTGATGAAAGAATTATTTCAATATTATTTTCTTAGACAATATAAATTCTTTGTAAGATTTATTACTTTACAAGAATAGATTGTAGAGTGTGTGCATATTTATAAAAGTGTTTGACGAATTTTAATTAACAAAAAAAGAACGAAATCCTTGATTTAAAACATGTCAGTGAACAGTTACCATTCCACACGTGAACACATTTAGCGTATCGTTCAAGTAAATTAAAAATAACGAATGCCATCTTACATAGAGCTGATTATCACACGAAAATGAAAAACCGTAACATAACTTTACGTTGCACATTCTGTGTCAAAAATTGTAACTTTTTGTTTAAAGAAAATGCCAACACAATTCTTTGAACATAATAAATCACAATGTATGCTTTCGTACAAAAAAGTTTGTGTGTGGTCCAAATATTTCTTGGCATAAACGCAAAACCACTAGATATAAACATATTATACTGTTTTAAAGGAATTCTTCTGTTGAATGTAATCAAAGGAGAAGAATATAAGATGCGTGTATATTTCAGAAGAGTGAATATATTTCATCATAGATCCATCTTATTTATATTTTAAAGTACAATCTAAATATTTATTTGTATAATGTATTTATTGTGATAGAAATTTAATTGAGTTGCTTTCTTTCTTTTTATATATTTATATTCGTGAATGAAATGATTTTAATTGATTATATTTTTATTTAAATGTTTTTATTGTGTATCGTTTAAAAATATTTTAATATATAATCTTTGTGTCATTTATGTAAACATGTATTGAATTTAATTCTTTTATATGTAAATGTATAATCATATATATATATATATATATATATATATATATATATATATATATATATATTTATAAATGGCAAGATGAACTACTGTTACAATATAAACGTTGAGCGCTATATTAGTGACATAAAAATAAACGTTGAAAAGATTCTCTACTATTTCACACTGTCAAAAACTCGGTGAAAGTTTCGTGTGACTATTCATATTTCTTGTCATTATTTCTATATGACCTGTTTTTATAAAATATGTTTTCTGAACTTCAAAAAGATGCCTTCTAGTTTATCTACTCTGTCATTGTTAATAGAAAAACTTTTATAGATGCATACTCCTTCAAAATTAAAATATAATAACTGCTATAACTTTTTCGATAACTGAAATGTTTTTACAACTAAGTTTGATCAAAATTGATAAGTATTTTTTATATATTTTTTTAAATTTTGTATATATATATACTTATATTTATAAATATGTTCATATATTTAATATTTATTTTGCTCAACAAGTTTTTAATTAAAATAATGATCTGAATAACAATATGAAAAATGCTATGCAAGGTATATCTATTCTCATTTAAATAATCCTTTCATCTATCCTATCATATTTATTGAATATTATTCAAAATGTAATAAAACCGAATGAATTATATCGAAAAAGAAATATTATCAAAGAAATTTCATCTTTGTGCTTGAGTGAATGCTTTGCCTCTATAATATAAAATTGCTATATCGACAGATACATGTTGTTCACAAACGGAAATAAAAAAAGAAAAAGGATAGTAAATTTGTGTACTTTTTATGAATCATTAGATTATATCCATATAGATATATATTGAGATATGTATATATATATATATATATATATATATATATAATCATTTTTCATAACATATTTGTTATTAAATTACGGTTTTCAAGATAGTTATTAATTGATTTAATCTTAGATTTGGTTTATAATACTTAGAAAATTTATACATTTTTTCATAAAGTTTTTAATATTGAATCAGTATTTAGGCAATATAAATATATATATTATAGAGATTTAGTAATATATATATATTTTTTTAAAAAATGTGACAATTTTTAATAAGTTTCGTTAGTGACAGTTTGTGTAATTTATAAATATTTATAACCTAAATTGATTAGTGAAAAGTTTATTTGAAGTGTTATTTATTGTAGTTTCTATTTCATTGTATAATACAATTTTCTTCGGTACCAAATTGGTATTGATTAGGAAAAAAACAATGAACAACGTATTAATTTTAATCTACTTGATAGTATTCTGACAGTTTTAGTACATTTCCGATATATTAAATGCGAGATAAATATACGAGTGAAGTAATTGAAATTTAAAGGATTAAATTTACAAATTATGTATATTTTAAAATAAAATCGACGAATCGAAATAAAGTAATTCGTTTTTCCCCAAAAGCATTTGTAGTGAAAAAAGTATCAACTGTATAGAAAAAAAACGATTAAAATTCTCGTCGTATTTCAAGTCTGAGGTACATCCATGTAATAGCTATGTGGGTGCACGAACGATCCCAGCAGATTTGCCCTGCTCGATCTGTCGTCGACGGCATTATCTTTAATATCGCCTCAGATCCCAGCAAATCGATCATGTCTCCAATTACGAGACCAAAAGAGATATTTAAATGGGATTCATTGTATATTTTATATCGGGCACGGCCTTTGCTGATTGGACGGAGACTTCTCGCTCCAACTAACTACATCCACATCTTACTCCGTGAATACGCTACCACCCCAGGCACAGCGTTTCTTTTGCGACCACTTCTTTTTCGTTTGAATTTCTTCGTAGGTATGAGTCGTCGTGCTATTAGTTCTCTGTTGCGTTTGGGAAGTTCGATTTCCGTACGATTTCTCTACTGTTTTGTGTGCTTTATCAATATATATATATATATTTGAAGTATTTGTTTTAAATCGTAATTTTAAATGTTTAAATATATTTATTTGATTTATGTAATTATAAGGCATTTTGCATGAAATCGTTATTGAAAAATTAACTTTTCCCTTTAAAAATTTATTTTAACTGGAAATGAACGAAATTGGCGAGGTTTTATCAGCATGTGCATATTTATTAATCTTTTTTATTTATATTGTAATATTGATGATTTATCGATCAAAATATTTGTGCTTTAACAGTTTAGGATTAGAGATTTAATCACAACGTACGATATATAAAAAATATATTTTACTATTTTTTTCAACAGAATTTAATTGAAATGAATTTTAGTACAGAATATTATAACATTTGTTAGTAATTTAATGACACTTAAAAAAATTGTATTATTAAAAATACAGTGAAGTAAAATCACGAAATTTATTTCAATTATTGTAATTCTTAATAGTCTTCTCAGTCAATATAAATACATATTAGATATGTAAAGGATGCGATTAAATAACAACATATATTATTGTATTTTAAACCATAGTAAATTTGAGGAAAATAATAAAATTTATTTTGATTTATATGTAATTATTATGAATTAATATACTTAATTTATTTACAGAGATATACATTAATTTAAAGTGGATTAATTCATATATAATGAACTATTTAATTATTTTTATTGTAGTTATCTTCTATTTCTTTTACATCATTTATTTAATAATTTATCGATTAAAGAGAAATTTTTTTGGAATATTTATACCCTTTTTTATATAATATACATAAAAATTATATATTTTTGCAAAACAGTTTTTGTTGAGGTGTCATAAATAATAAAGTTAACAATTAATTTAAAAATAAACAAAATAATTTTAAATAGCTTAATTACCAAGAATTTTATTTTTTGTTTGTTTTAAAGTTTTTAAATTATTTCATTTGTTAAACTGTTTTACACTTCCTAAGATTTGTGATTAATAAAAATTATTGGTTTTTAGACCCATTTTAAATTTTTTAAATATTTTATATTTGCTTAATAATAGTCATTAAATGATAATCTTTAGAGATATTAAATGATTATTATTGCAATTTACAATATCATTCAAATTATAGTTTATTTTGTATTTAAAATCAAGAACACATTTATAAAAAAATTAAATCGAAAGTTTTTGAATTCATGTCGAATGTTTACTGAAGAGATTTCGTTTTCTATAACTTTTGCATTTCTATTTTTCTGACTATCTTTTAAACAGAAGAAATATTGTAGAAGATTTGTTATGTGTATGGAATATTTGTAAATTATAGATTAGAGAAATATAAAGTATGAGATTTGTTCGATTGCTATATTTATATAAAATGTTAATTTTGGTCAAGATTAAACAGATATTTGCTTGATACATGCTCTTATGATGAGTTCATAAAGATTTTTTTACAAATAAAAATGTTTGAATTTGAATAAATATGTAAGTTATAAGCAATATGATTGAACGAGTCTATTAAATATTTTATTAATAAATAATTGATTTCAAATTAGTTTTATTTATGAAATACTTTTGAATAAAAATAATAATTGATGATTACATAATGAGTTGATTTAATAATTAGTTATTGGTGAATTTATTTAATTTATTAATTTTTTTTTATTATAAATTGTTTATTTTTCATTGTCTTTAAATATATATATATATATATATATATATATATATATATATATATAGGGTAGCCCAAATGAGATTAAAGGGCATATGATATATCTGTGGAAGAAAATATTCAATTTCGGAAAAATATTTTTCGTTTTAAATTTTAATTAAGTATTATTAAAATTAAGTAATTTAATTAAGTATTATATTGTGTTTAAAAATGTTTTATATTTTGAATAGTATACGTTTTGTATACCTAAGTATGCCAATAAAACTACAAATTAATGGTATTTTTTTAAAATTATCTCCAGGAAATAAATTATAAAAGATTATGATCGATAGTTTTATATTGCTTTATATTTTCATTTAATTTTGACTATTTCAGAAAGTTAAGAAATGTTTTCATGTTGAAAATATTTTAACATTTTTATATTAATATGTTCTAAACGGAAAATATGTAATCAATTATTTATGCATAATTGGAAATTATATATATATATTTATAAGTGTGTGTATATATGTTTATATAATATATAAATAATTCGCAATTTTTATCTTTTTCCATTTTAAATTACTTGTTAAGCATATTTTATTTGAAATCTTTTTCTTGCGTGTATTTTGTTAGATTTATAAGATATTTTAAACTTGTGTTTTGTGTTCAGCACTGTATAGTAAAAAAAATTTTAACAAAATGAGAACCGGAATTCATTTACGGTTTATACCATCGATCATAGTAATACAAACAAGTTGAATACAATTTGAAGCGTACGTTGTGTTGACGGAGAGTCATTAAAAATTTTAAAATCTACATATACTTTTTAATATATGTACATATGAATCGAAACCGCAGAGATGAGCTGGTAATATTAAAATGTAAAATTTAGGGGGAACGAATGGCTGAGAAATGATCGAATGAGTTGGGAAAAGCCGAGTTAGGTCGGAAGATCACGATTTATTTTCGTTTACAAAGCAATGTGAGCCGTACACCAAGATAGGATATGAGCTTTGAACGATAACAGAAATAATGCTATATGGTAGACTTTAGATGGGATGAGAGAAAATATAAGCTATTGAGAAATTCTCGTTCGGTTACCAAACTATAGTGCTTTTATGAGGTTTCAGCCACAGAAAGCATACAACGCGGTATAAGCATATTTTATATCTGAAACTGAATGGATCTGAGAAAAAACGACCACACACTGAGATCAATTCGTCACCTGCTCTTCACAGGTGTTTGGAAAATATGGATGGTCCAAATGTATTTCTCATAGTTTTAAATTCTTCTTGGAAAACATAATTAATCTAAATGAAAATATTTATTCCTAATAAAATACTTATATTTTTTACAATTAATGTATTTAGAATATATATATATATATATATATATATATATATATATATATATATTGATTATATAAATATGTAATGTGTAATTTTAAATCATAAAAATTTAACAACGAGTGTTTAAAAAAAGTATAAATAGAAAAAGTTGTTAATGAAGTAAAAAATGGTTTCAAAATATATTTAGTTAAAAACATATTAATATGAAAGCTACAAAAAATGTATATATAATTGAAGAAACAATACTTTTTTTAAGGTTTAGAATTTTATTTTTTTAAAACACTCTTATAAATTAAATGCACAAACGAATGTTAATATTTTTTAGTTGCATAGTATGTGTTTTTTTATGATTCCAAAACGAATATATTTGTCAGTTTACCCTATTTTACTTGCCTTCGCAAATCCATTACTTTAAGTTCGAACCCCCTCGTCCAGTTTAACGATGCCATAACATACTTCTTCTATATCAGGAAATAGCAGTCTTGAAAATTATTGCATTCAATTTAATATCTTAAAAGACGATGGGTAAGTTCTGAGCTATTATGAATACGATATTACATACTCAGGAAGTAATGTCTTTAAATAATAATATATATTCAGTTAAGTAAAATTAGTTTTCTTTTTATTGCAGAAAAATTAAATAGATCGCAATTTTTAACTCAATCTTTAATTAGAATTTAGTGAAATAAATGCTTAAAGTTTTTAATCGTATACATACAAATATATATATATATATTTCATTGTACAGTTAGTATTATTTTATATATTGTTGCTTATTTTTTTATTTCACCTAATATGTACAAATTGTAATTTCTAATAAATATTTAAAGAAAAAGGAATTTTTCAGTTTCTTGAACAGATCAATAATTAGTAGTATTTTAAAACATCTATGATAAAAATAATCAAAATTTTTTTTTGAAATACTTCATTATTTATATAATTAACTTTGAAACTATTTTTTAAGCTTTTATTGTAAATATGTTATATTATTCCTTACATTATTTGCTTTAATTTATCTATTTATGTTCTTTTCAGTTTTATTTTACATTTTTAATTTTTTTAGATTTGTTTGTGTAAACATAAATTAACGACTTTTAATATATATGTGTTTTTATATAATACATTATTTTGGTATATAAAATTTTTTAATACGTGGTAAAAATATATACTTGAATGAAATTTTTTTTTCAAATAAAATGATCATAATTCTATTTATGTGAATTTTAAATACCTATAATAAAAATAAACATTAATTCTTGTTATAAATATTTAGAATTGGAATATGAAGTGGTTAATTTTCATATCACATATTAATTTAATGAATGATATTTATTAATAAATAAAAATACTCGTTAGAGAAATGTCTTAGAAAACTTTATAATTGTTATTGTTATTCATTCATTTAATTTTTGAATATTAGATTTTGTGGATAATGTTTTTCCAATAAAATACAACAAAAAATGATTCTAAACGCAATTAAAATAGTATTATTGTGATTAGTATTGTTTTATTTATATTTTTGTTGCATTATTACAATACCTATGCAGGCAATGAAATAAAAATAAAAAAATAATATAAATAGTGTAGAATTATATTAAAGATTATTCAAGTTTAACAGATATTCCATGGTTAATATTTCACTGGATGATCATTTAATACGTGATGTAATAATGTAGATAAACCTTACTTCCTTTAGAAGCGGTAATTGTTCTTGTACGTTCTTAAAAGATATTCAACTTTATGGAAATACTGATATAGATGTTTGAATATATATATATATATATATATATATATATATATATATATATATATATATACTGACTAAATATATTATAAATTTTAATCAAATATGTTTATTACTGTGAATTTTATAAAATTTATTAGAATTATTTTTTAAACATTATTTTATTGTTTTTTAAAGTGTAATACATATGTAAATAGATATATTTTGTTGGCACTAAAATTATATTATATTTTCATTTAATTTATTATTATATGCATTAAATTTATTATTAAATATGCTTGTTTTTTTTAAAAAAAAATAATAATTAAATTGTACATAAATATGAAATTTTCATTAATATTGCTACTTAATAAATGAATTTTCAAATAATTATAATATTGAAGTTAATTTGATGTTTTGAAAAAGATATTAAAAAAAATAATATATTTTTTTGTAGATTGTGTTATATTTTATTATATATATATATATATATATATATATATATATATATATATATATATATATATATTTGTGTGTGTGCTTGTATGTGTGTATACATAGATATTGAAAATAATAGATTTAAAATTAGGATCTATTTGTGTTATGAATCGATAATAATATTTTTACATTAATTAAATTAGAAAATTGTGATATATTTTTAAATTTATATTTTTATACATTTTATAAAAGAAATTTTTACATATAGTCATGTATCAAAGGAAATAGTTATTTTAAATCAATTAGTTTACATTGCTAAAAATATTAAATATTTCTTGTAAGAGAAATACAGATTTTTATAAAGACAGAATTTTTTTGACCTTTTTTTATTAATAAACATATATATATATATATATATATATAATATTGAAGGTAGATTACAGTACAATTTTTACGTGCAATTTAAGATTATGTTCAAAAACAAATATGATATTTCAATCTATTTTAATGATATTTCATTTGCGATTTAATAGCAATGAAACTGAATTGAATGAGTACGTTTTTATAGATAAGGGATATTTGTCTTTATACATGACACTAAACTGAAAGTACTCACTTCGCAATAAATATTTTAAACTTCTACTGAAATTATTTTACTAACAACTATATAAAGTGAACCGCTTTTAAGCAATTTAATGACTACTAAAGACACACGTTCAAGAATTCAAATGATGAAATTCCGTACTAAAATATAATTTCTATTCGAGTTCACAAGGGGATATCAATTTGAAAATACAAATGGTCTTAGTAATACAGCTTTGCATATACGGTTGAGTGATCTCGACATTGATGGACATTGGACGAAAAGAGGGGTTCGCGAACAAGTACGAAATGCTGATGCGGCGAGTCTGTAAGTAATATAACCCGTTCTCTTCATCTTTCTTGTTCTTCATGCTTTCCTTCCGCTGACGAATATTTTACTTTGATGTCTTTACGTATTGTAGATATTTTGACCATACCAGATTGATTGGATCGATTGTGTGGTAAATGTATATCAAATAGATGCGTATTTTCAATGATTATTTAAATTTTCTTTAAGGTTTTGTACTCGGGCAAAATGCTATCTTTCATATCATTTGTTGTAAGTTCATAATTTTTTTTTTGAATATTGGATCCAAATTTATTTTTTCATTTATACAATAAAATTATATATATATATATATATATATATATATATATATATATATATAATAAAAGTAATAAATAAAAAAATGTTTCTTGAATTTCAAAAGATAAAAGTAGAAATCATCAAAAGTTTAACGAAGTTAAATGAATTATATTCAATATATTATAAATTTATTACTAAACCTAATTTTTTAGAATATTAATATTGCATAATAAATATTATGAATACAAAAATCCTACAAAATACTTTTTTTATTATTCTGTTATCAAAATATTTAAAATCTGCAATTTTTTATTGATCATCATAGAAAAAGGAATTCAAATTTTAAGTTTTGTTTACATATTTGTAGTATTGTTTAAAATTCATTATATTTTGATTTCAGTAGTGAATAAAATAAAGAAAATAGAAATGTCTAATTAATATGTAAGAATGATCTTTTATAAGTAAATTACTGTATAAAATTGTATTTTTTGCTATCTTTTAAAATATTTTATATAATTTTTTTTTATTATTAGTTACTATTTAATTACTATTTTTCACAAATAAACACACACACACAAATAACAAATGTTTATATATATATATATATATATATATATATATATATATAATTACATATTAATTTATAAAATTCATTTATTAAAAAAAATACAAAATAAGAAATAGTCAATTATTCATTACTGCTGATGGATTGAAAATAGTACGTGATTGTGTTGGTAAATATTGAATCACTTATTGTATATTCAAAAAAGTAGAATATAATGAAAATCCATGTGCTTGTGAAATAATGTATAGCTATTGAATAGTTCAATAGCTAATATATTATTTCTTGAAGATATTTTCATAAAGGAAGAGAAAAATTACGAACGTAATCTTGCACTCTGAATAATATTTATACGACTTCGTGTAGTTCTTGTAAACGATGACAATATTTGTAAGCGATTTGCATTATGATTTCTTACATAATTTAACGTCAGCAACCATCGTTGAATTTTATTTAAGATGTCGATGCGGAAACGAGTAAAAATATGAGCATCGCATTGGAATTTGAATATTGGCACAATGATGACCGCGAGACGATTTAACCCTTTTCTTTCCCGCATGCAATTTCCTTAATCTTGTTTTATCCTTTGATCGGCAGTCGTTTTCATCCCCATTTTGATCTCGTATATGCTGGCGTCATTACCGCAACAGCCGTGGTTCTTTCGCCTGCGATAAATGACCTCGGTGCGTATCTCACATCTGTAGGATTACGAAATGATGATCTTGTTTACGATCATGAGCATGCGGTTTAATCAAATTTTAGTTGGTTTTTTTGATCTTTGTGTTATCAGTCTCACACGATCGATCAGTTTAATGATACAAAGACAATATTGGAATTCACTTACGTCAAGTTTTAACAACCGTTTATAAATCTGCTACGAAATATTTATGTAGAACAAATTTATGACGCAATTCGAAGAAAGGAAATTAATATCAACAAAATTTATTTTCATGATAATACGATAGTATATATTTTTTGTTACTATATGATTATAAGCTAACATATGAATATGTGTGTGTATATTTATGGATATATGATATGTGTATAAAAAGCTTTTCTTTGTCTTGAAATTCATTTAAAGTAAATAACTAGTACGTTGTATAGATAATCGATATTTCTGACATTGCGTCTAAATTTCTAATATATGCTATCTTTTAGTGAAAAGGGAATTGTTTGAACAATTCATAAGTTTAGATCTTGATAGCAATCTAAAATAACTTAAATAAAAAAAATTAAATCAAAACCACATCAAAGACAAGACTATGATGAAATTTTGCAATTACAAAGATTTTCTTTAATTAAAAAATGTTATAATTGAGATTAAGTGAATTAGGTATAAAAAATAATTTACTTCATAAATAAATTCTTTTTTGTTAATATTATATTAATTAAAGGACATTAAAAATATACGGTCGATGTAAGAATGCTTAAATAAATTTTAATTATTTACTTTCTTATATAAATTTCTTATATCTTAACTGAAAATTTTCTTAAAACAAATTTTGGATTATTTTTTCATTTCAATTCGGTTTTAGTAAGTTTTTAATTTTATATATAATATCCAAATAATTTATTGAAATGTTACTTTTTGGTTTATAAACATATTTTCATTTTAACATATATATATATATATATATATATATATATATATATATATATATATATATATATATATATCAGGTTGGCAAGTATCTCCCTTCCGCTTTTTTTTTTTTTGTACATAGCTGCGAAATTCAAAAGACCAGAAGGCGGAAGGGAGATATTTGCCAACCTAATATATATTCGAACTGTGATGTAGTGAAGCATCACCGCCTTTTATGTTCGGGAAGTGCGTTCGATCCTCGATTGGATATATTTAACCAAGGTGCAAGTAACCTGCCTAAGGAAGTAAACTCTAAATAAAAATACCCTCACCAACTGGCCTACCCAGAGTGGTGAGTATGACCAAGTACCAATGAATGGTTAACATTTAATAAGGTTTTCATCCAACTGTAGGCTGACATAAGTTGATGATGATGTATGCATTATATATATATATATATATATATATATACACATATGTGTGTGTATTGAGTTTTTAAAATATTCGCATATCGTTGAAAAGTAATTGTATGTATAAATAAATATACAATTTCTGCTGGAAATCATTGTAATTTCAATTTGTAGTTACAATTATTATCAGATTAAGTACATGTTTCGTTCGGAATTTATACATTCATTTCAATTATACTTACATGTATATATATATATATATATATATATATATATATATATATATATATATATATATACACTGTATTAGCAAATATAGAAATATTTGAATTCGAACGAGCTAAAAAAGTTATTTGTATGTTTTTATTCTACATTAAATATGTTCACTAAATTTCTCATCATTACATTTTTATTTGATTTAAAAATTATGGATGCGTGTTTCAGGAAATTCATACATTTTATTTTCGAATAAATTTAATGTAAATTTCATGTAGAGCTTTTTTCAGTATTTTTTTGTTTCGATTTAGAGAATATTCAAAACATGTTCCAATTATATTAATGTATATCAAATATACGAGTAAAATGTTTCCAAAATTAAGCGAAAATTGCATCTTTTATAATTATTTCCTTCACTATACTGTAAATTTCAAGTTTTCTTTCCGATCTGCGAAAGAATTAGATGTAGTTGATATTTGCAGAACAATGTTGTATATAATTGGAAAATAAATTTTAATGAAAATACTTTCAGTAGTGGATGAAACGTTCAGAAGCTAATACAAATTCTCGCTTCCATTATTCTTGTAACGTGTTGCTTATACAACATTAACAGTACCTTGAATAAATTCCTACAGAACACCTTATCAATAAATACTTGACGTAAATGCTTAACGGTAATGGCTTCATATAAACACGCGGTTAAGTTTGGAGCATGTTAAAGTGCCTATACGTACACAGAAAGAGCAAGTCAAGTTAGATAACATGAGAGCAAATATGTCTTGTGGTTCTCACATCCGCAATATCGTCTTTGACTATGTATGTATGTATGTATATATATATATATATATATATATATATATATATATATATATATATATATATATATATATATATTTATTGTGCTTATTAAAAATCTTATGTAATTTATTTATAATGAGAATCCGATCATGCATTATAAGTATCACATGCTTTATATATATATATATATATATATATATATATATATATATATATATATATATTGAAAATTATTGAAATGTTTCAGTTTATGGTTTTTATAAGTGAAGTATATTAATTTATCTATTTATCTCATAAGTAATAATATTCTCTGTTAGAAGTTAAAACATGATTTCGTATATGAATATATCCATACTCCTTATGCTGTGTTTCGAGTTTCTACGTATTCAGAAAGGTCTATTAGTATAATACAATACTCCGAAGCAGGCACATGTATTATTTTCAAACAAATTTGTACACAATGAGTGAAGTACATAACATGATGTATTTTGTATGGATTTAAATAAGGAAGTAACGTTATACAGTTGCTACGAAGAATATTATGCTTTATGGAAAATATGTTTTGGTTGTTAGAAAATAAACAAAAATATAAATGAACCTCTAACTCTAACCGTATAAAGTTTTTAAAAAGTATCTGATATTTCGTATTGTTCATCTTATTTCTTGATGGAAATTTCGATTATTTGGTAATCGATATCAGAGATTTGTAATATAAAATCAATAGTGTAATATAAATTATTAATGATAATTTTTTGGAAAATTTAGAATAGTTAATTTGATTTTGAAAGATAATCAAAATTTGGAACGATCTATGAAATTTAATGAAAAATCATCATCTTGTTTAAATTTCAACGAAAAATCAGTATTTTGTTTTACCTGAAAAGGGAATTGTGAAACTTAACAGATCTAATCCGGTTGTATGTTGTAGTTTATAAATTCTCCAAACAAATATATATATATTTGAATAATTTGATCAAATAAATTGGTTACAATGTATAAAAATTGATTTATCTTTGTTAGACCTCGAAGAAAAACGATTTTTTTGACGAGTTAAAAAATTGACTTTTTGTAATAATATTAAGTGAATACTTTTATGAATTAATATAATATTTTGTCATGTAGAAAGTATGGACTAAATTCCAAGAATATAATTTTTTAAATTTGATGAGATTAAGAAAAAAATATTTAAATTATTAAAATAAAATCAATGTATACAGCACAAATTGGATTATTTTTTTGTTATATTATTAAAATATAAATATCTCACCAAAAAAAGATTTTTCAAAATGATAATTGCATACCATTTATAGCAATAGCTAACAATTAAAATATTATGGTATGAGTTTATTCATATTCATACTAATTTTTAGATTTTTATTCACTTTTTTCTAAATTTGTTAGTTATTATAATACACAGTAATAATTTTTCAAAACAACTTTTAGTGTATTGGAAAGCTTATTATGAAAAAGTAATTTGTTGTATGGCTAGTTAGTTTGTTATGAGATGTGTGCCAGTTTTAATTTCAATTTTATTTTAAAATTCACGAGAAAAAAATTATTGTCAGTAATACATGAATTTGCACTTAAATTTTTTTTAGATCATTATTGTATTAGAAAAATGATATTAATCAATTTTTATATTATTATAATATAATGTAAACTATTATATTTTTATTAACTTAGAGACATAAATATGAAGTGTTGTTTAATTACTTTATTATGGAATATAAAATTATCGTAATATATTTTACTTTTGTAGTAAAAATAAAAAAAATGTTTATACGATATATATATATATATATATATATATATATATATATATATATATCATATATATAAGATATTTTCAAATCACTTAAACATTATTCATTATTGTATGTGTAATTAACGTTTTTCTCACAAAACAATTTTGAAAAGGAGTTAAGAATTTCAGAACAAAGTATTGTTTTTGTATTGTCTATGATGAAAGAAAACTTGAATCGAATAACGGAGTGTCGTTAAACTTTCATTATGACACTTTGTTTTGAGATTTCTTTTGCCGCAATATGACGATTATTTCATTTAGTATTCTATGTAAATGAAGACGATGTAATAAATCCTAAAATGTAATCATCTTTAACGATATTTGTCTCGGTCAAAGTCTTTTGTTTAATTAAATGGAGATAATTATGCGAACGAAATGAAGTTGTTAACACGGCGTTACGAAACGATAAAAAACGAAAAATGTTGCAGTACGCGACGGATATTACTAAAAAGTGGTGATGAAAAGTATAAAATTATATTAAAATTTCAACGGATGTAAGGGTGAATTCGCAATATTTATCAGCGTTAGGGGATTTTGTTCGGCGAGATGTTTAGTATTTTTTTCTTCATAAATTAATTTCAGAGGCGTTACGGATGTTGCTAGACACGTTATTGAACATAATACTATAGTTTGTATGGCCAATATAAATTTACAATATGTTATTAATTAATCAAATATCGATTATATTTTGGTACTGTAGAAACTGTTTGTTAGATTTTTATTAAAGTATTGTTGACGTAATCAATTTGCTGTGTCGTTTTATTGAAAAAAAATATATTATCATATTTTTTCTAAGATATTCAACTTTTTACTATAACATTTTAGCGGCATTTATTTTATTTTATATGTGAAACACGTGAGGAATTTTTGTCTTATTTTATATTTCAGTATATTCATATTTTAGAATACACAGAATCTGTTATATTGACTCTGTTACATAAAATGAAATATTAGAATACCAATGCGGTATACGTACATGTATATAAATACATACACATATTTTGTATATATAATATATAAATTTTAATAATAATTTGATATTTTATGTACAACATAAAACATATTTACAAGGAAATCTTATGCTGTATATTAATTATAATAAAATATTGATATAATTAATATATATATATATATATATATTTAATTAAAAAAAACTTAGTTCTACTCGAGCATATTTTTTTAAAAAAATTAATAAATTATAATAAAAAAAAATAATTATTCATGTAAATGATATTGAAATTATTACAATTCATAAATGCTATTTCACGCGACATTAAAACAATCGTAATATAAAACATGGAGAAATAAGTCAACGTAGTAAATTGTTTCTTTGAAATTCACTAAAGAATAAGAAAAAAGTTAAACATGCAAAAATTTACATAACTAATGAAACAACATGAAAATAAATTCATACCATATTCACTTTGATCTTGTTTCTTTCATCAACAATTTTCAAAACAATAAACCTTATCACTTTTGTGGTGGAAAAAACAACTGTCTCCATTATTTTTATTTTTTTTTAATTTAGAATTTCGTAAAAAAAATACAGTCCAAGCACAATGTAAATAAGATGTTGATTTGAATTTCATTTGATTCAAAGAAGTCTTATAAATTTTAATCAATAAAAAGTTGTGTTTTCACTTTTTAATTTAACTTCTATTTGCTTTCGAAAATCTTTATTTTTGAAATCTTATAATCGTGAATATTTCTGAACATTTTAGTAATAAATAATTATCTTTGTTAAAAATCAAACTGTGTTTCTATTATCGAATATTATATTGTTTGTTACAAAATTTAAGATTTAATTTAAAAAGTAAATATTTTTAAGAATGTCAGGTAACAAATAAAATTAATTTGTTGATATATTTATAAATATAATATCATTTTTTTTCTTTTTGAGTTTACTATTGTATTTAAATAAATTTTAAAAAAATAATTTTTACATTTTCAAGTATTAATTAATTCATTTTATTAATATTTTTACTATAAAATTTTTATAATAATTATGATTTTAAAAAAGATTTTCAGTGATTAATTAATTTATGCTTGTATTTTGAAAAACGAAACAGAAATAAAAATAAACTCATTTTTGTATGACAACAAATTAACTAGGATATATAATTCATCAACATATATTATAAATGATTTTATTTCGTTTATTTGTAAAATATTCTTTTAGAAAAAGAATATTTGTTAAAGTTTGTTGTTATTTGTTTTGGAAAACAATTTAGTCCCCTTAATGTAACTAATAAGATCATTCACGTAAGTGAAATCGTTCGAAGCGCTTATCTTTTCAGATATTAGTCATCGAACGACCGCACTTTCTTTTATACGATCCACTCCTTTAAAAATGTCAATCCGTGAGCTATAAAAGTAGTTGTGAATATCCATCACGTTTCACTCATAATCCGAAACATATTGATATGGAAAGAATGTTAAAGCTTTTTTATGTAGAACGATTTTATGTTAAGAAAAGTATAAATTTTATGATTTCAACGCTGGAAAAAGTCGTCAAATAGGTAATTAGGGGTTTATTTCAAATAATGATAAAACATATCAATGAAACTATTTCAGATTTTTGAATCGTGTAATATATATTTTTTCTAGAAAAATCGCCATTTGCTATAATTTTCTAATAGTAACTATGTAATATTTAAATAAAAAATGAATATTAAGATTAGATTTTAAAATCAATGTAAACACATACATACATATATTTTGGATAAAATTAAATAATTTAAATCATATTTAAATAATTGAATACCAAATTATTAAGCAGTATGTTATTGTGATGTTTTGAATTAATTGCATAAACAAATATTACAACTAATTTTTTGTAAAAAAATTTCAGTGTTTATTTTTATTATAATGAAAAATTATATTAAAAGTCAACGTTTATTTTAGAAACATCCACACGTTAGACTATGAAAGCTGTCGGCACATTTTTCCATGTACATGACATCCTACATAAACTTTGGAGTACTTATCTAAACGTGCATAAAACCAACAACTCTATTAAGTTGGATACATAAAGTATCTGTCAGAATACATCTTCTTGGTAGACTATTTATAAACTGACTTTCAGAGGTTTTAAACATGTGTCATTTCATCGAGTGTACTATTACATTTTTTGTAAAAGTTATTTTAGTGTAATTTATTATACAGATCATTAAATTAATGAAAAAATTACAACAATGTATATATATATATATATATATATATATATTATATATATATATATATGTATATGTATATACATAAGGAGTTATTTCTTAAGTATGATTTATTTTACATCATTTGAAAAATATAAATATATAAACATTTTGTTTCTGTGAATTTTGGGAAAAAAGGTTTTTATCTTTATTATATATATTTCAATTTATATATGATAATTATTATATTGATACTTTTTTTAGTTTTAAAAATTTAAGTATTTTTTTTAATAATATAACGTTATTACTACGTTATAAATTATAAAAACCAAATAATTTGAAAATAAACAAAAAATTCATAGAACTGTTTAATAGAAAAATATACAAAACTTACTTTAAAATATTACATTTTTGTACAAGAGAACATATCCTAATCCTATGTTTTGTTTCAGGTGATAAAATAAACTTGGATTTCTATTTTCATTGTCATCATCAGTTCCTGTTCTTGAAATAAAAACAATTCTACTCGAGTTAAGTAAAGTACTTGTCTATGTTTGTAAGAACGAACAAGAAGTTAGTAAACAATTTAGTTCGTTTCTTCTATTAAAGTCGTATTATTGCATGTTCTGTACGTTACACTACTATGTAATCCTTTTTAGAGATGTATAATAAACTATTTTCTTCGTACTATTAAATGATTAATAAGAATAAAATATTTGATATACTAATAATGTAATTTGTTTTACCAATTTACTAATTTACTAATTATTTTTTTATTAGTTGTTCAATTTATATTATATATTTATAGAAAATTTAATAAATTAATGAAAACTATATTTACAACTTAAAAAATATTATATACTTATAACTATATTTATATATATATATATATATATATATATATATATATATATATATATTTTATAAAATTATAAAACGTAGTAATAATTTATAAAGAACATAAACTGATTGATAGTAATTGAATGTCAACTACAAATTTATTCATTTACACAATTTTATCATTTAAATAATTTATATACAAATTATGAATAATGACAAACAAATTACTCTTTAACTAGATGATGAATTTATTTTTAAAACGTTTTTTTGTTAATTAAATTAATGAACTGTTAATTATAATTGAATAGTAATTAAATATTTTATGGAATTAATGTTTTTTGTATGTTTTAGTGTTTGTATATATATATATATATATATATATATATATATATATATATATATATATAAAGTTACAAATTGATAGACAAATATGCAAGTATTTTTTATTTCATTATTATTTTGTTATTTATTTCGCAGATGTTATTCATTGAATTAACCAAAGGTTTGATACAAAAAGTGTATTACAGAATTATTTATTATTATATGTTTATTTTTTAAATATAATTCTATTTTTGTCTTATTATCCACAAAATAAAATGCGTATACATTCATACATACATACGTGTATATTTATATATATATATATATATATACATACACACACACACACACAAAGGTTCAAATGAGATTGAACATTTAGACATACATTTACATATTATATCCTTTAGTTTCATTTGTGCCATTATTTCTCTCTCTCTCTCTCTCTCTCTATATATATATATATATATATATATATATATATATATATATATATATATATATATATATATGTATAAAATTACTATATTGTTTAAATAAAAACAACTATTGTAGTTCTTTTCATTCTTTTTATTTCATCAAGAAACAATATGTTGTCTGTGAAATACAATTACATTGAATTAAAAATTAAAATGCATGTGAAGTGAAATTACAATCTGTTTGTCGTAATAAACTCGAATAATAGGATCATATACTCGTACACTGCGTTTCTTTCACTACATTATGAACATTTCACTTAGTTAAAACAATGTGAAATTGATAAATACAAAAACCTCTTTGCAACACCTTAACTCTTATCTAAGTACACCAACAAAACACGAACTGGATAGCAAGCTCAGCTGCTCTCCTGTCTTATCCACTCATTCGTTGTGAATAATTAAATATGCCACTACATCGGAAGAAGAACAAGCTCTGCTGGAACATCTTCTCCCTATCGTCACTATCATTTAAGAGAAGCACGAGCCTGTGGCTCTGGCTACGAAAGCATTGTATCCGTTTTGTAGACAAGCAAAGAAGGGTTATGTTTCTTTACTGTACAAACAACCACTTGATGTGTACGGTGGAAAGGCTATTTGTAGTATAGAAGAGTATTAAGAGGTTTAAGCGAGAGATGAAATTTATTTTGTATTATAAGGATTTAAAAATGTGTATAGAGGGAGCTTTCGCATAGATGATTTTTATAGACTTGCTTTATTGTGAAGTATTTTATTTTTAACACCGGGGAAAATAATACAGTTACAAAATATAGCTCGTATATATCTAATGTATGATGAAATTAATTTATGTGCTATAAATATGTGTTCAGATATTCATTAGCTGTTAAAATTACCTACATCGTTTTAATTTCATATAGTATATTTTTAGATCAAGGTTTAATTGATCTACCTACGTTATTTATGGATTCTTTTACATATTCGTATTAGGGCGTTTTTCTTTAAATATACAATAATGATGTAATATTAAATAAAGTCAATTTATTAATTTAAATAAATTAAAATGTGAAATTTAAATAAACATTGACTTTTTCTTGCATTACAATCTGAGTTATTCATGAAAGTTGTAAAATTACATTTTAATTTTTTACGGTTATTATTTAATTTTTTATGAAGATTTATTTTATGAATATCTTTTACTTTTATCATAATAATATAAAATTCATCTTATCTCTATCTGTTATTTGATAAAATAGAATTACTTTTAAAGTAACATTTTTATGATGTTATGAAATTTGGATGCAATTTAAAAATTAAAATTTATTAAAAAATGAATTTTGTTAAATGTTTTACTATTATTATTTTAGTTACATTATATATATATATATATATATATATATATATATATATATATATATGTATATATATATATAAAATGATAAAAAAAGAAATACGTAAGTATATTAGTTTAATTGTTTGGAGAATAACTGAAAGAATTCGTTAACATCTTTTCCAATAAATAATACAACGCGAAACGCATTCCGTGCTTTGGTCTCATGTGTATACATACAAAAAATACTCGATGTCGCGAAAGAATTTCCGTTTCAACAGATACGCAAATATACGTTTCTGTTAACAAGTCAATAAGAGCGGCGACAAGACAGCTGCTGCGCGTGCCACCCTCGACCCTGTCACTCAGTCAGCCGACACAAGAAGATTGAGATGCGTGAGAAATGTGAAGGACTCCTTGCGGAATCTTGGTGCCTCCGATCCACTCACGACGACAAATACAGACGCCAGTGGTAGCTCGTTAAATATTTATAAAGTGTATACAAACTCATTTCAAAATTAATCTTGAGAATATAAGAAAATATATTCTAAATATTAAATATAAGTGAAACGAGAGCGAATTAAATAAGTATTATCCAAATACCGGCATAATTCGTAACGGGAAATATTCTATATGAAATCAGAATTTATGTAAATATTTATACTCAACTTGGATTCAATACTATTTTTAGAATTTTATATTGATGACATTGTCGTAAAAATCAAATATTATGTGGAAAATATACCTCATGTAAATGATATATCAGAAAAATAATTTTTAATATTCTATCGATTTTTTATTTATATCAACTATAATTAAATATAGAAGAATATATTTATAGAAATATTTCTGTATATTTAATACATAGATCTAATTTTTGGCATTAATTCTATACATTTTCTTATAACACGATACGTATAAGTAATTTTTATAAATTTGAATCTATATACATATACATAAAAGTCAACATATCTCATTTATCGATTTTTTGTAGAATATAATTATTTTTTAAATTCAACATGCATTTATGTTACTAGTTATTTATTCCATGTAATTTTATTCTAATTATGAATCTAATATTTCATATTTAGTTGGAATTTTAAATATTTCTAGAGAAATAATTATGTATTTTGTTTTATATGGTAATTTATAGCTTACCTATTATATTTCAATAGTTGAAATTTATTTTAGTCTATTTAGAGAATTGAACGGATATTAAATTCCAAGTGTATAATTATTTTTTTTCAACAAATTTTAACTAAAGCAATATTATTCTACATTTTTTTTTATTATTGATCTCTCTTTTTTATTGGTTTAGTAATTATATTTTCATATTTTACTTAAAGATCTTCAAACGGTTACTAACTTTTATTTAAATTCTTTTTTATCATAAAGTTTGATTGAATATGATCTTATAGTGTAGAATTTTTGGAAATCATCACAAAAACAAGAAAAAACGTTATTTTAAAAAAATGATACAAAAATAATTTTTGTTATATTTTAATTTTTTTTTACAAATTTTCTATATAGAAATATGCAAGATTTTTTAAAGAAAAGAAAATACATTGCATTATTAAATAATTTCTAAATAAATTAAACTTAGATTTAATTTTATTCAATAAATTATTTAGGATTATACATTTTGCTAGTCAGTTTTTAGGAAATTTATTTCCTTTATTTACACACACACACACACACACACACACACACACACACACACACATATATATATATATATATATATATATATATATATATATATAAGCGATTTTATTTTTAATTATATTACCTGTATTTCTATGTTAATAATTTTTTTATATTCTATCATTTTTATTAGTAAATGAAATTATAGATAACCGAACTTATTTAAATTTAATTTTCATGAATTTTTACTCAATTTGTTTATATATATATATATATATATATATATATATATATATATATATATATATAGAGAGAGAGAGAGAGAGAGAGAGAGAATTACATCTGGTCTAGTTAACTACATTATTAAATAATAAATTATGTAATTATAACATGGCGACGTTAAAATATATACATAGAGATGATAACAGTTGTTTGCAACGGAGTTTGTTTTATTTCATTTTGATATGATTGTAAAATTGTAATGGCTGGATATATATTCTTCTACATACATATTTATTTTATTATGTTTGTTTTGAATTTTATTTTATGAATTGTATTTACTATGAAATAAAGATAATAATGTATGTTATTTTATTCCAATTTAAAATAGATATGTTTGAAATTATGATATTTAATAACAAGAGAGCAAATTTGTTATTAAATATATGTATGTATGTCAAATTAGAAAAATAATTATTATAGAATTTCATTTACATTTTCGATTACTGTATTGTTTGGAATATAATATTTTCTTGTTTTAATATAGAAAAATATGTTTTTTTTATTATTAACTTTTTATTAAATAAATTAGATTTTAATTCGTTTATTTTATTTATTAGTAAGAGTAAATTTTTCTCTTCTTACAAATATTTTCAAATATTAGTTTTACGTAAATTAAAATTATTGTTTTGATTCGAAATTAAAATCAATTCAACTTTAATATAAGTTTTAATCATTTCAAATTAGTTAAATATGAAAATACTAAAGAAAAAGATTTACTGTTTGTTGTAAGTTCATATTTAAAAGACACATTTAAAAATATGAGTTCATTATTATAAATTATAATTAGAAACAGTTTATTATATTTGATATATACAATTTAGAGGTAAATTTGAATAAATACACATACATACGTACATATATATATATATATATATATATATATATATATATATATATATATATATATATATATATATATATATATATATATATATATATATATATATATATATATATATATATATATATATTTATATATATATATATATATATATATATATATATATATATATATATATATATATATATATATATTAATATGTATAAAATCAGATATTCATTTCTTTTCATATTCGTTGTGCTAATTAATTTTTTTTAGAAACTCACAATTACTTTTATTAAAATGTAATAAGAACAGCGACATGAATTAATTTAACAAAAATTAAGTGATAAATGAATATAAAATATCAAATTAAATAAAAAGGATTTAATAATTGAGAGTAGAATAAAATAATATTTGTTTTTATAATGTTTGTTATTCAAATATTACGAAATGTAATTCATTTCATTTTATATAAAAAAGTATGATTTTTTTATTAGATCGACAATTGTTCCGCTACTGTCAGAATAGACGTATATGTAAGAATTTAATTTATTTTCAGATCTATAACCAAGAGCTAATTTTAATGTATGTTCAGTAAATTTGTTCTTTCGTGTTGTCTGCGAAAGGATTTGACACGTAGATGAACGTGAAATGTAATTGAATTTCTCATTTTCCAGTGAAGTTGATTTACCTGACACGCTTTTTCGGGTCTAATCTACTTGTCGTTCTGTGAAATATGCACAATAGATGTCATCTAATCTGATCGTCTCTTTGCGATTGAATGTGTTTGTAATAATTGGTTATCTGTCTAAAAAAAGTTTGGAAATGTTTTAATGTATTAAATTATATTTTTTAGAATGTTGATATTTAGAGATTTTATATTTAAAAGTATATCTTTATTTGTTAAATTTATTGCCATTTAAATAAATAAATGTTATAAATAAAAAATTAAAGAGATAAATTACAAAATTTAATTTTGTTGTTAATGTATATACTTTTTATATTTATTAACATGTTTATTATGTACAGATAGACATATTATTAATTATTAAATTTTTTCCACGGAGATTATTTCGTTTTTTTTTTTTGTTAAGATATACATTTTAATAAATGTTTTATGTAGCACGAAATATGATAAATTACTTCATAAAATGAAGAATTAATCACTTGGGAATATGATATTTGAAATTGAAACGATATCCGTGTTAAGCTTAATTCTAAAATATATCAAAAAATATGGTGCAGTGGGTTTTAGATAAATAAATATTTTATTTTGAAAATTTGAAGACGTTTTAGTATTGTATGAAAAATATAAAGTATGGAACTTAATCTATAGATACTATAGATTTGTATTATATATATATATATATATATATATATATATATATATAGAGAGAGAGAGAGAGAGAGAGAGAGAGAATATTCTCATCTTGCATTATATTATATTTTTTCTTTTTAATAAATTAAATTAAACATGAATGTGTGAATGATTAAAATATTAACGGAAAAAATCTTTTCTCTTCACTAACACAAAACTATTGTCAGATAGATGTATGTGAACTAAAATTTTGACAATTTTTTATTATTTTATTTTATATATATATATATATATATATAATTGTTGATACGTCAGGCTTTTTATACTATGAAATATAGAATCTCATATTATGTTTATTTTCTCGATTTTTATATTACGTTCATATATCTATTTTTATTTTATTTATTTTTGCCCTATGACTTTTTTATTATTATCAATATA